>CP106718.1:6558020-7808020 GCA_025503065.1 Gossypium bickii
TGAAAAGATATACGTGGATATTCTTCTATATATCATTAATATTCCAAGAACCAATACCCAACTTTTTCTTGAATCAAGAAAAAAAATGATTGAGAACTTCATTCACAATAATGAAGCAAATCAAGAAAGAATTAATAAAACAACTAAAAATACAACTCATTTTATTTCAACTATAAAAACCTCACTTTCTTCACTTTCTAATATTAGTGTTAGAAATAAAAACGAAAAAGCTTTTTGTGACTTATCCTCCCTCTCACAAGCATATGTATTTTACAAATTATCACAAACCCAAGTTATTAGTTTTTATAAATTCAAACCTATCCTTCAATATCATGGAACATTTCTTTTTCTTAAAAATGAAATAAAAGATTATTTTGAAGAACAGGGAGTATCTCATTCCAGATTAAGACATCATTATGGGTTAAGACAGAAAATCGTTTGGCATTCTGGAATGAATGAATGGAAAAACTGGTTAAGGAGTCGTTATCAATACGATTTATTTCAGAATAGATGGCTAAAATTAGTACCAGGACAATGGCGAAATAGAGTCAATCAACACTATCTGGCTCAAAATAAAGATTTAACAAAATGGGATTCAGATGAAAAAGAAAGATTAATTCATTACGAAAAAAAAAATGATTTTCAAGCGAACTCATTACTGACTCAAGAATATAAACTGACTCAAGAACAAAAATATAAAAAATCGAATTTTAAAAAACACTATGGATATGATTTTTTATCATATAAATCTATTAATTATCAAGATAAGAGGGACCCGTATGCTTATGGATCACCATTCCAAGTAAATAAGAGGGAAGAGAGTTCTTATCATTACAATATGGATAAACAAAATTTTTTTGATACACTGAGGGATATCCCTATCCATAATTATCTAGGAGAAGGCGATATCCTAGATGCTATGGGGAATTTTTCGCACAGAAAGTTTTTTAATTGGAGAATTCTTAATTTTTGTCTTAGAAATAAGGTCGATATTGAGTCTGGGTCGATACCAGTACCAAGAGTAACAAAAATAGTAAGACTGTGGTTAAGAATTATCAAATAATTGATAAAATGGACCTTTTTTATTTCACAATTTATCAAGATCAAGAAAGCAACCCATGCAATAAAAAAGGAAGCCATTTTGATTGGATGGGACTGAATGAAGAAATACTAAGTGATCCTATACCGAATCTAGAACTTTGGTTCTTCCTGAATTTGTCTTTGCTATATAATGCATATAAGGTTAAACCATGGATCATACCAATAAAATTACTTCTTTTCAATTTTAATGGAAATAGGAACATTAATAAAAATATTATTGAAAATAAAAAAAGGGACTCCCTTATAGCACCAAAGGAAAAAAAAATTATTGGATTAGAGAATCGAAATCAAGAAGAAAAAGAACCCATAGGTGAAGGGGGTCTTGTATCAGATGCACAAAAACAAGGAAATTTTAAATCCGTTCTCTCAAACCAAGAAAAAGATGTTGAAGAAGATTATGATAAATCAGACAAAAAAAAACGTAGAAAGAAAAAGCAATACAAGAGCAACACGGAAGCAGAGCTTGATTTCTTCCTAAAAAGGTATTTGCGTTTTCAATTGAGATGGGATGATTCTTTAAATCAAAGAATAATCAATAATATCAAAATATATTGCCTCCTGCTTAGACTGATAAATCCAAACGAAATTGTTATATCCTCTATTCAACGGGGAGAAATGAATCTGGATATTTTGATGATTCAGAAGGATTTAACTCTTAGAGAATTAATGAAAAAAGGAATATTGATTATCGATCCAGTTCGTCTGTCGGTAAAAAATGATGGACAATTTATTCTATATCAAACTATAAGTATTTTGTTGGTTCATAAAAATAAACACCAAATTAATCAAAGATACCAAGAAAAAAACTATATTGATAAAAATAATTTTTATGAATTTATTGCAAGACATCAAAAAATAACTGAAAATAAAGACAAAAATCAGTATGATTTGTTTGTTCCTGAAAATATTTTATCCCCTAACCACCGGCGAGAATTGCGAATTAGAATTTCTTTCAATTCAAGGGATAAAAATGGTATGCATAGAAATGCAGTATTTTTAAATAATGTAAAAAACTGTGGTCAAGTTTTGACTAAAAACAAACATCGTGATAGTGATAAAAAGAAACTAATTAAATTAAAGTTCTTTCTTTGGCCCAATTATCGATTAGAAGATTTAGCTTGTATGAATCGATATTGGTTTAATACTAATAACGGCAGTCGTTTCAGTATGATAAGGATCCGTATGTATCCGCGTCTGAAAATTCGTTAATGGTACATTTTAATGGTACATTTTCCCCTATATTATGTATGTATCGTGCCGGGTATATGAAAACAAATAGATAGATGGTCACAACGATTGTCTTACATTTTATTCTGATACACGATACTAATTTAATGACATACATATCAATTAGATCGACAAATGAATCAACAAAATCCTCTTATTTGAACTCTAAAATTTTCTCTTTTGTATAAATCTCTCACTCTTTTGTATCCCTATACGAATCAAATCGAAACCCGGATTGATTAATTTTATTTGAAAAAAAAATGATAAAGTTCATAACGAACTTAAAATCATCGTGTATATCAAAATGACTGGTATTATTATTACTGATCAATAAAATTCACATTCAAAAAAGGGGGAAATTTTTTGGTTTTATGGTAAAAAATTCATTCATCTCAGTTATTTTTCAAGAAAAAAAAGAAGAAAACAGGGGGTCTGTTGAATTTCAAATAGTTAGTTTCACCAATAAGATACGAAGACTTACTTCACATTTGGAATTGCACAAAAAAGACTATTTATCTCAGAGAGGTCTACGTAAAATTCTAGGAAAACGTCAACGACTGCTATCTTATTTATCAAAGACAAATAAAATACGTTATAAAGAATTAATTGGTGAGTTGGATATTCGGGAATCAAAAAATCGTTAATTTGAAAATTTTGAAACACAAAGAGGACCAAGTGGATAAATTTCCTAGGTCTTGCTACGCTGCGTTTCAAATGGCAAGGCGCGGATCAAATTGAAAATGAAATAGAATCATGGGGCCAAATTTAAAAGGATAAGAAAAGCAAAAGGGGATCCGATTGAACAGCGCCGCAAAAGGGAGGGACTCGTCGCACAAATATTCCTTTTAAGGAATATGCGCAGTAAGCTTGTTAACCAAACGGTGCCGTTTTGTTAAATGTATATAAGGCCCAAATTTTCTTGAAAAATCTCATTTTAACCCTAAAGAATTTCAGAACCAGTAAGCACCCAAAATTTCTCTCCTCTCTCCCTCTCCTTTTTCGTCTTCCTCGATTAACAGGGGTTTCTCCGGTCGATCGACGCACCACCACCAGTCCGGTAGACGATGATGCGTGGAGATGAACCCTTGGGCCCTGTTTCGGAGTTCGCTAGGAGGCCGAGCCTTGGCTCCTCAAAACTCAAAAGGGAAAGCCTCCTCCTCTGCTTTCGGCCTCGGCGACGGAGAAGGGAGAAGCTTCAAGACGCGCCTCTGGTGGTTCAGGTAAGGCCCTCTTCTCCTCTTTTTTTGATTTTTGTTTGTAAAAGTTTTATTTTTTTAAATAAAATATATAAAGAAAATAAATGAAAACAAAAACAATAAACGATAATAGAAAATACAAAAACTAAATCAACCTTAAGCTTCTATTCTCTTATTGATTGTTGATGATTCGTATTTTTTTGAATTTGGCGAATCGAAGAACCCCACTACATTGTTTGTGGTTAAGCTTTATATAGCCGAATGAAACATTAAAAAAAATAATACAGTATGGCTTCTGCTTCTATTTGTCTGCTTCTTCTTTTTTGTTTGCAGGTCATGGCGGTGGCAGAGGCACGTGGGGCGGTGGCCAGAAGGCAGGGCAAGTGGCTAGGGGCGGCACTAGGTTTGCGGCGCCACTTGTGTTAGGGGCTAGGTTTTTTTTTGGGGGGCCTGGGTTTGCTTTGTTTGGGTCTTGGTAATTGGGCCCCGCGTAATTTAGGCTTGTCTGCCCGGGCAAAAATGGGGTACAACAATGATGTTTTGGCATGTCTTAGAATGGTTTTGTGTAGGTAAATGTTATGCAAAATGCACCAATTGGTTGGGTTGAAAGGTTAACTTACAATAGGTATCAAAAGGCCTAATTTTTACCAATAACAGAGTCCTCGTCGCAATGTCAGTCGGCAGTGAGTGGCATTGTAACGTCGAGTGATCTGATGTCGTGACATAACAAATTGTTTGGCGACGTCACGATGTGGAGTAAGTGATGTCATGACGTCGGGCCCAAAATTTTAAAACTTTGCAATTTGGTCCTATTTCATGCTCAGGTCAATAAAAGGGCTTTCCTAAGCTCGATTAAGACTCGAATTTAATTGTATTGATCTGAAATTTTGAAAATGTTGCAAATTAGTTATTGTTCAATTCCGAGTTGATTTTAAAGAATACATAAGCTCATATAAGACCCGAGAAAGGTCATGTTTGGTGATTATGAACTGAATTATCTATGATTGTATGATTTATGTTGATTTTGAATGTTAGTTGTTCGTATTTGCTTCGACAACGACTGTAACATCCCATAACTCGAACTCGATGATCGGGTCAAGTGGGGGTGTTACATATGATGTAGAATTGTCTTTATGTCATGAAAATATGACATATTTGCTCAATCCAAATGCTTGAATTTTCATAAAAATAAATTATACTTGTTTTATTAAACTATTGGAAAAATGTAATAGAAATTAATTTTTTAAATTATTAATAATATTATCAAACATGTTTAGAAAATATTAATATTATTATAAGACAAACATTTCTTTATTTTTTATGTATATTTTTAGAAAAGTTAAGAAAAGGTGGTAATTTAATCTAGCTTCCATTTATATAATATATTTCATATTATTATTTTCTTATTTCAACATTAAGCTTACATGAGATATGCTAGCTGTAACGGCCTAATTTTCAGTGGTGTCGGAAATGGTGATATGAGATCACTAAATCCGACAGGTAAGATTGAATAAGATAGTAATTTAATATTTATGAGTCAAGTGAGAATTCAGAAGAATTTGTGGATTGGTGAATTTGGTGAATTAAAAGAATTTATTAGGTCAAATGGGTCAAAAACGAGGTATCGAGACCTCGAATTTGAAAATCGAGCCATAAATATTTTTAGAAATATTTATGGGGTGTTATTAAGTTATTATTAAAGTTTGGTTGAGAAATTTAAATGTTTGGGTAGCCAATTAAATAAAAAGGACTAAATTGTAACAAGTGTAAAATTTCTAGAAGAATTAAATAGCTCAAGTGTTAAAAGAAGGAGGGTTTAATGGACAATTAAACCTAAAAGTGAAAAGGTTGGACGGAAAAGGCAAGGAAATCAGCAGAAAATAAGGGAAATAAGGGCAAAATTGGAATTTTTGTAATTTTAACATGTTTAATAAAGACAAAATTGAAAAACCTAGAGATATCTTCATATTTTCTCAGCCAAAATGCCATAAGAAGTCTGGAGAAAGCTGGTTTTCATATTTTTTACACCATGTGAGTTTAATTCTTGCTTTTTCTTGATAATTTTTATGTTTTTATGACTTTTACAACTAGATCCACTTATAGAATTCATTAGTTTTTGATTTGGTGGGTAAAATTAAAAGTTACCCTGGCTGAGAAATGGAAGTTTATGATGAATTATTATGAAATTTAAATTTTGGTTTCATATTAAGGTGGTTTTATTAAGTGATTTTGATAGGAAATGGTATTTAGGACCTAATTGTGAAAAAGTTGTGAATTAGAGGTTGGTGTTGAAATTCAAAATATAAAAGGTTTTGAAATAGTTTTTAATGATATAGTAAAGTGTTAATTGAGAAAAATTAGGTCAATTGATGGCTGAATTAAGTAGGGACTAAATTGTAAAAACTGTAAATTTTGGGGTAAAAGTGCAATTTTGAAAATTTAAGAGCATAAATTATGAAGTGAAATAGAAATGAAATAAATGCTAATGAGTGAAAATATTTTACATTATAGATCAAGAATCCAAAAGAAGAACAGGGAAAAGAAAAAGTTGCGAGAATAGTCCCTAAATTTCAATATCTACTACAAATCAGCCGGGTAAGTTCATATGGTTGAATTTATATGTTTATTTGTGAATGATTGAATGATATAATGTGTTGTTAAATCTAAATTTGCTGTGGAATTATGAAAATTATGATAAAATGAAAGAATAAAGGTGGTAATTCAAATTAGGAAAAACGCAGAATTGAGTACGTTCGTATCGTGACATGTGATGAATTGATGGATAAGACCATGGTTAATCCATGGCAAAGTGTGAAATGTAGGTATGGTATCATCCATCTTGAGTTATAAAATGTAGGTATGGTATCATCCATACTGAGATACGAAATGTAGGTATGGTATCATCCATATTGAGTTGTGAAATGTAGGTATGGTATTAACCATACTGAGATATGAAATGTAGGTATGGTATCATCCATACTGAGTTATGAAAAGTAGGTATGGTATCGTCCATACTGAGTTGTGAAATATAGGTATGGAATCATCCATACTTGAGTTGTGAAACGTGGTGTGCTTGAGCAACGACGTACTCAAATTCGTAAGACGTTTCCTAATTTGATAAGAAGTAATATAAAATGAGTGAATCAAATGGAAGAGATTGAGTAGTTGTTAATGTTGAGCTCAACTATGTGAAGTATTTTAATAATGGTTGTGAATGGAAGGGAACTTTAGTAAATATTTTGTTATTGTTTTGGAAATATTATGTGTGGTAAGTTACTTTTAAACCAATGAACTTACTAAGCTTCATCAAGGTTACTTGTGTGTGTTTGATATTTTTATGTAGATTGAATTAAAGAGAGGTGGTAGATCGGGTCATCACAGCAAAGATCACTATCCAGATCAATTCCGGTAGCTTTCGTTTTATGTTTGAAGATTTATATGGCATGTATAGAGTTTAAATGAGATGGAGTAAAGATGTTATAAAATAGTTAACAATATTTTGAAATGAAACAGTTTTTGAATTACAGCAGTAACGTGATTTTAACAAAAATCACAAAAAATAGAAGAAATGGAATTAGAAAGTGAATAAGATATATAAAAGAAACATAACAAACAAATTATTCTTATGTTTTGAGATATTTGAATTTTTGTGAGACTAGTTCAGAATGATTACTGGATCCCCTGTTCTATCTTTGAAAAATCATTTGAAATTGTATAAAAATAATTGTGGGATATAGTTTATATGAATGGAATCCTGAATGTGTCTATTTTCAAATGAAATAAATAAGAAGGTCATATGAATTCTGTGCGAAGAGTAATTTGATTCATAGCGAAGAGAGGTTAGAATAGTTGAACAGTAAAACAGGGGAAACTTTGACGAATACTCTGTACTAATTGGCCACATGAAAAATTCTAGAAAAATTAATGTAAAAAGATATATGAGTCTAGTTTTAGAGAAAATTAATGGATCTTAATTTGGAGTTAAAGTAGCTCAGATAAAAATAATTTAGTGACTACGATGCAGATGGATGATTTAAATTTTATGTTGAATTAGTAGTTAAGATTAGTAATGCCTCGTGCTCGACTCTCAACAACGGTCTCGGGTAAAGGGTGTTACATTTATTGGTATCGAGCTTTGGTTTAGATGATTCTCGGAGCGAATGTGATGTGTAAAATGTCTAGAAATACATGCCATATAAATGCGTGATAGTGGGATATGAATGATCCGATCTAACTATTAATTTTTGTTATAGATTGTAAAGATGTCCGATAGACCAGAGGTCTTGATCATGAAGAGGAAGTTAATAGTAGAGTCTGACTTACGAGCAGGGAACAAGTAATAATGTTCTGATTTCTTTGATGAGAGAGGAAGAACTTAAAAATTTGATTTTGGGGTAATGAATCGGTGGTTTAGTGAAACAATACAAGGAAGAAGTCAGAGCACAACAACCTCCTCCTCCCCCCTCTTGTACCACTAGTTACTGACCCCAGATTGCTCCTCCTTCAATAGATGAATCTATCAAAAGAACACCGATTGAGAAACTCGGAAAGTTTGAGTGAAGAATTTCGGGAAGATCGGATGATGATCCATTAAAGCGAGTATTGGCTAAAGAGTTTGGAGAGAGTTTTCAAGCAGATGATTTGTTCTCAGGAAGACTATTTGAGGTGTGCGATTTCATTCTTTGAAAGAAGAAGCGTATAATTGGTGGGAAACCATTGAGGCGATGGTACTGCAGATAAACTTACAGGAATTCTTCCAAAATGAGTTTAGAAAAAGTATGTGGGAAGGAGATATTTAGATAAAAGAAGAGGGAATTCCTTGATCTTCGACAAGGAATAAAACGATGATTTGAATATGAAAGAGAATTTGTGTATCTCAAGAGGTATGCTCGGGATGTTTATGCAAGCGGAGGAAGAAATGTGCATTAGATTTGAAGAAGGGCTTAATGATAAAATCAGAATGATGATAGGAGGCCTTTGAGATTCGAGAATTTGTGGTTACATGCGATCGAGCTCAAAAGATGGAAGAAGTGTATAATAGAAAGATGCAAAGAGAAAGAAAAGGCAAAGAAGTATATAAAAGAAGTTTCTTTAGACCAACTTCGACTTTTCCGCTAAAAAGTTCGAGAGATGATTCTAGTCGATCTGTTACAATTAGAACGATCGAATAAAAGTAAAACAACTCAAAGAGATGTCGGAGTGACTAATAAACCAGTGATTAGTATTGGTAGTGTACAAAATATTCGAGACCTAGATGCAAAAATTGTGGTAGATTTCATATTGGTGAATGTTGGGGAAGAACCAGGAGCTTGTTATAGATGTGGTGGGGCGATCATTTTATTCTGGATGTCCTCGGTCATTAAAAGAAAATAAAGAGCAAGGCGAGAAACAAACAAATACTCTTCAGAAAAGTAGACGTTCGGGTCAAAGTAGTGCTGCTGAGACTACTCGTTCGGGAATGAGAGATACTGTAGCCCGATCAGAAACAAGGGCACCTGCATGTACATACGCTACTCGGGCAAGAGAGGAAGCTTTTGCTCGGATGTGATATTTGGTATTTTCCATCTTTTAATGATTATGTGTATACTTTAATTAATCACGGATCTACGCATTCATATATTTGCATCTTTGCATTAGTGTCGAGAAAAGAAAATGGTATTAAGTCCATTGACTTTGATATGCAAGTCACTAATCCGTTAGGGCAAAGTGTGTTAGTTAATTTAATATGTCGAAAGTGTCCACTGAAAATACAAGGCTGTGAATTCTCTGCTGATTTAATGTTGTTACCCTTCCGAGAATTTGATGTTATTCTTGGCATGGATTGGTTGATTAAACACGATGCCATAGTGAATTGTAGAGAAAAATGGGTTGATTTAAAATGTCGGGATGAGGAAATAGTTTTTGAGTTTGGAGATAAAAAGAATGATGTCGAATTATTTTGACCATTCTGACTCAAAAATTGATTTGGAAGGGTAATGAAGCATTTTTAGCTTATATTCTTGATACTCGGGGTTCTAAATTGAAGATGGAACAATTGCGATTGTTAATGAGTTCACGATGTGTTTCGAGGAATTACAGTTTACCCTGAGATCGTGAAGTTGAATTCGTAATTGATGTAATTTGAGTGCAAACTCAGATATCAATAGCATTGTATAGAATGGCACCAAATTTGAGTTAAAAGAGTTGAAGACGCAATTGCAAGAGTTATTGGATAAAGGGTTCATCGACCGAGTACATCACCTTGGGCGCACTGTTTTATTTGTGAAAAGAAAGATGGCTCGTTGCGATTGTGTATTGATTACTGATAATTTGAACAAGGTAACAATTAAAAATAAATATCCATTACCTCGTCACCGATGATTTATTTGATCAATTGAAAGGTCTTTGCAGTTGTTCTCAAAGATAGACCTTAGATCCAGGTATTATCAATGAAGGTTAAAGAGTGTGATGTGCCAAAGCGCGCCGAACTCGGTATGGTCACTACGAATTTCAGTAATGCCTTTTGGTTTAACAAATGCCTCGCTGCATTTATGGATTTAATGAATCGGATTTTTCAGCCTTATTTGGATAGATTTGTGGTGGTATTTATTGATGACATATTGGTCTATTCAAAGATAGAATCCGAGCATGCACAACACTTGAGAATTGTATTACTGGACTTTGAGAGAAAAGCGATTATATGCAAAATTTAGTAAATGTGAGTTTTGGCTTCATGAAGTTGGATTTACAGGTCACATTGTATCAGTGAAGGAATTCGTGTGGATCCAAGTAAAGTTTCAGCAGTGGTGAATTGGAAAACACCGAAGAATGTAACTGAAATGCGAAGTTTTCTGGGACTAGCAGGGTATTATCGCCGTTTTGTAAAGAATTTTTCCATGATTGCTTCACCAATGACTCGTTTGTTACAAAAGAATGTTGAGTTTGTATGGTGCGATGAATGTCAATGAGCTTTGACCAATTGAAGAAAATGTTAATGAAGCTCAGTTTGACTCAACCGTAATCGGGTATACCGTTTGTTGTGTCTGATGATGCATCTTTGAATGGGTTGGGTTGTGTGTTAATGCGATTAGGAAAGGTGGTGGCTTATGCTTCACGGCAATTAAAACCACATGAAAAGAATTACCCTATACATGATCTTGAATTATTTGCAATTGTTTTTGCTTTAAAAATTTGGAGACACTATTTATATGGTGAGAAGTGTTATATTTATCACGATCACAAAAGTCCGAAATACTTAATGACTCAGAAGGAACTGAACTTAAGACAGAGACGGTGGTTAGAGTTGCTGAAAGATTATGATTTGGTTATTGACTTGGTTATTGACTATCATCCAGGGAAAGCTAATGTAGTTGCTGATGCACTTAGTCGAAAATCATCCTTGTTTGCACTTCGGACAATGAATGCTCAATTGGCTCTTAATGAAGAAGGTCTTTGTATTAGTAGAATTGAAAGTGAAACCCATGTTTCTTCAGCAAATTCAAAATCTGCAGGATGAAGATCCGAAATTGGTATCTAAACGACAAATGGTTCGAGATAATTTAGATTCAGAGTTCAGCATTGATAATGAAGGTATGTTGCGTTATCATAACAGAATTTGTGTTCCAAACAATTCTGATTTGAAGAATAATATTCTTTCTGAAGCACATAATAGTATGTATTCTATTCATCCGGGCAGTACAAAAATGTACGGTGATTTGAAAAAGATATATTGGTGGCCTGGTATGAAAAGAGAAATTTCAGAATTTGTTACAAAATGTTTGATTTGTCAGCAAGTTAAAGTAGAACATCAAGTGCCAACGGGTTTATTACAACCCATTATGATTCCTGAATGGAAGTGGGAGCGTGTTACAATGGATTTTGTGTCAGGATTACCTATGACTCCAAGAAAGAAAGATTCGATATGGGTGATTGTTGATAGATTGACAAAGTCAGCACACTTTATTCCAGTCAGAACAGATTTTTCACTTGAGAAGTTAGTAGAATTGTATGTGTCAGAGATTGTGAGACTACATGGAGTTCAGTATCCATCATTTCAGACCGGGATCCAAGGTTTACTTCGAGATTTTGGAATAAACTACAAGAAGCTTTAGGTACCAGATTAAATTTTAGTACAGCATTTCATCCTCAAACAGATGGACAGTCAGAGCGAGTGATTCAAATTTTAGAAGATATGTTAAGATGTTGTATACTCGAGTTTGGTGACAGTTGGGAAAGATATTTACCTTTGGCTGAGTTTGCTTACAATAATAGTTATCAGTCTAGTATAAAAATGGCACCGTTTGAGGCTCTTTATGGTAGGAAATGCAAGACTCCATTATGTTGGTGCGAATTGAGTGAATCAAAAATAGTTGGGGTTGATTTGATTCAGAAAGCAAGAGAAAGTCCGGGTTATTCGAGATAGTCTAAAAGTCGCTTGCACCGTCGAGAAATCATATGCGGATTTGAAACGAAGAGACATAGAATATGCGATGGGTGATCGAGTATTTTTAAAAGTTTCACCGTGGAAGAAGGTGTTACGGTTTGGCAGAAAAGGAAAATTGAGTCCGAGATTTATAGGGCCATATGAAATTGTGGAAAGGGTTGGTCCTGTAGCTTATCGATTGGCTTTACCTCCAGAACTTGAAAAGATTCACAATGTGTTTCATGTGTCTATGCTAAGACGGTATAGGTCAGATCCTTCACACGTAATTCCTCATACTGAAATTGAGCTTCAACCAGATATGACTTATTCAGAAGAACCAATGAAGATTTTGGCTCGAGAAGTTAAAGAATTGCGGAATAAAAAGATACCATTGGTTAAAGTATTATGGCATCGACATGGTATGGAGGAAGCAACTTGGGAAACAGAGGAGTCAATGAGATCACAGTATCCAAATCTATTTTCAGGTAACAAATTTCGAGGACGAAATTTTTAAGGGGGGAGAGTTGTAACGGCCTAATTTTCAGTGGTGTCGGAAATGGTGATATGAGATCACTAAATCCGATAGGTAAGATTGAATAAGATAGTAATTTAATATTTATGAGTCAAGTGAGAATTCAGAAGAATTTGTGGATTGGTAAATTTGGTGAATTAAAAGAATTTATTAGGTCAAATGGGTCAAAAATGAGGTATCGAGACCTCGAATTTGAAAATCGAGCCATAAATATTTTTAGAAATATTTATGGAGTGTTATTAAGTTAGTATTAAAGTTTGGTTGAGAAATTTAAATGTTTGGGTAGCCAATTAAATAAAAAAGACTAAATTGTAACAAGTGTAAAATTGCTAGAAGAATTAAATAGCTCAAGTGTTAAAAGAAGGAGGGTTTAATGGACAATTAAACCTAAAAGTGAAAAGGTTGGACGGAAAAGGCAAGGAAATCAGCAGAAAATAAGGGAAATAAGGGCAAAATTGGAATTTTTGTAATTTTAACATGTTTAATAAAGACAAAATTGAAAAACCTAGAGATATCTTCATATTTTCTCAGCCAAAACGCATATAAGAAGTCCGGAGAAAGCTGGTTTTCATATTTTTACACCATGTGAGTTTAATTCTTGCTTTTTCTTGATAATTTTTATGTTTTTATGACTTTTACAACTAGATCCACTTATAGAATTCATTAGTTTTTGATTTGGTGGGTAAAATTAAATGTTACCCTAGCTGAGAAATGGAAGTTTATGATGAATTATTATGAAATTTAAATTCTGGTTTCATATTAAGGTGGTTTTATTAAGTGATTTTGATAGGAAATGGTATTTAGGACCTAATTGTGAAAAAGTTGTGAATTAGAGGTTGGTGTTGAAATTCAAAATATAAAAGGTTTTGAAATAGTTTTTAATGATAGAGTAAAGCGTTAATTGAGAAAAATTAGGTCAACTGATGGCTGAATTAAGTAGGGAGTAAATTGTAAAAACTGTAAATTTTGGGGTAAAAGTGCAATTTTGAAAATTTAAGAGCATAAATTATGAAGTGAAATAGAAATGAAATAAATGCTAATGAGTGAAAATATTTTACATTATAGATCAAGAATCCAAAGAAGAACGGGGAAAAGAAAAAGTTGCAGAATAGTCCCTAAATTTCAATATCTACTACAAATCAGCCGGGTAAGTTCATATGGTTGAATTTATATGTTTATTTGTGAATGATTGAATGATATAATGTGTTGTTAAATCTGAATTTGCTGTGGAATTATGAAAATTATGATAAAATGAAAGAATAAAGGTGGTAATTCAAATTAGGAAAAACGCAGAATTGAGTACGTTCGTATCGTGACATGTGATGAATTGACGGATAAGACCATGGTTAATCCATGGCAAAGTGTGAAATGTAGGTATGTATCATCCATACTGAGTTATAAAATGTAGGTATGGTATCATCCATACTGAGATACGAAATGTAGGTATGGTATCATCCATACTGAGTTGTGAAATGTATGTATGGTATTAACCATATTGAGATATGAAATGTAGGTATGGTATCATCCATACTGAGTTATGAAAAGTAGGTATGGTATCGTCCATACTGAGTTGTGAAATGTAGGTATGGAATCATCCATACTGAGTTGTGAAACGTGGCACTGAGCAACGACGTACTCAAATTCGTAAGACGTTTCCTAATTTGATAAGAAGTAATATAAAATGAGTGAATCAAATGGAAGAGATTGAGTAGTTGTTAATGTTGAGCTCAACTATGTGAAGTATTTTAACAATGGTTGTGAATGGAAGGGAACTTTAGTAAATATTTTGTTATTGTTTTGGAAATATTATGTGTGGTAAGTTACTTTTAAACCAATGAACTTACTAAGCTTCATCAAGGTTACTTGTGTGTGTTTGATATTTTTATGTAGATTGAATTAAAGAGAGGTGGTAGATCGGATCATCACAGCAAAGATCACTATCTAGATCAATTCCAGTAGCTTTCGTTTTATGTTTGAAGATTTATATGGCATGTATAGAGTTTAAATGAGATGGAGTAAAGATGTTATAAAATAGTTAACAATATTTTGAAATGAAACAGTTTTTGAATTACAGCAATAACGTGATTTTAAAAAAAAATCACCAAAAATAGAAGAAATGGAATTAGAAAGTGAATAAGATATATAATTGAAGCTTATTGAGTCTATTTTCATATAAAAGGAACATAACAAACAAATTATTCTTATGTTTTGAGATATTTGAATTTTTGTGAGACTAGTTCAGAATGATTACATGATCCCCTGTTCTGTCTTTGAAAAATCATTAGAAATTGTATAAAAATAATTGTGGGATATAGTTTATATTCATGGAATCCTGAATGAGTCTATTTTCAAATGAAATAAATAAGAAGGTCATATGAATTCTGTACGAAGAGTGATTTGATTCATAGAGAAGAGAGGTCAGAATAGTTGAACAGTAAAACAGGGGAAACTTTGACGAATAAACTGTACTAATTGGCCACATGAAAAATTCTGGAAAAATTAATGTAAAAAGATATATGAGTCTAGTTTCAGGGAAAGTTAATGGATCTTAATTTGGAGTTCCGTAGCTCCAGATAAAAATAATTTAGTGACTATGACGCAGATGGACAGATTTAAATTTTATGTTGAATTAGTAGTTAAGATTAGTAATGCCTCGTGCTCAACTCCGACAACGGTCTCGGGTAAGGGGTATTACACTAGCAAAAGCCAATATTCATCTTATTTCAATTTTTTCCTTCAAAGCCTAACTTGAAACCTTGTTAAACTATGGATCAAGTGTCATTCACAAAGAGAAGACCATCTAGATAAAGCCCCAATGCTATTATCACACCTTTAGATACAACAATAATGTCATTAGCATAAGGGGGTCGATGCCCATATTTTTTATTGCACCATATTTCTTTTAACTGCATTCATCTACCACCTTAGCAGTTGTGCTTCTTCTTCTAATTGAAATTTTTATTGTTTTCTTGCATATTGATCCCTCATTATACCATCTTAATGATAATGACACCACATGTTCAAAGTTATTATGATGTTTTCTATCGCATGTTGATAGATGACCCTTACTAAAATATTTGTATGTTAAACGATATTTTGCCATAAGAATGACTTGTGAGAAGCAGTTGTATGTTAGATATGTTTGGTTGTTACAAATCAGTGAACCTAAAGGCATGCAAAATAGAAGGAAAGGCGGAGGTGATCTTATTAGTGGTGGAGGTGGCGACGAGTTTGTTAGAGGAAAAGGTGAATTTCTTGAAGATGGAAGTGGTGGTGAAGGTATGTATCTTAGAGGTGGTAGTGAAGGTGATGTTGAGGGCGGAGGTGAATTTGTTGGAAATGGTGGCAAGTTTATTAGCATTAGAAGTGGTTGTTGGTTCTTTAGATATGAAGGTGGTGGATGCGATGTTAATGGAAGTGAGTTCATTGGAGGAAAAGTTGAGTTTCTTGGAGGAAGATATGGAGATGTTGGTGGAGGTGGTACTTCTAATGGAGATGTTAGAGGATGTAAGTTTGTTAACAGTGGAAGAAGCATGATTCTTGGCGGTAGAGGTGATTGTTGGCTTGTTGAGGTGAGGGTGGATGTGGAGATAGTGGATATGGTGTCTTTATGGACGAAGATGTTGGTGGATGTGAGCTTGTTAGTAGTGGAGAAGGTGAGTTTCTTAAAGGTAGAGGTGGTTGCAAGTTCCTTGGAGGTGAAGATGGTATCATAGGTGATGTTAAAGGAGTAGATGTTAGTAAATGTGAGTTTGTTAGCGATGGAAGAGGTGAGTTTCTTAGAGGTGGAAATGATATCATAGATGACGCTAAAGGTGTAGATGTTGGTGGAGATATGTTTGTTGAAGATGAAGGTGAATTTCTTGGTGGTAAAGGTGGTGGTGAGGGTAATGTTACTAGAGGTGAGTTTCTTGGTGGTGAAGGTGATGTTATCGGTGGAAATGTTGTTAGAGGTGAGTTTGTTAGCAGCAAAAGAGATGAGTTTCTTGGAGGTAGAAGTGGCACGAGTCCTTTGGAGGTAGAGATGGTGATGTAGGTGATATTAAAGGTGGAGGTGAGTTTTTTGGACATTGATGAGAGTTTCTTATGATGAAGGTGGTCGTTGGTCCTTTGGAGGTGGAGGTGGGGGTGACATTATGGCTAAAGATGTTGGTGGAGGTGAGTTTCTTAATAGTGGAAGAGGTAAGTTACTTGGAGGTGGTTGTAGAAATGCCCAATTGCTACAAGAAAATAGTCATCTAAAAGAGGAAAATTCTAGGTTGACCAAGCAAATAGAAGATAAAGAATCTTGGCTCATTGAAGAACTTGACAACCTGGTGAAGACACAAAAGGAGCTTGTAACAACCAAGCTTATGCTTCCGAAGTTAAATACCAGTAGTAGTAAGCTAGATGAAATCCTTGTTGCAGGAGAGAGAGATCCAGACAAATGAGGCATTGGCTGTTAATAAAGGAAAGACAATCATCAAGAATGCCACTATTTTTGTGAAAGCATCAAATCATGGAGAGTTGGGCGAGTGTTCCAACAAGCCTATGTTAATTAAAACTTCCAAAAACGTATTGACTCCTTATAAAGTGATTTTACATTATTTTGGTTCCCTAGACATATCAAACCACGATGTTTCAAGGTGTTGCATGATCTGAGATGGAGAGCTGTAGTGCTGCAAAAGTGTCCACTTCTCATGACACGTTGCATGTGAAGAAACAAAAGTATGTTTGATGAAATGAGTCAAAGTGCTTGCTTGTTGCACATCGATCACTGAAGTCAACCATGGATGATGTTTGGTATTTCAATAGTGACTACTCTGGCACATGACAAGTAATCAAACCTACTTATATAAGTTTGAATATTGTCAATATGGAAAAGTTATTTTTGGAGATGGCAAGAAGGGACACATTCTTAGAAAATGTACTTTCAATGTTCTTGAGATGCCTAGACTAAAGAATGTACTTCTTGTAGAGGATCTAAAAGCTAACTTGACGAGTATAGTCAATTGAGTAACTAAGAGATCCTTGTCAACTTTACCAAAGACAGGTGTATAGTATCATTGAAGTCAACGGAGAATATAATGGAAAGGGCTCGTACATTTAACAACTGTTACATGGTGGTCCAATCTGTCAAATGCAATAGTGCAAGTGTTTCAAATTTAGAATTATGGCACGGGAAGTTTGGCCATATTCACTATAAAACTATTAAAGGGATTCTTCAGCTTAGTAACACCATCCCTAAGGTGTGTGGTAACTACTTAAACGACAAACAATAGGAGAAGCATCAGAGACTGCCCACATCCAAACCTTAGGGAAAAGTTTAATAAAGTGGATTGGAAATTTTTTAAGCAAGTAAATAGGTTTCTTTTAGGCTAATTAACTTTTTACTGTTCAGCCTAACTTATATTAGCCATTGCTTTACAATTAACTATTCTCACCTAACCTTCTCTGTCTCAAAATGATTAACTTTTTCTTTACAATTTTATGTACATAAACAATATAAAGCTTCATGCATGGGCCAAATGATATCATTTGCAACTACAAGTCTACTTACTAGCCATTTTAACCCATTCCTTCAATAACAGAATGTGCAAATATAAAATTATTAACTAAGGTATGTAAAATGAAACATCAAGATAGATGATTTCTGGGTAGCAGGGGATCCTCAAAACATAGTAAAATTGCAATTTAATTTCTCTATAAACTACAAAAATATATGGTGAAATTTTACATTATCCTGCAAAATTTATTATTTAATTAAAAGCTTAAATATATATAGCCACATTTCAAGCCTGTCCAATATTTTTCATTTTCCGAAAGGCCCAAATCCGACCAGATAGTAAGAATTTAATAAATGTTATACTTTTTGGCCATTATCATTTACTCTTTTAGGTCCAACAACACAATAAGTAACACATTCAGAAACTCTTAATTATTCTTGTAGAGCACAATTTTAGCCCGGGGCCCATTAGAACAAACCAAACAAAAATAATAATAAAATTGAGTCCAATGTCTAGTTACTTTACAGACCCAAAAGGCCCAAAAACTACAAGGCTCAACAGGCCCAAAAGGTCAAAATTTTTCAGAAACTTTAGGGTTTCTGAAACCCTAAATAGCCTTGCGCCGCTTCACATATGCTTTGCCAGCACGTTCAACTCCCGAGGTCTGCCACCACTGCTCCTCTACCACCACCAACACCTGCAAAAGCAACAAAGAAAAGAAAGTAGACAGCAGAGAAGAAAAAAGAAAAACATTGTATTTTTTTATATATTTTTCGGCTATAAAGCCGTGGAGATGAATGTAACCGGAAGAAGAGGTTTTTTTTTAATCAAAAAGATGAGATTAAATACAAAGATAACAAAGCCAATCAAAAAAGTTTTTGTTTTTTTTTTTGTATCTTTTTCTCCTCTATTTTTTCTTTCCTTTTTCTCTCTTCGAAACAGTTTACAAACATACAAAGATTTTATTCTTATTTTTAAACTATATATATATATTAAATACAGTATAAAAAAAAGGAGAGAAAAACCTACCTTTTGAGTTCCAGTTGTCGTGCACACATGATGTGATGTGCGTGTGTGTGGTGGCCCATCTGAGTCACGCCGGTAGACAAGGGAAGAGGTTGAGAGGAGATTTTAGTTTTTTTTTTTAAAGAGAAGAGAAATGAATTTTTTGTTTAAAAAATAACTTTTATAGCTTATGTGAAACGGCGCTGTTCTGGTCCAATGCACAAACGCCAAAACGGCGTCGTTTTGAGCCGACTCGATTTTGACCCGACCCAGAGCCTAGGATCCGTGTGTTTTTCATTGGAAGGGATAATTGCACTTTTAGCCCTTCCGCCTTTTTATTTATTTGCAATCAGGTTTATTTTATTTTTTAATTTTGCCCCATAATCTATTTTAACTTTCAATTTAGTCCATACGCATACGACGTCGTTTTGGAGGACGGGGATTAATTTCCCTTTTGATCCCTCCTTGTTATTCGCGCATTCAATGTGGTCCTTTTTCTTTTTATTTATTTTGAATTTGCCCTGAACTTCTGTTTTAAATTCAATTTAGTCCTTTTTTAGTTATTTTGCAATCTTTATTATTATTATTATTTAATATTATTATTATTAATATTAATGGTATTATTATTATTATTTAACATTATTATTGTTATTATCATTACTATTATCATTTTGTTACTCTTATTATTATTACTATTTCCATTACTATTATTATTATTACTATTATTATTACTATACTATACTATTATTATTAATAATTAATTACCATTATTATTACTACCATTATTATTTTATTTTTGTTACTAGCATCGTTGTTGTTGTTGTTATTATTATTATTATTATTATTATTATTATTATTATTATTATTATTGTTGTTGTTGTTGTTGTTGTTGTTGTTGTTGTTGTTGTTGTTACTCTTATTTATTTATTTATTCATTCGTTTATTAATGTATTATTTATTATTATTACTGTTTAATCTCAATTTGATCTTCATTCACTTAATTTCCATCATTTATAAATTTATTTTTTATATATTATATTATATTATATTATTTATTTGTTATTTATTTATTTATTGCCCTTCACTTTTTAGTACTTTAAAGTAATTTATTTCCTTTATCGTATTATTATTATTATTATTATTACTACTTATCTATTGTACTTTATTACAAATTGCACCCCTCTTATTTATTTTTAATTTGATATTTATATTTTCAATATTTTTAAATTATTTTTCTCAATATTTATTTGTGTACATATATATTTTTGTCTTCATAACATTCGGAAATTTGGTATTTTCTATTGTGTGCATTGTTTCGTCACTAATGTTATTATTATCATTGTTATTATTTGTTTTATTTTATTTTATTTTTCATATTAGTACTAAAATGATGTACATTATGTGATTATCATATATCGTTTTCATTAGTATATCATTGTTGTCATTTATTAAACGTGTTCATTCGTATATCATCGTTTGTACCGTCATTCATCAGCTTAATATTTTATATCATTAATTTTTATCCGAACATGTCAATAAAAGTTTTAAAATTAGGCAATGTTCCGTATTTGAAAGATTCATTAAAATCACGCCCCAACTTACGGGGTTTCTATTTTTCTCGTTGAATTCGAATAATTGAATATCCTTTCAAAAATTAAAACATGTAAGATTTCAAATAAAAAAGGGCCAAATTATCTTCAAGGATTCGAAATGTCATGCCCTAACTTACGGGACATGACGTTTTATAGCCTCGAGATAATAAAGTCTTCAATATATTTTCGACTTATTTAAGCATTCCAAAACAAAATATACATTAATGCAAAAAAGGGATCGTATTTCAAATTCTTTTCGAGTTTCCAACTTTCGACATAAAGACATCAAATAATCAATTAGGTACCAATTTTGGGCGTCATGAGAGTGCTAATCCTTCCTCGTACGTAACTGACTCCCAAACCCGTTTTCTGGCTTCCGTAGACCAAAATCGTTGTTTTAGTAAATTAAATTTTTTTATTAAAATGATTGAATTACGAGGTGACCCGATCACACCTCATCAAAAAGGATTGGTGGCGACTCCGATTTTTCATTTTCAAAATAAAAGTCGACCTCGCTTTTACAAAAAATGGTTTCGACAGCTTGGCGACTCCACTAGGGAAAAAATAAGAGAGTCAAGCCATGAGTTGATTATTTTTTGTCTTTTTGTTGAAAATTGAAAATTTGGTTTAAATGTACGATCCTTCCGTTGCATTTCATTCGCCTTTGTTACGATCTTCATCATTGTGGTTTATAATTGCTGTGTTGGTTTAAGTTTTGGTATCTTTTTGCACATTGCATCGCATGACCGATCGATCTTACCCTTTTAAGTGGGAGTGAAAAACTATTCCTTCGTGAGGTCTTCACCTCCGTGTAGGATAGTGGATCGCTTTTGGGATACATCCATACCTATGTCTTCGTGAGATTTTCATATCCGTGTAGCCATAGGGAAATGTATTCCCCTAAACTGAACCCGGTCCATATGAGCCTATAATGGGTGAGGAACAAGGAATCTGTCGGTTCGGGTATCTTTGGTTTAGAATCGAACCGCATATAGTGAGCCCTAAGAGCTTACCCTAGGTAGAAACACACCAAACCCCTAGAGGTCATCCAAATAGGCGCTCTATTTGTTATTTATGTTTTTTTTGTACCGACGTGTTTCTTTTGTTTTGATTATGATTGCATTGCATTTTCATCATAGAAAAGAAATGTTGATCCATGCTCAATTGCTAAATAGAGAGCTTGTCATGGAAAATGAATTTCTTGATAAAGTGGAATACAATACAGCCATCCGAATATGGTCCGAGTAAACACAACGAGAGAAGGGTGAGAGTTCGTGGAGGAGTACACGTCTTTGCTTCAGGATTCAAGCTAACAAAGATTATTTGGGAGCTGTCAATGTCCCGACTTACTTAAAGAAGCTAACGAGCATCACGAGGATGAGTGAGCAATGGGTCGCAGCCCGGATCAAGCAAAAAAGGAGATAATAGAGACATCTTTTGGGAAATTCGTAAGATTCGGTCTTAACATCTGGATAAGAAGAAAAGGGTCAATGTCTTCGCTTTAAGCATTTACAGGCTGGTTGTTTTCCCTAAAACACTGAGGCACGTGGATGAGGCAGTTTTAGATTTGTTCGATAAACTAGACAAAAGGGTCACTCGTCCCTATAATTTTGGCCGAAACATTCCGATCTTTGAATGTATGCCGAAGAGTGGGGATTCATTGGATGTGCACAACTCTTGTTGACGTGGTTCTATAGCCACTTTTGGAGGGTAGAAAGGGTTTCTTATTAAGTATTCTTTGAGAATTATTCTCCATTGAAAGAATTAGTTGCTCAAATACAAGAGGTGGCCAATCATTGGCAAACCATAGCAATTTTGAAATGAATCAGAATTAGATCAGGATTAGGAGTTAGCTTGGCTTCTTAGGGAGGTTAAAGCTTTGAGTATTAGGGCAAGGCTGTCTACGTAATCCGTTTTATGTAAAGAAATTTGTTTTCTAGTAAAGTTGTTATAACAGAATTGAATCAGAGTCAATGCCTCTTTTTGCATTCATCTCATGCATTTGCATCACATTGCATCATATACATTAAATTTCACGAAGAGCCTCTAATTAAAACGAAATTATTTCAGAGTTAATCTAGAAACTGAAAGAGCCAACCAATCAAACATCGTTACAGTACAAACTGAAGCAATGGACCAAAGGTTGAAGAGATTAGAGCAAATGCAAATACATATGTAAGAGCAATTAGCCAAAATTCAACAAGATATGAAGAATCATATGCTAGAATTTCAAAGAAACATGATGAGCCAATTAACCCAGATGCTAGCTGGAGGGTTAGAAAAAGAAAAAAGCCATATGGTTAATTCCGAAGACGATAACGAGGACTATGCTTATCATTCAGGTTTTACCCCAACAAACACCCAAACACAACCAGACACGTACCCACAAAGGGTGTCTATTGATATTAGACCACAATACCAGACCGGTATCTCGACACTGGTGAACTTCCCGACGGGTTCAGGTTCTAGTCCAGAGGATAATCCAATCAATCCTGTCGTCCTTGATCTAGATGATCTAGTGGAAACAAAAAAGTCGAAAGTGGAGCTCCTAAAATAATTTGAAGATCATTACAAACAGAAAAAGCAAAAGTAGAGCTCCCAAATCAATATTCTAAAGACCTCGAGGAAGAGGGAAAATGTGGTGAATAATACGGGTATGTATAATAAGGGTTATTCAAAGCCGATTACCGTAAGCCAGCCAAGGACGACAACTACTAGCCATCAGGTCATCCCAAGGCAAGATCCTAATCCAAGACCGAGCTCAGAAAAACCCTGGTTCACGCTCATCCCGATCACGTATAGGGAGTTGTACCAAAGTTTGTTTGATGCACATATAATATCCCCTTTCTACCTAAAACCTATACAGCCTCCCTTTCCCAAATGGTACGACGTGAACGCCCAATGCGAGTACCACTTGGGAATCACAGGACACTCGATTGAGAACTGCACATCTTTCAAAAAGATAATTGAAAGACTCATCGACATGGGTATTGTGAAATTCGATGATCCATTTGATGCAGAAAATTCGTTACCCAACCATTCTGACAAAGGGATAAATGCGATAATCAAGAATAAGGAGAAAAGAATCAAGAAGAATATCGCAGAAGTAAAAACCCCATTGAAATGAGTTTTGAAACAAATGATAGACATGGGATTAATTATTCAGACTTCAGAGGAGGCGCCCAAAGAGATGAGGAGCCACTGTGAATTCCATGCAGAAGAAGGTCATAAAATTCAAGAGTGCGCTGAATTCAAAGATTTGGTGCAGAGCCTGATGGATAATAAAGAGTTGGAATTCCTTAAAGAGGTCAAAAGCCCGAAAGGAATATCGGGGAATCTGAACATTAACGTCGTATCTGAAGAAGGAACCGGGGAATAAAATTTTCCAAGCGTCTGCCCTTACATACTTGGGAGTGTTTTGAACAATGGGACTTTGGAAGAGATCCCTGTATTTTTTAGCGCTAATTTAGAGTAATATTCAAAACACGCTTATTGCTCTAAGCCTAGGAGCAATAAGAATCTTTTTGTGAAATGGGCTTATGTCCAACATCTTTATTTCAATGAAAATGCATTGTTGTGTCTTACATTGAGCAAATATTCTTTTATTCATTTATTTTATTCATGTTCATACCACATAAATAATTATTCTTAGATTCATTTGTTCTTTGAATATTCCTTCATACCTACAACAGGTCCCTAGATATCAACGACATGAGCGACGCTGCTACCGACTCAGAATCTACTTTTGAGCAAGATATGTGTCTAGAGGGATCTCAAGACTTTAAAGACGACGGAGACTGTAACTTATCTCCTGATTTGTTAAGGATAGTAGAATAAGATGAAACAGATCCTACCTTACAGAGAATCAGTGAAAATTTTGAGCCTAGGAGAAGAGAAAGAGGTGAAGATCGGAGTCTGTATCACCACAGAGACAAAGCGAGACATTATTGAGTTATTCCAAGAATTCAAAGATGTTTTCGCATGATCGTATCAAGATATGCCTGGGCTACTAAGACCTATGGATGCTGTTAAGGCTAAGGAAATCTTAGAAGAGGAACACATGCTGTGTTTTATAATGGCCAGGCAAATCATGAGGTTTGGATACTGCTAGTCCACCATGGAAGAGGATTGCATTAGTTATACCAAGAAATGTCATAAGTGCCAAATTTATGGAGACAAAATTTCTGTGCTTCATTCATCTATTCATGTGTGACATCTCCATGGACTTTCTCTATGTGGGGCATGGATGTTAGTGGGTCGATCGTGCCGAAAGCTTCTACGAGTATCGATTCATCTTTGTGGTAGTCAATTACTTCACCAAATGGGCGGAAGCTATTTCATATGTCGATGTCACAAAGTCGATAATCAGTCAATTTTCGAAAAACGATATCATATGTCAGTATAGAATGCCAAAAAGGATCATATTTGACAACACACTAAATTTGAACAACAGCGTGACATCAAAAGTTTGCAGTCTGTTCAACATTAAAGCACCATATCGACCCAAAATGAACGGTGCAATGGAGGAAAAAAAATCGCGGAGAAAATGATTGAGACTTATAAAAACTGGCATGAAAAGTTACCATTCGCCCTCTATGCCTATCGGACGTCTGTCAGGACCTCTCCGGGGCAATGCCTTTCTCATTAGTTTATGGATGGAGGCGGTTTTGGCCATTGAAGTCAAGATTTATTCTCTCTAAGTTTTATCAGAGTTGAAGTTGGATGAAGGAGAATGGATCCAATCCCAATATGATTAGCTGAACTTAATCGAAGAAAAGAGGCTAAGGGCTATCCTCATGGTCAATTGTACTGAAAGCGAATGATGCAGGCTTATAACAAAAAGGTTCGTCTTAGAGAATTCCATAAAGGAGACCTAGTTTTGAAAAGGATCCTTCCTATACAAAAGGACTTCTGAGGGAAGTGGATGCCAAACTGGGAAGGACCGTATGTGGTTTTGACCTAGAGGGATAGCAAGGACTTGCCTAATCCTATGAGTTCAAATCAAGAAATATTCGATTAAAAAAAAGAATAAGTAAAAAAAATGAAAAGAAGAAGGAGAGGCTAAGGCGAAAACCCGAAAAGGGCGCCTTGAAACCAAATGAATTTTAAATTGAAAACCTGTAAAGGGCAATTCAAATTTTAATAAAAAATGGGGCATGCTGTAGCCTCGCTTTTTCTGATTTAACAAGAAGGAGAGACGTTACGCCTTGAGACAAAGGGGTTTTGAATTGAAAACCCATAAAAGGCAATTCAATTTTTAATGGGGTATACGGTAGTCTCGCTTTCTCCAAATTAACAAGAAGGATAGATGTTATGTCTTGGGGCATCAACAGATTACTCTAGATCTCCTAGACACATGTTGAGCTTAAAATGGCCCTCAAGAAGTTCGTGCAGAGAAGCTCATGCTGCTATTTCTGGGGCACCTACTTTCCTCACTTATTTTGTATTTCAGTCATGTTTGCTTTCTTGGATTAATCTATTCTTTCCAGATGTTGTTCTGGATAAATTTCAATTTTGACCATCATTATAATCTTCTTCAAGCATTTTGCATTGAAATAACGAGTTCTGCATATTACTCTGGAAGCTTCTAAATAGTACAAGAACCTGAAACAGAACTATTATTTAGAACTCACCAAACCTAAAGGTTGAAAATATTTGAGAAAAAAAGAGTCTAAATTGTGACTATTTTTTCAGATTTTTCTGTCAAAGATAACGGCTGAATAAGAAGGCATGGTAACACATCAGTGATAGAACCTTGATGAACAACGAATAAGGCATGGTAACACATCAGTGATACAACCTCAATGAACAACGAGTAATGACAACCCAAACATTAAAAAGGGATCATTTTTATGCATTCATGCAAATATCATTCATACACATCTAATTATGAGCATTTGATTCATTCTGGTCATGACATCCTAAGCATTTGGCATAAGCATAAGCACATGAAATCGATTCTACACGTCATGTCCCCAGGGGACAGTGTAGTAAAATCGGTGAATCCACAAATCTCATATCCCTGAAGTAGCAGTGGAGTAGATTGAAGTTGTAGATCTTATCTCCTTAAACTTGCAGTGGAGTAAATCAAAATTGGTGGATCTTATCTTTCTGAAGTTGCAGTGGAGCAGATTGAAGCCACCAGCCTTATCTTTCTGAAGTTGCAGTGGAACAGATTGAAGCTACAAATTGGCGGATCTTATCTTCCTGAAGTTGCAGTGGAGTAGATTGAAGCCACCAGCCTTATCTCTCTCTGAAGTTACAGCAGAGCAGACTGAAGACAGCAAATCTTATTTCTCTGAAGATGCAATGGAATAGATTGAAGCTACAAATTGGCGGATCTTATTTTCCTGAATTTACAGTGGAGCAGATTGAAGCCACCAACCTTATCTCCCTGAAGTTACAGCGGAGCAAACTGAAGACAGCGGATCTTATTTCTCTAGCGTCGCAGTGGAACGGATTGAAGCTACAAATTGGCAGATCTTATCTTCTTGAAGTTGCAGTGGAGCAGATTGAAGCCACCAGCCTTATCTCCCTGAAGTTGTAGCAGAGCAGACTGAAGACAGCGGATCTTATTTCCCTGAAGAAGTAGTGGAACAAATTGAAGCTATAAATTACGGCGGATCTTATCTTCCTGAAGTTGCAATGAAGTAGATTGAAGCCACCATCCTTATCTTCCTGAGGTTGCAGAGAAGCAGGTTGAAATTACCAAATCTTATCTCCTTGAAGTTACAGCGGAGTAGATTGAAGCTACAAATCTCTTCTCCCTGAAATTATATTCGAGCGGATTGAAACACCAATTCCTATACTTCTGAAGTTGCAGTAGGTTAGAGTGAGGCTACTAGAAGAAAAGAAGCGCCGAGACTCAGCAAGATCGGGCAAAATTGGTCATTTTTAAAGTCTTTGCTCCATTCTCGTTACATGACAACGAGTAAAGAGAGGCAACTGTAGAGCCCAATTTTAGCCCGGGGCCCATTAGAACAAACCAAACAAAAAAATAATAAAATTGATTCCAATGTCCATTTACTTTACAGACCCAAAAGGCCTCAAAACTATAAGGCTCAACAGGCCCAAAAGATAAAAAAAATTCAGAAACTTTAGGGTTTTTGAAACCCTAAACAGCCTTGCACCGCTCCCCACGTGCTTTGATAGCACGTTCAATGCCCAAGGTCTGCCACCACCAACACCTGTAAACGCAACAAAGAAAAGAAAGCAGACAACAGAGAAGAAAAAAGAAAAACATTGTATTTTTTTATATATATTTTTTGGCTATAAAGCCGTGGATATGAATGTAACCGGAAGAAGAGGTTTTTTTTTTTTATCAAAAAGACGAGATTAAATCCAAAGATAACTGTCATAACCCAACTTTGCCCGGGCAAACAAGCCCAATTACAAAACAATTAAGCCCAAACCTAAAGGCCCAATTACCCTAGCCCATTTCAGAAAATTAAAAAAAAAAAACAAACAGCAAACCCTAGGTGCGCCGCACCTAGGGCATCTGACTTCTGACCCCTGGGCTTCTGACATTGTCTGCAGCCACTGGCCACCGCCTCGTCACATCTCCACCGCCCACACCACTTGCACTTGCATTAAAACGCGAAAAGACAGAAAGAAAGACTAATAGCATTGTAAATGGCTATATAAGCCGAATAAAACACCAATGTAAAGGACTTTTTTTTCGGAATCAATTAATGCGAAAAAAGAACTTCCAGACACGATTTAGAAAAAAATAGAGAGCATCCAATACAATCGTCAAAACGCTCGAATATACAAGCAGAGAATACCCCAAAGCAGATTAAATCGCGTAAAGGGCTTTAATTTCCTTTTTCTTTTACTGGTGTTAGTTTAATATTTCCTTTTCATTTTTTTCTAAAATTTTACACACATATATAATATATTATCAAAGAATTAAAAATATAAAAAATATATAATTTTTACCTTTTCTGGCCACCGGTGCGTGCGTTACAAGTGAAGTGCGCGGCGTCGGTGACGGAAGAGCTTGGATCGGTCGTGGCCGAAAATCACACCACCCCCTTACCCCTGCAGAGAAAACAAAAAAGGGTTAAGAGTTTTTTTTTTTTTTAGAAAGCTGCTGAAAATGAAATTTTAGATTAATTTTTTTTACTTATATACACATTACAAAACAACGTCGTTTTGGTCATTGCCCTTAAACACCAAAACGAAGTCGTTTGGCCTAGGATCCGCGCGCGAGACCCGACCCGACCAGAGGATCCGCGCGTTTTCGTGGATTGGGCTAATTGCCCGTTCGGTCCTTCCGCGTTTTCAGTTTTTAAAATCAAGTTTTCAATTTCTTTTAATTTTGCCCCAAAAGTTTGGCGCAGCTTTAAATTTAGTCCATTTAAAACGCTGCGCTTAACTACTCGAGAAAATTGCGCTCCTCGTCCCTCATCATTTTGCGCGCATTTCAGTTCAGTCCCTCTATTATTTATTTTATAGTTTGCCCCCTTTTATTTCTACTTTGGATTCAATTTGGCCCTTTTTTATTATTTTGCAACTTTTATTATTACTGTTATTTAATATTTTTATTTTCGTTGCTATTAATTATTTAATACTATTATCATTATTTTATTTATTATTACTATATTACTATCATTATTAAGTATTACTATTATTATTTTCCCTTTTTTATATATATCATTAATCATTTTAACCTTATTATTACATTTAAAATTATATTATGTTGTATTATTTTCATCTTATTATTACTACTATGTATTATTATTACTATTATCATTTCATTTATTTTTATAAACATAATCTTTTACTTCGATTATTATTATTTCTTACTATTTGTCTTTTTATCTTTTTTTACTACCTTATTATCATTCTTATTATTTATTATCTGTATACGTATATATACCTCTTCTTTATCACTTTGTTTATCGATTGTTATTATTATTATTAGCATTTTTATATTTACTATATTCACATCCATATTTGTTTTCTTAGCCTTGTACTATATTATTAAACAAAATACATTTTGAAAATTATCATATTTTCATTTAAAGGTTTTTCAAATAAAGGCAATGTTTTGTATTTAGAAATTCGGGGAATAGTGCCCTAACGTGCTGGGTTGCGATTCTCCATTTAACTAAATAACCTAACATCCTTTTAACGATTTGTAAACCATGAGACAACTTTGATTACGAGAGATTAAAATATCGTGTCCTAACGTGTTGGATGTGATGTTAATATCCCTTCGGAACAAAGAAATCTCAAATTTTGACTCAGACCTCTATGCTTATTTTCCTAGTTTAACACCATATTGTACATTTCGTAAAATTACTACATTTCATCTAAAGGTCTTAAAATAAGGCAATGTTTCGTATTTAGAAATTCGAGGAATAGTGCCCTAACGTGCTGGGTTGCGATTCTCCGTTTGACTAAATAACCTAACATCCTTTTCAACAAACTTCGTAAATCATGAGATGATTTTGACCACGAGGGTTTAAAATATTGTGTCCTAACGTGCTGGACGTGATGTTTTTATCCTTTCGGAACAAGGAAATCTCAGTTTTTTAACTGGAACATCTATTTTTATTTTCTGAGTTTAACATTACTAAACAAAAATACGTCTTGCAAAAGTATTATATTCCATTCAAAGATTTTAAATAAGGTAATGTTTTGTGTTTAGAAATTCGGGGAATAGTGCCCTAACGTGCTGGGTTGTGATTTTCCGTTTGACTAAATAACTAAACATCCTTTTATTTAGTTTCGTAAATCATGAGATAGCTTTGATTACGAAGGTTTAAAATATCATGTCCTAACGTGCTGGATGTGACGCTCGTATCGGAACAAAGAAATCTCAAATTCCAGCCCAAATTATCCAAACATTTTAAAGGATCCGTATTTTGAAACCTTTTCAAATTTCCGACATTAAGACATCGACTAATCAATTTGACACCAATTTTGGGCGTGACGAGGGTGCTAACCCTTCCTCGCACATAACCGACTCCCGAACCCGATTTCTAAAACTTCGCAAACCAAAAACACTGTTTTAGTAAACCAAAATGTTTTATTAAAACAAAGGTGATCCGATCACACCAAATAAAGATCGGTAGCGACTCCCGTTTTATTTTCATTTTCACAAAAACCAAAATCGACCTGTTTTTTTAAAAAAATGGTTACGACAATAACAAAACAAATCAGAAAAGTTTTTTTTTTGTATCTTCTTCTCCTCTTTTTTCTTTTCTTTTCTTTTTTTTTCTTTCCTTTTTCTCTCTTCGAAACAGTTTACAAACATACAAAGATTTTATTATTATTTTAAAACTATATATATTAAATACAATATTAAAAAAAGAGAGAGAAAAACCTACCTTTTGGAGTTCCGCATTGTGTGCATGCCTGCTTGTCATTTGGCAGCGATGGCCCATCTGAGTCCCGCCGGTAGACAAGGAGAGGTTGATAGAGTTGAGAAGAGATTTTTAGTTTTTTTTTTAAAAGAGAAGAGAAATAAATTTTTTGTTTAAAAAATAATTTTTATAGCCTATGTGAAACGACGCCATTTTGGGCCAATGCACAGACGCCAATGCACAGACGCACAGAAGCCATTTTGACCCGACCCAGAGCCTAGGATCCGCGTGTTTTTCATTGGAAGTGCTAATTGCACTTTTAGCCCTTCCGCTTTTTTATTTATTTGCAATTGGTTTATTTTATTTTTTAATTTTGCCCCATAATCTATTTTGACTTTCAATTTAGTCCCTACGCATACGATGTCGTTTTGGAGGACGAGGATTAATTTCTCTTTTGATCCCTCCTTGTTATTCGCGCGTTCAATGTGGTCCTTTTTCTTTTTATTTATTTCGAATTTGCCCTGAACTTCTGTTTTAAATTCAATTTAGTCCTTTTTTAGTTATTTTTCAATCTTTATTATTATTTAATATTTTTATTATTATTACTATTAATGGTATTATTATTATTTAACATTATTATTATTATTATTATTATTATTATTATTACTATTATTTATTTTATTTTTACTACTATTATTCGTTATTACTATTATTAGTATTATTATTTTTGTTTATTATTATTGCCATTATTTTTACTATTATTATAATTATATTTTCTCGAATTATTATTACTATTATTATTATTTTTTTATTACTATTATTATTACTATTATTATTACTATACTATACTATTATTATTAATAATTAATTACCATTATTTTATTATTATTATTACTCTTATTTATTTATTTATTAGTTTATTAATGTATTATTATTATTATTATTTAATCTCAATTTGATCTTCATTCACTTAATTTCCACCATTTATAAATTCATTTTTTATATATTATATTATATTATTTATTTGTTATTTATTTATTTATTGCCCTTCACTTTTTAGTACTTCAAAGTAATTTATTTCCTTTATCGTATTTTTTATTATTATTATTATTATTATTCATTATTATTACTTATCTATTGTATTTCATTGTTGTCATTTATTAAACGTGACATTTCATTCGTATATCATCGTTTGTACCGTCATTCATTAGCATAATATTTTATATCATTAATTTTTATCCAAACATGTCAATAAAATTTTCAAAAATAGGCAATGTTCCGTATTTGAAAGATTCGATAAAATTGCGCCCTAACTTATGGGGTTTCGATTTTTCTCGTTGAATTCGAATAATTGAATATCATTTCAAAAATTAAAACACGTAAGATTTCAAATAAAAAAGGGCCAAATTATCCTCAAGGATTCGAAATGTCATGCCCTAACTTACGGGACATGATGTTTTATAGCCTCGAGATAAGAAAGTCTTTAATATATTTTCAACTTATTTAAGCATTCAAAAACAAAATATATATTAATGCAAAAAGGAATCGTATTTCAAATTCTTTCCGAGTTTCCAACTTTCGACATAAAGACATCAAATAATCAATTAGGTACCAATTTTGGGCGTCATGACGGTGCTAATCCTTCCTCATGCGTAACCTACTCCCGAACCTGTTTTCTGGCTTCCGTAGACCAAAATCGTCATTTTAGTAAATTAAATTTTTTTATTAAAATGATTGAATTACGATATGACCCGATCACACCTTATCAAAAATGATTGGTGGCGACTCCGGTTTTTTTGTTTTCAAAATCAAAGTCGACCCCGCTTTTACAAAAAATAGTTTCGACAATTCTTAGAGGATTTTTTATCATTAAAGGAAATGATGATAACCATTGGATCTCTCATTGTATTTTTCTTACTTTTAAGTTGATTTTAATAAGTCAAATAGGGTTAACTTTTTTAAACAGGATAAAACTATTTTGATTTTTTTCATTAACAAAATTCAAACTCAAAATTTTACTTAAAAAACATCAAAATTTTACGGAATTTCCATTAGGAGCACATCATGATTCTTCAGTTAGCTAAACCTTGAATTATGATGATGATGATGATATCCCTATTTAAGCTCACGCTTGACAGCCCAACCCCTTTCCCTCATCCCATGACCCACAACCCACCACCTTCATAATTTTGTCATCCCATTAATAAGTATCTTACCCGTGGGGTAGCTTAGCTACCCTTTCGTTTCCTTTGGAGCGTGTGCAACACTGCAAATACATTTGCCTTTGATTATATTGTTGAGAATAAATGACATGAGCCCCTCAATTCGATTCAAATATTGAAAAATCGACTTAACTCATAATGTCTATATATTAATCAATTAATTGATTGATTTAATTAAACTAATTTAATACAAAATCAGTTTGGTTGGTTATGTTAGTTAAATTGACTTTTTTAAGTTTGTTTTCTTCCTTTTTCCAATTTGTATGAGAAATAAAATAATAATAAAAATCGATTTGAGTTTTGATTAAAAAATTAAAAACATTTCTATACTTGTACTTTATAAGTTCACCTCATGTACATTTAACTTTGCAAGTAGAGACATTTGAGAGTCCAATATCTCGCAAGCCCAATCCACCGAGAACGTTTACTTGATATGAACACATCTATCATTCACATATCACATATATTTATTCCCAAGTATGACAATATAAACATTAAGATCTGCTCAGAAAATCTATGATTAAATTAAGTTGTAAAGAGTCAATGTGAGTACAACAAGTAGCATTTCGTAAAGTATCAAAGATAACCAGTTAAAGTCCTTTCAACCTTAGGAGAGAGGTTAAAAGATCTCTCCTAATTAAATCACCCAACTCTTTATCATCCTCTCTCTCTCATTTTCTCTCAACATTTACATTTCAATGCTTTAATTCACTTATAACTCTTTACTTTTGGGTGAACCATCATAAATTACTATAATTCTTTTATTGTATCAACAAATATATATTAAAAATCATTTGGATCGCTGTTATAAAAGATTATGAATAATAACTAATTTAACCTATTTTAATTATTTGTAAAATTAAATCAATCATCACCGATTTGATTGAAAATTAACGATTAAATTAATTAAATTAGTTTCAACCTTTGCTCAAGCCTACTAGACAACATTGCTCCCCAGCCTTTTAATTGACTATCAAATGTGGGCATTTCTATCTCCAAAACTCCACACAATCACCCTTGGTTCCCCTTTATTGCTCTTGGATTTTATATGATGAGTAGCTGAATAAGTGTGTGGTTGTCAATGTTCATATGGCAGGCAAATTTTTAAATATATACCCAAAGAATTGGACCCATCATTTTTATTATTATTATTTGATGCTTTCATATCATCAAGCATATGAATGGTCAATCTGACTTGTGAAATTTTATTTGAACGCGCATGCTTTTATTGCTCTCTTTTTCATTTTCTGGAAGTTTCAAAAATGCTACATGTAGTGGCCTATGAATCACCTAATAATGGTAAGTGAACTTACATTTTAATAGTACATTCTTTCATATATAGGTACAACTTTGATATAGGTCCAATTTAATAGCATAATTAGTTGTTGTCAAGGTCAACTGAAAATCAGTTAACTATATTTGACAATTAGAATGTCTAATAGCAAGTTGAATCAAACTAAGAGGGGTTAAATGCTAAATTTCAACCTGTACAGGGACTAAAACTAGAATTATGATTAGAATTAGAGCTTCAATTCACTTCTGTAGTTAGCACATCTAATCATGTGGTTATGGAAAAGTTGGTTTACGCAGTTAAGACTAAAATGCCTTGAATCACATAGAATAGCATTTGATTCCAAAACCCCAAACCCTAATAGCAAGCTTCATGATAAAGCATGGAAGAGGCCCCCTTAGGGACATTATGATTGTTCATGGTTATTACAATCATCACAATTTATCCCAATTCATATTAAAATCAACTTAATTATCATTAAATCAATACCAAGAAAAAGAAAACCTAAAAAAGATCTCTTTCTTTCACATGATAAATGGAAAATTACGTCTTCTCAACTCAGGTGATGAATTGATTACTACCCAAAAATTAGATCTACAGTGAAAATAAATACAAATAAATTTAATTAAATAAAAAATTATTCCGAATAAATTGATTAAATAGATTTTTAAATGAATAAATAAAAAAAATTACAATAAAACTGAAAACTTGAAAGCTTTTCGCTTCCATTTTACTTGTATAGTGTTTCCCTGCAACCATATTTTGCTTCTTACAACTGGAAATTTTGCACTGAATTTTCAGCAGCTACATTGGACTTATTACAGCAGTTGGAAGTGAAACTTCATATCAAGTTAAAACAAATCATCGAAATATGAAATTCATCTTTTTATTTTTTAAAAAATAAAAGTGTCTTAACCCAAAAATATTTTTTTCCTCAAAGTGTTTTTTTACCCAAATGCATAGGTTGAGATTTAGGTGTTTTTAACTTGCTCGTTTGTAAGTAAAAATAATTAAAATACTCTTATTTATATTAGCTATTTCAAAACATATATAAAAAATAAATTAATTTATATTTTATATATCATTAAATTAAATTATGTAAATACTTTACGCATCATTATATTAAATTATTTAAATATAATTTATCATTATATTAAAATTTTAAATTTATTTTAAAAATTATTTTATATATCATCAATTTTATAAATAAATTATATTAATTACTTAAAAATTATTTAAAATTTATATTTTATTTATAATTATATTAAATTATTTAAATATCATATAACTTCACTAATTTTTTTACTTTCTCCTATCATATCTCAAAAAAAAAATATTAACTTTCAACCGTAATTTTTAATAGTCATGAAAAAAAAACTAATAAATATATTTTTTCACAATATTTTTATCATATTTTTCAAAAATATTTTACAAGCGCAACAACAATAATAGAGAACGAGCTGATTTGATTTCAGATTTCTAAATTCCAATGTTGTAAATAGGAAAAAACTTATCTCTCTTTTAAAAATTTGATCTAAATTCTAAACTGTTTAATGTAATTATAGAATATTTTATGTGTATAAAAATGAGCAGGGCAGGAGATAGTGAAGTGGCTGGGTTGCCATGACAGGGTAGCTACGTCATTTCCCCAAAAATGAAAATAAAGTTGTAGGGCATCAGAAAGATGTGACGTACCCCATAAATGAATTTATTTACTAAAGAAAAAGAGAAAATTAAAAACCTAGGGACCCTAAAGAAAAACCCAGTTTTTTGTAGGTACACCTAAAGTAGGGTAGGTTGATGTCACAGTTGTAGGGTTATTTGATTGTTCCTTTTGCATAGTAGCTTCTTACCATACCTTTATTATTTTTAACTATGTATGTATTCATCAAAAGATGAGCTCCTTAACTCATAATTTGCCGTCTTTGGGAAAATAAATAATTTTAATGGTTAATTCTAAGTTTTACTCCCTCAATTATACAACTGTTTAAGATTTAATTTCCCTATTTTAGTTTTATATATTTGGTCTCTCAATTTTTTAATTTTATCAATAATTGATAATATATTTAATTGCGGAACAAATTATAATTGAAATTAATCAATATAGAGTACAACAAACTAATGATCTAATATCAGAAATTCGAACATGGTCCACATATAATGAAATTTAAAATTTTATAAAATTAGAGAGAGTTAATACATAATTTACGTAAAGAGAGACTCAAATTTGCACACTCAAGAACTTAAACATTTCCAACACAATTAATTAGAGTCAAATAGTAGAAGTATAGCAAACTCAACTTGTACAGTATGGTCCGTACGGGGCGGACTCCAGTTTCAAACCCAGCCTCATCTCCTATTTTATCATTGTATTTATTTCTTCAACAAGTGATAGAATTTGGGTCACACAATCTTTAATAAATTTAAATGTACTAATAAATTTATAAAAATAGAAAATTAAGATATATCAATTTAAAACATGTTTTGATTTAAATGGAGTAGTGACTAAAACACTTGTAGATACCTATTTAATGTGTTATCTCATGTTTACCTTTAATATTATATAAAAAAAATTAAATCAGAAATAAACCTATTTTTATATTATTATTAATATTTTTGGGGAGGGGGTGTCCTGGTGGAAGTTTTAAAATATCAGACCAAAAGAGGAGCAGATTTAATTGGTATTTAATTATAAATCAAATCACTCTAGTATTGAGAAATATATTAATTATTTATGAATTCTATATTTCCTTTTGGTCTTCTGTTGTTTGAAAGACTTACATCACCTCATATGCAGTAATTTTTTGGTTCAAAATGCAGTAAATTTTTAGTAAATTGAGATTTTGATTTTTTTCAGAAAAATAACAAAATCAAATTTTAATAACTTTAACTATAATATGGTACAATTTTTGTTTCTTCCCATCCTTAAATTCTACGTGTAAGTAATTTTGAGCTCAGCTGGTTTTAATTGTTTTACTAATAACAATAATAAATTAAATTAATAACTAATCGATTAATGATATTTTATTTTTAATCGAAGCGAGTAAGGTTTGGAGTGTTTAATTTTAATATTTGATTTAATAAATTTTTTATGTAGAAATGCTTTTGTCGTACCAGTTCATAGGTTCGCTGGGCGAATTTTCAGAAAATATGAAATCGCGATTGTCCTTTTTATTGTGATTGATGACCTGAAAATATATTCCTTTAATAAAATTTCAAAATTAAATTAAAGCTTATTTGAAAGTTAATTTTTTATTTATAAAATAAAAATTAAATTTGAAAATATGGTTACATGTGACGAAGGCCGGGGAGAAGCCAGGGGTCTGGCATAGCCCGGCCCCCATAAAATGTAAAATTATTATTTTAGCCCTTAAAATTTTTTAAAATTTTAAATTAATAAAAGTAAAATTATACTTTAGCCCACTTAAAATTATAAAAATTCGATTTAATCCTTTACAAATTATAAAGATATAAACTATAAAAAATCCAGCCCCCTAAAAATTATTCTTACTTCACCTCTGGACGAAGGTATTTGAATCCTCACAATGTCAGTTAAAAAAAAATTGGTACCATATAATCATGTGTTATTCTCAAATTTGAAATGATAAATTTAAATTTGATACCTAAAAATAAATTGTCATAAAAAGCAATTTATTATGAATGAAACAATTTTTTTTAAAATAAAAAAAATTAGCGGTTCTGATCGAAAACTTTTGTAAGGTCTCATTTCGTTAAAAAAATATATTCTGTTACGATAAATAATTATTATCATTGTATTAAAACGTTGTCTTATTTTCAAAATTATTATTTTTTCTTTACTGAAAATTAAATTCAAAAAAAAAAAAACTTGATATATATGAATAATACGAATCAATACAGACCTATAAACTGTAAAGAGAAACATAGTAATGGAGCAAAATAAAATTTTACATCACAAATATAAGAATGATATGAAACTGTGATTTTATATCATCATTATCATTTTTTAATGGGAGAATGACAAATCAAAATTTTCCTCTTGAAAAATTTAAATTCAACTAAAAATACTAAAAATCAAGAGAAAAAAAATCTAGTTTCTCATTCTCGCATCAAAAAAGATAAGGATGACGTACAATTTCATACAATATTTTTTTTGAATACATAATATGAAATGCCAAAGCATTTGTATGACACATCACACAATACAAACTCGTAACATGAAATTAATTGTATATATTTACATCCTAAATGTTTTTTGAACATATTGTATATAAACATGAAGTCCAGGGACTAGCATGATAATTTGTCCCAACAACCCAATAAAGTAAAAAAAGAAGACAATGGATTAATTTCAAAGAAGTCACATTAAATATGCAAATTTAACCCAAAATCAACAGACAAACAAAACAAATATAACATAAAAGATGAAGAAAGGAAAGAAGTTTAAATTATGAAAACAAAATCTTGTAAAAGAAAAGACTCAAACAGTGTTAAAAGAAAACCTTTTAATATCAAATTTAGAATAGAAAATCTTGCAATGGGAGGCTCAATATTGTTATTTACTTAATATTCCACGCTGTAGTGAGTATTATTTGAATAGATGTGGCTTGGGGTGGTTAGCCGATGATGGCCAATCATTGCCACTCTTTTGCTTTTCCTTTGGTTCATCTTGTTGTGAAAGAAATAGTTTCTTAGGTTTTAAGGATGAATTTGATGGGGTGAGTAATCTGCCGCTAGGATAATGTTTGCATCGTCAACTCGTCAAGATGGGATAATGTTTGAAATAAAATAATATTAAAGAACGGAATCAAACTTGAGTAACAAGTATCGAATCTGAATAAAAACTGAACACTATTCGCACGGTTCCTCTTTGCTCTCTTCCACCCTAACAGGGACTGCCTGCCTCATATGCCATCACCCATTAATCTCTTTGATTGGACCCCTTTTACTGGCGGTGGTGGGGGCATCAACTTCGATACAACTATGTCATCTATCATCACCGTCCAACTCATATATTAATATCAAACAGCCAGGATAAGACCTGCACTGTATGAGTTAAAATTATGATATGGGCAATGTGTGTGAGAGGAGAGTGATTTTGCCGTACAAGAAAGTGGAGTTGCGGTGGCCGGCTTTTAAATCTATTGGGAATATGACTGAGATATTTATTGGGAATGGGTAGGAGAGGAGAGTTTGAAAGCAAAGGTGAAGCGGTCGGCTTTGAATGCGGGGGAACAAAGGCGTTGGTTTCTAGGAAAAAACCGGTTGCTGCTGATGATCTACAGATGGCCATACAGTTTGGGGAACTCTGTTCAATGAATTCGTATCCTATCAATAGCCTGCCTTCCTTTTCAGACCATAATCTTTGTTTTTTCTCCTTAGCTTAGAGAAGAAATTTTGAGAATGATCTGAAAATATATAATATATATCAATATCAAATTTTTAAAAAAATGTTCTCGAAAATTTTTTAAAATTATCATGAATAATTTTTTAAATAAAAAGTATTTTTAAAAATTTTTAAAATTAAAAAATACAAATTCCAAATATAAATTATAAAATGAACAATTTCGTAGCAATTCATATTAAAAGAAATGATAAAATTATCCTAAATTAAATATTTTTTATTTTACAAATTATTCATGATAATTTCATTCAGCTCAACTCTCATATTTTATATTAATTTGGGTTTTTAGACATATTTTGATAGAAGGATTTGTTTTCTGAGTTTTTGGTTATTTGAAAGATTTTTAATTTATATATATAAAATAAATAATTACTGTATAATATATTTAAAAGATATTTTCATATAAAATGTTAAATTATTTTCACTAATTAAAATGTAACATATTTGTTTTTATATCATAGAAATTAAAATAAATTATGGATTAAATAAAAACAAGATTCGATAATATTCAGATAATTGTAATTTTAAAATTTATATTTTAAAAATAAATCCAAACAGCTGAGCTGATATTTAATTTCTTTTCTTGCCCTACTATTAAAAAAGGTTGCATTTAAGATAAAAAGTCTTATTCCTAAACGAAAATGATTACTTTTGTGATTAACCTGATTAAGGCTCCTGTTTCATCTAAACCAAACCCCACGTATTGTGGGGGGTAAATTTACATTACAAGTTACTTAATTTAGCAACAATTTTTATTTCAGTCATAAATTTTGAATTTTTCAAATTGTGTCACTAATCTCTAATTATTAATAAATCAAATCATTGCATTAAATAATTTTAATAGAAAAATTGACTCAGACAATATAATATCCCTAGTTTGATTATGTTTAAAACTAAGTCACAACCAGATTGCTTCTTGCCTTTTATTTTGCTTAGCAACGGTGTTAGTTTTTGGCCTTACTTATGCATATAATTTTAGTTTTACAAGTGATTTTGGGGATGATAGTTTTTGGCCTTACTTATGCATATAATTTTAGTTTTACAAGTGATTTTGGGGATGATTTTGTTATCGTCTTCTCTAGTTTGGTGAATGTTTAATTCTTTTTCTCGATTTTTGCTCGTTGCTTTGGACCGTCCGGGGCTGATTTTATTATCGTATTAAGTGCTTGCAATCACTCCAGATATATCGTGCTTGAGTTGTGACAAAGTCAATTGTCGACGTGTAATAATATTTTATTGATACTAAAGCTAAAGCATTTATTGTGTTGATAAAACTTGTCATTCACTATCTACGACGAATGTTTATTTTTTTTCTCTCTGAAATTCTCTCCGAAATATATAGTTCCATTCATTGAATGAATAAAATAATGAATTTACCTTTAAAAAAAATTTAAGTCACTTATGCATATTAAAATTATTAAATAAAATTGAAATAAGTGAATTAATTTATTAATAATAAAAATTCAGTGATATCAATAAAAATTAAGTATAATAATATTTTTATAAAAAAATAATAATTTTTATAGATCTTAAAACAGATATAAAAAGAATTTTAACTTGGATAAAAATTGATGTTAAGTTTAGTGAAGTAAAATGTAAATTACTCAGCATTTTAGCTTTAACTTTTTAGCATGAAAAATTAGGTTCAAACGGGACCCTACGAGGGAACATAAGAATTTAAATCCAAAAACACACTCCTTTTTCACCTTATATGTTAATGGTGACGTCCATTTATTATTATTATTATTCTCAAAGTTTTCTTTATCTTTCTATCCAGTCAAATATTTTCTTGCTGGAAAATTCCCCAGCCCTTATGAAAAAGAAAATTTACTTTCATATATATTTGAGATCTAACATCTTAACAACGCACAAAAAATATATCTTTAAAGAGGTAACTTATTTTATTAAAAAAAATTATACTATTCCTTGCATTATTTTTTTGAAAATTTAATTATTATTACTCCATTATTCTGAAGTTAAGCTAGCTGTTGGGGATCTTTTTCTTGGTTGGTGGATGTTGAGTTATATCTTTATTCTTCTTTTTTTAGTCTTTGGGTCTTCATTGCATCAATACAACTTTGAAAATTTTATCACCATGTGTTTTTTTCATAAAAATAGTTTTCTTCAAAAAGGAAAAAATATATACAAGAGATTTTCTAAACTTGATTTTATTTTATTAGATCTAAGCTTTAAAAAGGTTTGGGTGTTTTCAGTAGCTTGCAACTGAAAGGAAAACCAGGGTGTTTTTTTTTTCAGCTTTGTGAAATTAGGGTTTATTCCACAGGTTGACGTGAAGCTTATGATTGCCATTTTCATGTACTTTTTGCAGTGTATATGCTTTAGCTGATTTATTTTATTTATATACATATTATATATTATATTTGTTTAAAGTACTGTGGTTTTCTGCTTAGATAAATTATTTAATATGTTTATATATTTGTTATTTTATCCCCAGATCTTTGAATCCTCTTGAAAGCTAGCTTTGCATGAGTTTTTTGGGTATGGATATGAGCAAGTTTAAACTTGAATCGCATGTAGCACAGCAAAGCCGGCGAGATAAGTTGAGGGTTCATCATTTGGGACTAAACCCAGATCTTGTTCAAGTTCGTAATGTTAGAAATGCCAATTTGCTTTACGACCCAACATTTGTTTCACCCCATCAAGAGTTAACAGAAGATGAAGAAAGCTGCAGCAGGCAAATGCCTGCAAATGGTTCGTGTAAAGTCCCAGGTGACCCACAAAGTTGTGGTGATTGGGTGATGGGTTATGGGATCAACCAAAACCCTATGTTTGATGCTGCTATGGGGTATCCGAAGCCTAATTACAGTGAAATTTGTAGCCAGGATAGCAAAAGGCATTGTGGGGAATTGCATTTTGTTTCATCTTCTTCTCTTTATGATGTTGTTGCTACTGCTTCTCTGGGTACTCAGGGACTAGACATGGCTTCTATGGCACATCAAGAAAGTGCTTTGCAGTGTGGTAACGGTGGTGGTGCTTGGACGAACATTAGGCCTGTATTAGAGGATGGCCAACAGTGGGCTGATGCTGCTACTAATACGACCCAAGGGCTATCTCTAACTCTTTCGTCGAATACTACATGCGGTGCAGCTCAGTTCACAGAGGACCAGTGTTGTTCCTATCGCTTTAAGGAATCTCAAGATTCAAAAGCTTTAAACACTGCCCATTTATATTCGATGCAGAAGCCATCTATAATCAGTAAAGGTAGTGGGAATTCAACGTGTGTCCCCCTTGGTCCATTTACGGGATATGCAACTATTCTTAAGAATTCAAAGTTTCTGAAACCAGCACAACAATTATTGGATCAATACTGCCATATAGCCAACTCGAAGCTTGCTAAAGTTTGCGAGACATCCGATGCGGTCATAGGCGACATCGGTGACTTAGCCTCGGCTGATGATGCCAATGCAATTGATATGGAGGATAGAGCTATTAAGGGAAACAACTCAGGGGCTTCCATCTCGAGTTTTTGCAGTTCTAATGAAATTAGTGTTGCTGTTGGCATTGGGAGCAGCAGCTCTTGTAGGCCTGAATACCAACAAAAGAAGGCCAAGCTTTTATATCTGCAAGAAGAGGTTGGTTCCCATTTTTTTTTTCCCCTTTTATATTGTCTTCCATTGAATCTTTATCTGCATTAATTCAATGAAAATTAATGAAGGTAACTATCAGATATGTTTATTTTAAAATCATATAGCATTAATTGAAGCCTTGCATCTTTGTATTTATATATATATTGATTGTAATGCCTGTACATTATGCCATTGAAAAATTTCATCCTGTGTGCTTGGATGACTAACAGAATCGAATTTTAAACTAAATGGTCACTAATTGAAATGATAAGGATTCGTATAGTTAAGGCTTAGGAACAGAGAATTTCAATGGATGGAATTTTTTTAGCCGTAATTTGGGTGAAGTGTTAATTTGATTTCCATTGATGGATCTTAAAAATTATCAATACTGCATATACCATCTTTCACTTTGTCATAACAATTTCTTTGATGGGTGATCAAGATCTGCCCTACTAGCATTAAGGTTCCTTTACTTATCATATATACAACCAGACCGAAAAAGAAACCGAACCATCAAATATTATTCCGTTTGTATTATATAAGCATCTGCATACGATATATAGTTCATTTTTGTTAATTCAAACTTAAACAGATGCAGGAATTGTTTCCTCTTAATTGTATTGCATTCACATTTTGCTAAGATTTGATCATGGATATTTTGTTTTTTTCCTTCTTTCCAGTTCGAGCAAGTTGCATGTTTGGACCAGTTTAAACCTTGTTTAGCTCGGCATGGTCTATCTTGCTGTTATGGTGTAGCCTATCCATCAAATGCTATTTTCTTTTTCTACGTTTTTTACATTGATAGAGGATTGTTTTCTTACAATTAAGTGCTGATGATGGATGAAATTTATCTACTTCCCAATAGTTTAATGAACTTTTGTCATTATAAAACAGTAATTAGTTGCTGGTATCAATCACTTTTCGTCTCTGTATACCTTCAAATCAAATTGCATTTCAATTAACAGTGCGAACAACACTTTCAAAGCTACTTTATTTGTAAGTTTCGACCTTGATAAGTTGTCTTCTTGTCTTGGCTCAAGGCCCCATTGTGGGTTGAAATCATGGGTAATTCATATCTGTATACTATTGATTTTTCCTAATATGGCCAGGTTGTTTGATCAGAGAATGAATACTACAGTGAAATTGCTGTTCTTCCATCATGTTTTCCCTGTTGTGAACCATAAGTGTTTTTAGGCCATCGATTTTTTGAAGATAGATTGATTGGTGTTCTTTGTTTTTATCGTTTTACCGTTAAGTAATGCTAGCTCAAGTTTGCTCTAATGAAAAGCTGTCTTTACCGTGCCATTGAAAGGTTTGCAGACGATACAAGCTATATTATCAGCAAATGCAAATGGTGGTTTCGTCTTTTGAATCCGTAGCTGGTCTTAGTTCTGCCACTCCCTACGTTTCCTTGGCTCTCAAGACGGTAGAAAAGAACTTTCGGTGCATAAAGAACGCAATCTCGGACCGCGTCAGGCATATATGTAGAGCCCTGGGGGAGGATTTATTGTCCTCAACTACCGGTGCTAGTAGTAGCAAAGGTGATATAAATATGTCTAGGCTAAAATACGAGGTTCAGAAATCCGGGGGGGTTAACGTGGGCTTCCTTGAACCCCAACAACAAGGCTGGAGGCCCCAGAGAGGCCTACCAGAACGTGCTGTGGCAATTCTTAGAGCTTGGCTCTTTGAGCATTTTCTTCATCCGTAAGTCTTTTCATTTTCGTATGTCACCTCGAGCATATAATTTGGTGTGAATTGTTTTGTCTGTTTTTTCTTATAGGTACCCTACAGACACGGATAAGCATATGTTGGCCACTCAAACCGGGCTTTCTCGGAACCAGGTGGGCTCATGGCTTCTTGTTTGTGGTATTAAGTGTTTAATCTAACAGTTCTGTGTGATTGAATTAGAATGTAGCGTAGTTAAGTGTTGATTTCTGAAGGCAGGTATCTAACTGGTTCATAAACGCACGAGTACGAGTTTGGAAACCGATGGTTGAAGAAATACACATGCTCGAAAGCAAAGGCTTGGCAGAAAACAATCCGAACTCGAGCAAAACAACTGAAGCAAAATTTCCTAGTACCAATCGGCCTAATGAAGACCAACCTATCGACAGGTCATGTATAAACGCAACTTCCATGGAGCAATTGACTTGCTCAGATATGGCTGTTGCGGGGACTACGGGAGATGCCCATGATGCCGAACGCTGGTTTCATGATAAACCTTTGAGGATGGATTTTCGTATCCCAACAAGCATGGAAGGTTCGTTGTTGAGTTTCGCACCGTATGAGCGAAGCAGATTTGAGATGGGAGGGCTCGGAGCTGTGTCACTTACCTTGGGACTCAGGCATGGTGTAGAAACCGCACCAGCACACCAGCACCAGCACCAGCACCAGCACCAGCACCAGCACCAGCACCGACAGCAACGATATCAGTCGCAGGAGGACCAACTGCAGCGGCCATTCGGAGGTCAAATGGTCCACGACTTTGTTGGCTGAAATTGTATGATCAATCAACTAGCCTAGCCATTCCTTATGATAGTTTTTCCAAAATGTGGCAAAGACTGCTAATACAAATGTTGCAGGCCAACTTGACCGTATTTGTTTGTCACACTAATACAGGGTTGAATGAAAGAGACGGTACCATGCAGTGCAATCATGTTGATGTGGTAATGGTGCTTTAATAAGTTTGTTTAGATTTGTCAGTTGTGTTGGTAGGGATTTTGGTTCTTTTGGTAATTGGTGTATACAAACATGTAATGTCTTTTAGGGTAAGATTGACTGACACCCTTAGATCCACTGTAAAAATTACCGAGTATAGGTTTGGTTTGTTTCCGGTTATTTTGAGTGTATCTGGGTTTTTAAGTTGGGTGTTTCGAGTTTTGGATATTTTGGGTTTTACGAAGTTATTTTGAGGTTGGATTATTATAGATTTGCATTAAAATTAAAATTTGAAAAATATAATTATTAAAATTATCAAAATAGAAAATAAAATATAATTATTAAAATGAATTTAATTACTGTTTAGTGGGGAATGAGTTTTTGAAACTCGAAAAATATAAAAAATTTAAAATTAATCACAATGACCTTGCTTTTTATGATAAGTTGTACCTTGACTGTCGGATATGATTGAACGTGTTGTCATCCCAAAGCATTGAAGTGGCTGTGAAGCCAGCCATAATTTCTTGGGTAGATGACTTAACTTTCTTAAATTTTCATTTTGGATATCGAAAATAATTTTTTTTTTTATTTTAGGTACAACTATTGGAAATCATTTTCATTTTATACACAAGTTAGAAATTATTTTCATTTTGGTCATTCTCCGTTAATTTGATGTTATTGTATATTTGTTTGGCATTTAACTTTAATCAATTTTTATTTTGGTTACTCATTTTTCATAAAAATGAAAAAAAAATCCTGGATTTATACAGGAAATAAAATTATTTGAATGCATGGATAAAACTAAGTTTTTCCAATAACTCAATTCCTTATAAAATACTTCATTTTACTCGTTTGTGAAAAAAAAAATTAATTTTAAAAGATGGGGAAAGGAAATTAAAAATGATAAAATAGTTTTTCTATAAAAGTCCAGATAATTTTCTATAAAACTCCAAGATTATCCCTTTTACAGGAAATAATTAAAATTAATTCTGAAAAAAAATTAAAGGAAATTAAAGAGATAAAATGATTTTTCCCTGTAAAGTTCCAAGTATTTCCTTTAAAAACTCAGTTAATTCCTATAGAACTTCAAAATTTTCCTTTTACTGAAAAAACAAAAATTAATTCTAAAAAGGAAAAAAAATCAAGAAGTTAAACAATTTTTTATGGAAAAACTCAGGTAAACCCTTTTATTGAAAAAACTATTAAGAAGTAAAACAAATTAAAAGATAAAATAAGTGACCAAAATAAAAACTTATTAAAGTTGAGTGACTAAAATGAGTATAAACTGAGATCGAATTAACGACAGATGACTAAAATGAAAACGGTTTTTAGTGACAGTGCCTAAAATAATAACTTATAAAAGTTGTGTAACCAACCACGTAATTTACCCTAATTTCATTGATGGTTTTTATTTCCTGTAAACTTGTCAATTTGTCAAGTCAACTTAATTTTGATTTTGATAGATTTAAATTAGATTAATTCGGGTTTTTAAAGTTTCAAATAATGTTGAATATATTCGTATTATTCGATTTTGGATCAATTTCAAGTTGGGTTCAATTTGATTCAGGTTATTCAATTTTAAAGCTCAAATTTTTGAGTTAAATTCATTTTAAATTTCAATCATGAACTATTTATTTATATATTTCCAATTTAAATCATTCAAATTTGAAACTCAATTTTTCCGAACCCTAATCATTCAAATTTGAGTTGGATAAATTTGGGTTATTCACTGATAAAATTGGATTGGATGATGTTGGAATTAGGGTCGAAAGGTGTAATCCCGTGCAAAGCATCCAGCCATGCATGCATGCACTTACGTTAAATCCTATACATAATTATAAGAACAGATATACGATACAACAAAAACCAGAATACAAGTTATATACGTACTGCCGCACAGAAACTAATCAGATCATAATCACACACACACACACACACACACATATATATATATATATCTTAAAAACTCATTAAACACGCAGCAACATCAGGCAATTATTATCTAGTTACCGGTTTAGTCCCCATATTATTGCTAATCTCATTAATTTACCCACTTCCATCTTCATTGCCACCAGGGTAGTTGTTAAAGTCGTTCCTAGGAATGTAATGGTGGTTGTTCACACTGCTCTCTTTTGCGTATCCACTTTTGGCTTTGCTGTCTTCATCGAGCAGCCGTCGGCCGCCATTGACCGCGGTGTTTTCGTGCTTCAGCACATCCACTTTTATAACCTTTGCAGCCAAGCAGTAAGTCGCCATCATCAATATCGCTAAAGCAAGAGCCACAAACCTTATTCTTGCACCCATTAATTGGTTTTTTAGGTTAAAAGAGAAAAGAGAAAACAACACAACAAAACAATTAAGTATTGAGACCCTTATATAGGGAGAAAGGATAGGGTTCATGACATCAATATAAAATTTTGTGATATGGATGATGTCTGTTGGATTAAGTTACAAGAAGTTTGATTTTCTTAAATTAATATCTCGAGTTTTGAGCTTAGTAGATTAAAAAAATAACATTAAAAAAGTTTATCCCACTATTTAAGGGTTCAATTAACTTAATTTTAGATTTAATCGATATTTAATATCAATATCGAAAAATTTCGGAAAAAAAATGGTGATGGGATTTCCACCAAATGAGGCAAAATCAAGTGGGATGACCGTATTGTTTCATACAAGTTGGGATTAAAATCATCAAATTGCAAGAAACTTTTTTGTCCGTATTGGAACTAGCCATAAATAGGAAATTTCCACATTATGAGTGGATTTAGTTGATGCAAAAGTCAATGAAGCACAAATATAGGTGTTGAACGGCGAATCTGGTCGAGTTTGTGTTTATTTTATGTATAAGTTTTAAATTTTGTTAAAATTAATTCATATTTTTAAAGAATTAAAGTTAATCAAGTTGATTTTATTATTTTTAATTTTTTATAAAACATATGCTATTTTATTTATTATTTGGTAATTTTATATATTTTTTAAATAAAGTTTAAAATTTCTTATAATTTTTTGTAACTCTTAAATAGGAGGATAAAAGCACTTCAGCACGTTCAAACTCACGTTCTTTTGTGCTGACAATAATGTAAATGCCAATCGAACTAAGACTACGTCTGCATATTTTTATTTTTATTAAATTTGTAAACATAAACAATTTACCATAGTTTAAATATTTACATTATAATATTGCATATTATATAAATTACATAATATATATTATGAATTTGAAAAGTGGAGTTCAGACCTAATATATTGAAACATAAATCATGGTAATATTTTACACATATTTATTTATTTCTAATATTTTTCTTCACCCTCTTTCAATGAATAATTTTGAGACTTGGACACTTCTAAGTGGTTTTCTATTGGCTAGTTTTGTCAAAGCATTGTGACCCAAAAAGAAACAATATTCCTCTCAAGTTTCTTTTTGGAAAATTGTAACATGATTTCCACGAGCAAAAACTTGGAGCTCAAAAATGTTTGAGTTGATTAGATTAAATGCAGGTGGCTTGATCAGTTGTTTTCAAATTGTACATACTTAATTGCTTTAGCAAAAGGGTATTGACAACTGTTCCTTTTTGTTGTATGATGGTTTGCCTTATTTGCTTTTATGCTTGTTGTGTTGGAAATCTGGTTAAGAAAACAGTCCAATCAAACTTTTAAAAAATTTCTTAAATTCAGTCTATTGTGTTATTTATATTAATAAACTTAAATTGAAATATACACGTGCTTTGTACTAGCCAAACAAAAGTCGATTCTAGCTAGCTTTCAACTGAACAACCATCTCCACTATCATCGAACCATGAATTGCCTCAAGTGTGGGCTCAAGCAACATGAATTAAATCACATAATGAAAATTTTTAGAAATAAATTTCCATTGCTTTTTGGCAAAATAACGACGTATGAAAGATATTTAAATTGCTTAATCAACAGTTCCTATTTATAGAGTTTAAATAAGGTTTGATTAAATAATAATATTTGAATAAAAAAATACAACTCCTACTTGAATTGTAGAAGTAAGGGGCATCGACACACCCCTAAATACATTAGGGTTTGCCGCCCCTTTTATTACACAAGGCCATATTGGGGATTTTTTGTATTGAGTCCAATTATACGTGTTTCCTAGACTTTTATCCAATACTTATAATTCATCCAATTCAATATTTATTTTCTATTATAAAAAATATTAATTAATTAATTAAATTAAATTCTCAATTAAATAATTTTATCAACCCAATTGTAATTCCGTTAAGGACATAGCAACTTTACCATAATAAAATCTATGAAGAAATATATTTAATTTTCTTATTCAACAAATTCAAGATGACTAATTAATTTAATTCAATTTTTGAACTTCAATTATGTAATTATAATTAATTAAATAATAATTCGAAAAACCTTAAATTAATTTTTAAGTCATTTCTTGTACTTAGCGAGAAAACGCATTTATTGCGGATAGTGATACATGCGATTTATTTTTCTTAATTCATCATTTTCATTCATTCCATAGTTGGTTCTATATGCAATTCGTTTCTAGTTATCTCAAGCTAGCAAAGAGGCCAATTGTACATATATAATTAGGGCTTAAATAATTTGTTATTAGTCACATCTGTGTCTGTATCTTTTGGGAATCATCCGCTTCAATACTCAAGACAAGGCATCTCTCCAATTGGACTTGATACGACATGTTAGCCTTTCAATCGGTTTGCTCGTTTCTGATTATGCTAATGACATGTTTAGTTATATACTGCCTAATATTAGTTAAACATTAGATAATCAATGACTCAATATTTGTTTACATTTTGCTTTGCATGCAAAAACCGTTAAGGACAATATACAAAGATATTAATGAAATTGATGAAAACCAATTTGATCGAAAAATAAAAGTATATATGTCGAAACCATCCCTTTTTGAAAAGGCGAGAATCGAACTTGGGTTTTGAAAATAAAAACGGGAGTCGCCACTGATCTTTTATTAGGTGCGATCGGGCCACCTATAAAGTATTTTGGTCTACGAGTTTCGAGAAAGTGGGCTCGGGAGTCGGTTGCGTGCGAGGAAGGATTAGCACCCTCGTCACGCCCAAAATTGGTACCAAATTGATCAATTAATGTCCTTATGCCGAAAGTTGAAAATTGTGAAAAGATTTTAAAAGTATGATCCCTTTAAAAACACTTGAATTTCCTTGGATTGAATATAAAAACTTTCTCGTTTTGAAGAGATAAAATATCGCATCCAATACTTTAGGACACGATAATTCAAATCCTCGAATCCAAGATGAATACCGCTTCATTTAGAAAATCTTATCTCGAAATAACGGAATGCCACATCCAGTAAGTTAGGACACGACATGTCGAATTCTCGAAAATAAGCTTTTATTTTTATTAAAAAACTTTTTATTTTAAAAGATATTTCGTTATTTAGGTTAGACGAGAAAAATCGAAACCTAGTAAGTTAAGGCACGATTTTCCCGAATTTCTAAATATGAAATGTTGCCTTTACGAAAGAAATCAATCTTGCATTGGATAAAACGAAGCACGAATTGGTAACGAGGTGTAGGAAATGAGGTACAATGCTAGCAAGCATACAGAATACATATGTTAAATACAACGATGATGATAAGACGAAAATAGAAATACGATGAGTAAAACTGATATACTAAAAGGGATAGTAAACAGATAATAGTAGTATGTATATACAAGCAATAGTACTATAATAGTAATATAGGAAGAGTAATAACATAATAGTATAATAATAAAATAATAGTATAGTAATAATAATAATAGTAAGTATATACATGCAGCTAATAATAATAATCAAATATGTACAAAATAATAATATATATAGTAGTAATAATAATAATGAAGATAGTAATAGTAGTAATAATAATAATAATAATACATAATAATAATAATTAATGATAATAATAATGATACTAATATATACAATATACTAATATAAATATAGTAGTAATAAAAATATAATAATAGTATAATAATAAAGATAGTAACATAGTAATAATAATAATAATAATAATAATAATACTAATAATGGCGTTAGTTAAATTAACAAAAGGATGAAAATAAATAAAGAGGGCTAAATTGAGAAAGGAACGAAATTACAGATCTAAATTAAAAGAAAAAAATGAATTGGGGACCTAAAAATGATGCGCGCGAAAATAAGAGGGACCGTTTGAGAAATTATCCCTGTTAATTAAATAAAGCTTTTAATTCGGGACCAAAATGAAATCGAAATGAAATCAAAGAGACAAATTTGAAAAATAAAAACCAACGGGATTGTAAAAGTGTGAAAGGTCGGAGGGACCAAAAGGGTAATTAACCCTTTTAAAAGAAACACGCGGATCCTCTGGTCTATACGGGTCGGGTCGGGTCGGCCTCCCCAAAACGACGCCGTTTTGCTTCTGGGGAGGCCTTGCAAAACTACGTCGTTTTGCCCCCCTATTTAAACCCAAAATTTTTTCTTTTTCTTCATTTCAACTTCTTGTTTTCAAAAAAAAGGCTCCCCCCCTCCTTTTTCTCTCAACTTCTGCTGGGAAGGAACCCAAAGTCCGGCAAAGGGACCGCCGCCAGCGCCGCCGCTCCGGCCACCGCTAAGTTTTTCTCCCCTTTTTTTTACTATTCTTTTATATATTTTATGTATATATATGTATTTTTAAAAAATAAAGTGGATTGGTGTAGATGATTTCGAAATATAAAAAAAAAAAAATAGAGAATCAACCTTCGAATCTTGTTTCGCGCTCTCTTCAATTGCCTGTTATGAACTGATATCAATTTCTGCTTCTAGATGTTTGCTATTGTTTGTATTTTTGGAAATATTCTGCGTGTATTGATTGAATCAAAAAAACCGACCCCCCTACAATCGTTATTATTCGGCTTTTATAACCGAAATTAAAGAAAAATAAAATACAATAGATTTTGTTCTTTGTTGCCATTGTTGCTGTCATTTGTTTGTCCTTTTGCAGGTATGGGGCTCGAGTGGAGGCCATGGTGGTGCGTGAGTTGGCGTTGGTGGCCGACCGTGGCTAGTGGAGCGGCACACCAGGGGGCTTGCGGCGCATCATTTTAGGGTTTCAAAGAAAACCCTAAAAGTTTCCTGAGAAACTTAAAGTTTTGGGCTTATTGGTCCTTTTGTTATTGGGCCTTGTGGGTTTGGATTTTAGTAGAGGGCCCGGACAAATTGGGCCTTCTACAATATATATAGATAAAAATATTACACTAAGAGCACTAGATCCCAACATGTTGCTGTTGTTGTAGTGTTGTTCTGTAATCCTTCTTTTTTTTCAATAATTTTTCATTTAATGAGAAAAAAAAAAACAATTCATGTTCAAAATAGATCAAAACAACCCTTATTTAGGAATCACTCTGGTTCAAAGAGATGTTTCACAAATAATAAGAAACGTAATATTACTTTATCAAAGTAGAAAAAAGTGGAAAAAAATCCTGGTAGAATTTTTGGGTTTTCTTTGCTATTGCAAGAGAGCTTTGCTTGATAGATCAAATCTTAATATGGTTAAGATATTTCCTTTCACCCTTTGCTGTACTATTGAGTACTCCTTTTTCTTTGACAAACATAGTGAATGTTTATTCACTATTCACCATTATCAATAACTTAAACCCTTTGTAATAAATCATTAATGTCTTTACAACAAAAAGTATTCTCTTGTAATTTATATTTACTAAGTTATATATTCTGTATTTTCTGTACTTATAAATAGTTTCTCATAAGACTCTTGAAATTATCTATAATCTTTCTTCTTATTTCTCTTTTTAGCCTTATTCTTCTTGCACTGCTACTTTAATCATCACCAACCACTGCACTTAATAGTATTTAATTTACTCGAATATTTCTCTATTATTTCTCAATAAATTACGTTTCATATATTTGCAACGCTTTCTCTTTTACTACACAAATCAATATATATAAAAGTACATAACCATTTCCGTTCCTCCATGATTCATCCGGGACATACTGTTCTCATAATTTAGATAGTGCAAAGTACTTTATATCATCAACAACTAAAATATATAAAATATATTAAAAAATTATCACTTTCAAGAGCATTAAAAGATCCTTTTTGCATATTATAAAGTGTAATGGACTGAATTATTGCATCCAATTGCAATGATACAGCTTCTTCATCCATGGTGTAGTAGAACTTTTGTTGGATTTGATTCACACCAATATTGCACCTTATTAGATACAACATATTGCTTTCATTATTAATTTAAAGAAAACAACAAAAAGCAACAACAAAAAATTACCTAGTTTTATCCGAGATCTTAACTGGAATGAAAATAAAACTTGTAATTGAAATTTAAGTTTTAAAGTCATTTAATTGAATCTATTATTTTCTTTTAATTGAAAATAAAACTAGTTTTAAACCTGAAGCTGCTAGTAGTGAAGTCCTTGAGACTGGTACTATTCATAGACCGAGTGATGGAACGAGTGCTATTGAAGTTGACTGGTGGGATCGCATACTATCCACCATGAACATGGAATCTGAATTGCAGGAAATCAGATATTTCTTCAGTGTAGCCTGCGTCTACCTTGCTCCGAGGTGGTCCACCACCTCCAGATTTGGTATGTAAGGTTATTAAAAGGCAAAATATTTTAAGGTTATTCACATAAAGTTCAAACCTTTCAAAATAGTTAAATAAAGATTTAAGACTTTTTAAAAGTGCTCAAATAATCATTTTTCATGCGCTTCACCCAATTGTTAGTATAAAAATTAAGTGAACAATAAAATATTTAGAATATAACACATGTCAATTAAGTTAGATATTAATTGTAACTTGATTTACGACATTTGGGGTTCTGTTGGAATTTTTTTATTATTAAAAGAAGCTTATCGACTTACCATTTCACAACCAAAAGATAAAGCAAAATAATAACACTATAGAAGGTAATATATTGCTACACAGTAATAGCGGATTGACTGTGTCTGTGTGTTTATTTATTTGTCCTCATAGTGAGGAGATTGTTTCAGTATTCGAATACCCCAATAAGGCTAGCTCCTAATTAGTTTCAAATATCTTATTTGGCATGCATCTCCAGATGTGGGTTCTCTTCCCTGTACTTCTTCTGGAATACAATTTAGAGACGTTGCAAATAATGAAATGTGAAATGCTTCTTAGGTTATTGAAACTTCACCATCTAATGGCACCATTAATGTAAATTCCAATGTGTCCCATTCGGATGCACAGCAGTTGAGATCCACAGAATCAACTTCTAATCTCTTCCTCGTCTGCCTTCAGTTACTGCGATTGAACATCAACCAAGCAACGCAAACCAAATTGCTAGCCAGATTTCTCAAGATCCGAGGCAACCGGTGGCAGACCGGATTGAGCTGTCCAATTGAGATATTTTGTAGCCTGTGCAATCACATATCATTGGTGGGCTTTGTGAGACAGACTTCGGTCCCTTCTGTTTCTAGTGGCCTTCCCATACAGACTGCACCTATTGCATCATATCAGATACATGTTCCTATGTATTATGACCCATTTCAATACGAAATGGAAAGAATCATTAAAGAAGATCAAACCATTAAGGTTTGTAAAGACACGATTAGTGCCCTTTACTTGTTTGCTTATTTACTAGTAGTGGTATATGGTTTACTTCCAATCAAGAATTTCCTCTCTTTGAACAGAAGCTGAAGCTGAAATCAGAGTGTGAGAAGGAGATTAAGGAGGTTGTAGCCAGGGGCGAAGCCAGGGGGCTGACATGGGCCCAGGCCCCCTAATGTAAAATTGTAATTTTGGCCTTTAGAATTTTTTAAAAATTTTAAATTAAAAAAGGTAAAATTACACTTTGGCCCCCCTAAAATTAAAAAAATTCGATTTAATTCTTTACAAATTATAAAGATATAAACTATAAAAAATTAAAATTTTATCCGGCTATCCCTAAAAAATTCTTCTGGCTTCGCCCCTGGTTGTAGCTCAAATAAATAGGAAGTGTAAAGTTAAACTCCAGGAGAAAAAGACAATTTATGTGCTAGAAAAAGAACTTGTTATAAATTTCAACAAAGTTCTCTTAAACAAGGTCTTGATCATGGCTTTTAGGTCTAAATGTATGGGTAATGGACCATCTGGTTCAAAGGGTACACAGCAAGGTGAATTTAGTATATTACTTAGTAGTGCCACTGTAGTAAATGGAAGAATAGAGAATCAAATGGATGCTTATAATAATCTACTTGACGAAAATTCCAGCACTAGTGCCTGGTGGGTTTAGGGTAGCCACTCAATCCTAGATTTGTTGAGTGATCATATTTGGGATGTTCTATGCTTAGTTTACCCGTACTTACATTGCAATCACATAAACCAATATTCTTGTTTAAGAAAACATGATGATTACTAAAAAAACTGTTAACAAAATATGCAACCTTCGAGGAGGATTTGCTTCCAAGTTCAGCCAAGTCAACCGAAACTTGGCCCTGTGGTACATGCACATAGCTTAATTGTTATTCTGGTAGAGGCAAGCTCTATTTTCATGTAGCAGTTGGTTCAACTTTCATCACAACAGATGGTATAGCCACCTTCTACTTCTTCTGCTCCCCTCTCAACTGGCCCAGCTGCTAGAATGCAAACTTTTTCACTGGCTGCAGTTAATACACAAACTGTGATTCCACCCCTACAGCCTTTCATTGTTTATTGTCTCCCTTCAACTAGCCCAACCACTCATGCAAACCGTGCCGCCTTCTACTACTTCTGCTCTCCTCTCAAGTCGCCCAACAGCTAAATGCAAACTTTTTCACCGGATGTAGTTAATACACAAACCGTGACTCCACCTCTTCAACCTTCCGTTGCTTTTGGTCTCCCTTCAACTCGCTTAGCTACTAGCATGCAAGCTGTGCCACCTACTGTAGTCAATTTACAAACCATGAGCTCGCATTTGTAGGTTATTAACCCCTCGACATTTTCATCAGGTGCTCCAACTAGACCTCCCCATATCAATTTCATCTCCCCTTCCCCAATAAACTTCCAAATGGGCAGTGAAATTCGAGCTCCTGCCTTGCATCTATAACCATTTAGACCTTCAACATCCAATTCCCCTGGCGGTCTCCCGTCTCCCGTGGCAGCCTAGTGGAATGTCAAACCATCAGGCACATAATAGCCACCCTGCTCATAGGCAGGGATCAACTACAACCCAATCTAGCAGGTCGGACATAATAATAGATGACAGGCAGCTCTACCTAACTCTTTACCATCATTGGATGTCCTAATGGGTATGAACAATCTATCTATCACCAGTGCAAATCTCCAAGCACCTTGCAGCCAGATATTAGTTTAAGCTTGGCTGCAATAATACCAAGTGTTCGGGCTAACCAAGCACAACAAAGCGGAGCAAGCGACATTGTTTGTTTATCAGATGATGACGAACCATAATAGCTAGACGTAATGTTGTTCAACTTAGGCGATCTATATATGCAGTGGCAGATTGTATCGGTTAGATTTTTGCAGGGCTTCTTAGATTAGCAGTGTAAAGCTAGGTCAGAAATTGAGGCGACAAACGAATTTGCTGTTATCTTGGTTGTATATGGAAGAATGTATGTAGCTAATTGTTCATGTAATTTGTAATATATGTATATTTGCACTGTCTCTTATGCAAATTATATAACTTTAAACCCGCTTCATATTGAATGCCTGGCCGCTCACCATATATTCCATGCATAACTTATGAATATCTTATCTTTGAACCATTCTTTTTTTTATGGTTTTCGAGACGTAGCATCTCTACTTTCAAGTGCCATTAATAAATCTAAATAATTAATATTGATAACTATTCTAATGTTATCATGGATTTAGAAAAATAACTTGTAACTTATCATGTTGATACGGAGTAACAATTATTTCGATTGGTTTTTCGTTTTTTTTTTATTAGAATAATTTAAATAGATTAGCAACTATTTCGATTGACTTATATCAGTATTTTTTTTAATTAGAATAATTTAAGAGTTAACTATTTGGATTGATTAATGAAATAAAATGAGAGAGAATCATATTTAACTAAATTAAAGGACAATGATTAAATTTTAATTTGAGTATAGGATATGGACTAAAATCATAATTTGACATTTCACTTGTGTGTTTTCCTTTTTCTTTTTTTAGTTTTTCAGTTAAACCCATTTTGGTGGTACATAAATTGAGAGAATTCTGGATGTAGAAAGTAAAAAAAATAAAAATAAAAGGGTGTAAGAACCATTTTTTTAAAGGAAACGGGTGTCGAACTTGGGTTTTGAAAATGAGTAAAACGGGAGTCGCCACCGACTTTTTATTAGGTGTGATCGGATCACCTTGTTTTAATAAAACATTTGATTTATTAAAACAGTGTTTTAGGTCCACGAATATTCGAGAAAATAGGTTCGGGAGTCGGTTACGTACGAGGAAGGATTAGCACCCTCGTAACGCCCAAAATTGGTACCAAATTGATTAATCAATGTCCTAATGTCGAAAAGTTGAAAATATTTAGAAAAAGAATTAAAAGAATAGATTAATTGAATCGAGTTAAATCTTAAGATAACCTCGTTTGAAGGAATAAAAATGTCATACCCAGCGCGTTAGGATATAACACCCTTATATTTCGCTACCAAGATCATCTTCGACAAGAAAAAGGATATTTGATCATTTAGTTGAACGAAAAGATCGACACCCAATACGTTAGGATGTAACTTTTCGGCCTTCTAAACGCACAAATATTACCTCTTTTGTATAAATTAAAAAAAAAAGTCGGATTGTGATTTAAAATCGTTAATCTACATGAAATGACGAAAATACAAAATCAACAATGCTGGTGATAAAAGATACAATAATAAAAAATATAAAAAGGTAAAAGATAGCGTGAAAATAATAATATGTACAACATAATAATATAACAAATATAATTAATAACAATAGTAGTAAGTATATACGAATAATAGTACAACAATAGTATTATAGAAAGAATAATAACATAATAGTAATAGCATAATAATAATAAAATAATAATGATACCAAACATGTACAATATAATAGTATAATAATAGTAATATCATAGTAATAATAATAATAATAATAGTAATTAATAAACAAAATAATAATAAAATATGTTCATTATAAAAAAAATGTACATTATGAATATATAATATTGGTGGTAAAAGTAATGATAATACTAATAATACTAATAATAATAATAATAGTAATGTACAAATATAAATATAAATATATATAATATAAATAAAAATAATATATATTAAAGACAAACTAATTTGAAAATAAGGCAAAATAGGTGAAAAAGGACTAAATCAAACTTAAAACAGGAGTTTGGGGCGAAATTTAAAAAAAAATTGAAGAGGATGCAAATAAAATAGGGGCGCAATAGGGGGACTTATAGTGCAAATTTCCCATTTAAAGGCAAATTGCACAATAACCAGTGATTGCGCGTGGTCCCTATGCTTTTAAAGCTAAAAAAAAGTTCCCCTTCATATTCTTTTTCTGCTTCAGAAATAAAATTCCAGAATTCTCCCCTTTATTTCCTTTGTTTCAACCATTCTGAAAAACCACAAAAATTTTAAACAGGATTCCATCTCCTCCATCGCTAAGGCAAGCCCATACCTGCAGCAGGGCCACCGCATAAACGCCGGTAACGGCGGTCGGAGGGGTCAAGGTATGTCTTTTATCTTGCCACTATTCTTACACGCATATATTATTGTTTCTCAAAAAAAAAAAAAACTTTAAAAAAAATCAAAAAGATAAAAAAGAAGAAGTATATATGTATCCGAAACAGAGAAAAATAACAAAAGGCTAAACCTTACAAATCTCGCTTTTTGAATCTCTATTTTTTGTGTTTTTATTCTATCTTAAAAAAATAGATCTGCAAAAAAATAAAGATGAATTGAAAGTAAATGAAAAGGAAAACGGAACACAACCTTTTCACTTCGAATCTCTCTCTTTTTTTTGTTTTATATTTCACAAAAATCGATCTCTCCTTTTCTAGAATGTTTTTTTTCTTACGATCCTCCCCTCCTCCTCGATTTACAATCGCTTGCTTCTTGTTTATATAACCGATTTACATATGCTTTTTTTAATAATTTTTTTTTGTTGTTGCTTTTGTTGTCTCTCCGCTTGTCGACCCTTTTGCAGGGATATGGGCGAGGCGCATGGAAGGAAATCGAGGTGAGTGGAGAGCCGACACGGCAGCATCTTTGGGGTGCACATGGGGCGGTGGGCGATGGCAAGAGACAAGAGTGGCTAGACCGACCTAGGGTTTGGGGTTGTTTTTTTTTTTTGAAAATGTTGTGGGCTAGGTCTTTGGGTTAGGTTTTGTTTGGGTTTGTCATTTTTGGGTCAGTATTTTGGGTCAATTGGGTTGTTGATAGATAGATTATTGTTATTAGTTTTTATTGGGTCATTAATTGTTGGAATTTATTTTGTAAATGGACATTAGACCATTTGGGTTTTATTTTATTCATTGGGTTTATTTTGATGGGCCCCGATTGCTTCTATCATGCGGGCTAAAATTGGTTATGACAATTTGCCCCTCTTTGCTCATTGTCGTGAAAGCGAGAATAGAGCAAAGACAAAAAAAGAACCAATTTTGCCTGAGTCTTGGCCAAGTATAGATTCTTGGTGCTTCTCTTCCTCAAACCTCTTCAAACCTCGTTGCTTTGATCCACTCCACCGCCGCTCTTCTGCGTGACATATCTCGTAGCTTTAATTCGCTTCTGCCTCAATCTTGTTCATTCTTGAACTTGCTCCAACATGAGTTCACGACACGAAGAGATTTGTAGCTTCAATCTGTCGATCGCTCCACTGGGAAATAAATCTGAACTTTTCAAATTGCTTTCTTACCATCTTCGGGGAAACTTCGATCTTCATTCTACTCCACTGCTACTTCAGAAAGATATGGCTCGTAGTTTCATTTTGCTCTTGCTCAATCTTCTTTGTCCACTTCTCTGTCAAATTTACTCAACGCGACTTCAGTCTTCCTTCTGTAAGTACCTCCGCGTGCGCCCCGATGCTCAACCACACTCTCATGAGTTTTTTTTTGAGACAGAAATTGAAAATAAAAATGCAATGACAGAATTTGAGAATATCTCGGTAAGTGACTCGAGGTTCTTCTTAACTCTCCTGAAATGAGTCGATTTCTGAACAGAAGTTGAAAGACAGAAATTTAAGGACGGAAATTAAATACCTCGGCGTGTGACGAGGCTCAACACATCTCTCGCATGATGACTTGATTTAACAGGAGTTTAAAGATTAAATACCTCGGCGTGTCCCGAGGCCCAACTCATTTCTCGCATTATGAGTTGATTTTTTTTTTTTTGATTTTTTGATTTTTGATTTTTTTTTTGAACAGAATTTAAAGACAGAAATTAAATACCTCGGCGTGAGACGAGGCCCAACTCACCTCTCGCATTATGAGTTGATTTTTGGCAGGAATTTAAAGCGAAATTAAATACCTCGGCGTGCCGAGGCCCAACTCATTTCTCGCATTATGAGTTGATTTTTTGAGCAATTTAAAGAGAGAAATTAAATACCTCGGCGTGCCGAGGCTCAACTCACCTCTCGCATTATGAGTTGATTTTTGAGCGAGAATTTAAAGACAGAAATTAAATACCTCGGCGTGCCCGAGGCCCAACTCATTTCTCGCACTATGAGTTGATTTTTGAACAAACATTTCAAGACTTGTTATACGGTGGAATTCGATCAAGATTTCTTGCTTTATTGGCGTACTGTATGTGTCATGCGGGATGTTGATGTTATTATGATATGCATGTGTTTGTCTTAAATGCTCTTATGCCTACATGATTATGCCATGCACTCTAGGCTTGTTTGTCATGTATTTTTCGTTATGACTTTCATGATGACTTGTATTCTTGCTTGATTCTTGACTTTTCTTTCGGGTTTTGTAATCGTCCTCCGCTTTTTTACGAGTAGTCACCCCTTTTGTCCCCTCGTTGAACCTTTGTCCTCGCTGAGGCTTTTGTACTTACTGGGTTCTCATCCAGTAATGCTCAATGTTTCTTTTGTTTAGAGTGTGTAATTTCACTATTTACCATTTAAATGAATCAAACACGAGATGCATGATGATGGCCAAGTAGGTGTGAAAGGGATGCGTTATGTTCGTATTTATTTCAAAGTAACAAGGAAAGAAAATTAACAAGGAATGATTTAATATAAAAGAAAGTAGATTCAATTGTCACTAATGCTCTAGATATAAGGTTTAGCCTTTTGTTATTTTTCTCTGCTTTTGGATACATATATACTTCTTCTTTTTATCTTTTGATTTTTTTAAAGTTTTTTTTTTTTTTGAGAAACAATAATATATGCGTGTAAGAATAGTGGCAAGATAAAAGACATACCTTGACCCCTCCGCCGCCGTTATCAGGCGTTTATGCGATGGCCTGCTTTGCAGTATGGGCTTGCCTTAGTGATGGAGGAGATGGAATCTGTTTAAAATTTTTGTGTTTTTCAGAATGGTTGAAACAAAGGAAATAAAGGGAGAATTCTGAATTTTATTTCTGAAGCAGAAAAAAGAATATGAAGGGAAACTTTTTTTAGCTTTAAAAGCATAGGGACCACACGCGCAATCACTGGTTATTGTGCAATTTGCCTTTAAATGGGAAATTTGCACTATAAGTCCCCTGTTGCTCCCTATTTTATTTGCATCCTCTTCAATTTTTTTAAATTTAGCCCCAAACTCTGTTTTAAGTTTGATTTAGTCCTTTTCACCTATTTTGCCTTATTTTCAAATTAGTTTGTCTTTAATATATATTATTTTTATTTATATTATATATATTTATATTTATATTTGTACATTACTATTATTATTATTATTAGTATTATTATTATTAGTATTATTAGTATTATCATTACTTTTACCACCAATATTATATATTCATAATGTACATTTTTTTATAATGAACATATTTTATTATTATTTTGTTTATTAATTACTATTATTATTATTATTACTATGATATTACTATTATTATTATACTATTATATTGTACATGTTTGGTATCATTATTATTTTATTATTATTATTATGCTATTACTATTATGTTATTATTCTTTCTATAATACTATTGTTGTACTATTATTAAGTATATACTTACTACTATTGTTATTAATTATATTTGTTATATTATTATTATGTTGTACATATTATTATTTTCACGCTATCTTTTACCTTTTTATATTTTTTATTATTGTATCTTTTATCACCAGCATTATTGATTTTGTATTTTCGTCATTTCATGTAGATTAACGATTTTAAATCACAATCCGACTTTTTTTTTAATTTATACAAAAGAGGTAATATTTGTGCGTTTAGAAGGCCGAAAAGTTACATCCTAACGTATTGGGTGTCGATCTTTTCGTTCAACTAAATGATCAAATATCCTTTTTCTTGTCAAAGATGATCTTGGTAGCAAAATATAAGGGTGTTATATCCTAACGCGTTGGGCATGATATTTTTATTCCTTCGAAACGAGGTTATCTTAAGATTCAATCCCGATTCAATTAATCTATTCTTTTAATTCTTTTTTTCTAAATATTTTCAACTTTTCGAGATTAGGACTGTAATCACCAATTTTTGGCCCGGGTCATTAATCCCGGGCCCATTAAATTACAAGACCCAATTTGTATGTGGCCCAAAAGGCCCAAAATAATTAAAATTTGGAACAGAAAAAGCTAGGGTTGGAAACCCTAGCGCCGCAAGCCCTCTGATGCGCCGTTGGCCTCCACTCACGCGCGCACTAGCCACTGTTCCCCACCAGCACCATCGCTCCACTCCTCTTTGCTTCCCACGATCTGCAAGAAAACCGGAGAAGACAGATAGCAACAAGGAAAATAAAAAAAAAAAAAAACTATTGTATCTTATCTCTACTTTCTCGGTTATAAAAAACCGAAGAGAATGATGTAAAGGAGGAGATTTTTTCGCAATCAATACAAGGAAACAGTCTCAAAAAAAGATACAAAGAAAAAATCAATCGAAAAGAAAAACAAAACAGATCTGAAAACAAAAACAATAATCGAAAAAGGTCAAACACGAAAAGGGTAGTCCAAAACGCACCCCTGATCTTAGGTATTCGAAGGTATTATTTTCCTTTTTTTCTTTTTTTATTTTTATTTTGAAACTTTTTTGATCCTTAATCACGAAATATATATATATATAGGGTATAAAATAAAAAAAAACAAAAAAATATAAAAATCTTACCTTTTAAAGCCCCACAAGCGGTGGCGCAGTGTGTGGTCGGACGGGTCGAAATCGCCCCTTGTGCACCTGCAGAGAGCGTGAGAGAGGGTGAGGGAGTTTATTTTTTGGAAATCAGAGAAAATGAATTTTTGCAAAAAAAAAATGGCCTTTTATAAGCGGAGAACGACAGCGTCGTTTCAAGAAGCCTCCCAGCACGCCAAAGCAAACGACGTCGTTTTGGGGAGGCCGACCGAACCCGACCCGAGGTATAGGGGATCGCGTGTTTTTCGTTGGAGGGGCTAATTTCACTTTTAGCCCCTCTATCCTTTCCTATCATTTTATAATCGAGTTTCCCTTATTTCTAAATTTGCCTCTCTATTTCCATCCCATGTTCACTTTGGTCCCACGAACGCAGCCGTTTCAGACGATGGGTTTATTTGCTATTTAGGCCCCTTTGAGTTAAGCGCGCGTGTCAATTTAGTCCCTTCCATCTTTATTTAATTTCAAATCAACCCCAACATTTTATTTTGCGTTCAGTTTAATTCCTTTTAGTAATTTGCAATCATCATTATTATTATTTTGTTATATTTACTATTTCTATTATTATTATTATCATTATTACTGTATTTATATCATTATGACTACCATATTTTTATTATTACTTTGCACATATATTGTGTATTATTGCTATACTTATATTATTTTTTTGTACATATTTTATACCTACTATTATTATTGTTATTATATTTATTATGTTTATATATTATTATTATTATTATTATTATTATTATTATTATTATTATTATTATTATTATTAATTACTACTATTAATATTTTTAGCTGCGTGTATATATATATATTTTATTATTATCATGTTATATCATTATTATTATTATATTGTATGTATATCATTATTATCATTATTGCTATATTTATATTAGTATATTATGTATTGCTTATTATTATTAATATTACTATTATTATTACTATTATCATTATTATATTATTACTTGTACATACTAACTTTATCACTACTATATCTATACTAGTATATTGTACATATTTCGTATTTTTATTATTATTATTATTATTATTATTATTACTATATATCTTTATATTGTACATATTACTATTATTATTATTTTACTATATTTATCACTATTGTTATTATTATTTTATCTATTTCTTAACATTATTGTCATTTTTAGTACTATATATTAATATGCTGTATATACTCCATATTATTTTGTTATTATTACTACTATTAACATTATTACCATATTATCATATTGTATATATATATTTTTTATTATTACCATTATTATTATTACTACTATTATACTTATGTTATTGTTTTGTACATAATTTGTGTTGTATCATCATTATTCCTCGCATGACCCTATTCCCATTTTCAAATCACGTTTCTTTTAAACATATTTTTATCAATTTTACCCTAAAAACAAAAAATTTTCAAAAACGAGGCAATGTTCCGTGTTGGGAAATTCGAGGGACCGTGCCCTATGTGTTGGGTCTCGGTTCTCTTGCTTGACCAAATGATCGAATAACCTTTTGTTATTTTAATAAATGAGTATTAGGGATTAAGAGATGACCTTGGATTTGAGGATTGAAATTATCGTGTCCTACGTATTGGATGTGATATTTGGTCCCTTCGAAACAAGGAAGTCTTAATATCCTAAGAAGACTCAAACATTTCCAAAAAGACCCAAATTTCTAAATCCATTTCTAATTTTGCTAAACTTTCGACATTGGGACATCAATTAATCAATTTGGTACCGATTTTGGGCGTTATGAGAGGTGCTAATCCTTCCTCGCACGCACGTAACCGACTCCCGAACCTGTTTTCTCGAATATTCGTAGACCAAAAACCCCGTTTTAGTAAATCGAAACGTTTTATTAAAACAAAGGTGATCCGATCACACCTAATAAAAGGTCGGTGGCGACTTCCATTTTTTTTATTCCTTTTTTGAAGCCCAAGGTCGATACCCGTTTTTGTCAAAAAATGGTTACGACAAGGATATTGATTAATCAATTTGGTACCAATTTTGGGCGTTACGAGGGTGCTAATCCTTCCTCGTACGTAACCGACTCCCGAACCTATTTTCTCGAATATTCGTGGATCTAAAACACTGTTTTAATAAATCAAATGTTTTATTAAAACAAGGTGATCCGATCACGCCTAATAAAAAGTCGGTCGCGACTCCCGTTTTACTCATTTTCAAAACCCAAGTTCGACACCCGTTTCCTTTAAAAAAATGGTTCTTACACCCTTTTATTTTTATTTTTTTTACTTTCTACATCCAGAATTCTCTCAATTTATGTACCACCAAAATGGGTTTAACTGAAAAACTAAAAAAAGAAAAAGGAAAACACACAAGTGAAATGTCAAATTATGATTTTAGTCTATATCCTATACTCAAATTAAAATTTAATCATTGTCCTTTAATTTAGTTAAATATGATTCTCTCTCATTTTATTTCATTAATCAATCCAAATAGTTAACTCTTAAATTATTCTAATTAAAAAAAATACTGATATAAGTCAATCGAAATAGTTGCTAATCTATTTAAATTATTCTAATAAAAAAAAACGAAAAACCAATCGAAATAATTGTTACTCCGTATCAACATGATAAGTTACAAGTTATTTTTCTAAATCCATGATAACATTAGAATAGTTATCAATATTAATTATTTAGATTTATTAATGGCACCTGAAAGTAGAGATGCTACGTCGAGGAGGTAGCCATTTTTCACCAATAAAAGAGGAGGTGGCTATGTCGAGGAGAGAAGATATAACGGAAGAGGGATGGATAGCCATTTTTCAAAACCTTCAAGAAAAGGACGTTGAGTGGAGAGCTCCCTGGATGATGCCTGGAGAGATTCTTTATAGATGTGGAGATTTCGATTGGGTACCTCTACCCGAAATTTGGGGAGTCGTCGGGTGTGCCCCATTGCTAGCGGCAAGACAATACCAGTCTAGACAGTTCGTGCCAGCAACACATGGGTTAGACCGAAGCGAGTTCTCGTATACGGGAGAAGGTTACAAGAAAAGGATAAAGGAAACGGCAAATGCTTGGAAGCAAGCTCGTCGGATGAAGAGATTAGTTGCGGGTGAAAGCGGTGACTTTCGAATACAAAGCATGGCTAAGCAAGAGAATCAATGATAATATCCGGGACCAAGCTTGGATAATGCTCAATCTTTGGAGGAGCAGTTGCGAGTGATACCAATGCAGAATTAGAAATCATAAAGCAAGATTTAAATGACAAATGGAGTTCAGAGCTAAAAAGAGAATTGAGCGGTTGGAAGAGGAAAAGATGTTTTTGAAATTAGATGTAGAGATACAAAAATCGAGAGACGGAAAAGGTGAAGAAAGGAAAGAGTAAAGCAGAAGAAGAAGAATTGGATAGCCTAAAGGAGACTACAAGAAGATGCGCCTCTCAATGAGAAGCTGCTGTTAGGGTTAGGAAAGACTTTGAGCCAATGGCGACAAGAGTTACAAGAGGAGAGAGCTAAGACAGAGAGCAATGGGAAAAGAAATTTCAGGAGATGAGAGCTCGAGAATGAGATCCTAGGAAAGCAAGTATCGGAAGGTCGAGTAGAAGAAATGAATTGAAGACAAGAGTGGCAGAGTTGGAAAAATCCTCGACTTTTATCGAAATCGTAACTCCGCAAGAGAATTGAAGGCATGTTTGAGTAAAATCGAAGAAATGAAGAAGAAGACTGAAGAGTTAGAAATGGAGCTACTGAACTGTCAAAATCGTATTGGGCATCTAAAAGAAAATGAAGAACGAAGGAAAGCGGAACTGTACCATTCCCAGAATCAAGTCGGAGAAAGAGATTACCTCATGGGGGAGGCTATAATCCGGATACGAGAGATAGCCGAGTATTTACAAACTCTAGCTATACAAGCCGACACATTGAGCGTACAGTTCGAGACACAGTCGGATCGTGGGCGAGAATTAGCCTCCCTACTAACAAAGATTAAGGCCTTAGGTATTAGAGCAAGGCCGTTCCTGTAATCTGTTTTATGTAAAGAGCTTTGTTTTCTAAGGAAGTTTTCTATGGGGAATTGAATCAGAGTTGACACCTTTTTGCATTCATATCATGTATTCGCATTCGCATTGCATTATATACATTAGCATCATATCACTTTAATTATTCACTAAGGCTAAAATCGTATAATCCGCAGACTACGACATTACGAACCGGAACCACATCATCCCTATAGGACACGTCTAAGAACTAGAGCTATGGATCTTTGAACTCAATGAGAGGATCGAAGGGATGGAAAGAACCAGAAAGAGTTGCAAGAACGATTAGCCAAGTCACAACAAAGAGGCAAGGGACCTAATGATGAGATCGCGAGGAATCACGAGAACATAAGGTTCAAATGGATAGAATGTTAGAGATGCTTGTGGCCATGGCCAAGGGAAAGGACTCGCGCAAAGTCCCGACATTACGGAACCCCATTCGAGGATAATCAAGATCCGCTCTATCCTCCGGGATTCACGCCACCCCACGCTCATGCAACGCAAAGAGGATATCCTCGAGGAACCTAGTAGGCACTGGAACAACAACCCATCCCACCTACCCATGCGGGGCAAGGTATATACGTATCAAACGCTGGAGATAATTCTCGCTAATCCGATTGTACGATTTGGACGACCCGGTAGAAATAGCTAGGTAAAAAGCGGCGATTATAATGCCGAGGAAAAATGCTGAGGATCTTGGAAGAAAGACTTAAGGTGGTAGAAGGCACTAGAGCCCTTCTTCGCAATGAGCATCAAAGAACTCGGTCTAGTTTTACGATCCGGTCTTGCCCCAAAATTTAAAGCAGGACTTTGAAAAATATGATGGAACAAGGTGCCCAAAGGCACATCTCATCATGTTCGTCGAAAAATGGCGGGTTATGCGAGTGAGCACAAATTATTAATACATCGCTTTCAAGATAGCTTGACCGGGTCGACTCCGTTGTTAACGATCATTTCGAGAGAGAGGATCCGGTCATGGGATGACTTAGCTCAGCGATTCGTGAGCAATACAAACATGTCTCTCGATGTGGTGCCCGACCGACTAACGCTGCAAATGATGGAAAAGAAGCCAACGGAGACTTTCGAGACGGTATGCCCAAAGGTGGAGAGACATATCGGTTCAAGTAGAACCCCACCGACCAAAAGCGAGATAATGATTCTCTTTATCAATACCTTGAAAGCGTCATTCTATGACAAACTGGTGGGAAACGCCACAAAAGACTTTGCCGACGTCGTAATATCTGGGGAACTCATTGAAAACGGCATCATGAGCGGAAGAATGGAAGGCTCTGAGAGTTCGAAAAGGCCAAAGACCTATAAAGAGAGAGAGAGTCTGAAACCCATATGGTGGGGACTGGGAACCACTATGCTGCTAACTCGTATACGACCCAACCACGATCTCAGTTTCGCCCACCGCCAAATTTATACTTTCCTCCACAAAGCCCCTACTATCAAGCACCTCCTCCCTACCCCGTCTATGCTGCCGACAATCAAAGGCCATTCACCATGTTCCCGCTTAAATACCATGCCCGCCCAAAGTCACCAAAAAACGAACAAAGACCGAAGAAAGCCCAACCACGATAGACCCCCAATTCACCCTCATTCCTGTGTCATACGGAGAACTGTGCCCGAAGCTATTGGAAAAACAGTTAATCTCACCACATTACATGGCACCATTGAAGCCCCCGTTAGGATAGGACGTCTCCATCACGAACAAAACCCGCCGCTAATCTTCTGATTGTTCTTTTGTCAGTCTCATTTGCTTGCTCGGGATATCTTTGATTCTTGACATATTCTAAGATATCATGGAACCATGGCAGTCCGTCCGTCTCTTTTTCGATGCTAAAACAATGCGCCGGGGCTTCGTATATGCTCATCTGGAGAGGCATTATTTCCGCTTCTCGGTTTGCTTTGAACATCGAAGCCAAAGTGGCTAGAGCATCAGCCAATTGGTTTTCTTCTCGTGGGAAGTAATTAAAGGTCACTTCTTGGAATTCTTTGACTAAATCCATAACAAGATCGTGATATTTGACCAACTTCGAATCTCTTACTTCCCAATCTCTACGGATTTGGTAAATCACCAATGCCGAATCCCCTGATACCTTTAGGATCTTGATGTTTCGTTCAATAGCAGCGCGAAGCCCCATGATGCAAGCCTCGTATTCCGCTATGTTATTGGTACAGAAGAAGTTTAATCGGGCAGTGAATGGGTAGTAATTCCCTTCTGGTGACACTAAGACTGCTCCAATCCCGTGCACATTCTTTTTCTGTGATGCACATCACGTCTTCATCTGGGAAGTCAAATCCTAATGGCTCGTATTCCTCTATTGTCCGCGCTGCTAGGAAGTCGGCTATCGCGCTCCCTTTTATCGATTTTTGGCTCACATAGGTGATGTCGTACTCCGACAATAGGATCTGCCATCGTGCCATTCTGCCTGAGAGTGCAGGTGATTCCATCATGTACTTGATTGGGTCCAGCTTTGAGATCAACCACGTCGTACGATACAGCATGTATTGTCTAAGCCTTCGAGCTGCCCAGACTAGCGCACAACAGAGTTTTTCAATTGACGAATATTTTGCTTCATACTCTGTAAACTTCTTGCTGAGGTAATAGATCGCCTTTTCTCTTCTCCCTGACTCATCATGTTGCCCCAGTACACAACCCATTGAATTTTCGAACACCGTCAGGTATAATATTAATGGTCTCTCGGGAGTCGGTGGCACTAGCACCGGAGGGTTAGATAGATACTGTTTTATCTTGTCGAAAGCAGCTTGGGCGCTTTCAAGGTATTGATAAAGAGAACTGTTATCTCAGTTTTGGTCAGTGGGGGTTCTACTTGAACCGATATGTCTCTCCACCTTTGGGGGCATACATGTCGAAAGTCTCCGTTGGCTTCTTTTCCATCATTTGCAGCGTTAGTCGGTGGGCACCACATCGAGAGACATGTTTGTATTGCTCACAGAATCGTTGAAGCTAAGTCATCCCATGACCGGATCCTCTCTCATTGGTGATTGTACATACAACGGAGGGTGGCTGGTCAAGCTATCTTGAAGCAGATGTATTAATAATTTGTGCTCACTCGCATAACCCGCCATTTTTTAATGAGAACATGATGAGATGTGCCTTTGGGCACCTTGTTCCATCATATTTTTCAAAGTCCTGAGTGCTTTAAATTTTGGGCGAGGACCGGATCGTAAACTAGACTAAGTTCTTTGATGCTCATTGCAGAAGGGGCTCTAGTGCCTTCTACCACCTTAAGTCTTTCTTCCAAGATCTTGTACTTTTCCTCGGTATTATAATCGCCGCTTTTTAACCTAGCTATTTCTACCGGTCGCCCAAATCTGGTACAATCGGATTAGCGAATTATCTCCAGCGTTTGATACGTATATACCTTGCCCTGAGATGGGTAGGTGGGATGGGTTGTTGTTCCAGCCTACTAGGTTCCTGAGGATATCCTCTTTGCGTTGCATGAGCGTGGGGTGGCGTGAATCCCGGAGGATAGAGCGGATCTTGATTATCCCTCGAATGGGGTTCCGTAATGTCAGGACTTTGCGCGAGTCCTTTTCCCTTGGCCATGGCCGTCAAGATCTCTAACATTCTATCCATTTGAACCTTATGTTCTCGTGATTCCTCGCAGATCTCATCATTAGGTCCTTGCCTCTTGTTGTGACTTGGCTAACTGTTCTTGCAACTCTTTCTGGGTTCTTTCCATCCCTTCGATCCTCTCATTGAGTTCAGCATCCATATCTCTAGTTCTTAGACGTGTCCTATAGGGATGATATGGTTCCAGATTCGTAATGTCGTAGCTGCGGATTATACGATTTTAGCCTTAGTGAATAATTAAAGTGATATGATGCTAATGTATATAATGCAATGCGAATGCGAATACATGATATGAATGCAAAAAGGTGTCAACTCTGATTCAATTCCCCATAGAAAACTTCCTTAGAAAACAAAGCTCTTTACATAAAAAGAGATTATGAGAACGGCCTTGCTCTAATACCTAAGGCCTTAATCTTTGTTAGTAGGGAGGCTAATTCTCGCCACGATCCGATCGTGTCTCGAATCAGACGCCAATGTGTGTCGGCTTGTATAGCTAGAGTTTGTAAATACTCGGCTATCTCTCTCGTATCCGGATTATAGCCTCCCCATGAGGTAATCTCTTTCTCCGACTTGATTCTCGGGAATGGTGCAGATTCCGCTTTCCTTCGTTCTTCTTCATTTTCTTTTAGATGCCCAATACGATTTTGGCAGATTCAAAGAGCTCCATTTCTAACTCTTGATCTTCTTCTTCATTTCTTCGATTTTACTCAAACATGCCTTCAATTCTCTTGCCGAGTTACGATTTCGATAAAAGTCGAGGGATTTTTCCAACTCTGCCACTCTTGTCTTCAATTCATTTCTTCTACTCTGACCTTCTGATACTTGCTTTCCTAGGATCTCATTCGAGCTCTCATCTCCGAAATTTCTTTTCCCATTGCTCGGTCTTAACTCTCTCCTCTTGTAACTCTTGTCGCCATTGGCTCGAAGTCTTTCCTAACCCGGCAGTTCTCATTGAGAGGCGCATCTTCTTGTAGTCTCCCTTTAGGCTATCCAATTCTTCTTCGGCTTTGCTCTTTCCTTTCTTCACCTTTTCCGTCTCTGATTTTTGTATCTCTACATCTAATTTCAAAAACATCTTTTCTCTTTCAAATCGCTCAATTCTCTTTTTAAGCTCGAACTCATTGCATTTAAATCTTACTTTATGATTTCTAATTCTGTTGGTATCACTCGCAACCGTTCCTCCAAAGATTGAGCATTATCCAAGCTTGGTCCCGGGATATTATCATTGATTCTCTTCCTTAGCCATGCTTTGTATTCAGAAGTCACCGTTTCACCCGCAACTAATCTCTTCATCCGACGAGCTTGCTTCCAAGCATTTGCCATTTCTTTTATCCTTTTCTTGTAACCTTCTTCCGTATCGAGAACTCGCGCAGTCTAACCCATGTGTTGCGGGCACGAACTGTCTCAGATCGGTATTGTCTTGCCGCTAGCAAATGGGCACACCCGACGACTCCCAAATTCCGGTAGAGGTACCCAATCGAAATCTCCACATCTATAAAGAATCTCTCCGTGCATCATCCAGTGAGCTCTCCACTCAACGCCCTTTTCTTGAAGGTTTTGAAAAATGGCTATCCATCCTCTTCCGTTATATCTTCTCTCTCCCGACATAGCCACCTCCTCTTTTATTGGTGAATAATCTCTACGAAGAGGGTCGTGCAAGAGATTTTATCCATTTTCCAAAATGCCCATGAAACCATACCATCAATAATTGTGCGCATCCGATAAACCTTCCTCTTCCGCTCTTCTACACGCGCTTAGTGATCTAAAGGTCTCCGCAAGAATTCTTTGGGACAGTGTGACTTGCTTATCCAATCGGTCGAACGGATCTACTACCGCTTCATCTATGTGCCTCGTGAGCTTTTGGGAAGACGACCAATCCGTAGTAGAGGCTTAAGGCGAAAATATCAACCTTTTTCCCCATGTCAAAGTGCGTCGAAATCAGATCCTTTAAGTTCACCCAAGGATACATCTCCTTCGCTTTCTCGTTGAACCTTGGCCAAGATCCACTGTTCACTCATGCCCGTAATTTTCATCACTTTTTCGCCAAAGGAGGACATAGGCGGGCTGATATAAACCTTGTTGACTTGCATCTCGGGAATACGAAGTAAAGTGGTGTATTCTTCTATTGTCGGCACCAAATCCACTTCCCCAAAAGTGAAACAACCGTATGCAGAATTCCAAAACTGGACCATAGCCCGAAATAGGTGCTTATCTATTTTAACATCCAATAAGTAAGAGATATCACTGTAACGATGGCAGAACATCTGTTTAACTCCATCTTCCCAATTGGCCCAGATATCCCGTAACTCTTGGAGCTCATTTTGTGTCACACTAACACGGGTGAAGTCCTCACTCGAGGTATAACCTCGACTAATTTGTCTCCTTGTTCCAATCAGAACTTTTCCGACCATGTGCGTGCGCACGCATTGTCCTCTACTTTATCAAGAAAGTCGTTTTCCATAGCAAACTTCCTATCCCAGCAACCAAACAGAAATTGACACCTCGACTACATGGAATGTCATGCAAATCAAACAAAACAACACAAGTTAGTATTGCATAATCAAACAAGCAAAATATCAATAGACGCTTATCAGGGTAACTATTTCGACACTTCACGCCTGTAGGGTAGGCTCACAGGGCTTCTATATGGGGGTTGGTTCTACAGGGGGGTACCTAAACCAGCAGATTCCTCGATCCTCACCCATTATAGGCTCATACGGACCGAGTTCGATTCAGGGGGATATATTTCCCTACGGCCATGCGGAGGTGAAAACCTCACGAAACGCGTAGGTACGGATGTCTCCCGGAAGCAATCCACTAGCCCATGCGGAGGTGAAAACCTCACGAAGGCTTAGTTTCTTACTCCCACTTAAAGGTGTGACCGACGGTCATGCAATGCAATCCCAAAATATTTCATGAGACTCGGCACTATAGTACAAGCAAATGAATCATGGAGAAACACGATTTTTTTTTTAAAGTAATTTCCCAAATTTTCAATCAAAGGGACAAAAATCAATCAATTTACGGCCGGACTCTCGCTTCCCCAGTGGAGTCGCCAAGCTGTAAGAACCATTTTTTTAAAGGAAACGGGTGTCGAACTTGGGTTTTAAAAATGAGTAAAACGGGAGTCGCCATCAACTTTTTATTAGGTGTGATCGGATCACCTTGTTTTAATAAAACATTTGATTTATTAAAACAGTGTTTTAGGTCCACGAATATTCGAGAAAATAAGTTCGGGAGTCGGTTACGTACGAGGAAGGATTAGCACCCTCGTAACGCCCAAAATTGGTACCAAATTGATTAATCAATGTCCTAATGTCGAAAAGTTGAAAATATTTAGAAAAAAAGAATTAAAAGAATAGATTAATTGAATCGGGATTGAATCTTAAGATAACCTCGTTTCGAAGGAATAAAAATGTCATACCCAACGCGTTAGGATATAACACCCTTATATTTAGCTACCAAGATCATCTTCGACAAGAAAAAGGATATTTGATCATTTAGTTGAACGAAAAGATCGACACCCAATACCTTAGGATGTAACTTTTGATCCGAACGGCATCACCTTGTAGAAGGACATCATCACCAATAAAAGAGGAGGTGGCTATGTCGAGGAGAGAAGATATAATGGAAGAAGGATGGATAGCCATTTTTCAAAACCTTCAAGAAAAGGACGTTGAGTGGAGAGCTCCCTGGATGATGCCTGGAGAGATTCTTTATAGATGTGGAGATTTCGATTGGGTACCTCTACCCGGAATTTGGGGAGTCGTCGGATGTGCCCCATTACTAGCGGCAAGACAATACCAGTCTAGACAGTTCGTGCCAGCAACACATGGGTTAGACCGAAGCGAGTTCTCGTATACGGGAGAAGTTTACAAGAAAAGGATAAAGGAAACGGCAAATGCTTGGAAGCAAGCTCGTCGGATGAAGAGATTAGTTGCGGGTGAAACAGTGACTTCTGAATACAAAGCATGGCTAAGCAAGAGAATCAATGATAATATCCCGGGACCAAGCTTGGATAATGCTCAATCTTTGGAGGAACGGTCGCGAGTGATACCAACAGAATTAGAAATCATAAAGCAAGATTTCGTGATGCAATGAGTTCGTGAGCTTAAAAAGAGAATTGAGCAGTTGGAAGAGGAAAAGATGTTTTTGAAATTAGATGTAGAGATACAAAAATCAGAGACGGAAAAGGTGAAGAAAGGAAAGAGTAAAGCCGAAGAAGAATTGGATAGCCTAAAGGGAGACTACAAGAAGATGCGTCTCTCAATGAGAACTACCGGGTTAGGAAAGACTTCGAGCCAATGGCGACAAGAGTTACAAAAGGAGAGAGCTAAGACCGAGCAATGGGAAAAGAAATTTCAGGAGATGAGAGCTCAGAATGAGATCCTAGGAAAGCAAGTATCAGAAGGTCAGAGTAGAAGAAATGAATTGAAGACAAGAGTGGCAGAGTTGGAAAAATCCCTCGACTTTTATCGAAATCGTAACTCGGCAAGAGAATTGAAGGCATGTTTGAGTAAAATCGAAGAAATGAAGAAGAAGACTGAAGAGTTAGAAATGGAGCTACTGAACTGTCAAAATCGTATTGGGCATCTAAAAGAAAATGAAGAACGAAGGAAAGCGGAACTGTACCATTCCCAGAATCAAGTCGGAGATAGAGATTACCTCATGGGGGAGGCTATAATCCGGATACGAGAGATAGCCGAGTATTTACAAACTCTAGCTATACAAGCCACACATTAAGCATACTGATTCGAGAGACACGATCGGATCGTGGCGAGAATTAGCCCCTACTAACAAAGATTAAGGCCTTAGGTATTAGAGCAAGGCCGTTCTCGTATCTGCTTTTTTATGTAAAGAGCTTTGTTTTCTAAGGAAGTTTTCTATGGGAATCGAATCGAGTTGACACCTTTTACATTCATATCATGTATTCGCATTCGCATTGCATTATATACATTAGCATCATATCACTTTAATTATTCACTAAGGCTAAAATCGTATAATCCGCAGCTACGACATTCGAATCGGAATCACATCATCCCTATAGGACACGTCTAAGAACTAGAGCTATGGATGCTGAACTCAATGAGAGGATCGAAGGGATGGAAAGAACCCAGAAAGAGTTGCAAGAACAGTTAGCCAAGTCACAACAAGAGGCAAGGGACCTAATGATGAGATCCCGCGAGGAATCACGAGAACATAAGGTTCAAATGGATAGAATGTTAGAGATGCTGACGGCCATGGCCAAGGGAAAAGGACTCTCGCAAAGTCCTGACATTACGGAACCCCATTCGAGGGATAATCAAGATCCGCTCTATCCTCCAGGATTCACGCCACCCCACGCTCATGCAACGCAAAGAGGATATCCTCAAGGGAACCTAGTAGGCCTGGAACAACAACCCATCCCACCTACCCATCTGGGGCAAGGTATATACGTATCAAACGCTGGAGATAATTCTGCTAATCCGATTGTACCAGATTTGGACGACCCGGTAGAAATAGCTAGGTTAAAAAGCGGCGATTATAATGCCGAGGAAAAGTACAGGATCTTGGAAGAAAGACTTAAGGTGGTAGAAGGCACTAGAGCCCCTTCTGCAATGAGCATCAAAGAACTCAGTCTAGTTTCTGATCTGGTCTTGCCCCCAAAATTTAAAGCACCGGACTTTGAAAAATATGATGGAACAAGGTGCCCAAAGGCACATCTCATCATGTTCTGTCGAAAAATGGCGGGTTATGCGAGTGAGCACAAATTATTAATACACTGCTTCCAAGATAGCTTGACCGGTCGACCCTCCGTTAGTCTGATCACCAAGAGATGAGAGGATCCGGTCATGGGATGACTTAGCTTCAGCGATTCTCGTGAGCAATACAAACATGTCTCTCGATGTGGTGCCCGACCGATTTAACGCTGCAAATGATGAAAAAGAAGCCAACGGAGACTTTCAGACAGTATGCCCAAAGGTGGAGAGACATATCGGTTCAAGTAGAACCCCCACTGACCAAAACTGAGATAACATTCTCTTTATCAATACCTTGAAAGCGCCATTCTATGACAAACTGGTGGGAAACGCCACAAAAGACTTTGCCGACGTCGTAATATCCGGGGAACTCATTGAAAACGGCATCAAGAGCGAAAGAATGGAAGGCTCTGAGAGTTCGAAAAGGCCAGCACCTATAAAGAAGAGAGAGCCTGAAACCCATATGGTGGGGACTGGGAACCACTATGCTGCTAACTCGTATACGACCCAACCACGATCTCAGTTTCACCCACCGCCAAATTTATACTTTCCTCCACAAAGCCCCTACTATCAAGCACCTCCTCCCTACCCCGTCTATGCTGCCGACAATCAAAGGCCATTCACCATGTTCCCGCCAAATACCATGCATGCCCAAAGTCAGCCAAAAAACGAACAAAGACCAGTAAAGCCCAACCCTGATAGACCCCAATTCACCCCCATTCTCGTGTCATACGGAGAATCGTGCCCGGTTATTGGAAAACAGTTAATCTCGCCACATTACATGGCACCATTAAAGCCCCCGTTCCCAAAGTGGTATGATCCCAACGCTAATTGTATGTATCATGCCGGGAATCAGGGGCACTCTCTGAATAAGCTGTTTAGCCTTTTTAAAAGAAGAGTCCAAGGCCTTATCGATTTGGGATCTTACGGTTTGTGATGCACCGATAATATGGCGAAACCCGCTCCCTAACCATGCCACAGGAAACGTGAATATGGTGATACCGGAAGATGGGTGGCGAGCCAGAAATTGTGTCTCTAGGATAATGACACCTTTGGAGAAGGTCTGGAAAGTAATGATTGAGAAAGGCATGCTCGACAAGAATTTCAAGGAGGAAAACACGAAGAGTCTGAGTTTTTGCGTCTTTCAGGGCGTATGTATGAAGGACATCATATCCAATCTTGTGAGAAATTCAAAGAGCTACTCCAGGGTATGATGGACAATAAGGAGATTGAGATCTGCAACAAGATGGAAGAGGCTGATGAAAGGGATATATGCGCCTCTGGGGGTCAATCATCAGGTCCCCCTTATAACGCCGATCGACCTTTGGTGATCTATTATGAGGCAAAAAAAGAAGAGGTGAAACCAAAAATGATAATCCAAGTACCTTCCCCGTTCCCTTACAAGGATATCAAAGCGGTGCCGTGGAAATATGATGTCAACATCACCATACCCGAGGCTACAACTGGAAACATCAGTGAGGTGGGGCATTTTACCAACAGTGGGAGGTGCTATTCCCCTGAGGTGGTTGAGACGAAGAAGAAAGCCGTTGGCACGAGTCAGAAAGGGAAAGCACCAGTACCCGAGACCGAGGATGAGATTGAGGTACAATCTAAACAAGGAACTAAGGAACCGGTGAACGAGGATGAAGCACAGGAATTCTTAAAGTTCATTAAGCACAATGAGTGAGTACAATGTCGTGGGAGCATTTGAATAAACACCGGCAAAAATCTCGATTATTATCCTTGTTATTGAACTCGAGCCACATCGAAATGCTTTACTAAAGGTGTTAAATCAAGCGTACGTACCAAGCGATGTACCCATTGAAAAACTCGATAGGTGGGTGAACAATTTAAACGCGGATAATTTCATCTCCTTCAGTGACGATGAAATACCACCGAATGGTAGGGGCTCTGTTAAAGCATTGCACATCACAACCGGGTGCAAAGGATATATAATACCGCATGTACTTATTGACAACGGGTCCGCGCTCAATGTCATGCCGTTGGCTACGCTGTCTAGGATGCCCGTTGATATGTCTTATCTGAGGCCTTGTCATTCTACGGTAAGGGCATTCGATGGAACACGGCGGGAAGTTATGGGAAAAATCGAGATCCCTTTGGAGGTGGGCCCGTGCACATATAATGTCAAATTCCAGGTCATGGACATTGCTCCTTCATATAATTGCCTCTTAGGAAGGCCCTGAATCCACTCCGCCGGAGCAATCCCTTCATCTCTCCATCAGAAAATAAAGCTTATTATGGATAACCGCTTGGTCACAATCGCTGGGGAAGAGGATATAGTCGCGTCACTCTCTACCGATGCACCCTACATCGAGCCTAACGATAAGGCGCCAGAATGCTCCTTCCGTTCCTTCGAATTCATCAACGCTACATTTGTCGCCGAATGAAACAGGGTTCCTACACCCAAATTGTCAAAAAATACCAAGATGAGAATCAAGTTGACGGTAGGAAAAGGCGCCCGGGCAGGGAAAGGTTTAGGAAGACACCAACAAGGGATAGCTAGAGCGCTAAACCCAATACACCACAAGGCTCGATATGGGTTAGGGTTCAAGCCAGATACACAACAAAGAAGAAAGCGGTGCAGAAAAGCGGGAAAAGAGGATTACGAGAGCTCGGGTCGGGAAGTAGAATGGGAGCCCATGACGTACCCACCCTTAGCGAAAAATTTTACGTCCATGAGGATGATGTACCAGAGAGAGATGATTCACGAAGCACGCGTTATTGGTTGAGAGGATCTCAGAACTTCCACATAAACGTCATCGACAAAGCGGACGATGCGATGAAAGGCCTTTCAAAGATACGCCCGGTCTTCCCGGATTTGTGTTGAACAATTGGACCGCCGAGGACCTCCTTGTAGTTTCTAGGGCCCTTCCGGAGTAATCCTCAATGACAACTTTCTGTATGCCCCTCATTGAAGGGGATTTGTTATAAGAGTTTGTGTCATTTGTTTAGCTTTTTAATGAACAATCAATGAAGATGCATTTTGTCACTCATTTTCATTAGCCTCATACTTATTCCCTCTTCTTATAGTCTCATCCATATATATATTTCATTTCATAGAATCACATTTGTAGATTCCAATACCTCGATGTTCCTCTATATTTTCTTTTCCATCTACCTTGCAGTGCTTTCAGATACCGACGACGCGAACAATCCCAATTCATCGATCCTAAAATCGACTTTGAGCAATCTGTTTGTTTAAGAGAATCTGAAAGTGGCGAGGATGTTTGAAGATTATGTCTCGTCCCCCGACTTACAAAGAATGATAGACAGGAAGACAAAGCAGATACTTCCTCATCAAGAATCTATTGAGACGGTAAACTTGGGAAGCGAAGAAAGGAGGCAAGAAGTGAAGATCGGGACCACCATTTCAAAGAACATCAAACATGACTTGATCGCCTTACTTCATGAGTACAAAGACGTGTTTGCGTGGTCATATCAGGACATGCCAGGATTGGGTGAGGATGTAGTGGTCCATAGGCTCCCACCGAAGCCAGAGTGCAAGCCTATCCAAAGCAAGCTAAGGCGAATGAGACCGAGATGCTTTTAAAGATAAAAGAAGAAGTCAAGAAACAATTCGATGTCGGCTTCTTACAAATCTCTAAATATCCGAAATGGGTAGCTAATAGAGTCCCAGTGCCAAAGAAAGACGGCAAGGTGCGAATGTGTGTGGACTATCGTGATCTGAATCGAGCAAGCCCTAAGGATAATTTTCCCCTGCCGCACATTGACACATTGGTGGACAACACGGCAAAACATTCATTGTTTTCTTTCATGGATGGATTTTCGGGTTACAACCAGATAAAAATGGCCCCCGAGGATATGGAGAAGACTACATTCGTGACGATGTGGGGGACATTCTGCTACAAGGTGATGCCGTTCGGATTAAAAAACGCTGGGGCAACATATCAAAGGGCGATGGTGACGCTGTTCCATGACATGATGCATAAAGAGATAGAAATTTATGTCGACGATATGATCGCCAAATCTCGAGGAGAAAGAGAGCATGTCGGAAACCTCAGGAAATTGTTCGAAAGACTGAGAAAAGTCCAGCTAAAGCTTAATCCAGCTAAATGCACATTTGGAGCAACCTCAGGGAAATTATTGGGCTTCATTGTCAGTGAGAGAGGTATTGAAGTTGACCCAGATAAGATAAAGGCCATACAAGAATTACCTCCTCCGCGGACACAAAAAGAAGTCAGAGGATTTCTAGGAAGATTAAACTACATCGCTCGTTTTATTGCTCAACTTACCAACCAGTGCGACCTAATTTTTCGACTCCTACGAAAAACATAACCCCGGGAATGGGATGAAGAATGCCAAGTCGCTTTCGACAAGATAAAACGAAGATCTCGCTCTAACCTCTGGTGCTAGTGCCACCGACTCAGAGACCATTAATATTATACCTGACGGTGTTCGAAAATTCAATGGGTTGTGTACTGGGGCAACATGATGAGTCAGGGAGAAGAGAAAAGGCGATCTATTACCTCAGCAAGAAGTTCACAGAGTATGAAGCAAAATATTCGTCAATTGAAAAACTCTGTTGTGCGCTAGTCTGGGCAGCTCGAAGGCTCAGACAATACATGCTGTATCATACGACGTGGTTGATCTCAAAGCTGGACCCAATCAAATACATGATGGAATCACCTGCACTCTCAGGCAGAATGGCACGATGGCAGATCCTTTTGTCGGAGTACGACATCACCTATGTGAGCCAAAAATCGATAAAAGGGAGCGCGATAGCCGACTTCCTAGCAGCGCGGACAACAGAGGAATACGAGCCATTAGGATTTGACTTCCCAGATGAAGACGTGATGTGCATCACAGAAAAAGAATGTGAATCATCAAAAGAGGAGTCATGGAAGATGAGCTTTGATGGGGCGTCAAATGCATTGGGGCACGGGATTGGAGCAGTCTTAGTGTCACCAGAAGGGAATCACTACCCATTCACTGCCCGATTAAACTTCTTCTGTACCAATAACATAGCGGAATACAAGGCTTGCATCATGGGGCTTCGCGCTGCTATTGAACGAAACATCAAGATCCTAAAGGTATCAGGGGATTCGGTATTGGTGATTTACCAAATCCGTAGAGATTGGGAAGTAAGAGATTCGAAGTTGGTTAAATATCACGATCTTGTTATGGATTTAGTCAAAGAATTCCAGGAAGTGACTTTTAATTACTTCCTACGAGAAGAAAACTAATTGGCTGATGCTCTGGCCACTTTGGCTTCGATGTTCAAAGCAAACCGAGAAGCGGAAATAATGCCTCTCCAGATGAGCATATACGAAGCCCCGGCGCATTATTTTAGCATCGAAAAAGAGACGGACGGACTGCCATGGTTCCATGATATCTTAGAATATGTCAAGAATCAAAGATATCCCGAGCAAGCAAATGAGACTGACAAGAGAACAATCAGAAGATTAGCGGCGGGTTTTGTTCGTGATGGAGACGTCCTATACAAAAAAGGAAAAGACCAAGTGCTTCTGACGTGCGTGGATGATATTAAAGCCAGAAAGATACTTGAAGAGGTCCATGAAGGAATTTGTGGAACGCATGCTAATGGCTTCACCATGACCAGGAAAATCATAAGACTCGGTTATTACTGGTTGACGATGGAAAGCGATTTGCATCAACTATGCGCGAAAGTGTCACAAATGTCAAATTTATTTACGATAAAATTCATGCAAAGACCTTCGCCGCCTTCATGTCATGACTTCTCCATGGCCTTTTTCTATGTGGGGCATGGATGTTATTGGACCAATTCCCCAAAAGCTTTAATGGGCATCGATTCATCTTCGTGGTCATAGATTACTTCACAAAATGGGTCGAAGCCGCCTCATTTGCAAATATGTCGATATGGTTTGCCTGAGAAAATCATCTCGGATAATGCTTTAAATCTAAACAACAAAAAAATGATGAAAGAGGTGTGCGAGCAATTTCAAATAAAGCATCACAATTCCTCACCCTATCGCCCAAAGATGAATGGAGCGCAGAGAAGCGCCAACAAAAACATTAAAAGATTATCGGAAAAATGACCGAAACATATAAAGATCGCACGCACGAAAGCGCCATTTGCCCTATACGCATATCGCACATGTGTACGGACCTCCACGGGGCAACCCCTTCTCCCCGTATATGGAATGGAAAGTGTATTGCCCATCGAGGTGGAAATCCTCTCTTTACGAGTCCTAATGGAGTCAAGGCTAGAAGAAGCGAGAATGGATTCAAGCTCGATACGACCAACCGAATCGATCAAGAAAACGCGCTGAAAGCAATCACGGGCGGATGTACCGTAAAAGAATGATCACGGCCCATGACAAGAAGGTGCGACCAAAGGAATTCCATGAAGGAGAACTCGTGTTGAGAAAGATTCTCCTATACAAAAAAGACTTTCGAGGAAAATGGGCGCCAAATTGGGAAGGACCATATGTCGTAAAAGGCCTTCTCAGTGAGCTTTGATTCTCAATGAAATGGATGGGAAAGAGGTACCAAATCCGAAGAAACTCGGATGCATGGTGAAGAAATACTACGCCTAAAAAAAAAAAAAGGGGGGAGAGATCAAGATGAAAACCCGAAAAGGGCGTCTTGATGAACAAGAAGGTTTAGGATGAAAACCCGGAAGGGCGTCCTAAGGAAACAGATCCGAGCTTAAAGGGCAAAGGTGATTTGAACAGAAAGTCAAAGGGCGAGATCATAATATTCAAGCAAACTCGTAAGCTCAGGATCTTCTATACAAGAAGCTCCGCTCGAAAAGATCCGGGATGAAGAAACGTGGAGAAGTTCGCGCGTTAGATATCTAGAGCATTAGTGACAATTGAATCTACTTTCTTTTTATATTAAATCATTCCTTGTTAATTTTCTTTCCTTGCTACTTTGAAATAAATACGAACATAACGCATCCCTTTCACACCTACTTGGCCATCATCATGCATCTCGTGTTTGATTCATTTAAATGGTAAATAGTGAAATTACACACTCTAAACAAAAGAAACATTGAGCATTACGGATGAGAACACCGTAAGTACAAAAGCCTCAAGCAGGGACAAAGGTTCAACGAGGGGACAAAAGGGGTGACTACTCGTAAAACTGGAGGACGATTACAAAACCCGAAAGAAAAGTCAAGAATCGAAGCAGTGAATACAAGTCATCATGAAAGTCATAACGAAAGATACATGACAAACAAGCCTAGAGTGCATGGCATAATCATGTAGGCATAAGAGCATTTAAGACTAACACATGCATATCATAATAACATCAACATCCCGCATGACACATACAGGTACGCCAATAAAGCAAGAAATCTTGATCGAATTCCACCGGATAACAAGTCTTGAAATCTTTGTTCAAAAATCAACTCATAGTGCGAGAAATGAGTTGGGCCTCGGGGCACGCCGAGGTATTTAATTTCTGTCTTTAAATTCCTGCTCAAAAATCAACTCATAATGCGAGAGGTGAGTTGAGCCTCGGGGCACGCCGAGGTATTTAATTTCTGTCTTTAAATTCTGTTCAAAAATCAACTCATAATGCGAGAAATGAGTTGGGTCTCGGGGCACGCCGAGGTATTTAATTTCTGTCTTTAAATTCCTGCTCAAAAATCAACTCATAATGCGAGAGGTGAGTTGGGCCTCGTCTCACGCCGAGGTATTTAATTTCTGTCTTTAATTTTGCATTCAAAAAAATCAAAATCAAAAATCAAAAAAAAATCAACTCATGATGCGAGAAATGAGTTGGGCCTCGGGACACGCCGAGGTATTTAATCTTTAAACTCCTGTTAAATCAAGTCATCATGCGAGAGATGTGTTGAGCCTCGTCACACGCCGAGGTATTTAATTTCCGTCTTTAAATTTCTGTCTTTCAACTTCTGTTCAGAAATCGACTCATTTCACGAGAGTTGAGAAGGACCTCGAGTTACTTACCGAGATATTCTCAAATTCTGTCATTGCATTTTTATTTTCAATTTCTGTCTCAAAAAAAAAACTCATGAGAGTGTGGTTGAGCATCGGGGCGCACGCGGAGGTACTTACAGAAGGAAGACTGAAGTCGCGTTGAGTAAATTTGACAGAGAAGTGGACAAAGAAGATTGAGCAAGAGCAAAATGAAACTACGAGCCATATCTTTCTGAAGTAGCAGTGGAGTAGAATGAAGATCGAAGTTTCCCCGAAGATGGTAAGAAAGCAATTTGAAAAGTTCAGATTTATTTCCCAGTGGAGCGATCGACAGATTGAAGCTACAAATCTCTTCGTGTCGTGAACTCATGTTGGAGCAAGTTCAAAAATGAACAAGATTGAGGCGTGGCGAATTAAAGCTACGAGATATGTCACGCAGCGAAGCGGCGGTGGAGTGGATCAAAGCAACAGGTTTGAAGAGGTTTGAGGAAGAGAAGCACTGAAGAATCTATACTTGGCCAAGACCGGGCAAAATTGGTTCTTCTTTTGTCTTTGCTCTATTCTCGTTTTCACGACAATGAGCAAAGAGGCAAATTGTCATAACCAATTTTAGCAGGGCATGATAGAAGCAATCGGGGCCCATCAAAATAAACCCAATGAATAAAATAAAACCCAAATGGTCTAATGTCCATTTACAAAATAAATTCCAACAATTAATGACCCAATAAAAAACTAATAACAATAATCTATCTATCAACAACCCAATTGACCCAAAATACTGACCAAAAATGACAAAGCCCAAAAACAAAACCTAACCCAAAGACCTAGCCCACAACATTTTGGTAAAAAAACAAAACAACCCCAAACCCTAGGTCGGTCTAGCCCACTCTCTTGTCGCCATCGCGCCCATGTGCACCCGACATGCTGCCAGTCGCCGGCCTCTCCACCAGCCTCGATTTCCTTCCGCACGCCTCGCCCAAATCCTGCAAAAGGGTCGACAAGCAGAGAGACAACAAAAGCAATAACAAAAAAATAATTAAAAAAAAAGCATATGTAAATCGGTTATATAAACAAGAAGCAAGCGATTGTAAATCGAGGAGGGAGGGGAGGATCAAGAAAAAAGCAGATTCTAGAAAAAGAAGAGATCAGATTTTTGTGAAATATAAAACAAAAAAAAAAAGAGAGAGATTCGAAGTGAAAAGGTTGTGTTCCATTTTCCTTTTCATTTACTTTCAATTCAGTATCCGAAACAGAGAAAAATAACAAAAGGCTAAACCTTACAAATCTCGCTTTTTGAATCTCTATTTTTTGTGTTTTTATTCTATCTTAAAAAATAGATCTGCAAAAAAAATAAAGATGAATTGAAAGTAAATGAAAAGGAAAACGGAACACAACCTTTTCACTTCGAATCTCTCTCTTTTTTTTTGTTTTATATTTCACAAAAATTTGATCTCTCCTTTTTCTAGAATCTGTTTTTTTCTTCTGATCCTCCCCCCTCCTCCTCGATTTACAATCGCTTGCTTCTTGTTTATATAACCGATTTACATATGCTTTTTTTTTAATTGTTTTTTTGTTGTTGCTTTTGTTGTCTCTCTGCTTGTCGACCCTTTTGCAGGATATGGGCGAGGCGTGCGGAAGGAAATCGAGGCTGGTGGAGAGGCCGACGGCACAGATGTGGGGTGCACATGGGGCGATGGCCGACATAAGAGTGGCTAGACCGACCTAGGGTTTGGGGTTGTTTTGTTTTTTTACTGAAAATGTTGTGGGCTAGGTCTTTGGGTTAGGTTTTGTTTTTGGGCTGTCATTTTTGGGTCTGGTATTTTGGGTCAATTGGGTTGTTGATAGATAGATTATTGTTATTAGTTTTTTTATTGGGTCATTAATTGTTGGAATTTATTTTGTAAATGGACATTAGACCATTTGGGTTTTATTTTATTCATTGGGTTTATTTTGATGGGCCCTGATTGCTTCTATCATGCCCGGGCTAAAATTGGTTATGACAAAGGGTAAACTGTATTGATGGAAACTCAATTATGGTTAAAAGTTTATTTCTCATTTAACTATAAAACGTTTTAAATTGGTCATCTCAATTATTGATTTTGGTTTTTTTTTTTTTTGTCATTTTCCGTTAAGCTTTTAAAATTGGTATAATGATATATTTAGCTCTCAACAATTACACATTTTATCAATTTTGTCATGATTATAAAAAAAATTAACCCTCATCGTTTATAAATTATCTCAATTTGGTCCTCAACATCTTATATGATGAAGGAGAAAATATATACCACGGAGATTGGTAATGGCATTTGAAATAGCCAAAGCTGTGTAAATCCCTTTTCCAGAACCTAACATATCTTCACCAAGCAACAATTTTGCAAATCTCTCCTTCATCTTATCAATCTCTAAACAATTCACAAAAAAGAACAAAGAATTAAACAAAAAAGGTTCTAACTTAGGTCTAAATCTCCTCTCTTCCTTCCTTATCATACCTCAAAGCTCTCTTTTATATCATCTCTTTCTATTGCCCCCACCGCGGATGAGAGCTTCAATGGTTATGCCCTCATCGTTATCCCATCTTTGCAATACCTTCCTTTTTTACCAGTTTTTTTTTTAAACTATTCTATCTCTGTTCTTCAACCTTCAACTCTCGGAAAATCTTCTGTTCTTTGCTGCTGCTGTTGGGTAACTATTGAAATCTTAACTAATTCCAAAGTTCATATGAGTCGGGAAAAACTTTCTGCATAGAAAGCTAGTTTCTATTGGTTTCTGCCATTTATATGTTATCTTGGAATTGAAATAAGAATTGGGTTCTACTCCAAAACATGCCTTTTACAAATATATGTTTTATCGTTTGATTATTGTAAGGGTTATTTTAGTAAGGTGAGGAGACATTATAATCTAGCAAAACGAGAAGTTGTGGAGAGCTGGCGGAGAAAAAGATCGAAAATAAGTTGCATAAAAGATTTTAGAGTCCTAAATTTGATAAACGATTTAGAAAAGTCCCCAGATGAGGCGTTTAAACTTCTATTATAGGCTCTGGAAAGGAAGTTATCTCAAAGAACGATTACGTAACAAGTAAAATATTTTATAGAACGTGAGAGAGATGTGGATTAATTCATAAGAATTTGTTATGAATTATTAGGTAATGAAAATGAATTCAGGTTCATTTTACCTATAGTGGATAATAAAAGAGAAGTTATGAAAATAGTGGATATAATAGTAGTTTAGTGAAAGTTATACTAATGTGACTCATTTTAACAAGAAGAGTGCTACTTGCAAAATGCAAGTGCACAATTTGATCAATAAGGAGAGAGAAAGACAAAAAAAACACTTATGCTCTTAATAATATTTGTATCTAAGCCTCGAACTCATGCTTTCTAAGACATTTCAATAGTGGAGCAAACCTAAGAATCCTACCAAGCTTTTTAAGCTTAGCTCCACAACCTTCTCAATATGGAGTGGTTCTGCAAGGAACAATATTTCCTGATATTACTATTGACAGAAGCATTAATAACAAAAATGAGTACCTACAAATTAATCTTTTGTTTACGACAATGATAAAAGAGCTTAAATTTCAAATTCCCAATTCCCATCCCCTTCTACCCCAAGGTTGAAAATAGCTCTAAGGAATAGCCAAAGAAAAGAAGAAAAAGAAAATGTTGACCAAAATGAGATAATTTATAAATGTTGAAGATTGATTTCTTCATAATCATGACCAATTTGATAAAATATGTAATTATTGAGGGCTAAATATGTTATTATACCAATTTTAAATCTACGTAATCAATCTATCAAAAACTTAACAACACATAATGGAAAAGGACCAAAAAGAACAACGTCGATAAGTTGGGTAGCTAATTTAAATTTTTTTTATAGTTGGGTGACAAGAAAACATTTTGCCCATAATTGGGTGACCATCAGTGCAACTCACCCAAAAAAACCTCAATTGGCGACTAAAATAAGCGCTTTTTTTACCTTAACAAATGTATTAGAAATAGGTACTTATTTTGATAATTAATCAAAATGTTCATTATATTGAAATAAAATAAAAAATCTAAAAATTGTAAACAGAAATATTTGCCCATATCATGAAATCATATGGACAATCCATATGATTTTTATAGTCCTTCCATCGATTTTCGCTTCAATTTTTCTTTTTTTCCTTTTATCATTTCATTTTGGGTTTAGTGATAATAAACCCATGGTATTTAAAGGCAGATATAATTAATATTTTTGAATTAAATAAAAAACTTAAAAGAATAATTAAATCATCCTCTTTCCTCAGTATTTGACCTTTACTTTTTATTTTTTATTTTAAATAAAAAATAAAGACAAATCACCATCACCTTTAATCTAAAATCTAATTCCAGCCCTTTATCTAGTTGACCCGATCCTATAAAACTCCTCTAATGTACATTCTAAGTTCAAGTGTAGGGGCGAAGACAAAAAAAAATTTTAGGGGTCAAAATTAAATTTTAATTTTTATAATAGTAAAAATATAATTTCACCATTTGAATAGCCTATATATTTATAATTTTTAAAGGATCAAATTAAATTTTTATCATTTTTAAGAGGGCTAAAGTATAATTTTACCTTTACTAATTTAAAATTTTAAAATATTTAAAAGGCTTAAATAAATATTTTTCCATTTTAAGGGGGCTAGGGCACTGCCAACCCCCCTTGGCTATGCCCCTGGTCAAGTGTATAAAGTTAGAAGTTATCCAATCAAGCTATATTTAAATGAGTTTAAATAAAAATGTTTTGCTAAACTATTTTAAATTATTTTTCGAGTGCTAAAATGAAATATGCTACAGGACGCTAAGACGATGGTTTACATGATGGTGCGTGGAGAGCCATAGGATCAAGAGATTTTTCAAAGATTTCAAAGGAAGGAGAAGAACCATTTTCTTGAGTAAGAATAATGTATTTATAAATGTGAGTGACCTACTCTTAGTCATGGAAATGCTACCACAAATGTAACGCATGTCCTATCATGGTTGACCACTAGGGAGACAAGATAGAACTTAGGTAAGCAATAATGAAATGGAAATAACTCAAACGAGATCCATGTGTAAGCCATGCAAAGGGAGTCTTGACATTTGTCCTTTGCGAGGTAGTTTACAAATGTCCAAATGACTTGTATGATTGCTTCTTGATATTTGAGCTTTGATGAGGTTAAGATAGTTGCACGATGAGGTCATGGCAATGAGATTAAATCTTGATGAAATACTAATAATTGCTACTATATTTCATAGTCCTTATATGAACTCCAACTCGACTTGAATTATTAAAACCTTTATTTGCATGTGACTTTTATGTGATCAAATACAATAATGGTTTTTATTAATAGGGTGAGCAAAACTCGATTCGACTCAAAAAAATAAAATAAAAAATTTGAATTTTGAGTTAAACGAATCAAGTTATTCAAGTTAACTCGATTTTTTTTTTGAGTTTAATTTTCAAATTTGAATAACTCGAATAAACCGAATACCAAACTATAATATTTTACATTTTTACCCATTTTCCCCTAAACTTTTTTACTTTCCCCCAATACTTTACCCCGTCAACTTTTACTCTCCTCCATCCCACCCTTATCAACTTCAAACTCATTCCCCCCCCCCCCCAAATATTTTTTTGAATATTTTCCTCCCATTTATTTTCCCTCAAAATTTTACTCCCCAACCTTCAAAACTTTTTATTTTCCCCCTAAACTTTTACTTTTCACCCTTTCCCCCAAATAAAAAATCATCTAAAAAAAATTCTATAGCCTAAATAGTAATAATTTTATTTATATCTACTATTTATATTATTAAATTAAATTTCACATTTTCTACTATTTATTTTATTGAATTATTTAATCATATTAAATCGTCATAAATTTATGTTAAAATTGAATTATTGATGATGTTATAAAATATTTGTGTTAAAATTTTATATTGGTATCAATTTCATATTTTATTTTTAAGATAATTTTCATTAAAAAAATCATATTTTTATATTTAATATATTTTTTAATTTTAAAATACATAGTAGCAAAAAATTGAAACAACTAATCAAGCAAAGAAGTCAACCCATATATAAAATATTAGCAAATAAATTAAGAGTAGATGAAAATTAATAACAAATTTGATTATGGTAAGTGATAGTAGTTACAAAAACCCAAAGTCATTTTTAAAAAAAATTTAACTCGAACAAATATATTCGATTTAAGAAAATTTCAAATCGAGTTAAGATGATAAAATAAGATTCATCAACTCGATTAACTCAAAAAAATTTTCATTCAATTCGATCGAACGCTCACCTCTAATCCATTTTTATCTCTCTAGTTAACTAAAATATTTTAAAAAAATTTATTAAAAAAATTAATAAATTTTTAATCAACGAGCTTAAATCATGAATCGGGAAAAGATTTTAAATAAGACAAAATTATGAATATTATTTTCGAATTAAATCTCAAAACTTTACTTAAAAAATTTATTTTTATTACCATTTTTTTTTTTTTTTTTTTTTAAAAGCCATAGTTTTGTGAAAGCAGATTGCTTTAGGTGCGCCAAATTCTGGTGATTTGTTGTGACTTTTTAGCTTTTGCTTCTTTTTATTAATTACATACTTTGATGGTTATTTATTAATAATGACGTTTTAGACTTTTGATTACGTATATAAATGATATCTCTCCAATCTTCTTAGAAAGGATCATAATGATTGGAATTCTTTGATCAACGGTCGATATCAACTTAGGGCCCCCCATCCGGACAACGACATTCTATAAAGAAGGACGCAATCTAACTTTGGTCTAATTTTACCTTCAATCCTTATGCTTTTAAACTTTTAAATTTAATCCTTTTAATTTTCTTTTCTAAAATTTAATTTCTTTACTTGTTTGATTTAAAAATTAAAATACGATTGACAATATTATCAATTGAGTTATGTTATATTTAAATATTTATACCTCGTCAATTGGGTTTTAAATTTCAAACCAAGCATTTAAATATTAGAATGCAACATATTCAAATTTTTGAAAGTCCATTAAGGATGAAACCAAATTTTTTTTTCTAGAAATCTTATTAATTTTAAGAGGAGTCATAATAAATTTTATTATTATATTAGTTTATAACAGTTTTTAAATGGACTAAATCAAAATTTGACCATTTTAAAGGGACTAGGACCATTAAAATTATCAACAATCGAGCTGGTGGTCGAACTAGTCAAACATCGATTACCAGTCCAATAATGATTAAATAAATAATTCAAAAAATAATATTTTAAAAATATTTTTAAAAAATTATAAAATTGATTCAATTGTTCAAAGATCGATTCAGTCCTTATGTCCATACTAGTATACCCTCGGATTTCCGATTCAATTGGTCCATCCAATTCAAATAACTTTGAAAATTATTGATTAGTAATGTTATTAATTAGAGCTTACGTTTTAAACTAGAGCAGATAAGCTAAATTCCTGAAATTAAAAAAAATAGGGACAAAACTTTAAAATTCTAAAGAGTAGAGGGACAAAATGGATAATTTAACAACAACAACACTGGACAAGAAAATAGGACCTTACAATAGACAAACAACGTTGAAATTTCAACTTTTACATTTTTACATTTTTACAAAACGTCGCTTTAACACTCCCCAACGTATGCAGTAGCAGTAACCTTTGAAGCAAAGCCAAGTTTCGATTTTTTTTTTCCCTTTATTTTTAGCTGTTGCCAAATTGGCAAAGTTCTAAACTTTATTAGTTTCATTTGAATTTTTACAAAGACCCATTAATCCATAAATGGTTGGCAAATCATTTTCCTGTTTGCAAACAGGTAGCTTTCAGTGAGGTGGTTGATGGGTTTTGTTTTCTGTATTCATTCTAATCTATTTTTTCAATGCTTTTTTTTATATATATTCAAAACATCACTAGTCTTTGTCCATTTTCTTAAAACGGTGCTGTTATATGTCTCTTCTTTCATTGAAAATTTGCAACTCTTTTTTCCTTTTCAATTTAATTGCTACTATCTTTGATTGGTTATGATAACATTTAAGAATAATGAATTATTATCCATTCTTCTTATAGCTTCTCTCTGGTGTTTATCCTTGCTGGCTCCTCTAGTTTAATACCCAGGTTTGAACTTAAACAACCACCAATTTTTTTCTAATTTTTTTGGTACTTTTTCTAGGTTTAATTTGAACTTCTTGTGTTGTTTAAAAACAATGTGGAGTCAAATAGCCTCTTGGGTTCAGTTTCTTTTTTTATGAAGAGCATGGGATAAGGGTTTTCGAGTGATAAACCCGAGATTTGGGAAGAAAATTATAATCACTAAGTGTCTCCTGCTACCCCCATTAATGTAGTTGTTTGTGGAGTGGGGAGGGGGAGTAAAGGTCTTTTGATGCCATAATTTTGAAAAAAATCAATTGGTGTCAATTGTAGACCATGTGTATTTAATATTTGAAGTAACTATACTTTAATAACAGCTGGTAATTAGGTAAACCTTATTGTGTTTTGCCCTTTGAATTATTTTTCTTCAGTTTTGCTCTCCTTTGGACTGTAGATAGATACTAATGAATTCTTTGAACTTTGACATATAGTTTTTATGTACATGAGTGCTGGTACTGAGTGTATTTTGAACATACTATTACTTGGTACCTTGCTTGCTTTGCTTGATTTGCCTTGGGGGAGGGTTAAGAATTAGAATTAACAGCCTTTGATTTGTTGGCCAACCATGAATTTGACACTACCTAACATGATATATTTATTTTCTGCTTTTCTGATATACTTGCCATCATATCTAGAGTTTGAGCATGAATGTAAGGGCATTCGTTTTACTTAGTTTGAGATTCCAGTGTTATATCGTATGCCATCTTCAAATCTCAGAACCATCTTATATCTTGGTTACAACATCCAGCCAATCTTGTCATATGCAAAGCTATAGTATCGGTTTGGTTTATATGCAAAGTTCCAACATCTTAGTATCGGTTTGGTTTGTATAAATTATTGCCCTTCTTCTTTGTCGCATCAATGAACCACCATTCAGTTCTCATTTGTTTTTATCTTTTTGCAGATTAGAGGCTTTTAAGACAAGGGAAGTTTGAACGAGCAGTCGCCCTCTGGCTCCGAATGAAGGTTTATACATATAATGCATTATGCATATGATTTTGGAGTTGTTTTTTTTTCATTTTTTTATCTAAATTGCGGAGTTCATTATTTCGTGTTACTTACGCTGCTGAGATAACTCTGGCGAATCCGATTTGATACTTAGACTATCTGTTCCGAGAAAAAAAAGGGTTGATTTCTACTTTGTTTAAGCAGTGCCTGTTCTGGTATTATAACATAGAGATAACTAGATATTATTTCTCCAGCTTAGTGTTCGGATTGGAATAAATGAAGTTTGAAGTGGAAGTTGTCCTTGCTTGTTTCGTTACTTTGATTTTGATTCAGCGAGTTCTTTGTGGTGAGTCTTCTCTTTTCGAATCTCACTCTCTCTCTCTTTTTTTTTTCAGTTAAATTTTAGTATCAATATTATATTACCATCAGAATGCTGAGTGCTTGATGCACCATAGTCTGATACATCTTACGCTGTGGCTTACAAAATTTCAATGGAAGGCTACTGTAACTTTGTTGTTTTTGCTTGGAGATTTGTTCGCAATAAAGTTTACCTTTGGCATCCCCAAGTTGTTTGCTATTTGCGTAACTGCTACTTAGCTGAATTTCATTGTGATTATTTATGACAGATGAGTTTTCTAATTCATCTGGCGCAAACAAATGGACATGCACATGCTCTTCCTTGTATCCTGGAAAACAAAGCGACGTTCTTAAATCTAACTGTTCTAGATCCTGTGATTGCAGTCCAGGTATGCTGATATTATTTTAGTAGAATATTTCGGAACCTTCAAACTACTTTTATATAACTTTGGTGCTACTAGGAATAGATAAAAGATGCTACTATTTCTAGTCTATTTAATCACTATGAAGCCTCAAATTTCACCGGTGTGCATATACTTAGATATATTTGCTTTGTTGAAGTGACCATCTCGTGAAAATTCCCAAGTAACCACAATTTGGCTAGAAAAAAATGACTTTGTTGAGTATAATGTGCAACCCTTTACCCCTGTTTTCTCCTTTTGTGCCAAATTTACTCGAATTATTGCATAACATTTAGAGTATACTGTGTTGAGCATGCTTTGTGCTTACATAATGTCATTGTTTTTGCTGAGCTATTACTATCTTTTTGCATCTAAAACATCGAATTCTGTGGCATCCCATGTGGCAGTTCAACCAAATGGAGATAGATGGAAATGCTTATGTGATAGTGATGGATTCCCCAAAGTAGCAGTCGACAATCGTGATACTACCTGTTTTACTGCCTGCAACTGCACTGCCGGTATTGCCTTCCAACTCTACATGTTAATTTATAAAGAACTCAATAGTTCAACTGCTGCATGTAGCATGAACTATCCAGATCTGTAGTACAATGGCTTATTAATCAAAATCAGACAGTGTTCGGATAAAGTATTAGGAGCTTATTTAGTGGCACATAATTGTATGTTTTGACAGGATCCTTTCCTGAGGCGCCAGTGAGAAAGAACTATGCTAACAGAGTTGTTGTGATTGTTCTATTACTCTGCGTAATTCTCACAACGTTGGCATTTCTTGCTTCGTTAACATGCTATTTCTACCAAAAGGACAAGTGCCCAAAGTGCCCCATCCAACCGTCAACATTCTCGTCAGATAAAGAAACTAGTTGCAACAGTGCTACCAACTTAATAAGTAACAAGACTTCATCCGCAGAAACTAAGGCTAACATCAGTTTCGCTACTAAACCCATTGCAGGTATGTAAGCTGTAACATGTTAAACTTGGCTTTTATATGATGAACTTGATTTGCTTTCAAACTCTTGACCGTTTTTTGCGCCATTAGCGCTCTGGATTTATTTTGGTTTTGAACCTTGCATTCAGAATTCTTCATTCTGGACTTGTCTATCTTCAGGATGCTTCCAAAAGGCTTCAATCCTTTGTTGGAGCAAAACGGGGAACATGCTTGGAACAATTTGCCAGTTTGGCTACTCTGAACTGGAAAATGCAACCAATAAGTTCTCAAATTCCAATCTAATAGGACTTGGAGGAAGTAGCTATGTGTATCGGGGCCAGCTCAAGGATGGAAGAATTGTTGCAGTCAAGCGACTTAAAATTCAAGGAGGCTCTGATGCAGATTCCATCTTTTCAACCGAGGTACAATCTCAACTTTTCGTTTTTGTCAAAAGTTTTCAGTTAATGAAAGCTCTCATTTTTCCCCATCTTTTTAACAGATGTTCTCAAAACACAATAAGGTATTTTATGGTGTTCTTTTGCGTAGGTTGAGCTGTTGTCAAGGCTGCATCATTGTCACGTCGTGCCCTTGCTTGGTTACTGTTCAGAATTCAGTGGGAAACATGCCGAGAGACTGCTGGTATTCGAATACATGCCTAATGGTAATCTGAGGGATTGTTTGGATGGAATTTCAGGGGAGACCATGTCCTGGGAAACTCGTATTGCGATCGCTATTGGTGCTGCAAGGGGCTTGGAATATCTCCACGAAGCTGCTGCTCCTAGAATTTTGCATAGAGATGTAAAATCGACGAATATTCTTCTTGATAAGAACTGGAGAGCAAAAGTAAGGATGATTTGCTTTTTGAATCTGTTTCTATACAATTTCTGGAGAAAATTACTGAACAAATAAACACATGTTGAATATACTTGAGAATGTGATGCGAACATAAATTAATTTCTCACATATTGGTGCACATGTTGATTTCTAACCAAAATGCCGAATACATTCAGATTACTGATCTTGGTATGGCCAAACGTTTAAGAGCTGATGGACTTCCCAGCTGTTCGAGTTCTCCAGCAAGAATGCAGGGAACCTTTGGCTATTTTGCCCCAGAATATGCAATTGTTGGAAAAGCCTCACCTATGTCTGATGTTTTTAGTTTTGGTGTAGTTCTTCTGGAACTGATCACTGGTCGGCAACCCATCCACAAATCAAACAATAAAGAAGAAAGTCTTGTCATTTGGGTAATGTAGCGGTTTCATGTTACTATTTTTGTGCAACTGAAGTGTCTCAATGTTGGTCAGTTTAATGCTTAAAACATCTGTCTATACTTTGTCCCATTCAGGCTACCCCTCGTTTACAGGATAGTAAGCGAGTGACCTCGGAGTTACCTGACACACGTTTGAAAGGGAATTTTCCGGAAGAAGAGATGCAGATAATGGCTTACCTAGCAAAAGAGTGCTTGCTGTTGGACCCCGATGCTCGACCAACAATGAGCGAGGTTGTGCAAATCCTCTCAACTATTGCTCCAGATAAATCGAAACGAAGAAATATTCCTGTAAACTTTTACCAGGTAATATTCTTAAACCCATTGATGCTTAAGAATTCTTCACCTTTGCTCTTGATTATCGCATAACAATCTCAAGACTGAAATAGTCAAGTTTCTTTTTCTCTGAGGGTTGCCATGTCTGCTGATTGTATAAATGAACCCAGAATTTTGACTGTTTTAACTGTGTAGATGCCATCCGCCTACAAAACGAATAATGAAGCTTTTCTCGAAAGACACCAAACCGTAATCGAGGATTTATATGACGCAGAGGAACACATGCCAAGTACATCGAAGTCAGCAGAGAGCTTGCGGCCATCAAGCATGAATGATATTAGAATTGCCGGCAAACAAACAGTTACCCTTCCTGCCGAGTGCATGGAGAGGCTGGTTTCTTTGAGTTCCAGTACTAGGAGTTCACATGTCCACGATGATGAAGCGGTAGACTTAATAGAGCCGCGGTTTGAATCGTTCCGTATGGCAAACCTTAAGTCCCAATGAGAAGAACAATCCAAGCTGACAAAGGTTAACATATTTTACACCCAAGTTTGCATTTTTGGTTTCTTCATGGTGTGGTACATTTGTAGAGGAAATGATCCATTTGAAAAATAGGCCAAATGAAGATTGTGTTAGAATGAGGTGGATATAGTTTTACATTGATTGCATTTCATGCCTTTTTTGTACAGAACAGCTATACAAAATTGAAAATTTCAAATCAACAAAGTTTGTAGAGCAACCAATGGATCCACCCTCTGCTGTATCTCGAAAAATGTAGACTAAAAAAAATTGTTTAGCATTAAATTGAGCTTGATCTTCAATATTAATAGCGCTAGCTTAAGTTAGACCTATTTTTTAATTTCATAATATGTTACTTATATAAATTGAAAAATAAATATATATTGTTATAATATAAATATAAAAATATATAAATATATATGGTGCTTATATTTACAAATTTAATAAAAGAAAAAATATATGAATTTATTAAATATTAAATTTAAGTTAATAGGTTATGCGATGTACCCTGCAGGATCTTTGACTAGTCAAGTTTTCTGATGGGCCTTTTCAGGTTGCTTCAAGTGGGTTTTTGTAAGTCTAGGTCGGGTTTGAATCATTTTAAATTTGGATAAATTACATGTTTAAGTTAATTTTGAGTTCATATTTTAATTTTTTATAGTGAAAGTCGGTTGTGTTGTATTTGAGTTTAAATTAATCAGATCAAAATTTCAGTAAAGTTAATAGGCTTGAGTTTTTATGATCAAGTTCGTGTTAAAATTAAGAAGTCAAGTTTTATGATAAAATTGAACTAGATTGGAATGAGTTTGAGCTCTAAACATTATTAGAGCTCCAACCCGACCCAATATTTAAATGAATTTAATTTATTTAACGTAAATTTATTTTTCAAATATAATATTTTTGGCTAAATTGTCTTAGGATTAATAGATGGACGTAAAAATAATAGAATTATTTTGGCATAATGATTTATTTTACTCTCCTGGTTTAAAAAAAGATCGTTTTAGCTCTTCATTTATTTTTTTGTTTTTTTAACCTTTTTTTTGTCAAATCATCCTAAAATGAATGGAAAAATTAACGTTTTTTAACTTTGCTGACGTTGCATACACGTGAATCACACATCAACATTTTGTTATTTTTTTAAAATTTAAAAATTTTTAAAAATTATAAAAACTGTTATGAAATAAAAATAAAAGAACCAGAAATAGGATAGCAAAAGATAACGTATTTTTATTAATCAATAGGGATTTTCCAATGCTTCTTTAAAGTCTATATTTATAGACATAAAAAGTATAAATACTATAAAACTTTACTTTTAATGAACATTAGAGTCCTAAGGCACGTTAAAATTATCTTGATATTAATGGACATGCACTTAATAATAAATTATTTATAATAACAACTATTTTTAAAAATTAAAAATTTAAAAAAATTAAAAAATCGTCAACAAAGTTAACAAACGTTAACTTTTTCCATCAATTTAGGGTGACTTGATAAAAAATACAAATTTAAGGACTAAAAAAATAAAAAATTAAATGGGGATTAGAATGATTTTATTTTTCTTTCTTGAAAATTAAGGGTAAAAAAATTCATTATCCCAACTATCTTATATGAAAAAAGAAGTACGGGTCATGCATTTTAAGAATTTTGTGGCTCCCATAATGTGGCATGTTATAATTAAATCACTATCACCGTCTTCCAAGCCTTGTATGGCCATGTGTGGTGTGGTTATTTATTTATATTTTTTAGTAATATTTTCTCGATAAATTTCCTATACTTTTGAGTGAAATTTGTGAAATATTATTTATTCAAAGTTGAGGGACTTTTTAACAGATTTGGTATTATCCATATGGGTTTTATCTTCCATCTTAATAGTGTTTGAGGAGACAATCTAGGGTTGTGCAAATTTCGGGTAAAATCGAATTAATTCGGTTAATCGGTTGGTTAATCGAATTAATTCGGTCAGGTGTCGGTTAATAATTTTTTAGAAGCTCGGTCAACGGTTAATTCGGTTTGAAATCGGCGGTTAATCGAATTAATCAAATTTAATAAATAATATTATAAATATATAAGTATTCGATCTATTCGGTTAATTTTTTAGAAATATAAATTAATCGGACGGTTAAGTCGATTAATTTTTTACATGTTTTATAGTTGTTTTAACAAAAAAAAAAATATAAATTTCGGTTAACCTACCGAATTAACCGAAAAAGTTCGGTTCGGTTAATTTTTTTGAAAAAGCTTTGGTTCGGTTAACGGTTAAGAATTTAAAAGGGTCGATTAATTCGATTAATGGTAGTTCGGGTTGATTAATCAGTCGGTTAACCGATTGAACACCCCTAAAACAACCCTTATGGCTTTACTTAATGAATGATGTTAATATAATTGGAGCCTTTATTGAAATTTATTAAAAATTTAGAACTCTATATAAAAACAATATATAATATGGTGTTGAGAGTAATGTTAATGAAAGTAATATCAGATTCAATTATAAGAAGTTTGATAATTTTTTTAATATTTCGATTTTAAGTCTTATCAATAAATTAAATGATAAAAAGGAAAATTTCTCCAATAATTTTACTTCAAATTTAATCAAAATATCCAAATCACTATAATAGGATATCATTAGAGGTGCTTATGGGTCAAGTCGAGTTTAAACATGATATTAATATATTTTATGCTTATACAAGCCTAACCCGGCCCGAATCATGGGTTTAAAATTTTGTCCAAACTCACTCATATTTGCCAAAGACTAATCCAAGTCCATTTTAGGCCCGTTCGTATTATTTTTATTTTATTTTAATATTTAATAATTTTATACATTTTTTATATAATCATCTTAACATTATTTTAATGTTGACATTAGAGTAGTATTATATATTTAGTATAGATTTATTTTTTAATGTATTCTAAATTACATAATATAAAGTATTATAAACCTAAAAGCGGGTCGAACCGGGCTGGACTCTGACCTTAAATATTCAAACTTAATCTCGACTCATATTTTAAACATACCTATTATTTTTATTCAAACCAATTTTCCAAACTTTATATTTTTATTTAAATCTTCTTATCGAACGAATTTTCAACCTAATCCAAACTTATCAAACAAATCTACATGTGAAATGAAAAATGCAGCAGGTAGGGGGGTAGGGGCGAGATTTGGCTGGCTTTGTCGGATTTTATTTAATAGTTAACATTGACCACTAATAATTATGTATATTATATGTGGGTGTGATTTTGGTGAATGTGAATGATTGGAAATTAGACATACAATAACAGATAAAGTAGAAGAAAATAACAGTTGTAACAGGATCAATGGTGATTATTAAAATGGGATGCTTCTTGTAATTATTGATATTATTTTATTTTATTTTTATATATTGTATGTATAAATAATTATATTTATTCAATTAAAATTTAATTGATATATTTATTTTTTAAAATATGTATAATTAAATTAAATTAAAATTTTATGTATTTATAATAAATATTTTATTTATTTTTGCATATTCAGATTTTAAAAAGAATTAAATTTTAATTACTATTTGCAACAAATTTAGATATCAATTATTAAAATTCATTATCCAAATTCCTTTTTTATTTTTTGCAAATAGAGATTATACCTAAATTTCAAAATCACTTTACCATTTTGTGGATAATGAATTCGGTTATATAAATTCATTTTCGGCTTCATTTTTAAATTTTTTTTATTTTAAGATGTTTTTCTAACTTATTAAATTTAAATATTTAATTTGTTAAGATATTCAAAGATAATTTAATTAATTAAAATTCAAATGATAATACTTAAATTTAATGTTAATAATAAATGAATTTAGGGTTCAATTTTAATTAGAGTAAATTAAATTAATAATTCTTAAATTGTTTAAAATTATGTTTCAGTCACTTATTTTTTAAAAGTTATGTAATAATTATTGCTGTATCCGTTAACTTGCGCTAAGTTAATTCAAAAGAATTAATAATAAATATCACCATTGATTTATAATTAAAATATCATTTTAATATTCTTAAAAATTTTTTAAACAATAATTCTAATTTTAAAAAAATTAATTAAAAATATATAAATATTGGATCTGCTATCAGGAAAAAAAAGACATGGTCATACACTTTACCAGAACTGTTCAACCTGTGATTTACAAAGCTGACCTGTAGTTTCTTCACCTTCGCTCAATGTGATGTGGGGTGAGCTTTATCCAAACAAATATTCAATAAACCAAAATAATAAATGAATAAATAATTCAGGTGACAAAATTAAATAATACTAATAATGTAATTGTGGTGTGATATTACTAAATCAATCCATTTTTTACTTCCACATAAAATATCAATTGATTTTAATTTAAATTTGAATTAGATGTATTGATGATCAGAAAGAAACTTTAGGCTCGAAGGTCTATCCAAAATTTAAAAAAGTTTGGGTAAAAAATTAGGACCATTTAAAATATGAATTGAGTTAGGCTTCGAAATCGAGCTTGACCCGACCCGTTTAAGTTTATAATACTTTATATTATATAATTTTTAATATATTAAAAAAATAAACCTATACTAAATATATAGTACTATTTTAATGTAAACATTAAAATAATGTTAAGATGACTATATAAAAATTTTCAATAAATAAAAAATATATAAAAATATCAAATATTAAAATAATATAATATAATTTTTTTTTAAAAATTATAAATAATATGAACATGCCTAAATGAGCTTAAGTTAGTCTTTTACAAATATGGATAGATTTGAATAAAATTTTAGACTCAGATTTTAGGTCGGATCAGACTTAAACAAGTATAAAGTATGTTGAATATCATGTTTAGACCCGACCTGATTTAGCCATGAACACCACTAAAATTTGAATTCAACCAAATTAAAAATCATAAAAATATTAATTTAAATCTAAAATAATCCAAAACGTAAAGATTGGAATAAAAAAAAAATATTTTAGTTTGAAGTAAAAGAAACACGTATCCAAAAAAAAAGGCTGCCAAGAAAGTAGGCAAAAGTCAATTAAGTTATTAGTCTAAGAAACTGTTTTTTTCCTTCACTCCTAAGATTCATTTTTTTTTTCTTTGATGAAATTAGTATCTTTCAATCCCTTTGAGAAATTCACATGAACTGTGCTAAATTGGTTGAATATTTAGAAAAATAAGTTAATTGGTAAAATAAGTCTTTTTTTTTTAATGTAGGGAAATAAGTCGTTTTTGGAGAGAGTATATGAAAACGTGTTCAACAGGGTACATTTTCTTCATAATAATATGAAAGTGTGTCCAGCTAGACGAGCTTTTCTGCTGACATGTTAAGGAACGACACATACGTAGATTGTCACATAGGCTGTCATATTAGTGTCTGATGGTCGTCGATTCCATCAATATAATCCTACACCTAATTTTGCAAATTTACGCAGTATAGGGAGTAGGGTCGATCCCACAGAGACTTGGTTTACTGAAAATTGTTTCTCTCTTGACCAGATTTATATCTGGGCAGTTGTTGTGCCCACGAAGTAGGGGTGTAAAATATGAAACCTGAAATAAACACATGAAAAAAAAGAGTAAAAAGTAAAAGATGAAATAAAAAAAACAATGAAGTAATCTGAAGAAAAATCAATTAAATTTAGCTTAGCCTTAAGAACCGGTTTTTCTGTCTTTGAACCGATCCTCGAAATTAGATGAACTCCTCTTTTCCAATAAGCTAGTTATAGCTACCAAGGACGCCTCGGACATCAACTCTTCCTTGTGTAAATTAGTTATGGAACGTCCTATAACTAACCCTTACCGATCGAACAACCTACGAAACGTTCGTGATTTAGAACTCCGACAGCTTTGCGTTCTAGAAGAGCCTATCTCAAACCAATGCCCTCAAGTGCGTGGGACATTTAAATTCGGTTACTACTTCCCTTGATGGAACCAAATAGCAATCCCCCCTTGGCACGCCAATGTGTTCACGGAAAACCGATTAAACAATCGATCCTTTCGGAATCCCAACTGTACGTCTAACCACACTAACTCAAATGACGTCTTTTTTTGACTTAGTGTTGATTTGACTTTGTGAGTTGACGAAGTCATACCCTTAATCCGGAGAAATAATAAATATTGGAAAATAAGGGTTAAATAGCTCAGGTTTGTAACTCACGGGTCTTTGACGGGGTTAACACCGGCTTAAAGCTGAAAGGGTTTAGTGTGGCATGAATTTAATCATGCTTGAAGGTTGTGGAATGTGATTTGGCTTTGTGTAAAGGATGGTGGAATTTGGAAAGGAAAATGGGCTTGGAAGGCAATTAAGCCAATTTTGGAAAAGCAAACAATTGGATTTGAAATTGGCAGAATGCTTGACGCCAACTTGAAAAGAAAAAGAGTAATTCCACTCCAAATTGAAGTAGAAAAAGACAAAGAAGATAATTCAACTCCAAATAGAAATAGGAAAAGAACTATTTGATTGATGATTTTCTAAGAACAAAAAACCCTTATTATATACATGAGGTTTACTAAAAATAGCCTAATTTAATTTAATATAAAATCTAAAATAATAAAAATAAAATAAACCAAAATAGGATTTTCTATTTTTGGCTTTTTACAAAGTCAAATTATTTGATGTGTCCTTGTCTTCCTCCATCTTTTTGATTTGGCCCCATTTCTATGATTTTCTTTCAATTTGGCCCTTTTCAGCTTGCTTTTGATCAATTGCATCCCTAACAAGAATTAAATCATAAAAATACTAATTTAGCAAGGATTGATTCAGAAATAAACCAAATTAGACACAAGAAACCATGCAAAATAATCATGTTATCAAATCCCCCCTACTTAGCTCATGCTTGCCCTCAAGCATGTTGTTCTTTCAAACATTAGAATTAATTCTACAATTAAAAAACGAGCCTCTTTTCTGCATCCATACTCAATGTAAACAAATAGGCAAAAATAAATAAATAAATAAATGCTCAGAACATATAGTTTAATCAACAAGTGTCATAAAATTTGAAATATGCGAACTAGATAATTTCATTAAATTGAGTTTGAATCCAATAAATTGCAACGCATTATTAATTAACTATGCTTTAGAAAAATTTTAGACATGGTCAAACCTTTTTACGCGAACTAGGATGACAACCCAAGCACCCTGTCCCGGTTACTCAGTTCAAACAGTCTTTCTTAGTATTATTAGGCTTTGTTAGCGGAATGTTATTAAGTTATCGACTTGTCACTCAAACCTTTTTACGCGAGATGAGATGACAACCCAAGCACCTCACCCTGGTTACTCAATCAGGTCACGTTTTCGAAACTTTCACTCATAACTTGAGCCTTTAATTATTATTTTTTTTTATGCACAAGCAAATATATTTTTTTTCAAACAATTAATAATAAAATCTAGCTACATATATCAACCTTAAAACACAAGTGTCGACTAATCTATATACTTGAGCATTTAAATTCAAAAAAATTGCGCAATTGTCCAAGTTGACTAAGTATGAGATTAAAGGCTCAATGCCAAATAAACTATCAAATGAATTCAACGTAAGATTGAACACTTGCAAAAGAGAAACATGCAGCCAAAATCAATCAACTATCCATGTATACTAAGCCAAAATCAACCATCCATGCATACTACCATTGTCATCTCCCCCACTTAATTTATGCTTGTCCTCAAGCATGTGTCATATAATAGAAAAGAAAAACAGCAGCTCAAATAACAAGTAAAATGAAAAGTTCAGAGTACTTCTCATGTGTCCTCAATGATTTTGTCGATGTGGCGGGTAACGGCTTTGTAGGATATCAAGTATTGTAGAGACTTGATTTTCCATCGTTCCAAGCCTCGCCTCGATTCGGCCTAAACGTGCCTCCACAGATAGATGTTGTTCCTCTTGCTCTCTAGTATTGATGTGTGGACGTTGGCGAAAAATCATATTTTCGCAAGTAGCCCGCATACCTGGAGGAACAAAATAACACGAAGTAGGGGTGCCGGCAAGTAATCCCATAGAATCCAAACAATATTTATCTAGGCTGTCCATACTATATGCACATGTGAAGGTTGAGAAATCAATTTTAGATTGAAAAAGTCGAGAGGTTAAATTCGAAATATATGACCCAAGTATTAGTGGATGATTCTAACGCAAAACCGCATGAAAATTTCGTGCAAATCAATATCCTAAGTTAACTTTAAAACCCGAATGCATGCACCACAAAAAGAACAGTTCAGTCTTAGTCAGAACAGATGATGAGTCATTTCTACCTGAAAAACTAAAAGCTAAAAATCGGTGAATATATCTTAAAACAGGTTCATGCACCAATAAGTCTTTTGTGGTCTTCGGATTATAAAGATGATCAGAATGAGTTAAAACACGATAAACATGGTGAGCATCAAAGTTGCTCGGAATATCTAACAGAGCAAAATGATAGGAATCAGATTGAATATCATCAAGGTCAATGAGACCTATGGTAATGTTAAATTCAAAAATTGACATCCGAAAGTCCCTTCCAAGCAAACGAAAACATTCAATATTTTGTGTTTCAACAATTCGCAATGCATTTATATCGAAGCTAAATGTGGTGTAGAATTCGTATACCAATTTATAATATGCATTACAAGAAATATGAGCAAATAAATTCCAACCAATAGCATCAAAATAATGAAGCACAACATCATGAATATTTAAAAGATCAAGAGTGGGGACATCGATTTGCTTACAGACCGGAAGTGAGCGTTGTCGGATGGCGTCGTATCGTGTTTGATACTCCGATGTCGAAAAGTCTAGAAATCCTCGCAGACGACTTTCGGTAGGAATTGTGTTTGCACGACTATATCTGTTGCATTAATTGTCTCGGGGCGGTCAAACACGTTCGTTAGGCGAGTCGGGTGGGTTCGCACCTTCAGCAGCGTCAATATTACCGTTCGAGGGTATCAATGGTTCACGTGTCGATTAAAGACGACTTCGGGTTTGACGTTGAGAGACAGGTTCATTGAGAGTGGGGGAAGTTTTGACATGGTCGTCAGATGTCCCAACCTTTTCTGGACTACCCGAAGTATCTGTTTTGATTGGGGTTAGACTCCATTGACGGTGGACTCTTGATGGGCTTGTGGTTTGTCTTGGAGGAGGCGGAGGAGCGTCATCGTCGGCTAAATCGACGAAGAGAGGTGCTGAAAAATAGTGCCGATTTCGGTTGAATAAAACCGAAATATTGGTGACCATTTGGTTTCGAGTTCGGACCATCGTTGCTGTGCAAATGTTACGAAAAACTGGCTCTGGTGCTATAACGGTGGTGGAGACAGCGGTGGCGTACGGCGGCGTTGGCGGCGATTGGTAGTGACGGCACGATTTTGGGCGATTTTTAAAGGGTTGATGGTGGGGGTTTCGATTGTGGTGTTGGTTAAGGTGGTTGAGAGTGTAGTTTGGTGGTGGGGAAGAAAGAAAGAAAAAGAAATGTGGAAGAGGTGGTTGTTGGGGGTGTTAGCTCTGATCGACGAGAGTGTAGTGGTAGGGAATTGTAACAGCGATGATGGGGGGTGGAACAGCGATGGAGTAGGCCTACGTGGTGGAGGAAAGAAAAATGGAAGGGAGGGGTGGTGGAGGGCGTTCGGCAGTCGCGATGGGGAGAGGGCAACGGCGATGGTGAGTTGGAGCGCAATGACTACGGTGAGTGCTATCCAGTGGTGACGGCGATGGTGATGGGTGTGGCGACGGTGATGGTGACGGCGACGTGGGATGGTTTTGAGGGTGAGGGATTTGTTTTGAAGGAGATGAAGATGGGAAAGGGTTTGGGGATTTTGGGTGTTTAAAATTTTTATTATTTTTTTCTTTTTTTTTGGACGGTTTGGGCTCCTCCCATTTCTTCTTTTTCTTTTTTCTTTTTTTCATTTTGGGTCACCTAGGCTGTTCGGCCCATTTCTTATTCTCACTTTAGGCTTGTTTTGGGGTTTGGGTTATGGCATTGGGTATTAGTTATGTTTGTGGGTGTTTTTGGGTAGATGAGTTTAATTTGGTTGGGTATTGGGTTTGTGTTGTTGGGTTGGTATATGGGTATGTGTAGGTGGGTTAAATAGGTTGGTAGCTATTGGGTTTTGGTGTTTTATAAAGGTTAGGAGTGTTTTTTTTTTGGTAAATATTTGTCACTATATTAGCATGTTGTGCCCGCCCCACCACTGTTATCCGACTCTTGAAAAAATTCATACTCTCCATTATTTTCCTAAAAACATCAAATTAACTGAACTAAATAAAAATTTATTTACACCCTAAATTTTACTAAAACTTAAAATTAAATAAATGAAAAGAAATTTGGGTTGCCTCCCAAAAAGCGCATTTGTTTAACGTCGTTAGCTCGACAACCTGTTATTCAAATTATGGGCTCGTTGAGAACAATCTCCTTAACTGTGTGCGTTTGAAAATTCTCGAAAAAGGGTTTTAGTCATTGACCATTCACCTTAAAGCACTTTCGTGTTTCTTCGCTTTGAATTTCCACTGCACCATTCGAAAATAAATTAGTAATAGTAAATGGTCCTATCCATTTGGATCGAAGCTTACCAGTGAAAATTTTTAAGGTGGAGTCGTATAGGAGAGCTTTTTGTCCTATTGAAAACTGTTTCCTAGTGATTAACTTGTCATGAAACACCTTCGTCTTTTCTTTATAAACTCGAGCATTTTCATATGCATCGTTTCTAATTTCCTCGAGTTCTTGGATATTCAATTTCCGTGACCTTCCTGCAGACTCCATCTCCATATTACACTGCTTAACTGCCCAAAATACCTTGTGCTCTAACTCGATCGAAAGATGGCACGGTTTAACAAAAACGAATCGGTAAGGTGACATGCCTATTGGTCCCTTGTAAGCTGTCCTATAAGCCCAAAGTGCGTCATTTAGTCTCAAACTCCAATCATTTCTGTTAGGTTTAACGGTTTTTACCAGAATAGACTTGATTTCTCGATTCGATACTTCAGCTTGCTCGTTTGTTTGTGGATAGTAAGCAGTGGCAATTCGTTGAGTCACCCCATATTTCTCCATAAGTGCACTTACAAGCTTATTGCAAAAATGAGTTCCTCTGTCACTTATTAATGCTCGTGGAGTGCCATACCTGGAAAAGATAGAACTTTTAAGAAAGTCAACTACAGTCTTAGCATTATCATTACGAGTGGCCTTCGCCTCTATCCACTTAGAGACGTAATCAACAGCTAAGAGTATATAAAAATTACCGAAAGGAAAAACGAAGGGACCCATAAAATCGATGATCCACACATCGAAAATTTCACAAATATGAATAGGAGTAAGAGGCATCTCATTTCGACAACTAAGGTTGCTAACTTTTTGGCATTTTTCATAGGTTTTGTAGAATAAAAAGGCATCACGAAATATGTTTGGCCAAAATAGTCCACATTCGAGAATATTATGTGCGGTGTGTTTAGGCACAAAGTGCCCTCCACATGCATAAGAATGACAAAAAGTTAAGATAGACTGTACCTCTGTTTCTGCTACACACCGTCGAATTACCTGATCGGAGCAATACTTCTAAAGGTAAGGATCGTCCTAAATGTAATACCGCGCATCTTTTTTTATCTTATCTTTTTTAGACCTTGGTAATTCCGAAGGAACAGTACCTGTAACAAGGAAATTTACTATGTCTGCATACCAAGGATGAACCGCATTTGCTGAAAACAGGTTTTCATCTGGGAAGTTGTCTTTCAATGGTGTGTCGTCTACTGGAATCGATAATCGACTCATATGGTCAGCTACTAGGTTTTCGCATCTCTTTTTATCCTGAATTTCAAAATCGAACTCTTGTAGGAGCCAAATCCACCTAATCAGTCGGGGTTTTGCCTCCTTCTTCCCTATTAAGTATTTCAAAGCTGCATGATCAGAAAAGATAATCACCTTAGTTCCAATAGGTAAGATCAAAATTTGTCTAAAGCAAACACAACAGCTAATAATTCTTTCTCAGTGGTTGTATAATTGCTTTGGGCAGCATCTAAAGTCTTCGAAGCATAGTAAATAACATGAGGCTCTTTCCCTATTCTTTGTCCAAGAACAACTTCCACACTTTGGTCACTTGCATCACACATGACTTCGAACGGGAAGTTTCAGTTTGGTGGCTGCACTATGGGAGTGGAGACCAATTTCTGCTTCAGTACATCAAATGTGTCTTTGCAAGTCTGGTCGAATTCAAACTCTTTATCCTTTTGTAACAGGCTGCAAAGTGGTCGTGCGATTTTCGAGAAATCTTTCATGAATCATCTGTAAAATCCTGCATGGCCAAGAAACGAACGTACTTCCCTCACTAATGTGGGGTAAGATAACGAGTTAATAATATCCATTTTTTCCTTGTCTACCTCAATTCCTTTCAAGGAATCTATATGACCCAAAATTAATCCTTTGTCAACCATGAAATGGCATTTCTCATAATTTAAAACAAGATTAAATTCTAGGCATCTTTGTAATATCTTAGCAAGATTATCGAGACATTCGTTAAAAGAGTTACCGTATACCGTGAAGTCATCCATAAAGACTTTAATGATTTTCTCGACATAATCAGAGAATATGCTCACCATGCATCTTTGGAAAGTGGCCGGAGCATTGCAGAGTCCAAACGGCATTCGTCTGTACACAAACGTTCTGAAGAGGCACGTGAAAATCGTTTTGTCTTGATCCTCCGGAGCCATTAGAATTTGGAAAAATCCCGAATACCCATCGAGACAACAATAATGGGTCTTACTAGCTAATCGTTCGAGCATTTGATCGATGAAGGGAAGTGGAAAATGATCTTTCTGGGTAGCTGCATTCAATTTCTTGTAATCGATGTAAACCCTCCATCCATTCTAGACTCGGGTAGGGACCGGCTCTCCTAACGAGTTTTTCACTACTGTCACACCAGTTTTCTTGGGCACGACATGAACCGGGCTAACCCAATTACTTTCGGAAATCGGGTATATCATTCAAGCATCTAACAGTTTCTAAATCTCATTCTTTACTACCTCCATAATAGGTGGATTAAGGCGCCTTTGAGTATCTCTCTTTAGTTTCGTGTTATCTTCGATGGAAATTTTGTGCATACAAGTGGATGGACTGAGCCCTTTTATGTCGGCTATCGTCCAACCAATAGTTTCCTTTTAATCTCTCAGAACTCGAACTAGACTTTTCTCCTCGTCTTTGGTTAGCTTGTTTGATACTATCACCGGTAAGGTGTTTTTCTCTCCCAAAAAGACGTACTTAAGGTGGTCCGGTAATGCTTTAAGCTCCAAAATTGGTGGCTGCAAAACCGAAGGCAACATTTTAGTTTTGAAAGGTAATAGTTCAAATTGGTTACCTCGATTTGTCAACGATGGTTGCATTTCCAAGTGATTGACAATTTCTCGCAACGGATCCTTTATGATTGCTAATTCCTTGAGATGATGTAAAACATCCATGTCAATGCTTCTGTAAAGGACAGTTTCCAACTCATCAAAGTCATGATATTCAGAATAAGATTGAGGTAAAAAATCTATAATATCGATACTAGAAATATTTAATAGTGAGTTAGGATGACCTATAGCTTCGTGGACATTGAATTTCACGATTTCGTCATCAAACTCTATTGTCAGCGTTCCGCTTCGAACATCAATTTTTGTGCTTGCGGTACTTAGGAACGGCCTTCCAAGCAAAATGTCAACCGAATTAGTTGAGTTATCATCTTCCATATTAATAATGTAGAAATCTGCAGGGAAAACTAATTCGTTAACTTTAACAAGGACGTCTTCAAGCAACCCCGCCGGGATAGGCGATCAACCGCCCGCCAACTGGATTATTACTCCTGTTTCTTTTAAAGGACCCGCGTTAATCAACTTATAAATAGAATAAGGCATAACATTAATGGAAGCCCCTAAATCACACATGGCTTTCTTAATGCCTACATTACCTATCTCACAGGAAATAGCAAACATACATTGGTCCTTGTATTTGGGCAGAACTTTCTTTTGCAGTACTGCGGAGACATTTTCTCCTACATTTACTCTTTCGTTACCTATTAACCTCCTCTTGTTAGAACAAAATTCCTTGAGGAATTTCGCATAACTAGGGATTTGTTTGATAGCATCGAGCAAAGAGATATTTACCTCCACCTTCCTGAATGTCTCGAGGATTTATTTTTCCTTCTTCTCTTTCTTATCCCTTGCAAGCCTCCCTGGAAAAGGAGGTGGCATCACAACTGGTTTCTGAATTTCTGATTTTGATCTAGTTGTTGGATCAGAGATCTACTTTTCCCGTTTCTTGTATTGCCCGTGACTTTTTTCTAGAACTGTTTCCAGAACCTTTTCGCTACGAAGAGTTATTGCATTTACAATCTGCCGAGGATTCGGCTCTGTCTGGAAAGGTAATTTACCTTGAGACTCTAAGTGATTAACTTCCATCGAGAGTTTACTAACTTAATTAGTTAACTCTTGTATTGATGCGTCTGTCTTCTGTTGATATTTTACAGCATCGGCGACAAGTCTTTCCACAACAGCTTCTAGAGATGTATCGGCTTGGGTTGTTGTTGTGGCGGTTGCAGAGGTCTCGGTTGGGATGATGGATTATATCGGGGGTTAGCTCCATAATTCAAGTTGGGATGATCCTTCCACTCGGGATTGTAGGTGTTGGAGAAAGGATCATAGCGTCTTTGCGGAGGTCTCGGAAAACCTCCAATAGCATCAACATGTGCCGTTGAATTATTGTTAAGGATTGGGCACGAATCTGTCAGATGTTCAGACGTAGTACAAATTCCACACAGATGAGTTGGGTTCTTCTTTTCTGTAAGCAAAGATTGAACAACATTAGTAAGCTTATCCAATTTATCTTCTAAGGATGAAATGTTTACCCCATTAACCCGTCTTGTGGGTTCCGAATTCAGCCGATATTGTTGAGAATTTACCTCCATGGTGGATATCAATTCTCTTACCCTTTGAGGGGTCATATTGACAAGCGCTCCTCCACTAGCAGCGTCAAATATCTTCATTTCCATAGGGAGCAAATCCTCGTAGAAATATTGAAGAAGTGATTGTTCAGTCAATCGTGTTGAGGATAACTTGCACACTGTTTTTTGTATCGCTCCCAATAATCGTAGAGCGATTCACTCTCCATTTGGTGAATTCCCATTATGTCCCTCCTAAGTTCAGCTGCTCGAGATGCTGGAAAGAATCTGTCAAGAAATACACGAGATAAGTCATCCCATGTTGTGATAGAACTGGGGGGTAAGTAAAATAACCATTCTCTTACTGTATCAACTAAAGAAAAAGGAAAGGCCCGAAGTTTGATTTCATTTTCGGTTACTCCCTGAGGCTTCATGCTTGAGCAGACCATGTGGAATTCTCTCAAGTGAGTGTGTGGATTTTTGTTCTTCAAGCCTCGAAAAGTGGGCAAAAGGTGAATCAAGCCTGATTTCAACTCGAAAGGGGTTCCTCCAGTTGGGTAGTTGATGCATAACGGTGTTTGCTCGTTGGGAGCAGCGGCTAGTTGACAAATGGTTCGGTTTGCCATCCTTTCTGGTTCACTGAGGTTGCCTTTCGCTTTATTTGTTTCAAAAAGTGGTTCAGTCTCAGGTTCAACCACTTCAACTTGTTTCCCACGTCGAATTGCCTTTGCACAAATTACTTCGCTCAACTTTTCAACGTCGGATTCTAGGATCCTTTGTCCTAGCTCAACTCCTGCTTTACTTGTACGTTTAAGAGCTTCAGTCTCTTTTCATCGCGCTCGTGCTGATTTCTCGATCTCTGGGTTGTATTCGAGATCTTCAGATGAAGATCTGGTCATGAAGATGATTTAAACAATTACACGTGTTGCCAGTCGCCGGTAACGGCGCCAAAATTGATGGTCGTCGATTCCACCAATATAATCTTACACCTAATTTTGCAAATTTACGCAGTATAGGGAGTAGGGTCGATCCTATAGAAACTGGGTTTACTGAAAATTGTTTCTCTCCTGACCAGATTTTTATGTCCGGCGGTTGTCGCATCTACAAGTAGGGGGTGTAAAATATGAAACCTGAAATAAACACAGAAAAATATAAAAAGTAAAAGATGAAATAAAAAAAACGATGAAGTAATCTGAAGAAAAATCAATTAAATTTAGCTCAGCCTTAAGCACCAGTTTTTCCGTCTTTGAACCAATCCTCGAAATTAGATGAACTCCTCTTTTCCAATAAGCTAGTTATAGCTACCAATGACGCCTCGGACACCAACTCTTCCTTGTGTAAATTAGGTATGGAACGTCCTATAACTAACCCTTACCGATCGAACAACTTACGAAACGTTCGTATTTAGAACTTTGGCAGCTTTGTGTTCTAGAAGAGCCTAGCTTGAACCAATGCCCTCAAGTGCGTGGGACATTTAAATCCGGTTACTACTTCCCTTGACGGAACCAAATAGCAATCCCCACTTGGCACGCCAATATGTTCAAGGAAAATCGATTAGACAATCGATCCTTTCGGAATCCCAACTGTACGTCTAACCACACTAACTCAAACTACATCTTTTTTTGACTTAGTGTTGATTTGACTTTGTGAGTTGTCGAAGTCATACTCTTAATCCGGAGAAATAATAAATATTGAAAAGTAGGGGTTAAATAGCTCGGGTTCGTAACTCACGGGTCTTTAACGGGGTTAACACCGGCTTAAAGCTGAAAAAGATTTAGTGTGGCATATATTTAATCATGCTTGAAGGTTGTGGAATGTGATTTGGCTTTGTGTAAAGGATGATGGAATTTGGAAAGGAAAAGGAGCTTGGAAGGCAATTAAACCAATTTTGGAAAAGCAAACAATTGGATTTGAAATTGGCAGAATGCTTGACGCCAACTTGAAAAGAAAAAGAGTAATTCCACTCCAAATTGAAGTAGAAAAAGACAAAGAAGATAATTCAACTCCAAATAAAAATAGGAAAAGAACTATTTAATTGATGATTTTCTAAGAACAAAAAACCCCTATTTATATACATGAGGTTTACTAAAAATAGCCTAATTTTATTTAATATAAAATCTAAAATAATAAAAATAAAATAAATCAAAATAGTATTTTCTATTTTTGGCTTTTTTACAAAGTCAAATTATTTGATGTGTCCTTGTCTTCCTCCATCTTTTTGATTTGGCCCAATTTCCATGATTTTCTTTTAATTTGACCCTTTCAATTTGCTTTTGATCAATTGCATCCCTAACAAGAATTAAATCATAAAAATACTAATTTAGCAGGGATTGATTCAGAAATAAACCGAATTAGACACAAGAAACCATGCAAAATAATCATGTTATCAGTGTCATTAAAATTTTAATAAGTTATTAAATTTTTACCCTCAAACAAAACGAATAGATTAAGTTTTAAAAGCGGAATGTCAAAGTGATAAAGAAAAAAAAATCAGGACTAAAGTGAGAAAATAAGTAAATGTTAGATACTAAATTTGTTATTATGAAGAAAAAAAAAATCTCCTTGAAGAATTAGTATTACCAGCAGCTTGCAGTTGTAGACTTACAGGACAAAATATATGTCAACATTCCATGAAAAGCATGCCTCGGATCTTACAAATTTTGTAAATAAATATAAAAGACAAAATGAGGATCATAAATAATCATAGTGCATGAATACAACCCTTATGTCCTTTCTCTTTGGACATTTTCATATGACTTTGTCTCTCTGTATTTCTCTTCTCATCAATAATTTAATCATTTAAAAGATTCAGCCAACTAAAACCCATGGTGGTGAGAAAAGTCCTTGGAAAATCGAAAACCGAGTGACATTAAGGAACCATGAACGAGAAAAAGGGTTTCTCTTCATTGTTCTTACTATGGAAATTGTTGTAATGTTTTAATTCCATGTATGTCGGAATCAGTATAAAAAAGATTAATGATATATTCTTCTTCTTTTTGTTTAGAATCATATTCCCATTTAGGGTTTCTTTTATTGACTTATTCCCTTCCAAGTGGCTAAAGATTTTAAAAATCAGTAAAATAAGGGGAAATAAAAATAGTTATAGCTTTTGTTTTTTCTTTCATGGTCAATGCTTCAGCTTCCATACTAACTTTTTAAGCCATTTATTGTCTTCTAATGAAAGGGTATCAAAATTTTAAACTTTGGGTGTTTGCTTTTGACTTCATATATATACAATAAAATACAGATAGCCTATGGTTCATCACTTGTTTGATGAATTTCCTGTTTCAACTCATACCTGGCATCTAAGGTTGTCTGAAAAGGAAATTGTTCACATGTTTTGACCAGCTTTTTTTAGCTTAAAAACTGCTTCATGTCAAGTTGAATTAATCTTTTTATGCTATTGGTCACATGATTCCTGGTTCAAAAAGCCATTTGAAGGGCCTTTTTCCAGCTCTTGTGGCTTTGAGCTCTTGAGACTTTGCCTAGTCAATTTCAATTGATTTATGACCTTATGCCTATAAACACTTCGTTCTTGGCCATCCCTTTGTAAAACTCTTTGTCTTTTTCTCTCTTATCCTCTGATAGATCAAATCTAATTGAAGAAAATTCATGGGGTTTATTAATTCCAGATCTGTAAGGTTTGTTCCATCTTTGTTCCTTAATGTCTTATATGTAGGTATGTATGTATGTATGTGTGTATGCACTCTCATTAGCGATGGAACAATCATTTATTTGTGGTTGCATATGTGTTTTTCCAGATTTGAAGATGACCTTGAATTAACAAAGCTCCCCCCAATGAATGGAGATGGTATGGTAAAGCTGAAATACAATATCAACGGAACGAAAATATCAGAGCCTGGCACCGAGAGGGTCGAGAGCAAGTTGCCTGCTACTACTAGGAGAGGTAAATTGTTGAAAGCTAAAGTACTGTCCAGAGTTTTCTCTGAGGATTTTGAGAGGGTGAAGAAGAAGATTTTGGATCCTCGAGGACCGGTTATTCGTCGATGGAACAAGATTTTCCTAGTAGCATGCTTGGTTTCTTTGTTTGTGGATCCTCTGTTCTTTTATTTGCCAATAGTTAAGAAGGATGTCTGCATTGATATTGGAATACCCCTTGAAGTTATCCTTACTATGGTTAGATCATTAGCTGATGCCTTCTACATAGTTCAAATATTCATCCGGTTTCGAACCGCTTATGTTGCACCGCCTTCTCGTGTATTTGGGAGAGGCGAGCTCGTTATAGATTCCAGGAAGATTGCTTCCAGGTACCTCAAGAAGAGTTTCTGGATTGATTTACTTGCTGCACTCCCCCTTCCTCAGGTATACACATGATGAAACTGACGAACACTCGGGTCGTTTTCATGGAATGTTTCATTTTTCATATGTTTCAGTTTTGTTTCCAGGTTTTGATTTGGATCATCATTCCGATCCTTAACGGTTCAACAATGATGAACACCAAAAACATGCTCCGGTTCATAATCATTTTTCAGTACCTTCCAAGACTTTTTCTTATTTTTCCTTTGTCATCACAAATTGTTAATGCCACTGGTGTTGTGACCGAAACAGCATGGGCTGGTGCCGCTTATAACCTCATGCTCTACATGCTGGCAAGCCATGTAAGTCATTATGATGCTTCTTAAGTTTAACTCTGATCCTAAGTACGTATGTACATACGCACAAACAGACATGTATTCTTGAATCTGAGTGTGCTTTGTTTCTTGAAAAGGTTTTAGGAGCTTGTTGGTATCTTCTTTCGATCGAGCGGCAAGAAGCGTGCTGGAAGACTGCCTGTGATCTCGAGGAGCCTTATTGTGAGTATAAATATTTTGATTGCAACAAGGTTAAAGACCCTGGCAGGTTGACCTGGTTCAACTCCAGCAATATTACTAGTCTATGCAGTCCAAGTTCCAGCTCCTATCCATTTGGAATCTATGGTGATGCATTGGAATTTAATGTTACAACAGCACCATTCTTCAACAAGTACTTTTATTGCCTTTGGTGGGGTTTAAGGAACTTAAGGTACATTGTTGCTTTCATATGTGCATCTTTATGCTTATTCCATAATCTCGAATACACTGTAAATTTCTGCAAATAAGACCGAGAATTCGGTCATATAAGAAAGATGATATTGTTTAAACTCTAATCCTATGTCCCATTCCAATGGTGTAGTTCTTTGGGACAAAATCTTAGTACAAGCACTTATGCCGGAGAAATAATTTTTGCCATCATTATTGCAACTCTCGGTCTAGTTCTTTTTGCACTGCTGATTGGGAATATGCAAGTAAGTTAAGACCAAATTGTTTTGCAACTCGGCTTCTTATGTTGTCGATCATACTGATATCGTTCTTTTAACTGACAGACGTACCTTCAATCGACGACGGTCAGGTTGGAAGAATGGAGAATCAAGAGAACCGATACGGAACAATGGATGCGTCACAGGCAACTTCCTCCAGAATTAAGGCAATCCATCAGAAAATATGATCAGTATAAGTGGTTAGCCACGAGGGGAGTCGATGAAGAGGCCTTACTAGAAGGCCTTCCTTTGGATCTCCGGCGAGACATCAAACGGCACCTTTGTCTTGACCTTGTCCGACGAGTAAGTCATTGGATACCAGCATTTCAGATTACATTTAGACTATGCCATGTATAGACCAGCTCGACATGCAACTTTTTTTTTTTTTTTTACAGGTTCCACTGTTTGATCAAATGGATGAAAGGATGCTAGATGCAATCTGTGAGAGGCTCAAACCAGCATTGTGCACCGAAGGCACATACCTAGTCCGAGAAGGAGATCCCGTCAATGAGATGCTCTTCATAATTAGAGGTCACCTTGATTCCTACACTACAAACGGTGGCCGAACCGGATTCTTCAACTCATGCCGGATTGGCCCTGGAGACTTCTGCGGTGAGGAACTGTTAACATGGGCATTAGATCCTCGTCCTAGCGTTGTTCTTCCATCTTCGACTCGAACAGTCAAAGCAATATCCGAAGTAGAAGCCTTTGCACTTCGTGCAGAAGATCTCAAATTTGTTGCAGCACAATTTAGAAGACTACATAGCAAACAACTAAGACACAAGTTCCGGTTCTACTCGCACCAGTGGAGAACTTGGGCTGCCTGTTTCGTCCAAGCAGCATGGCGTCGGTTTAAGAAACGAAAGGAAGCCGCCAAACTTAGAGCCATGGAGGACCTCATGGTGGCTGAACCTGAACCCGAACCAACCAAACCTGTTTCAGGCTTGGCTATATACGCAGCCAAGCTTGCAGCAAGCACTAGGAGAGGGATTAATATGCATTCTGAATCTGATACTGGGGTTGTTAGCCCCTTGCAGAAACCAGCTGAGCCAGATTTTTCTGTAGATGAGGAATGAAATTGTAACACTACCAAATCAAGAACTAGAGTGTAGGTATTATTAATCAGTGAACAATGCTTGTAAATTTGTTTATTTCTTGGCTAGCATGTAAACAAAAAATGATGAACACTGAAATTATTTGTTTCAGTATTCATCTACATATATATACTTAAGTTTCTCCTTTATCCAAAGGGACTCCAGAGACTCTTTCGTCACTGAAACTTTGTCCAAATATCATCAGAATATAAGGTTGGTTGTCCCACTTGGAGGTTCATAGCTTTGATGTGATTGAAGTTTAGATTAGGTTGGTGCAGCCAAATGAAGTTGGATTTTTGTCATTGCACCAAAGACGGCTGGGAACAGCATTGGATTCGATCACTTTATGGAAAAAAGGGTCCTGCTTTTCTGCATTTAGATGCTCCAAAGAACACAGGCTATATTCTGTATGAGAGCCACATAGGCTAGGATAGTCTTCATGCTTGCTTTGCATAATCTATGTTTTCATCATTTCCTTAATCCCACTAGTTTGGAATAAGGACTCTTATGTTGAGAGACCGACATAAATTTATAAGGGAAAAAAAAATTGGAGGGATTGGTGTTAAAATGGTTTATTTTGAATAGTCAATTTTTTTTACAAAAGTCAAAAATGTAAAATTTTTTATTTGATCAAAGCTAAAAAGGATTAAATTTAATTGTTAATCTTTTTAAGGATTTAATTATTAATTTTTAAGAGAAATTAAAATCAAAATTGAACCATTTAATCAACGGAGTCAAGTAAAACTAAGCAAAAACATTAAGAAATCAAGAATTGATATGAATCATGTTTATGAACAATTTTTAAAACACGAATTAAAAATCATGATGATCCGACCTGATTTTTATTTTTATTTAATTTATAATAAATTTTTATAATTTAAAATAAATATTTTATATTTAAAATAGTGAAAAGTAAATTTAAAATACTATATTAAAACTATTATTTTTAAAAAATATATATATGAGTTATTGTTTATTTTTATTTACTTAGAAAAGTTACATTCTTTCAAAAAAAAATATAAATAAAAGATATTTAAAATTTACCAAATAATTTTTATCAAAATAAAGCAAAAACTCAAATATATCAAAGCAAAAATGTAGGAAGAGATTATCTTTATGATTCATCCATTTTTGAGCAAATGTCGCTTCGTACATTAATCTCGAATCAAATCAATCAAAAGATGTAATTAAGTATTGGATATAATAGTAAGAAATATTATATTTTTAAAGAGAAAATACAAATTCAAATCTAAAGATGACATTATTAACAGAAATAATCATGAATAATGACCGAATTATGTGAAAGATTTTAGAGTCAATTGACCAAAAAAAAATTTAAGCAAAAAAATTACTTTATAAAAAAATTAATATAAGTGATGCTTTAAATTAGTTTCCAAACTTTAAAATATTCTAATTATATTATCAAACTATCAATGTTTTATCAATAAGATCATTACATTATTAAAATCGTTAATTTAATCGTTAAATGAGACATCATATCTTATGTGATATAGTTTAAAATGTAAAATTTAAATAAAAAAATAAATATTGTAAAAATGAATGTTTTAAAAATATTGTTTTGAGGTTTTCAAAATTTTTACAAAAGTTTTATCCTTCACTTTTTTTTTTCTTTACTTTATTTTTAGTTTTAATTTTTAAAAGTTATGCTGTAACGTTTTACTTCTCTTTAAAGTCTTAATTTTAAATTATGCTATATAAAATTTGATATGTCATTTGACGATTACATTAACAATATTAATAATAGAAGAACCTGATTGATATAACATCAATAGTTTAGGAATGAAATTAAAATGTTTTAAAATAGGGACCAATTTAAAATGTGAATCATAGTTTGAGAATGTCAAGTGCAATAAACTTCAATTTTATATGAATTTTTTTACGTTTTAGTTTTGCAAAATTTGACTCCATAATTAAAATTTTTTGACTTCATCTCTAATCACGAAACTAAAACATAGATAATAAAACGGACATAAAAAAGTATCGATATTTGTGATAGGTCCTCTAAAAGTTCAAGAGCAAAAATTCTACAAGCTGATCCGTTATCTCTTTAAATAAAAATTTGTACATTTTATGATAAATTAATTATACAATTTAAGTTTTCTTTAGAGGAGACTATAAAAATAGTCACCCAACTATACCTTTAGTTTTATTTTGGTCACTTAACAATTAGTTTTTTTTGATTTAATGACTCAACTTTTTGAAATTAAATATTTTAGTCACTCTCCCATTAATTGTCGTTAGATGAATGACGAAAATTTGACGTGGTCCCTTTTTTATTAGTCTAATAACAAATTTAGCACTTCAATCTTTACACATTTTATTATTTTGGTTCTAAATCTAAAAGAAAACAACAAATTTATTCTCAATGTTTACAAAATCGATCATTTTAGTTTAAATTCTAAAAATTCAATAAATTTAACTCTCAATATGTATAAAATTTATCAATTTATTTCTAATTTTGACATCATCAGTTATGCTTGATGTCTAAAACCTAGAATCAACTTAAGTGCACCGTTGAGTGCATTTTTCGTTTCTTCACTATATGGATTGTGTTTAGCCTCTGCGAAAATTTTGTGTTATAAATTTCTATTGAAATTGTTACCTCATATTGTGTTAATGAATGTGTTAGTCTCGATTTTGTTAATAACCATCTCTTAAATAAGGTAAAAAACAGTCTTCCCTTGTTATAAATACCGAGCTTTATTGCTCAACACAGGGTTGTTTATTTCTGTGCATAATTATCATTAGATCTCAAGGTTTCGAGGAGTGAAATAACATCAAATTGTAGTTCTCGACTCAACAAGTTTATATAGTCTCATTTTATTATCAATAAGTGGCATATATCTAAGATTGAGTTGGTCTTATATTAAGAATTATCATATTGGTAATTTAGATGAAAAATGTTAATTTGAACATGAATATACGAATTGAAAGTAATTAAGTGTGAGGCCATAAATAGAAGTTGAAATGTTATTTATATTTCAAGTTAATGATTAGATGTTTAATCTTGAATGAATGCTTATAAGTACTTGATTTTATATATATTAAGTTGACTGTAGGTGTTGATGATAATAGCTTAGTATGTGAATTAATGCTCAAAAAGGTATTGTAATGAACTTTTGGCCATTTAGGTAGCTTGGTTTTGAATTTGGGAGGTTTGAATTGATTAATTTTTTTTCTATTCTGGAGGAAATTGTTTACGAAGTCACGATATTAGCTCTTTGATGTCACAATACCAAGTTTCTATTTTCATGGTCGCGATTCTTCTCTGTTGAGGGTGTGATATTGAATCCCATGCTTTCAACGTCGTGACATCCCCAACTGAAGTCGCGACGTTGAGCTTTTGCCTTCAGCGTCACGACATAAATATTTTGTGGTTGCAACATCAACTCAGTACTTTTTAAAATTTTACATTTTAGTCTCTTAATTTACATCAGGTTTTTGGCAAGAGCTTTTGTAAGCTCGTATATAGCATTGATTCGATTAAACAACTTATTTATCATAATGGTTTGCATAAATTGTTTAATTGATTAGAAATGAAGTTGTAGTTGCTTCGGCAACAAATGCGACATCTTGCATCTTGAATTCGGTGACAAATCGAACGTGGGGTGTTACAAAAATTATTAAAAAATGTCAGTAAATATAAAAACAGTACAAAAAAAAGTTCTCAAGATGGTAAAAAAATTATTTGTGTTTGTTTATGTTTGTTTAGCTTTCAAATTGTATAATGTTTTAAATATTTTTAATAATTATCAATATTTTATTTTTAATAATTTTTAAAATTTTAATTATTTCATACATTTTTTATTGTCACTTATATATATATATTTGTAAGTTTTACTAGAACACTGGCCACAGGATGCCCAGTAAAAATATTTATAAAAAATTACAGGTGACAAATTGAAAAAATTCAGTACTAAATTATGAAAAAAAAATTAAGTACATTTCGAATATTATACGAAAGTGAAGAGAGAGAAAAAAGGTAAATTTACCCATGGGTTATTAGAAAACCATCGATTTAAAGAACCGAAGAGCAAGCATTTCATTGGGCTTGGAGCCCAGTTTCCATGAGTCTATCACATGTTCAGTATCATGGTATTTACTAGAGAAATGGGAGGACTAACCACAAATTCATATTTTGCCTCTTCTATTAAAGCTCAAATTCTATACAAAATCTTTGTTCTATTTTTCTTATTTATGGATTTATTTTTTCTACTATAATTTGATATTTTAAGATTATTTTATCATTAATGCTTTTAAAAGTGTGGTGAAAAAAAATACTTTTTAAAAGTATATTTAAAAAGTGTCGAATATTATTGTTAAAAACTGTTTTTTCAAAAAATAAAATGTCCTTATTAAATATTTTAAATATGATATTGTAAAATAGAATATATTTATTTAAATGATGTTGAAATTCGTTAATATTATAATATTTCAGTAAAAATAATAAAAACAATTTATTGTAACTCATTATTATTATGTTGATATATGAAATATAAATTGAGTAATTAATATTAAATATTTTTAAAAATTTAATTTGAATATATAAATTATGTTTTAAATATTAAAATATAATCATTACAAATTCAAATATATAATGTTATATATTTGAAATAAATTTTATTAGGAAATAATTGTATATCCAAAATAAATATTACATAAAATACATTGGATTAAAAACAATGGCTACAAATATCATTTGACTCCAAAAATATTTTTCCGCTTTTGTTTTTTGGGTTCAAAAAGGACTTTTAATAGAAAATGTTGTCTGTTTAGCATTATTTATGGGTTCAAAAGTTTTTTTTTTTGTCAAAAACACTTTTGATAATAAATGATAAACGAAGCATTATTTAGCCTCTTTACTTTTTGAAATATGTAATTTTTATTTTAAGCTAAATTTTTTCTATTAATTCTATAAAATAATTTGAATTGATTTATTTTCTTTAAACAAGAGATGACCATGATATATACACCTCGGCATTTTTTTTGTTAAATTGGATAAAAAAATTTACATTTAAAAAAAAGAGATAAAATGTATAATATATGTCCAATTGTACAAGAAATGCGTATGGATATGTCACATCATCAAATGTTAAAAAAACCGAGTTTAGAAATAAGAGTAGGGTTAATATTTTGTATACTGATAGTGTACTTTTTTTATTCCACAAGCATTCTTAAAAAATTGACATGTGTCTCTTTTTTAAAATATTTTTTTAACCCCGAACTCTACTTGTGGAGTCTAAAAACTCCATTGACAATATAATATACCAAATATTTTCCCATAAAAGTAAACGTGTTAGAGAGACTAAAATGATAAAATTTTATAATAGAGAGACTAAATCCACCAAAAATTTATAGTACATACACTTTCCATGGAATTTTACCTTTATTAAAAAATTATTTCCCTTTATTGGAATAGGAGAGAAAATTAAGAGGCTACTACTTTAAATAATAATAATAACAACAAAAGAAAATATACTTGGTTCAAGCTCAATTTAAATTTATTTTATTTTTGTTTGAGTTTTTTTTGAGTCATTTCAATTTTGTCTTAAATAAATTTAAATTATTTTAAAGTTAAATTGAATTAATTTAAACTTGAATTCAAATAAATCGAATCGAATTTTTACACCAACATTTTACATGATGAAACATCATAGTTAATGGTTTGAGTGGTATATTGTGTAGGAAGAAAAGGGTATATTTTGGATTGAAAGAGAGATGCTCAAGTAGCAATTTCACTTTATACAAACAGTAAAGTAGACACATTGATGTTGTTACAAAATGAATTTCCCTCTAAAAGGGAGCAATTATAAGGACTATATAGAAACTGAATTGGACCCCTAGAAGTTGGTCAAGACTCAAGTCCCACATCTCTCAACTAACACCAACAGTCCTACACCACCCAAAAACAACTATGGCCCCCATTGGCTTTAATCAAACCCCAAGCCATTTGCTTCTTATATGGGCCAAGTAATTAGAATGGACCCACTTTGACTATTGGTCAAGGCCAGCTACAAATCCACAACTAAATTTAGGATATTATTGTCTTTTTTTTTTTTGTGTGTTATAACCTGATTGTAAAAAGTTGATTGAATGTTAATTTAATTGACATAATCATTATTGTCAATGGAGGAAGATGTGGATTCAAGTGTTTTGAAGTGCATTATCCTCTTATTTATGTTCTATTGTCCTTGACCATTCATAAAAGCATCTTCTGACAAAGAGAGACATATTTAAAATTTTTTAAATTAAAATAAAAATTCATCCCTTAATCTATATTTCAGAATTTTTTTTTGAAGTCACGGGTAGAGTTATAAATAAATTTTCAATTGCAAATATAAATAATGCACATTTAAATAACTATACTTAAAATTAATCATTATAAAATATAATCAGACTGATAACTAAAATATATCTATACCTAACTGGAATAAATCTTGATAAGGTTGATGATACATAGTGAGACTTAACACTAGGGGTGTGCAAAATTCGGGTAAAACCGAAAAAATTCAGTTAACCGACCGAATTCGGTTAATCGGTTGGGGGTCGGTTAATTATTTTGTGATTTTTTGGTTAACGGTTAATTCGGTTCGAAACCGGTCGGTTAATCGAATTTTTTTGGTTTAACCGAAAAAATTAATAAATAAAATTATAATATATAAATAGGCCCACTATTCACCTAAACCCAATCCAAACCCAAATATTCAACCCAACCCAATTACCCAATCATAAAAAATATAAATAATTTAATAAGTAAAACTAAAATTCTAAAACTAAAACTAAAATTATCTAATCTTTTTAATTATGTAGTGATTCATTTCGGATAATTCAGTTAATTCGGGTAATTTGGTTAATTTTTAACAAAAAAAAAACATATAATTTTCGGTTAATTCTGTTAACCGACCGAATTGACCGAAAAAATTTCGGCTCGGTTAATTTTTTTGAATCGGTTAACGGTTAAAATTTTTGAAATGTCGGTTAATTCGGTTAATGTTATTTCAGGTCGGTTAACCGACTAAACACCCCTACTTAAAACCGTTACAGTGCACATTCAAATTATAATTTTGATCTTTTACTTTGCTCAAATTTAAAATTTAATCCCTATACTTTAATTTCACATAATATAACCATTATATTCTTATAATGTAATTAGTTGGTTTAAATAATTAATACCATTAACTATTTTAATTAAATGTTAATCTTAAAAACACTATTCCCAACATAAAATAAGCAACGTCAACATGATGAGTTAGAAAAAATATTTTTAAGAAAAATCTACACTAACATTTTAATTAAAATAATTATTGATATTAACTACTTGAATCAACTACCGGTATTACTGTGATAATCATTGCATTAATGAGTTAATTAGAAAATAAAATTGGAGAATTCTTTCCTTGAAAGTGCCAAACTTGTTTTCTAGAGTAACTTTTTATAAAGAAAAAAGAACTGAATTGCAAGTCTTAAAAAATATTTGATGGAACATCCTTACTTTAATTTATTTAATTAAATAAAATAGTTATTTAATTATAACTTAAAATTTTTGTTAATAGAAAGTTATTTGTATTGTGTGTTATAAATTTCAAACTTTATCTCTAAAAAGGAGCTTCCTTCAACATTACTATTTGCTGGAATAGATTTTGACTAAAGTTGAGCATGTGCAGAGCCATTCGGCTCGGCCCGAAGGTCCGCTTGAAAAATAGGAGGATTCGGGTAAAAATATAGGCTCGAAAAATGAGCTTGGATAAAAAACGAGGCCCGTTTAGAAAACGGGCCAGGCCTTGGGTAAGATTTTTTGTAACGCCCCGAATTCTGGGCCTAGAAGTTTTGGGATTTGAGCATAGGGACAGTGAAGAGGCAACACATATGTGTTTAGTTGTGCAATTTAGTAATAGAATGGGCCTACTGGTCTGGTGGTGGTGTGATGTTGGTGAACCTTAAGGTCATAGGTTCAAGTCTTTGTAAGTGTGTTTTGAGGTTTAATAGTTTTATTTTGGTAACTTATTTGTTTTTATTTGATTGTTTATTTTTATTTTTCTATTTTATTTTTGGAAGTTTTATTTTGGTAACTTATTTGTTTTTATTTGATTGTTTATTTTTATTTTTCTATTTTATTTTTGGAAGTGACGTTTCCTTTCACTTTCTCCCTTCTTATTTACTTTTTGGTTTTTTCAAAACAATTCTCTAAAACGGTTTATTTGTGGATTCGGGAATCTCGCACCTCTGTCGTCTTCTTCGATCGCAAACAGGTGTGGGATTCGAACTGTAACTACGTTACTTTATGTGTTTATTATTTCTGCAAATTTTCTATTCGGTTTTCTTTTGACTGTATGCTAACCCATTAGTTTGTGTTTTTAGTCGATAGAAGTGATGGGAAATCATCACTTTCTGATATATGTTGATAGGAAAAAAGTTAGGGACAGTTCTGGTGGCTGAAACGGCAATTTTGGGATGTTGTAGGGTGGTTTCGTGATCACCCCGACGGTCATACAGGCATGTGCCGTGGCACACGGCCATGTGGATTTGGGAACTAGGGTTTTCGGGCTAAATTGGGTGCCACACGACTGTGTGGCTGATTTAGGGATTTTGTCAGAATTTACACGGCCGTGTCTTACGGGTACCCGGGCGTGTGAGTTTTGGGAAATTAGGGATTCAGAGTTTTGGGGTCACACGGCCTGGCTGCACGACTGTGTGACCGATTTGGGGATTAGGGATCCCACACGGGCGTGTGAGACCCTTACACGCCCTTGTCTGCCCTGCACCTTATTTTAGTGAAATTGGATAGTGAGTTACACGGCTTGTTCTCACGGCTGTGTCCCTGCTTCACATGGGCGTGTGCCTCTGTCACACGGTCGTGTGCTACCCTTCACACGGGCATTTGGACCCCAACATGGCTTGCATTGATCCAACGGCCGGAGTACACGGGAGTGTGGCCCTATCTCGCCAAATAATGGTTTTAGGTCAAATTTAAGTGTAATCGCAACTCTGTGTGTTCCAACCCTCGACTGAGCTTTACTGAGGGTAATTATGACTCTAATTTGGGCTTGATGTGTGTGTTATTTGTGATTGGTTGTGCAATAAGCTTGATATTGAACTCAAGTTATGAGTGTGCACATGTCTGATTCTGAAACTGACTGATTGGATGTGAGTGTTTGCTTTTGATTAACTGTTTGAAACTGGTATTCTGATAGCGTACATCTGAATGCATGTATAAATATGCATATACTGTTTTTGGGTGGGATTTTGAAGAGAAGGAAGATTGATCGAATCGGCGAGTTGATCTCATTGAGTTCGCGATAGCCCCTTAATACCCAGAGGGTCAAGGGCGGTCCCAATACCTTGAGGGTCGTGGAATTTACTGATAACGGTATAGCAGATTACCGTATTGCACTGTATCGCATGTACGTTAGCTATGCTACGTACCATTGACTGAACTGGCAGTTTCACTGCAACCTATCGGTATAGTGGTTTATCGCATTGCACAATACAGCTTATACGCTAGCTTTATTGTGTAATATACGTGACTGACAGTTTGTCTGCTTACTGTTAGCCCCAATACTCAGAGGGTCATGGGAAGTCCCAATACCCGGAGGGTCGTGGACAATGCTGATGGCCATTGTTACCGGGCAACCTGAGATGACATCATATGGAGTGTAGGGTTGGATGGGCTTTTCGAGGTCCTATATGGAGTGATTGGTTGGATGAGCCTAATAGCTCTATTGAGGAGTGATGGGGGACGGAAAGGTGTGCTGGTTGGATGGGTGGGTTTTCTTTAACTCAACTGCTTTCATATGCATCTTATTGACTTTTTTGTAAGTACGACTGTCTGTTTTACGGTTTGACTGAAAAGCGCTTATGACACTATGTAATTGTTAAACTCTGATGGTATCTGACTGACTGAATTGAAACTAGTGACTATTGAGAGTTTTGTTACTGGACTGAGTAGTGTTTGCAATTGTGTAACTGAGTGTGATTTCGATATGCTCTAAATATTGCTGTCTTCCGGTACTTCCGTTTCGAATGTACCAACTGTTTTTGTACAGCTATATAAGTATGTTCCGTTTCAGAACTACTACTGGTTGTCTGTGTTTGATTCCGTAGTTAATTGGTTTTGATCTCACACTGAGCTCGAGTAGCTCACCCCCTCTTCTGTTTCCCTTTTAGGTACATTTTGAAGTTCTGGATGCTGGACTCAGTACGCGGAGGTCTCGGACAGGCTTGTGAACAACAATTATGCACTTTTTGTTTAATGATTCTATCTTGGTATTTGTTTCATTTTGCACTGTATGGTTTATAAACTGTGGTACAGTTACTGTTTTAAACTTTTGATTCGTACATTTTTTCCTGTTAAACTTGTGGATGGAATTTTAATGATTGAGCATTTTGATTGGTTTTGAAAATGAAAATTTTGAACAACTTGTTTTTGTAGAAATTTTCTCACGATCACTTTGGTGATCAATGTAGCATCCCGAATTTGGTCTAGACTTCTAGGCTGGGTTTGGGGTGTTACATTTTTTTGGCCCGGCTCGAATTATATACTAAATTATTTATTTTATTTTTAATTATTTTTAATTTTTAACTTTACCCTTTTTTAAGTTTTCACTTTCATTTCGTGCTGCCTTCCTCTTCCTCCCCCTTATTTCCATTTCCAAAATCCAAATCCCTAGCTCACCACCACCTCCACCGATCCAGCTGTCTGTCGGCCACCTCCAACTAGCCTCAAGCTCAGCTCAGCTCATTGTTTGTAGCTTCTTCATTTGCGGTTTCGGTGCTCCCTACAAGGCTTGTAAGCTTCTTCTTCATTTTTGCTTTAGTTATTATTTGAGTTTGGCTATATAAATTAAGCCTCTTTGGTCCTTACTAAGGTTCCTCATACTGCTGCTGTTGAAGAACCTTATACTGCTGCTATAGTTATTATTTAATTTATTATATTTTAAATTTTTTTATTTAATAAAATAAGCTAAAAAAATTAATATGGGTCGGGCCAGCTAGGGCTCAGCAATTTTATTTTGGGCTAGGCTTGGACAATTTTTTAGGCCCATATTTCGGGTTAGGCCGGACTCGGGCTAGAAAATGGGCCTAGAATTTTGTTTGGGACTAGCCCGGCCCGGCCCATGCTTAGCTCTAATTCTGACTTTCACTTCCCAATAATTTTATTATTTTTTAGACTAAATTATTATGTTTATAAGTTAATGATTATATTTTTACCTTTAAGTATTTAGTTTTTTTTTATTGAGTTATTAATACTGTTAATTTTTTTATTAAATTTTTTGATGTGACATATTAAAAAAAAGTCACACTTAGTAATCATATAAGATGACCTTGTAATAAACTTGAATTTAATAGAGAATTTTAACGGTATTAGCGATTCTTAAAAGCTCACTCAACATTTTAATTAGAATAAAATATTTAGACTGACTAAAGATATTATAAAAGTTGAGGTATCAAATTATGTCAAAAATTAAAATATAAAGATTAATTTTTAAAATTGAGCATAGTATAGAGACCAAAATTGAAATTTGACAATTGTTATATAATCTCAAAACAAAAAGACAAAAAGGAAAAGGGTGTCGATTTGGACTAGACCTGTACATTGGTTGAGCTATCCATCCAAGTTTAAAGGTCTATTCGAAATTTGAGAGGGTTTGGCCTAAAATATTAAGTTTGAAAAATAGATTTGGGCAAAAAGAATCGGGCTCATTAAAATATAGGCCAAGCTCGGGCTTGAGTCCGGCCCGACCGTTTCTAAATTATGTTATTTTTATATATTATGTAATTTACAACACAAAAATTAAATCTATACAATAATATAAACATTAAAAAATGTTAAGATGAGTATATATAAATTTTAATAAAAAATTAAAAATTAAATAGAAGTATATTTTTAAAATTTTAAAAAAAATGAGTGGACTAAAATGGGCTTGATTTAGCTATTTATAAAGATGGGAGAACATGTGTAAAATTTTAATCCCATATTTTGGGCCGAATTAAGGTTGAGCAAATATAAAATGTACTAATATCATGTCTAGATTCGAACCGAATTAGTCCTAATTAACACCTCTAATTTAGACAGGTGTTAGATAAGAAATGTCTTACGCAATTCCTATCCCTTTAATAGTAGATTTGATAGTAATCTTGATTTGGCTCATGAATGAATGTACATATCAATACTTTTAAAAACATAAATTAAAATTTTAAAAAATTAAATAAATCAAGTAAACATTTACGAGTAAACTTGTGAATCAATCAAGTTAAATGCATTATTTAAAATTAAATTTAAAATGATAAATTAATAATATATTTTTACCGTGCAAGTATATAAAAATATAGGGTATACTATTTAGATAGTCACTTTAAAATTACGGTGTGCTTGTTTTGATCAGTCTAAATATTTTTTTTTTGTTAATTTTAGCATTGCCATCAATAATTATTATTGTTTTGATCACTCCTCCATTAAAACTTAAATGAAATGCTGACCGACTAACAGGTAATGTTGATTATTCCGTTAATTATGAATATATTTTTTACATGTCATTAAAATAATTTACCCAAAAAAATCTTTTTACATTATTTAAAAATTTTACTATATATAAAACAACCCATAGTGGTAAAATCCCATATACAAACATTCAAATTGAATTTCATCAATTTCAATCTCTACACACATTAAACCATGAAATATCAAAATCCTAAACCCAACAACATCTAAATAATTTTCAACAAGGGAAATAAAAATTTTCAAAACCCAAATAAATTCAACAAAAAGTTTAACAACAAAATTTATAAAAATCTCATTAAATAAATTTAGGCTTAATTTACGATGTAATCATTAAAATATAAATGTTTCCTCTTTTTAATACCTAAACTATTTTTATCCCAATTAATACTTAAAACATTGTTAAATTATAATTTTTAATCAAATCTCCAACTAATTAAAGAATTTCACATGATAGTTTTTATATTTTCATAAAATAAATTTATTTACAAAAAATGAAATTTAATTAATTAAAAAAATAATTCTCGCTTCCCCACGTTCTCCCTCCCTCCCTCACCCTCTCTTTCATCTTCTATTGTCTTTTCATTTTTCTTTCTTTAAAAACATATAGAGTATTGGAAATCTAATAAGAACGGCATGAAATCTTGAATTGAAGCATAACTTTTGAGATACACGACTTGTTTATTTATACAAGAAACTATAATTAATTCATAACTAGAAATTGGTTGAGCCTAACTAATATTAGTTATTTAGTTGCTTCTGTTAATTGCTATTGCTAACATCTGCTGATATTTCCCCTGCAGAAGCACAAAAAATAGTAAGTGAAATTACATTGAGTTTATCACGGCATTGAGCAAAACTCCCTATGGTCAGCGGTTTGTTGAGTATATCTGCTACTTGATCTCTACCAGGAACATAGTTCATCTGCAGGTTGACACTCAACACCTTGTCCCGAATGAAATGCAGGTCAAGTTTCACATGTTTCACTCGAGCATGTAACACTGGGTTGGCAGCCAATAACACTGTGCTGGAATTGTCACACCAGAAAACTGGAGGTCTAGGAAGTTTTATCTCAACTTCATCAAGTAGAGAATGAAACCACGTTACTTCAGAAGCTGCATTTGCCAAGCTTCTGTATTCTGCTTCTGTAGTGGATCGTGACACTACACTTTGTTTCTTAGATGTCCAACCAATGAGATTATCTCCAAGATACACACAGTAACTTGATGTGGACTTACGATCTTCAAGACAACTTGCCCAATCAGCATTAGAAAATCCAGTCAATGTGACCCTTTGAAGGCTGAAAAACTATTCCATGATCAAGCGTCCCTCGAGCATACCATAAAATACGTTTAACAACACTCCAGTGAATGTCAAGTGCTTGATGCATGTACTGGCTCACCTTATTAACAGCAAAAGCAATATCCGGTCGGGTGAGACACAAGTACTATATTCCTCCAACAACTTGCCTGTATGTTGTACCATCATCAAGTGGAGTGCCAACTAGAGAAGTCAATGTAGGTGAACTCACCATAGGTGCCAACTAGAGAAGTCAATGTAGGTGAACTCACCATAGGAGTGCGAACAGACTTAGCATTTGTCATACTTGCTCAATCCAATCTCTTGAGCATACTTGTATTGGGAAACATGCATACAATCACCCTTGCGAATGACTTCAAGTCCAAGAAAATAACTGAGATCCCCTAAGTCCTTTAAACAAAACTTCTAATCAAGACACTGCACTACTTGATCAATTTCCAAGTTTGAATCACCTGTGATGATTACGTCATCAACATATACAAGCAAAATAACACATCCAGCTGTAGTTTTCTTGAAGAACAATGATAGATCTGCACGAAAAAGCTGAAACTGTTGCTTCTGAACCAGAAAATCTCTCAGCTTTTCAAACTAAGCTCTCGGGGCTTGTTTAAAACCATATAGTGTCTTGTTCAGTTTGCAGGCTAGAAGAGTCCCATTTGCATCACAAACTTCAAATCCAAGAGGTTGTGTCTGAATAAAAATACTAAAACCTGAACCCAGCCTGAAAAATGGGCACAAAATTTCAGCCCGAATAAAAATACTAAAACCCAGACCCAACATGACTTGTCCCGTCTATATTAAAATTTTTTATTATTATTTTTTATATAAAAAAATTAAAAAAATATAATACATCAAACACATTAAAAACATTAAAATAAATATTTCCCAACAAATTGAAAATAAATTTAAAAAAATTCTTTATACTTAAATAACACTAAGATAGATGTAACTTAATAAGCAAATGCTTCTAAAATAGTAGCAAAATTAAAAATAAAATAAGAGTTATACAATATACAAACAATAGCAACAAAATAGTAACAACATAATAGTGGAATGACAACAAACAATAGCAAAACAGTAGGAAAACAACATATTTTTTTTTTTGTAAATTCTGTTTGAGCCCGAGTAAAAAAAACCTTATCCTAATGTTTTTTCCGAAGCCCATTTTTAATCCTATATTTTTTGTCTAAACCCTTTCACTTTTTGGGTGGGCCTTTGATCCAGACCACCCAACCTAACCCATAGATAGGTTTACTTGATTAATATTTTCCTCTTTTTTCTTTTGGTCTTAAGTATCTAGGTTCGAGACTCACCATTTGCAATTTTATGCCTGAGTCTTGAAGTCTCACCATGTGCAACTGCCATGTGTGTGCTTAGTCCAGTTAGTTTAGTTTGATGATTTTAGTCTAGATAGTACCAGTTTTTAGTTCGATCGTGCTGTAATAGTTTGATTTTATTTTGTGATTCCTTGAATAGTCTATGTTGTGATTCATTTAATAGTCTATGTTTTAATAGTTTGATACTTGCAATTATTTAAATATAAATTTATATTTGTACTTTAATTGTACTCATCGCACTTTAAAAGAAAATTAAACCCTTTTAACCGCTTAATTAAATGAAATTTTGTATATTTATCCTTATTAAACATTAATAATTCAATCTAAACCCCTTTAGCCCCTTAGTTAAATGAAAAAAGAGGCATTTTAACGCTTATCAATAAAATATTATATACAATTTTAATTTTGAAAATAGAAATCCTTATCATGTTTAAAATTAGAAAAAAAAAAAAAAAAACCCAATGAAGATTTTGAAACCTTATGTAACTCATAGTATATAAATGTCATGTTTAGATCTTTAACCTAATCGTCATGAGTAAATTTTATCTGATTATATTTCGACTCGTTTATATTTTTTATTAGTTTAACTCTGTTTATAAACTCTTAAAAGTTAATACATTAAAATTTTTGTCTGATTTTCAGAATTCTGATATATACAACAAAAGAAGAAATAATTACACAAGAACAATTATACAGTATATGGCAACAAAGCATGATAATGTTGGATTTCATTGTTGCAAGTGACAGACAAGACAACAGACTCAAGTTGTAATCCCATAAACGTTTGTTTGGCTGCTGAGAAATTTCGGCTTCATTTGGAATTCTGAGTCAACCCAAAATTAATGCAGCCATTTTAAACTTTCATACATGTCTAAGAAATCATACATAAATTGGTGACCCACCAAAATGGTAGCAGTTCCCATAGGACTGCACTTGGATTGCCCAATTCCCAAGTCACAAATTTTTTCTAACCATCGAAATGAAATTATAAAATTTTAGGGATTAAAGTTAAGAATTTTGCATTAAAAATATTTAAATTGAAATTTTATTTTTTCAAAATACAAATTTTATTATTTAATTAAAGTTAAAAAGGCTCCTAATAACAATTTCGAATTTTTAGAAAGGCCTAAAAGTAACTTTCCTATTTAGCCAAGGAGCGAAGGCGGTTTCTCCCACCTATCTACACTTCTAATTGGTATGTATTCAACATAAATCTTATCATGGTCAGGTCACTTGTCCAAGTTCGAAGGCCTGTTCAAAAAGTGGAAGCATTTAAGAAAAATATAGACTCAAAAAATGAACTTGAAAAAATAAACTCGTTGTTTAAACGGCCGAGCTTTAGGTAATATTCTTTTGGCCCGGGCTCGGTCCGAATCTGCCTAAATTTTTTTGTTGCTATTTTGTTGTTGTTTTGCTACTATTTTGCTATTATATTGCTACTATTTTATTGTTATTGTTTAGATATTGTATAACTATTATTTTATTGTTAATTTTGTTACTATTTTAGAGACATTTGCTTGTTAAGTTGAAACTATCTTAGTGTTATTTAATTATAAAAGGCTTATTTTAATATATTTTTAATTTATTGGGAAATATTTATTTTAATGTTTTTAGTGTATTTGATGTATTATATTTTTTAAATTTATTTTTATATAAAAATAATATAAAAAATTAATACAGGTGGGCTGGGGTTGGGCTTAGCATTTTTTATCAGGGCTAGATTTGGGCAAAATTTCATATCCATTTTTTGAGTCAAACCTAGAAAATGGGCATAAAATTTAACATCGACCCGGTCTAAACCTGACCCAACCCATGATCAGGTCTAGTTCAACATTGTAGATGGAATTTTTTGGGTGAGACTTTGCTCACTGTCTTTAGAGTTACGGACAATTATAACCCATTTTATTTGTAACACCCTAGCTTAGTCCAGTCGCAGGACTTGAGCTAAAGGAGGTTACCACACGAAACTCACAAAACAAACACATACTTCATACATACATGGTAGGCTGTGCCACAGACTAATATGTGGCGGACTGGTCCTACGGGTCATCCATCTGCGTACTGAATTGGAGATGGCTAAATTGTAAATTATCCCGTGGACACAAATATTGCACAAAGTAAGACGAATATCAAATTTCATAATTTCCTGCGGATACTTAAATGGCGGACTGCTCTAAGGATACCCTACATTGTGATAGGACCCGCGGGATTTATAATACGAAACATAACAGAACTTGAGTTCAATTTATTTACATATATCCAGAGAGTCCAAAGAAATCATATTCAAAATTTTAACATATTTGTTTACAATAACCAAACGTCTATATACATGCTACCTAGATCGACCCAAACAAAATCAAGAGTCTACCACAATTTTGGGCGGAGAGTGAGAACTTCTTGCTGATCCGATTGTCATGCTCTAAACATTCAAAATCTACAAGATAAAAGCAACCTAGGCATAAGTATTAAAAATACTTAGTAAGCTCTTATAAATTCAATAGTTAACTTATCTCACATAATAATTGTAACACCCCGAGCCCGACCTAAACGTTATGGCCGAATCTGGTGATGTCACAAGGAATGGATTTTGGAAACCGTGCTTTCTTGGTAAAACGTCAATCTTTAAATTTTACTAAAACAACAAATTAGTCAGTTCTTTTACCAAAACTTATTACAGCGGAAGCCTTAATCGTTATAGTTTGAAAATGCAGTAGTGTTTTTAGGAAAACCATTGTTTGCATAAAAACTGTCATTTTAATTAAACAAATTTTACCAAAACTATCAAATTGTCAAACAATCCAAAAATAGACAGTTGAAAAAACCAAACAGTCTAGAGAGTCCCAAAAATTGCAACTCTCAAATAAGTCCAAAATTTAAAATAAACCAAACGTACTAATTTAAACTGTTTTACGATATAGTGGTCACCATTGTATCTCCGCCACACCGATCCGCCTAAGTCTGTGGATTACCTGACAGAACAGACAAGCAAATGTGAGTTTATGTAAACTCAGTGTATAACCCAATAGAATTAAGCATACAATCATACAAAATCATATACATCGTCGGAAACAAATACAGATACAGATTCAAGCTCAGGCAATTTCAGATACAGATACAGTAAACAGAATCAGATAATCAAAATCCTACCCCCATCCCCTACACACCATCTCCGACCATCCCAACACACCATGTGGGGTTAAAAACACCTATCCATCCCTACACACCATGTTGTGCCATTACGACACGTATCAGATATAGTGCAGTCAAGCTGCTAGATAACAGGCGATGATCGCCGTACAGAACATTTCTTCCGCAGATAAATCCCGCCCTAAAACAGATGCAGATAACAGATACAGAATTACAGAATAAACATGCTTAACATTCTTAGGTACAGATAATAGACATGCTTACACAGTACAGTCAGACATACATGCAATATCCTACTCAGATCAGGCTATCAGAATTCTATCGCATACAAAATAGGGTTTATTTAGCCCTTACCGACCCTACAGTAGGACCACAGTCGATCGAAGCGACTCGTGCGACCCTAGGAAAAATTATAGAGATATGGGCCCATACGCCTAGATTGGCCTTACCCGTGTGGCCAATACGGCCTGGCCCAATAATTCACACGCCCGTGTGTCATACTCTTGTGGACCCACATGCCCATGTAGCCCACACATCCAACTTGGCAATGCCCGTGTGGCACACACGGCTATACTCGAGCCACCGCACGACCGTGTGCTGTGCATGACCATGCCTTCGTCAACCACATGGCTGTGTCTCGCACACGGCCATCCATACGGGCGACCACACGCTCGTGTGGTGTCGACAGAATCGGTTTTTGATTTTTGCTGAAACTTCATTTTCTGCGTTTCGGGTACACGCCTGGTATGATTTCGTAACAAATGCAATTCCAAGACCACCAGAACCTAAAATTGATACAGAATACCAAGTCAAAACCGGAACGAATGCAAAACTAAAAACCCCTAAAGCTGAGGTGCTTACCTTAAACGAACGATGCTCCACAACACCTAAATCGCTGAAGAATTAAATGCCTCTTGTGATATCTCTAAATCGTTCAACAACAATCACAATTAATCCAACATTCAGATAATTGTAGTGTACTCTCCACAACAGATATTTATGAGATCATAACGAGACTAACAAAAATAAAACTACTTACAGAATACTCAGAAGTAGATCGATTACCCCCTCCACACTTCGATCAAAAATGCAAGAACAAAAGAACCCCAACCAAGAGAAAAAGAAAAGGGCCGCAAAAGATTGAGAAGAAAAAGAACTTGAGAATTTGTGAAAAACATCAAAACCACTGCACATGAATTTCGGCAGGAGAGAGAAAAGAATTTTGAAAATAAAATCAAAATAAAATATTTTGATAACTCCCCACTATCCCACTACATCTTAACCACTTCAGAAGTTTGGCTCCACCGAAACTCTAACGCATAACCGAACAAAAATATAACATCTATGCTTGCACAAATATTCAAACCTAGGACCTCCAACACACAAACACCCTTACCACTCAAACCAACAAGCTTATTCTGATATGAAATTACAAGCGATCTAATATAAGCCGGCTGAACAAGGATAAGGCTTGATCCAAAAATAACAAAGGTGAGATTTGAACCCAAGACCTCATACACACACCCAGAACACTTAACCACTGAAGCAGATGCATAATTGTGTCAAATTTTAAAAAAGCAGAAATAAATAACTTAGGGCATTACAATAATTATATGATAATTTAATATGCAAACACATTTTACCTATCAGCCAACAACTCGTCAACAAGGTAAGCGCGTATACTTTATCACATACAATATATCAAGTACACAACATGATGCAATAATACTCTTCATATCTAATTCATTCCCATACCTTTCATTGGCAAGGGTTCCAATTTAATAGAAAAGTTTTCCATTACCCCTTATTCTTAATTTACCAACTCCATATCTCGCATGTTTTATATTACCTGATGAACATCGTAAAAAAACTCAAAACGCCGGTACACTTTCAGATGCTCGTTCGAGCTAATCATATACAGGAGTGTCAGGTTACTTGTCCGGGCTAAACCTTTATTGACACAATGAAAGCCTAGCCAAGACTGTATATATAAAACATATTAGTCTATTCAATAACTTTTCCTTCCACACGATCTTCTCTCGGCCGATTCAAAACTTGATCTATAATATAATTTAATTCAAATTTTATCAACCATTATCATTCATCAGCTTATGAAACATATTAGTTAGTTCAATTTTATCACTCTAGATTCCTTTAAACCTAACACATTAAACAATCGAACCCTTTATAACAAAGTTTATAGAATCTTAAACTGGTTTTGAAATGTCTACACTTTAGTCCTGATATTGAAAACTAAAAAATTCTCATTATACCAAGTAATCCTTTTTCATAACCCCTCTTCTAAACTAATCGTTTACCACCATAATTTCAAGCATTCAACAATGGTAATCTCATGAAATCTTTAACAGTTTTAGAAACAAACACCACTATTAGCTAGATTGAAGCACAAAAATTTTAAAAACATCAAATCCAAGCAAAACGGGCTCAAAGTAGCTTACCATGCAAGAGCACAAAGCTTGGCTGAGCTTTCCTAGCTTAACAAAGAAGAAAGACGATGATAGACAGAATGAAAGAAAGAAAGAAAGAAAAAGAAGTTTTCTTCACTCTGTCCACTATGTTATAGTATATATATATATCTAATTTAATTATTAATTAAAATTAACATGATTATAAGTAATGCCAACATTTGTCAGTCTACTATCAATAAAAATGACTAAATTATCATTTTAGCCCCTAATCGATTAATGTATCGTCATTAAAAAAAAAGAAATTCATAATGGTCAACTTTTACCACCTTTACGATTTCATCCTTGTACTATGATTAATTCTCTAATCAATCAAATTTTCTGAACTAAAATTTATATAACACTATATTAAACTAATAATTATTAAATATTAATATCTACAGACTCAATAATTGAAAAAAGGAGATTTTGAAATCACCATTTTCAATACTACTAAAAACGAACCATTACATTATTGTTATTTTATATTTAAGATCTTTAGATGTAAATTCTAGACTTAGATTAAAAAACAAAACAAAAACTCAATGAATGAAAAACTGAGCTTTTTTTTTTTTTATGAGTAACTTTTAATAGAATATGAATATGACGAACTCTCATCCTATGGATGTGTTAAAAATTTTAGCTGTCAAATGCATGGCTAAAGCACTTTAACATACAATGTTATACTCATAAAGATCGAAAACCGATTTTAACAGAAATGTTTTCTTCAATTTTGGTTCGACAAATTAAAAAAAAAATTAAAATTATTCAAACAAAGTTGAATATATTTATTTAATTTATAATTCTTTATAATATAAAATAAATATCCTATATTTCAATTAGTAAAAATAACATTAAAATACTATACTAAAATTATTTTTCAAAAACAAAGATAAATCAAACCGATTTTGAAACGGTAGAATCAGTTATCTTTGGAAGTCTTTGATTTTTTAAAATCTAGAATAGCATAGTCAACAACGATTTGAACCAGGAAAAAAAAAGGAGAAATAATGTGAAAGAAAATAAAAAAAAATTATTTTTAAAGTTTTATAGTACAAGACAGTTTATTATTGGTTGAAATATTTTAATAAATATAATATTTTTGTGTAAAATAGATAATAGAAGAATAATTTAGTTACCACTTGTAACCAAATAAAAAGTTTAGTTACCATTCTTATAAAGCATAATGATTTTTTTAGCTCTCCATCTTTATATAAAAAAAAAATCATTTTACCTCTTCATATAATTTTTTTCCCTCTTTTAGCCCTTAAACTTGCATTGTTTGTTAAATCATCTCAAAAGACATCCATGTGGGTTGTCACGTGGATGCCACGTAAGAAATTAATTAATTTTAAAAAAATTTAAAATATCTATTTTTTTATAATTTTTATAATTTTAAAATATTTCTTATTTTTATAATTTTTTTAGTAAAGTTAACATTTTTTTCCATCTATTTTGGGGTAATTTGACAAACAACGCAAGTTTAAGGGCTAAAAAAAAGAAAAAATAAAATGGAAGGCTAAAAAGATTTTTTTTTTGTAAAGTTATAGGGCCAAAAAAGTCATTATGCCTTCTTGTAAAGGCAATGGAAGAAGGGAAGCAAACTTTAATCAGACAGAAGTTTTGACCTCATTTCAATGAATTTGTTGATTCCTTTCATGTTGCCATTTTTTAGGGCATATTCTCTAATCAAATAAACTTTTAAGGGGAGATGTAAGTTTGAACCTTTGAGACAACATCGTTGGAAACGATAGCTACGAACTTTGAATATGAACTGTAACATTTGTTTTTTAAGAATACAAACAATAACAATAAGAGGAAAGGAAACCCCTACAACATCTGTCGTAAATAGGTTAGCAACTCCATACAAAGGTTCCTTCACAACAAGGAGATTTTCATCTTAATTGGGACTCTCTTTGGACATTCAATCTACAAAAAATTTCTTTTGATGAGGCATAGATTTTAGTTCCCAATACCAATCCTTTTTTCAAAAACTCTTGTATCTCACGATTTAAGCAACAAAGACTATGATTATTGTGTAAACAATTTTTTAAAATAAAAAAGAGAACTAAAAGAGTCAAACTCATTTTCAATAGATCTAATACCCCTATCCTAAGAAATCTTGATCCCACTAAAAAGACTCCAAAGTCAACAAGGCCGACACTTCTATTCCCACAAAAGCTATGAAAACAAACAATCTATTTACCTACATTGTCTCGAATAATATTGTTGGAACTAGATCAGACTAGACTAGTTGGATCGAGAATTTCACATCCAAAAAAGTTAAAGTTTAAATTGAAATAGTGACTTTGGGGACTAAATTTAAAAGTTTTCTATTTGCGCGAGCTCTAATGTAATAAGAGCAATCATCAGATTGGATAGTAAAGGTTGAATTTCAACCCTTAGTTCCATGAAGGAAGTGCAAGAGTATTATATAAAGGAGAGACGTTATTCTCTGATGTTGTTCTTTTATTTTTTCTGTTCTTTCTTCATCTTCTTTTTGGTTTGTTTTGTAAGAAAGAAAGATTAAAGAACGATATGCATGGAGGAAGAGACGAAAGTTTGAGCCTAAGAAACTGGAAATTTTGTAAGCTGGTAAGCTTTCTAACCTTTTTGTATGCAAGGATTTAATAAAAGGGAAGAAAGTTAAGGATTTTAGTTAATCCATTGATTTTGTTCTATATTGGGTGAGGTTATGGATAATCATTTAAATGGCCTCTACATGCATACAAAGTATTTTTTTTATGATTATAAATTATCTTCGTGGGGTTTCTAAAATGGTTGCTTTGTTTAGTTGGCTGAAGAGGCTCGAGAAGTAAGGGAAAAGCTAAGTAGATGGATTCGGTGACAATTTCCAGGTGAGTTCTAGAACTCAAGTCTTAAATGATTGTTCTTTTACTTTTAGTATCGTGTGATGGATATGTTTGGCTGAGTGTTGTGCAAATGATGAGTTACATTATATCTGGATGTTGATGTTTTGTGATGCATGCTATGTATTGGTATGCAAAGGCATGACTATTTGTAAAAAACCAAATTGAATAGATGAAACGTTTGGCGTAATATGTGTAGTGCATGAACAATATTATTAGTTAACTGCTTGGGTATGAATGATATGTGGAGTTGTGGAGGGCTGTTGAAGTGTGATTGAGATGGGAGACGAAGACGGAGAGAGAGAAGAAGAATATGATATGTTATAAGTTTTGCCTCCGACATGGCATGTAAATGCAAACCGAGAATCGTGAATGCACTTATATGTTCAAACTAACCAGGAGGATTTGTGGAGGTTTGGGCGGACTATACAAAAAATTAATAATAATGATATTTGGCTTTGCGAAGGTTCGGGTGAACTATACAGAGAAGGGTGCACACCAATATATGAAATCCCTTTATTGGTAGTATGAAAGCTCTTTAAGGGTGGTAAAAGACCCTACGGAGTCAGAGGCTTTAAGCCGTATGAATGAATGCAAGTCTATGGCCATGGTGTGAAATAGGGAGGTCCGCAAAATAGTTCGTGTCTATAAATCCATCAGAATCGCCTATAAGGCATGATCTAGGGAGGTCCACCAAACTTGCTTAGGTGACATAATCCAGTAGAAGTTCACAAGATAATTCACGTATGTTAATCCATGTATATGTCCGCACCTATGTTCCGCAAATATTGGGTCCACTTTTATAAGTCCACCAATAATGACTTCATTTGCTTGTAATCTGTTACTATGCGCAAATTTAAAGGTACGAGCTATCTGTGTATGCGATTCGTATGAAAGAGATGACAATTCGTCAAGACCATCTTACAAAGGAGCGATTTTGGAAGTGGGAGTCCGCTATGACTATCTTTAAGTAAGAGTTCGTCAAGACTATATTACAAGTATGAATCTGCAACTATGATTCCGCAAATAGAGGATTCGCTCTTATGAATCCATCTACAAGTAAATTGTTTCTAAGAGTAGGATACTATGTATAGGGTATTTGTTATCGCAAAGAAAACACAAATTATGATGGTCCGCTAGATTTATTCTTTAAGCTTAATGTCGAAACTAGATAGAATTTTATCTTATAAAGGTTCACAGAGTCGTTCGCGTATTGGTATCTATTTCTATATAAATATCTTTTCTTATCTGTATTTACATATATGAATCCGTAATTCAGTATCCGTATAAATATATACTGCCTTCTAAGAAGGATAGTCTATCTTTCAAGTGGAAGCCATAGAAACTCTCCGTTAAGAGAGTGTCCGCAGGATTCAACCATCATACACTAGTCCGCAATAAAGTTGTCAGCAAAGGTATTTCACGTTGGTACCCATGGTGAGCTAGTACCATGACATTAGTTATCCAATTGCTGAAAATGGACAAATGAAAATAATCTACAAGGGGTTCCATAAAGAGAAGCGAGGAAGAGGAAGTTCGTGTCATAGAAGATAATATGCCAACTTACGAGATGCTCCGATATGAGTGGTGACAAGTCTACGCCAATGATATTGGCGAACTATCCTAGTACGGATAAATTCAACATAAACTCAGAACCATGAAGTCCATGCAAATATAAGTTTTGTGAGTATATGAGGTATGGATAACTCACTAAGTATAATTTGAACTTATGTATGTTTTATTACGTATTTAGGGTAAAAAGGAAATTTGAGGATTTGAGGAGGGACCAGACTAGAATCTACAGTGCTCAAATGAACATATTTTTTATTTATAATGTACATACAACGGGGTGACTTAGAGGCAGAGCCTCAAGGTTATAGTCGAATTTGTAATTAGGTATGATTAAAAGATTAATTTCACAACTAAGTAAATATTCAATATGTTAAAGTTACTTCGTGAAATTTTTGTATCTTAAATTAAAGTTATATAATTGAAATAAATTCATGTATGTGGCAAAGTTAGTTAGCTAACCGTGATTAAATAATATTTCTATTAAGTGAAAATGATTTGTGGAATGCAATAATAAAAAGGTATTAGTTAAATTCAAATATGGAGCGTAGCACCCTGTGGTTCGGACCTAGCCATCGGGTTGGGTATGGGGTGTTATAGAGAACCAGCTAGTATATTAGTCTAAGTAAAGGTATTGAATCAACCTTTGATCAAATCGTTTGAAACTGGTAAAAAAAATGTAAAGAAAAATAGGCAGTTGAACCGATTTATAAATTTATACTTTTTATGAATTTTAAATTGTTTTTAATTACTTTTAGACCGATAGTTGAGCTAATCGAATCGAAAGTCGATGGTCTAACTAGTTCAACCACTGATATGGTTTTTAAAACATTGGTCTCAAATCACTCCCTCTACTCCTGCTTTATTAGTAAGTTGATCCCAATTCCTATTTACATTGAGTTTAGCACAGCCTTGCGTAAGCCTTTCCCAACACAGTAAAACTTTTTTAAACAATCGAAAGTGGAATATTTGCCCCCCACAGTAGTCAATTCATTAAAATTTATATATAATATTGCATTTTTTCTGCTAAACTCATAGTAGGCTTATTAATATATGGGTAGTCCCTTAATATATGGACAGACTTCTCTTTACCACCCATAAAGCTAACAAATTGCATCATTAGTGAACTTGCGGGCTCTCCTATTGGAATTAGAGATAATAAGATTCTACAAGGCAAGCCAGAAAAAATTTTGAACTCTCAAAAGGTAAGGGATTTTCCAAATAAATTGCAATAGGGTAGTTTTCTTGTAACGCCCCAAAATTTTAGTTTTTGATTTGTTAAAATTTGTCAAGTAAAGTGATTTGCTTTAGTGGTTTAGTGCTCTGGATGTATGTTTGAGGTCCTGTGTTCAAATCTCACACTTAGAAACTTTTTCTATTTTTGTTCCTATCTTTATCTTTAAACATTTGACTTAAATTCTATTTCCCTCAATTTGTAACAAAATGAGCTTGCTGGTTTAGTAGTAAGGTGTCAGCTTGCTCTTTGGTCTTGTGTTTGAATCCTTGCTTGAGCAAAAATGAGATTATTTTTGCTATTTCCCATATTTGTGCGTCCAAGTGTCAGATATTGAATTTAATTCAAATATTGGATTAAGCTGTTAAGTGGTGGTTAGAAGACTAATTTGGTTAGGATTTAGTTATTTCTTAGAAAAAAAAATTTGAAAATTGATTGATTGAAAATAAAAAGATTTTTAATCCCCACTTTTCTTTCTGACACTATTTTATGTTCCTTTTCCCCCACCTTCCCAGTTTTTCTTCTTTTCCTTATTACTGTTTCTTTATTTTTTTTATCCATTCTTGTTTGGCCGTAATTTTAATCAAGGAAACATCTTTTACCCTTCCTTTTTTCAAATTCAATCTTTGTTGGAGTGTGATCACATTATAGTTTACCGGTGCAAGTGCATTGGGTTCTTTATTCTATAGTAAGTGTGTTTATTTTTATTTTTAGTCTCGTTAGTTCGTGGTTGTATATGTTCCGTAATGCATTTAGTCACCTCTAATGGTGGTAGGGTTTGGGAAAAGCTCCCATAAATACAAAAAAAAAAAAAAAAACAAAAATTACCGGAATATACCACTTTCAAAAAAATTTACCGGAATGTACCAATTTCCCCAAAAACGAGGCCACGTCAGCGCGTTTTTTGGAGAAAAGTGGCTAAAGCGCGGCCCAGAGGGCCCGCTTTTGTCCACCTCAGCAAAACGCGCCCACGGCGCGCTTTTCTTTGAGGTGGACAAAAGCGCCTCCGGGCCGCGCTAGCTAATTTTCCCAAAAAATGCACCGACGCGGCCACGCTTTGGGGTTCGCTCTGTCCACTTGCGATGTGAAAAATAAATTGAGTTTTTGGCGGTGAGTCTCGGCAAAATAATTTTGAGAGACGTTTACGAACAAACGATGGCTAAAAACGCATCACGTGAACGCTCTTTTGCTACTGATGGTCTCCGCAAAATTATTTTTTGAGAGCGTTTATGAACAACCAATGGCCAAAAATGCTTCCAGCAGGGTGCATTGTGAGCAGGAGTACCGAAAAGCGCTCCCACGTGGACGCTCTTTTCTTCGCTGATGGTCTCGGCAAAATTATTTTGAGAGACGTTTCGAACAAGCGGTGGCCAAAAATGCTTCAAAGCAGAGTGCACTTTGTGGCGGGAGTACCGAAATGCGCGCTCTCACGTGGGACGCTCTTTTGCTCTGATGGTCTCAGGCAAACTTAGGCTATAAATCGAGGCAAATTTCATTCTCAAAGTTGCGAAGGAAAATTCGAGGCAAAAGAAAAAAAATTGAAAATGAGTGAACGTATTAATGCTGTTATTTACTACGATGGTGAAGTTCGTGACACCGAAAATGGTGTTGTTTTCTTATCGGAGAACACAGCGCGATTGAGTTTTAATCGGAACGTTGATTTGGTAGAACTTCGCAAAAGAATTAGGCGTAAAATATTCGGAACAACGCTAATGAAAGTTCAGTCTATTAAGTATAGAATTTGCGCTTCGGTTGATTTGGTGAGATATGACTTATTCGACATCAAAGGTCCTCGGAGCCTTGAGGCAATGGTGGAGACTCATCTTGCCGGTGGTTCACCTTATATCGAGGTATATGTAGAATTTTCATCTCCAAGTGATCTTTCTGCAACCTCAACATCTAGTATCGTTCGAGGGGAATACACGACCCCAAGCCGACACTCTGTAAGTGGGAGGCAAAACACAGAAGTGCCCGTGTGCGGTGGTAGTATGGAAAACATAACCCCTGCACGACACTCGGTCGGTGGATGGGACATGCATATCCGTCATTCGACGTCCGATGACAGAAATACGTATTGGGGGACGTCATCAACTTCTAGTGGTTGGCAATCCACATATGATTGGGATATGTACGAAAGATGTTTAAGGAGGATGATGTACTCGGCGACATCCACCGGCGAGGCCCTCATTTGTTGTTGCAGGTTATGGAGGGTCGGACGATGAATCCGATGTGGATCCACCTCGAAGCTGGCGACGGTGCGAGAGGTTGGATTATTTTACGAACCGGAGCCCGTTCCAATTGTACCTGAAGACGTTGAGGGCGGTTCAGATGAAGAAGAAGAAGATCCGCTATTCAGGGCATACTCACCTCCAGCCCACATGCATAATGTCGATCTATCTCAAGATGATGCATTGGAGTTTTCGAACTACTACACGGACGCGTGATCGCACAAATTCTTCGTTGAATTCGGACCAATTAGAAGTTGGTAACCGTTTTCCAACAAGAATCGTTTCTTCTTTGCATTAAAATAATACGACATCGAGAAGCAGGGTTAACTACAATGTGGTTAAATCGAGAAATTTGGATAAGTACGAGGCGGAAGTGTGCTGATGCAAGGCGGCACATGGTCATGGAAAATCATGGCGTCGTTGAGGAAAAAACGAGGGTTGTGGGAGGTGAAAAGTAGTACAAAGGGCGCATACATGTCTTACCAGAGTGCGATGCGACTATATGTTCAATGATTTGAATAACACTAATATTATGTAATGTTACATTATTTAACGTACTTCATTGGCGGTGTAAGACAAGATCATCCGAGGATGGATTGGACATGTTGGCCGATTTCAGAATCCCAACGGTGAAGGCCGATCCCAAAACTACAGTGTCGGCCTTAATTGGCAATATTCGTAGCCAATTGGGGTACACGCCCTCTTAGAGAAAGGCTTGGATAGCCAAGCAGAAGACGTTGGAAAAGTTGCACGGTCGGTGGGACGCGTCATATAATGAAGTGTAGCAGTGGTGTGTCAGTCTTTGGAGAGGTATGTCCGAGCGCAAAGACTTGAAAGTACCTTGCGGCGTAACGGCCATTACAACGATCGTCTGCTCCGTGGATGCGCAGTGTTCAAGCATCTGTTCTGGACATTTAAGCAATGCCGAGATGCTTTTACATACTGCAAGCCATTGGTACAAATTGAGGTACCTTCATGTATGGTAGATATACGCATCGGCTATTGCTAGCTGTGGCACAAGATGGCTGTGGGAGAATCCTTCCAATTGCGATCGCAATAACACCAGAGGAGTCAGCTGATGACTGGGAACTTCTTCCTATCTAGGTTAAGGAGGCATGTCTGCCCTCAACCTGACATATGCGTTATATCGGATCGGGGCCCTGGAATACTTGCGGCAATAGAACGCCAGGGAAGCATGTGGCATCGCACACACTATCGATATTGCCTGAGGCATGTTTCATCCAACTACTATGGGCAACATCGATCTAAAAGACAGAAACGGCAAGTGACCGATATGGGTATGAAATATCTATTAATATAATTTCTTTTGAAAAATTCAATTTATTTGCAATTGATGAGTGGTATGTAATATTCGCTATCAACGTATATTGGCAGGTTACGAGATTAATAAAGATCGTTTTCACGAGATGTTGGCCAGCTTGCGCGCAGATAACGCCGAAGGCGCAGAGTACTTGTGCAATATTCCTTTTGAACAGTGGACACAAGCATATGACGGCGGCCTACGATATGGTCATATGACCACAAACCTGGCCGAATGCATAAATTATGTGCTAAAAGGAACCCATGATCTGCCGATTATAGCAGTTGTGCGGGAGACATATTTTCGTTTAGCGGCACTATTTTCGAAGAGAGCAGCGAGTTATCGAGGGCAGATGTAAGGAGGCCATATATGGAGCTCGAAGGTCTTGCAAGAAATTAACCGTGGGAAGGCACGGGCGAACACCATGCACACAGTGTGTCACAACCGCGACAACCTATAGTTTCGTGTCACGGAGTTTGACAGACCAAACCAAGGTATTGTTGGCGGGCATTATCGTGTACACTTGACAAATAGGACATGCGACTGTGGGATATTTGATGCACTTCGTTACCCATGTGCTCATGTACTTACGGCTTGTCATAATCTCCGTCTTGATCTCATGAGCTATGTCGACGAAGTGTACAAAGTAGAAAACATGTACAACGTGTGGAGACACGTATTCCCACCAGTCCCAGATGAACGTAAGTGGCCATCGGTATCGCTTGCACCGTATAAGCTGTTGCCGGATAGACAATTGAGGCGCAAACCAAGAGGTCGACCTTGCTCGACTAGAATACGCAACAATATGGATATCCGAGAATCGACCAACCAAAGTCGGCGGTGCGGATGGTGTAGGAACCCGGGCCATACATCTCGCTCGTGTCCAAATCGGACTAGTTGACCGTGTTCTTAGCTTGTTTGTCTCCAGCTGGCTATGTAATTTCTATTTTTTTTGGAGGAAAACGATGAACTTTTGTACAATAACTCAAAATTTATTAAATATAAAAAAATTAAATTGCAAAAACTAAAAATTAAACTCAAAATTTATTAAATATAAAAAAATTAAATTGCAAAAAATACAAATTAAACCATTTCTATTTTATCAAAGATATTAATATTAAAAATTACAAAAGAAATAAAATTAAACTCAAAATTTATTAAATATAAAAAAATTAAATTGCAAAAACTAAAAATTAAACAATTTCTATTTTATCAAAGATATTAATATTAAATTTAAAAAAATTAAATTCGAAAAGAAATAAAATTAAACTCAAAATTTATTAAATATAAAAAAATAAATTGCAAAAAATACAAATTAAACCATTTCTATTTTATTAAAGATATTAATATTAAATTTAAAAAAATTAAATTACAAAAGAAATAAAATTAAACTCACAAATAATTAAATTGTAAAAAAAATTAAATCGCAAACAATAAAAATTAAACCATTTCTATTTTATCAAATATAAACATAATTACATTACAAAAAAAAATTTCAAAACTAAATCAGGGTTTAGGACTGATGCCGGTGGGAACCAGTGCCACACGGGGGCGGTCGGCGGTTACGCGCTGGATTCCTCCTTCTTCTAGCTTCCGGCGGGGGTCGTGGAACCTCGGGCGGGGAATCGAGTTCCTCCGGCAGTGGGTCTGGTTCTGGATGTTGCGATGATGACCCACCTTGATAAAATAATGACCCCGGAGGTGTTTGGATAAACTACGGTAGGGGTGACTGCATCCCGTACGACGAAGGAGTCTGGTAGAAAGAACTGCTCCTCGACGGCGCCTCCTCTAATCCCACATGCGACTTCGGTCTCACGATTGGCTGGCTATTGGGAGTAGTTGGGAACGGGCTCGAACCCGGCCATGCACTCCAACCTGGGGTAGGACTGGGAAAAGGAAACATATATGGGTTACGAGGATACATATAGGGGGGGAGTGCACTTTTGGCATAAGCGGTGGACAACGTGATATCGGTGTTCGGCCGAACCGATGGGCCCGGTGGTATGTAGTAGTATTGTTCTTTGGCCCGATGATTAATGTCTGTATTTGTTGTTGGGCGGTGGTCGAGTAGGCGTTGTTGATGGCCTTGTCTCATCACCCCTTCTCCTTGGATGTAAAGGGGCCCGACGTTCCCTTCGCTCTCGAATTTACCGTCGCCTCTCTTCATCCCACAACAGATACGGCTTGCCATGGATTCTAAACCATGGCATTTACTCCGGCACGCACGCTAACTCAGGAACGATGATCGGTTCTCGGTTAGGTAAAAAGTCATACCGGTTCTCCCACGTCTCGATATGACCTGATCAAAATCTTGCCCAATCTGTGTGCGGCTGCCGTAAGTCCACTTTGTGCTCATCATCGAGCACCTCAGGTGGCACGGGAATCGGTTGCCGGAATCCAAATTGCCGCGCACAGACCGATCCGTGGTGCATCTCCACGGTCGCGTAGGTGATTATTGGGACCTTAACGTGCCAAGCTGTTCGGATTTTGGAAGAACTCCTTCGGAATTACAGCCCGAATTTCGGGATCCTCGTACGGTGTCCATTGAAACTATATTAACATTACCAAAATATTAGTTGTATACATAATACTAGACACTACATACGAAATACTAAATTATAATAATGAAATTCGAAACTTACTTTTGATTCCGACCGTTGTTCCAATAGGAGCCGTAGTATATCCTCAGCGAGTTAGGTATTCCAACATGACTCACTTGGATGGGACCACCTAATTAAATAAACTTTTAGCATGCAATTATACTATAAATCTACGAAATAATTGTAAAATATAATATTAAATTTACTTCGTTATCAGTGGGAATGCATATGGCTGGTCGAGTCGAGGACGTAAAAATGGAAATCGAAACCATGCCCATGACTGCAGTAGTGATAGGCAACCTCCGATTTTTGCTTTACTCGGCCGCGTCGCCCCGTACATCTCACGGTACAACCTCGATAGCATAGCAGACCCCCAACTCAATTCACCAGCTGCTCTGAAATCAACAGGTTTCAGGAGCCATCTCAGGTGGACGAGGTTTCTAGAGAGGTCCGGCATCAGATAGCCTCCAATTATCTGAAGAATGTATGCCCGAGCATACCGTATTCTTTCTTCTTCGGTCAAACCCTCGTTCGGCTGCGGGAATGCGTCTCGTAACCAGGCCATATCGATCCGAGCTCCTTGAATTCTATCCGGAATGGCACCCAGAAGCTCGTAGCATACGGCCATCCAATCGATAGATGTTGCCGACCCGGTGACTACCGACCCGTCCACCGGTAATCCCAACTGCAACTGCACATCTTTTAGGGTGATGGTACACTCTCTGTATGGCAGATGAAAAGTGTGCGTCTCGGGTCTCCACCTCTCTATCAACGCGCTGATCAAAGGCGGCTCCAACTTGAACCCCGGCCTACCGTGGCCACGTGCCAAAAACCCACTTCCCGCAGGTAATTCTCGATCAACGGTGATGGGGGACCAGGCATGTTGCGAATATAACATTCCAACACCCGATCTACAGACTGTTTAAAAAAATTATAAAATTCAAAATTAATTCAAATTGCATAATTAAAAAAAATTTAATAATATTGCAAAATTAACATTAAAACTTACCATTTTCATTTGCTCGACGGCAATGTGCTTCTCGCCTAGGCGAAGTAATTCCCCGGCCATTGTAATCCGATAGAAAATTTTAAAATTTTCCAAAAAATAGATATATTAAAAAAATTATAATAGGCTTTTTCGTAAATACTGAAGGACTATTTTGAAATTTGAGCGTAAATTTCAAGGACTTTGAGAAAAAATTGAGAGAAAATTGAGAGCAAATTGAGAGAAAATTGAGAAAGGATTGAAATGTGAAGAAAATAAAGGGCTGGGGGGTTTTTATACTTTTTTTTGACCGTTGGGCGTTGGGGGCCCAACGGTTAAAAAAAATTGACCGTTGCGGGCTAAAGCGAGGCCCAGAGGGCGCGCTTTTGTCCACCTCAGCAAAAGCACGCCACGTGGATGCGTTTTTCTTTGAGGTGGACAGCGCGCCTCGTCGCGCTTTAGCCACTTCTCTCTAAAAACGCTACCGGCGTGGCGCGTTTTTGGGGAAACCGTACATTAGGTAAATTTTTTGAAAGTGGTATATTCGGGTAATTTTGTTTTTGTTTTTGTATTTATGGGAGCTTTGCCCGGTAGGGTTTTTCTAGGTGAAATTGGTGAAACATTAACTCCTCCAGTGTTGTAATCGCGGTTGAGGATTGCTGCTGTAATCGTTTGGGTATGTTTTCAAACGCCTAGCTAAAAGATTAATTTTCGGATTACTAACGCGTGTGTTAGCTATTATTGACTGAATGAGTTACTTGAAAATTGGTAAATTGTTGCTAAATTATTCTCTTAAATGTTGTTTATAGGTTCTTGTAGTCTCGTGATTGAGTTCATATCGAAAAATATTCAGTTGTGTGTTTCTAACTCGAAACCTCCGTGAATAAATCTGGAAAAACCCCAAGAAATTTGAAATTGTTCTTCGCCACCCGGTTATATGGTTGGTCGTGTGGCAGATCGTGTGTGCCACACGAGCGTGTGTCTGACCATTAGTTAGGTCGTGTGGGGGCACACGGGTGTGTGTGATTACACATGCAAATCAGGTAAGCCGTGTGGAACACATGGGCGTGTGAAATCACAAGGGCAGGATAGGTAGCTCATGTGAGCCACACGAGCTAGTCATTTGGGCCGTGTGGGCCACACACCATTTTGAAATTTTGATTTAGGGTCGATTTAATCTGTAATTCATAATTTGACTTGTAACACCCCTAACCCGTATCCGTCATCGTAATAGGGTTACGGAACATTACCTTAAAATCGTAACTTAAAACATTTAATTCCAAAAATTTTAAAATCAATTCATAATTCATTCAAACACATGCATATCGCCCCTTATTTAAGCCATCGAGGCCTTAGAAACACTTTAGAAATGATTTGGGACTAAATAAAAAGCATTCAGAACTTTACGAAAAAATATAAAAAAATTCACATTACATGGGTCACACGGCCATGTGCTTCATACGGCTGAGACACACGCCCGTGTCTCAAGCCGTGTACCATTCGAAATAGGGACACACGGCCTTGTCCCAGCCCGTGTTTGTGCCCGTGCAACTTTCTAACTTGGGTCACATGGCCAAGCCACACGCTCGTGTGCCATGCCGTGTAACTCTCAAAATAGCCTTACACGCCTATGTTCCAAGCTGTGTAATTGCCTGACTTGCAACCAAATCGAACCTTGTCCTTCACCCATTTCAAGCTTTAATACCTACACATAGTTTTAACTACACATACAAGATATAATCTAACTTCAAACATTCATAACATAATCACATAACCATTCTCAACTTGTAACCATAACACATTTATCTCTTAAATATACATCCACTCATTTCCAAGTACTAAGATGACAATAGCTGAAATACCCCAAACTCGACCCACGAGCCTTGACCGGATCTGGCATGTTCCTGGAGTGAAACATTTCAAAACTTTGTTGGTTACTTTAGAAAATTGGTTATTTTTTGGAGGAATCGATTGGAGTCGTGATTGCTTTGCAATCGGTGTCATTTTAAAAGTCTAGACTTTAATAAAACTTTATTCAAATATTTCAAAACTCATAAGTTAAAAGAAATGCCGAGTTGTTTAAAAGGTTACATTTAAATTGAAAATCATTTGTGTTTAGGTGTCAAACCATTTAAGATAAATTTTTAATTTTAAGAAAGTTATTTAATCTTGACTTGGTAAATGCCGTATCATACTTAACCAAATAAAAATGCATGCGTAAACAAACTAGTAGTAATGGCCTTATTACAACCGAAAATAACAAATAAATCCCGAAAATAAAGTAATAAGAAAACGCAAATTCAACTGTTCGAAATCCCGAAAATGTTCAGCATGGCCACCACATAGTCTCCGCTGACCCGGTCCATCTACTGAGTGTCACCTGAAAAGATATCCCACAACGGGGTGACTCAAACAGACTCAGTGTGTAACAACCAACACAAAGTCCCAACGATTCAGGCATATCAGATCATTCATATACATATAGCAAACATAGAGAATGATGCAATCCCGAACCCAAACCTAGATAACCATCCGCTACACACCACCCGTGCACGCCATCACACAGTGGGATTACTAAATCGACCCTCCATCCGCTACACATCATCAAAAAGCGATCATTTGCGACGACTTGCCCATCGCCCTTATAAATTTGTGGCATAGCCACCAGATACTTAAATGTGACATAAGTCACCACATTCAGATTATGTGACATGAGTCACCAGATATCGTGGTAAAAACCACCAGATCACTTCCCCTTTTCATATTCACCCATATGCCCCATGTATCATACAAATCATGCAAATAACATGCCAAATTCCTTATTTCATATTCTTATCCATTGCTCATATACGTCATATTCATAATTCATACACTATTAACATAGTAGTAGTAGAAGTAGGTTTACGTACCTGGATACTCTGTACCATTGAATGGTACCTTGAGCCATAACTTTCACATTCTTATTAACACATATTTTAAAAATTAATACCGTAAATCTATTAAGAGTTAGTGTGGGGTTACACACCTAGTTACTAACGCTTTCACTGGAATCCCGAAAGTCCTATCGAAACAGGTTGTACTCCTTCCTAATAACCCATGTTAGAATCGGCTAAACACTTAACAGACAAAAAGGCCCTTGGCCGAATATCAGGGCTCCCTTACCTTGATTATCTAGATCCAAAAATTGCTATCTGCTCAATGGAGATGTCGAAATACCTACAAGCCTTATGTTAGATTCCGCTCTAGCATTTAATGAACAAGATAAATGGCTTTCGGCCTACGGCTACACACATTTACCTTAGATCTTAAAGTCCTGAAAGATCCCCTCTTGAAATCGGCTACAATAGAAATCCCGAAATCTCCTTTATAGTTTCGGCCAAGAACATTAATGGGGTTAGATTCCAGCTTTTGGCTAAAGAAAAAGAAAGAAAAAGAGTCGATAGTTGATCCTTACCCTTACCAGAAATCGACGGCTCCTTGCTTGAACCCACGGCAATATTCGGCTATGCACGAGCTAGGTAGTGATCAACAGGTTTCGGCTATTGGAGTTTAATGGACAATCGACTATGGTCTAGAAAGAACTTACTTTCGGCTTTTGGAAGTTTGTGAAAAGAAGAAGAGAAAGGGTTGAGACTTGTTGCGATTTAGCTTAGATGCCAAGAAGGAGGTTCGGCCAACCTAAAAGAGAAAAGGAGAGATGCTCAGGAGAATTCGGCAATGGTGGTATGTTGACTGAAGAAAATTCGGCAATGGTGAGTTTTGGAAGAGGGATATTCGGCTTTGGTCAGTTGAAGAGAAAAGGAAGAAGAAAGCAAAGAAAGCTTGAATTCCTAAGGATTTTCGGCACAAATGAAATGAGTGAAGAGAGAACTAAATTTCGGCACACCTATACTATCACTAGCCGAAAATGCTATCAAGAAAGTCCTTGAGCCGGCCAACTCTTCTTTCCTTATCAGCTTCCTCATTTTTCTCCTATTTTCTCTCTTTTTTCCCATTCAAACTAATTCAAATAAATCAATAATTATCCTTGCCCTTAGCCGAAATTTTTAAAAGGAATTCAAGTACATCCAAAGCTCCTCCCTCAGTCTCCCAATGCTGTCCACTACTACTTTTTTTTTTTGCCGAAAAATAAAACTCCCAAAATGTTGCTTGTGCTGCTCGAACTTAAGGCCTCCTTGCACTGCATGTGGCGTCACTTACTAGGGCTTTAAGTGGCGCCTCCTTGCCACTTTTCCAAGCCCATTTTTATGTCATATTTCCCCGACTAATTTTTTTTAAGGCCTATCAGGCTTAGCTCCCTTTTAAACTTAAAATTTTCCAAGGCATTCACCTGCACTATAAGGTTCTCTAGATTCATAAAACATATTTATAATACACAAAGGCATGCTACTTCACACAATTAAGCAATAATGCACAAGCCCAAAATCCCGGATATTACAGTTCTACCCCCTTTAAAATAATTTCTACCTCGAAATTACCTGGCTAAAATAGGCGAGGGTATTGCTGTCACATTGCTTCTTCCGGCTCCAACGAAGCTTCTTCCGATCCATGATTACGCCATAGCACTTTGACTAAAAGAACTGATTTCCTTCGCATCACTTTCCCATCTCGCTCCAAGATCTGAATCTGTTCCTCCTCGTAGGACAAATCTGGTCTCAACTCCACCTCCTCAACTGGCACTATATGAGATGGATCCGATCGGTAACGACGTAGCATAGAAATATGGAACCCATCGTGCATCTACTTTAACTCCGTAGGCAACTCTAACTGGTATGCCACTGGTCCAACTCGCTTTAATACCCGATAAGGTCCTATAAACCTTGGATTTAACTTCCCTTTGTGACCAAATCTCATCACCTTCTTCCAAGGCGAAACTTTAAGAAACACTTAATCTCCCACATCAAATTCTATTTCCTTCCGCTTAAGGTCTGCGTACGACTTCTGCCTATCCGATGCCTCCTTCAACCGTGCTCGAATTACCTCAACCTTTTCCTCGGATTTAGCCACAATCTCTGGACCTAAAACTCGACGTTCCCCTAATTTCGTCCAACATGTAGGAGTACGACACTTCCGTCTGTACAGCGCTTCATATGGTGCCATCCGAATACTGGCTTGATAGCTGTTATTATATGCAAATTCCGCTAAAGGCAAATATTTTTCCCAACTTCCTCTGAAGTCAATTACACAGCCCCTCAACATATCTTCCAGCACTTGGATCACTCGCTCAGATTGACCATCTGACTGTGGATGAAATGCCATTGTGAAATCCAATCTGGTGCCTAAGGCTTGATGTAGAGCTTTCCAAAACCGAGACGTAAACCTTGGATCCTTATCTGAAATAATTGACACCGGCACTCCATGCAACCTCACAATTTCTACCACATACAATTTCGCCAACTTCTGCAAAGAATAGTCAACCCGCATTGGAATGAAATGTGCGAATTTCGTCAATCGGTCCACTATCACCCATACCGAGTCCTTCTTAGTAGGCGTAAGGGGAAGCCCACTAACGAAGTCCATGGTGATTCTCTCCCACTTCCACTGCGGAATCTTTATTGGTTGAAGCAATCCTGACGGAACTTGGTGTTCAGCCTTAACTTGCTGACACGTTAAACACTTCCCTACAAATCCGATAACTTCCCACTTAAGATCAGGCCACCAAAACTGTTCCCTTAGATCTCTGTACAATTTACTACCTCCAGGATGCATAGCATAAGGGCTACCATGCGATTCCCGAAGAATCCTCTGCCTTAACTCCTCGTTCTTCGGCATACAGACTTTACCCTTGAAACACAGTACTCCTTCGTCAATAATTCCATAATCTTCCAACTCCCCACTCTGCACTTGCCGTAACTTAGCACTTAAATCTTCATCCATTAACTGTCCCTCTTTCACCTTATTCAACCACGTCGGCTTAACTTGCAACTCTGCCAACAAACTTCCATCGTCATACAAGCTAAGATGTGCAAACATCGCCCTCAGATCCGAACTACTTTCCGACTTAGGGCATCTACTACCACATTCGCCTTGCCTGGGTGATACTCTATGGAACAATCGTAGTCCTTCAATAACTCCACCCACCTTTGCTATCTCAGGTTCAATTCTTTCTGAGTCAACAGATACTTAAGGCTTTTGTGGTCTGTGTAGATCACTGACTTTTCTCCATATAAATAGTGCCTCCATACCTTAAGAGCAAAGACCACTGCCGCCAATTTCAAGTCATGCGTCGGATTATTAACCTCATGAGGCCTTAATTGCCGAGACGCATAAGCGACTACCTTCCCATCTTGCATCAGAACACATCCTAGTCCTGTGTGAGAAGCATCACAGTACATCACAAAATCCTTCCACGCCTCCTCTTTGAATCGAGCCAGGAGCTTGGTCAACACCCTCTTAAGCGTCTCAAAGCTCTCCTGTTGCTTATCCGTCCATACAAAAGGTACTTTCTTTCTCAACAACTTCGTCAAAGGTGCAGCTATTGATGAGAACCCTTCTACGAACCTTCTGTAGTAGCCTGCTAAACCCAAGAAGCTACGAACCTCAGCCACAGATTTAAGTGGTTTCCAATCCAACACTGCCTCAATCTTCCTAGGATCCATCCTTATCCCTTCTGCAGACACTACATGCCCTAAGAATGCGACCTCCTTCAGCCAAAATTCACACTTGCTGAATTTGGCATAGAGCTTCTTCTCCCTTAACACTTGCAACACTATCCGAAGATGCTCATCATGTTCCTCCTCAGACTTGGAATACACTAGAATGTCGTGGATGAACACAACGACGAACCTATCCAAGTAAGGTTGAAAACCCAGCTCATCATATCCATGAACGCGGCTGGGGTGTTCGTCAATCCGAACGGCATTACTAGGAACTCATAATGCCCGTATCTTGTCCGAAAAGCTGTCTTATGGATATCTGCTTCCTTCACCTTAAGCTGATGATATCCAGACCTTAGATCGATCTTTGAGAACACTGTGCCCCCTTAAGTTGGTCGAACAAGTCGTCTATCCGTGGCAAAGGGTACTTGTTCTTGATGGTCAGCTTATTCAACTGATGATAATCTATGCACATATGCATAGTTCTGTCCTTCTTCTTCACAAACAAGACCGGTGCTCCCCACGGGGACACACTGGGTCGAATAAACCTACGATCAAGCAACTCTTGTATTTGAGCCTTGAGCTCAACCAACTCCTTCGGTGCCATTCTATACGAGGCAATTGACACAGGAGCTGTCCCCGATAACAAGTCAATTCTGAACTCTACCTCCCTACCCGGGGGTATTCCAGGTAACTCCTCCGGAAAGACATCCACAAATTCCCTCACTGTTCTAACTCCACCAACTCCCCCTTCTCTTGCATCCAACGCACTAACGAAGGCCAAAAATGCCTTGCATCCTTTCCGAACCATCTTATCAGCCTTTAGAGCAGAGACTACATTAGACAGGTAGTTTACGTTAGACAGGTAGTTTCTTCTTTCTCCTATCATAATTATCGTCTCATCCTCAGGCGTCCTTAACTCCATTCGCTTAGCTGCACAATCCAATATAGCCCGATGTTCCACTAGCCAGTCTATGCCAAGAATGAGATCAAATTCTCCGAAAGGTAGTTCCATCAAGTCGGCAGGAAATACCACTCCCTGAATCTCTAGAGGTACACTCTAATATATCTTATTCACCACTATAGTTTGACCTAATGAGCTTATTACAGTCATCTCCCTATCAGACAGTTCAGAGGCCATGCCTAGTGTTTCAACTACACTACATGCAACATAAGAATTGGTCGAGCCAACATCAATTAAAGCAAAATAAGGCTTGCCAGCTATAAAGAATGTACCGGTTATGACGTCCGGTGCGTCTCCATCCTCCCTCCGACGAACTGCATACACTAGACCCGGCTGTCTTGCCTCTGTATTACCAACACCTTGGCCCGGAGTTCCACGTCCTCTTCCAGAACCATTACTCTACCAATCGGACCCACGACCCGAGGAGGCTCTTGCCCACTTCTTCCAGACCTAATTAAAACCACGACTGTGGGTGGCTCCATCTATTTTTATAGGGCGATCCTTAATCATGTGTTCCTTAGACCCACACTTGAAACATCCCCCTGTCTTCTTCCAACACTCTCCTAGGTGCATCTTTTCACACTGAGTACAAGTACGGTACTGCCCTCCTGTCACAGCCTGCTGACCTCGCGTCCCATCAACTCTAGGCCTCTTTTGAAATTTTCGGATGGCCCTGATGTTCCAAAACCTCTCTTTTGCTTGTTCCGATTCGTATTCTGTTTCACAGAGTCCTTAATCCCTTCGGCTACCTTAGCCTTTTCCACCAATATGGCAAACTCCCGCTCCTGCTACGGAGCTATCAACAACCTCAGGTCATCCCTCAGTCTGTCCTCGAATCGGACGCATCGTTCATGCTCCGTAGCCACAATACCCCGAGCATACCGGCTCAACCTTAAGAATTTAGCCTCGTACTCCGTTACGGACTTGTTCCCTTGAACCAGCCACAGAAATGCCTTTCTCTGCGCATCAGTATAACTGGTACCAATATACTTCTTTTGATACGCTGCCTTAACATACTCCCAAGTGAGATCCTCAGCTGTAGCACCATCCCGAACTGTGAGCCACCATTGATATGCCTCGTCGTGAAGTAGCGACACTATTCCTTTCAATTTCTCCTCAGCAGTTAGATCAAGCTCATCCATAATTCGCTCTGTCGCATCCAACCAATACTCAGCCGTACTAGGTGCCACACCAGATACGCCACGGAACACCTCAGCTCCATTAGCTCGTAGTCGCTCGGGTACAAATTTTCGAGCTCCCATACCTCTACCTGCTTCAGCCATCATCTCAAGAACTCGCAGCACGCGCTGCGATCTTTCGCATCATCCCTTATGCGATCTTGCGCCAACAACAGCGGTGGTGGTGGGGTGGTGGTACCTCATTTTCTGACCTTTGTCCAGACCTAACGGGTTCCGACACGGTTATTCTGCCTCTACCACGTCCTCGCACATTACGACCACGTCCCCTAGAACTTATTTCTATGATCGTGCTTTAATCTGATTTAAGAAATTTTATGCATTAGTATTTTGTTCCACTGATTATCCGCGAACAATTTTATGAAAAGGCGCTTAGTAGTAGTTCTTTCAATCATTTCAAGGTTTTCGTTTCAAATTTTCTACCCTAATTCAGAGAAACACAATTATTCGATAGTCTCTACTATACACACATTCATCACTCGAATATTTTCGTCTGTTCTAATCCAAGGGGTATTTTCGTAATTTATCCTATAGGGGTATTTTGGTGATAAATCGGGGTTAATTTGAAGATCTTAATAAATCAAGGTACTCCAAAATTTTCAAAACTCGAGGGTGTTTTGAAAATTTTCCCAAATCAGAGGTATGGCAGAAATTTTGGAAATCGGGGTTATTTTGGTAATTTTGTAAGTCAGGGGTAATTTAGTAAATTTTCCAAACCAGAGTATCTTGGTATTTCGAAAAACAGGGATTTTGGTCCTTTGTAAAGTAAGCAAATCTTAATAAAATTTGAGGGTAGTATGGTAATTTTATAAACCAAGGGTATTTTAGTAATTTTACAACCAGGGGTATTTGGGTAATTTTGTAAATCGGGAATATTTCGAAAAATTTTATGAAAGAGTTTTCTACAATTCAAAGGGGTAATTTGGTGATTTTAAAACTTAAGTTTTTATAGAAATATGGCTAGTCCCTTTCGGGTTTTAATTATTGAGTTTAGCCTGTGAAGGAGTCCTCTTGGTTAGGGTGAACCGTCACTACGCACCAGGTAAGATTCGAGCGAAGAGGAGGTGAGTCACTAGGACTGCTTAAATACTAGGCTCTTCCTGAATCCAATCCTAGACATGCGCACGATGGTTGCCACACCATAACTCGGCGACTCAGTCATAGGTTGGTTTTAATTAGGCATTAAAGTTTTATGTAACTCTGTGTTGGGGTAAGCTAATCCTAGGGTTTAATAACTTAATATACTAATCTACGTTCCCGTTATACCCTTATACAAGTCATACAATAATTCATACCACAGTTAGGGGTACTTACCTGGTGGACTTTGGGTCGGAGACTTAGGTGCCATGCCAGAAAACCTGCTTATTTCGCAAAATCTTTCACAAAACTCATTTGGGCTTAATTTTAAAAATGTTATGGGTTTTAAACTAAAGGCTGAGAGTTTAAAACTGGGCTCTGATACCAAGCTGAAACACCCCAAACCTGGCCCACGAGCCTTGATCGGATCTGGCATGTTCCTGGAATGAAACATTTCAAAACTTTGTTGGTTAATTTGGAAAATTTGGTTATTTTGAGGAGAAATCGATTGGAGTCGTGATTGCTTTGCAATCGGTGTCATTTTAAAAGTCTAGATTCTAATAAAACTTTATTCAAATATTTCAAAACTCATAAGTTAAAAGAAATGCCGAGTTGTTTAAAAGGTTACCTTTAAATTGAAAATCCTTTGTGTTTAGGTGTCAAACCATTTAAGATAAATTTTTAATTTTAAGAAAGTTATTTAATCTTGATTTGATAAAAACCGTATCATACTTAAACAAATAAAAATGCATGCGTAAACAAACTAGTAGTAATGGCCTTATTACAACAAGAAAATAACAAATAAATCCAGAAAATAAAGTAATAAGAAAGCATAAATTCAAGCTGTTTGAAATCCAGAAAATGTTCAGCATGGCCACCACATAGTCTTCTTGACCGGTCCATCTCTTGAGTGTCACTGAAAAGATATCCCCAAGCGGGGTGAGTCAAAGCAGACTTAGTGTGTAACAACCAACACAAAGTCCCAACGATTCAGGCATATCAGATCATTCATATACATATAGCAAATATAGAGAATGATGCAATCCCGAACCCAAACCTAGATAACCATCCACTACACATCACCCGTACCTGCCATCACACCGTGGGGATTACTAAACCGACCCTCCATCCGCTACACATCATCGAAGGCAGTCGCTGCAGATGACTTGCACATCGCCCTTATAAATTTGTGGCATAGCCACCAGATAATTAAATGTGACATAAGTCACCACATTCAGATTATGTGACATGAGTCACCAGATATCGTGGTAAAAACTACCAGATCACTTCCCCTTTTCATATTCACCCATATGCCCCATGTATCATACAAATCATGCAAATAACATGCCAAATTCCTTATTTCATATTCTTATCCATTACTCATATACGTCATATTCATAATTCATACACTATTAACATAGTAGTAGTAGTAGGTTTACGTACCTGGATACTCTGTACCATTGAATGGTACTTTTAGCCATAACTTTCACATTCTTATTAACATATATTTTAAAAATTAATACCGTAAATCTATTAAGAGTTAGTGTGGGATTACACACCTGGTTACTAACTCTTTCACTGGAATCCCGAAAGTCCTATCGAAACAGGTTGTACTCCTTCCTAATAACCCATGTTAGAATCGGCTAAACACTTAACAGACAAAAAGGCCCTTGGCCGAATATCAGGGCTCCCTTACCTTGATTATCTAGATCCCGAAATCGCTATCTGCTCAATGGAGATGTCGAAATACCTACAAGCCTTATGTTATATTCCGCTCTACCATTTAATGAACAAGATAAATGGCCTTGACCCACTGACTACACACATTTACCTTAGATCTTAAAGTCCCGAAAGATCCCCTCTTGAAATCGGCTACAATAGAAATCCCGAAATCTCCTTTATAGTTTCGGCCAAGAACATTAATGGGGTTAGATTCCAGCTTTTGGCTAAAGAAAAAGAAAGAAAAAGAGTCGATAGTTGATCCTTACCCTTACCACAGAAATCGACAGCTCCCTTGCTTGAACCCACAGCAATCGGCTATGCAGGCTAGGTAGTGATCAACAAGTTTTGGCTTTTGGAGTTTAATGGACAATCGACTATGGTCTAGAAAGAACTTACTTTCGGCTTTTGGAAGTTTGTGAAAAGAAGAAGAGAAAGGGTTGAGACTTGTTGCGATTTAGCTTAGATGCCAAGAAGGAGGTTCGGCCAACCTAAAAGAGAAAAGGAGGGATGCTCAGGAGAATTCGGCAACGGTGGTATGTTGATTGAAGAGAATTCGGCAATGGTGAGTTTTGGGAAAGGGATATTCAGCTTTGGTCAGTTGAAGAGAAAAGGAAGAAGAAAGCAAAGAAAGCTTGAATTTCTAAGGATTTTCGGCACAAATGAAATGAGTGAAGAGAGAACTAAATTTCGGCACACCTATACTATCACTAGCCAAAAATGCTATCAAGAAAGTCCCTAGGCCGGCCAACTCTTCTTCCCTTATCAGCTTCCTCATTTTTCTCCTATTTTCTCTCTTTTTTCCCATTCAAACTAATTCAAATAAATCAATAATTATCCTTGCCCTTAGCCGAAATTTTTAAAAGGAATTCAAGTACATCCAAAGCTCCTCCCTCAGTCTCCCAATGCTGTCCACTACTACTTTTTTTTTGCCGAAAAATAAAACTCCCAAAATGTTTCTTGTGCTGCTCGAACTTAAGACCTCCTTGCACTGCCTGTGGCGTCACTTACTAGGGCTTTAAGTGGCGCCTCCTTGCCACTTTTCCAAGCCCATTTTTATGTCATATTTCCCCTACTAATTTTTTTTAAGGCCTATCAGGCTTAGCTCCCTTTTAAACTTAAAATTTTCCAAGGCATTCACCTGCACTCTAAGGTTCTCAAGATTCATAAAACATATTTATAACACACACAGGCATGCTACTTCACACAATTAAGCAATAATGCACAAGCCCAAAATCCCAGATATTACAATAGCATACTATTTCATATTTTGGAACTGTCAAACATGTTAGGTAACAAGTAGGAAATTCATAAGTTGGTCAAGTGTACAACATGCCACAACATTTCACTCAAAAACTAGGAATTTAACACTGTAATACTTAGGTTCCTAGTACATGCCATAAACCAAACCGAGAGATTAAGTCTACCAAGGTTCCCGGATAATATGATTCCTAGCGTCGACTCGATTATCTTAGCCTTTAAAATGTAATCTACAAGATGAGCAAATTTATAGGTAAGCTTACACGGAGCTTAGTAAGTTCGTTTAGAAGTTAATAATTCTTTCCATTCAAATGTATATTTAGTCAACATTAGATATAGAATTTCTCATTCCACACAACTTATACAATAAGTACAGTCAATTTTGTAGTTCAATACAATAATAGGCATTGCTCGATTGAGCTTCTCATCAGTATAACCATAGGTTCCTTCTCGTTTGAGCCTTACTCAGTACAACAATAGAATTTACTTGTTTAAACATCAGTCAATATAACAGTAGGATTTATTCAGTTAAGCATCCATTCATTAGAAAAATACGATTTGCTCAATTGAACTTCATTCAGTATATCAATAAGATTTGGCTCGATTGAACGTACTTCCAATATAAGAACAACATTTTTCCAACAAGGTATCATCAAGAATGTAAGTATTTAGGAATAAAACTAATTATACGAACTTACCGAATTGTTTTGTAGGAGATTCCAAGGTACAAGGACTATTCCGCGGTTTTTCCTTTTCCCTGATTATCCACTCGTTCTTGATCTAAAATAACAATTTCATTCCATGGATTATAATAACAACATAACTTGATCCATTCCATGCAATTGAGTCCTTTTTGGTCAATTTACATATTTACCCCATAATCTTTCATTTTATACAATTTAGTCCTAGGCACTAATCATGCAAATTATCCATTCTTTTCTAAACACCCATGTTACCCAACATACTATACTTTAAATAAGTCCCTATTTGCAATTATTTCACCTCAAGTATATGCAATTTACCATTTAATCAATTTAGTCCCTAAACATCAAAATCATCAAAAATCACTTTTCAAAACATTCAAATCTATTAAAAAAGTTTCATGTTTCATCACAAAATCTAATAAACAACCTCATTCATCAATGAAAACTTTTATAACATTTAACAGTTTCACAAATTGGTCCTTGATATAGATGGATTAAATTGAGACAAACTTAAAACATAAAAATTACTGAAAACGGGCATCAACACACTTACCAAATCAAGGTCTAAAGATTAAAAATGAAAAACCCTAACCTTTCCTCTCTTTTCCGTGGAGAAGATGAAGAAAGTGAGAATTTTCTCCAAATTTTTAAGTTTAATTATATATATACTTATGGCATTTTTGTAAATACTTTAACTTTCTTAATTAAGCTTTTATAATGCATTAATTAGGCTAATCACTTTAATAATCATAATCTCATCAAATCCCACTAACACCCATGGCTAATTTTTCCTTTTAGTCCCCTTAATTTAACTACTCAACCTTTGCAGTTTTTACAATTCAGTCTTTTTTACTTATTAAACTATCCAAACAATTAAATTTCTCAACCAAAATTTAATATGACTTTAGAGACCTCATAAATATACTAATTAAACAATTTTCACGAAATATTTTGTCGTGATTATGGTCTTGAAACCACTATTTCCGACACCACTAAAAATTCGGGCTGTTACAAGACCTAGTTTGATTGTCCTGAGACCCCAACATGTCTTTAGACCTCAAGAACAAAAAACTTAAATTTCTTACATTTTTTGGGTACATGTCTCGAGACATGGTTTGATTGTCTTAAGACATAAGGTACGAAGTCTCAATACATAGTGACCTTGTCTCGTGACATAAAACATCAAAAGCTAAATTAGTAATTATTTAGTTTAGGGTCTCGAGACATAAGGGGTCTTTGTCTCGAGACTTCAAACTTAGAAGTTTAAGTCATGAAACAGGGGAAGCATGTATCGAGACATGGCTTCTCTGGCTCAAGACATTGTCTTGTATTTTGCTTGTTTGACTTGAGATTTGCAACCTGGCCCCGTGTTTAACTATATTTAACCTCGAATTATTATATCTGGGCGTAATAGACTTCATTTATATGCATTTAAAACTCATAACATCCTTTAATTGTACTTGCCACATTTGTTTTATTTTTTTCTTTGATGATTGTGTTTTAATTGTACTTGCCACATTTGTTTTATTTTTTTCTTTGATGATTGTGTTAAGTGATTGTTTGAGTTACTTTGGAAACAAATGCAGTGTCTTGGATTTGATTGACTTTTAGGTCGGGTGTAGAGTGTTACAAGCAGTTTCTACATCTTTCTACATTTGTGACAATTTGAACTTTTAGTGTTGAATTTTTTTAGTTGAAGTAACAATTTCATTAAAATCCTTCCCAATTATTCATGCTCTCTGTACCCTATTAGTGATTGATCATATAATCCCATAGATTCTCTCAAACATATTGGATAAGACTACCCTAAACTATCATCACCAACAATGGTTGATTTCTCCAATTAAGAGAAGCAATGAGAGCTTGAACTAAGCTACCTTCAATTACTAATCGACCTCTTAATCCCTCTACAAAACCAAATTCCCCTTGTAAAGCCATGTTTGTCCATTATTCCTTATTTTGAAAAACCAATCATCTTAATATAGAATCCATTCTTTCGTCGGGAACTCTTGTTTCCATATTACTAACTAGGTCAAGATTATGAGCTTTAACTAAGAAAAAAAATGTACCTAAAAAAATCTTGACCTCCATTTCCCCACTCCCCTAGCATTCAACAATAATATCTTATATTGAGATAGAAAATGAGTTAGAACTTAACAATCATCTTCCATTCTAACCTCTTCATCATCCTTGATCTTAAGTTCTTTTGAATCAACCATAACTTGATTCCAAGAACTAAAAATCAGGACTTGGATTAATGCCAAACATCCCATTACCCCCAATTCGGAAATATTCAAATAATCTACATTAATCTGATTCAAACTATCCATAACCTGAGTTAGAATAGAATCCAACCCACTCAAATCGAGTAATTTAACATCTTCCTAGTGTTCAAAGGTGCATGCATAGGAAGAGAATATGAAAAAACTGCCTTATTGAATGATAAAGTCGAAGATCCATGTGTCCATACACTAAACACTACAACGATTTGTAATATTAAAAAGCACTTTCGATTTTCCTTTCCATACCTTAGATCAAATTGAAGAAGGTCCACCAAGAGCATCCTTCAAAGGCTGTAGAACAACCTACCCTTGTTCCATTTCAACTCTTACTGAGTCAACCGGTTACAACTCCTCAATTTCACTCATTAAAAAAATCTTGAGCAATCTGTTCTCATGTGATAGCAATGTCGCACTTGCAGATTTTCATTTGTTGAAACGCTTTTGTCTCCTCCTAGCTATCATCCAAGAAGAAAATTGATTATCTGCACTAAATGTATCGCTATCAATCATAATGTTATCACCTTTAGGTCCCACCCTTGTCCCTTCACTCACCGAATTTGCCTCATTAGCATTCTTCCTCAAGCATAGTTTAATTTTATGTTGATACACTCCATATGTAAACAAATCATCTAGACCTTCATATTCCACTTTTTTTTTTCCAAAATGAACATATCATCATACAGCCAATAAGTATATGAAAACTAAGTTAAAAATTTGAAATCAAGTCATTAAAAGGAAAGGGAAGTGGGTTGCTCAAATTAATAAAAGCCTATAGCCCCACTATATTATTAATTTCATACATTACTAGTTAAATATATTTCATCTCCTTATTAAAATGTGGTTTACATGAGTAGATAGGAACTTTGGTCCTCATTGGTTCCATCAAAGTAAACTTGTCAATTAAGAATTGAATTCAAAAATCAGACTTTATAAAACCTGACGCAACTTAATTTGACTATAAAAATTCAGCAATCCAAATACATTCAACCCACACTTAAATTAATTTGAATCCAATCTAACTTGAAATTGATCCAAACATGTAACAATTTGAACTTGAACCACAAAATGATCCAAATAGATAACTTAAAAACAACGAATTTAAAGTAGCTCAAACTGAAAACGATCTTAAACACAGTCCAAAACAATTTAAATTTGAAATTACTTGAACTTGAAACTGATAAAAGCTAAAATTAACATGAGCCTGAAACTACCTGAACTAATGTGGCCAAAAAATATTAAATATTATTTTTAAAAAAATAACATGAATTGAATTTATCCAAATCATCTTCATCCAAAATTAACTGAATGCGCTCATTTAACAAATCTAATTAGATGCGATAGTTACTGTTAGCTAAAATTTGATAAAATTATATCTTCACCGCCAAAATCCCAATCCCTTTATTACAAAAGTTTGACTTTGTTCTTTATTAAAATTCTATATTTAAAATTTCTATATTTCTCAAGTTGCAAGCTTACTAAATATAACTTCTTCTTTTTTGTGTAAAAAGAAAAATCGTAGAGAATTAAATTAAACTAACAAAATTAAAAGCATCACTAATCTTATCATTATCAAGGACTTCAAGTAATTCCGTAGCGCCTTTTGGCAAGATATGTACCTCTTTTGCATTCACAGTAACCATCTTTATAATACGATCAACAACATGATTAGTCTCCTTAGATATATGCCTTATCACCTAATGTTTTTTATTCTGTATCAGCTTCTAAATTTGCATGACTGATAGCAAGATAAATTCGTATTTTTAATATATTTATTTTTAGCTAATTATCAAATAAAATGCTATTAAATTTAGATTTTTCTTATAAAAAATGAAGTTGATGTGTCGAATTCAAACTGTTACAAAAAGGGGCTAAATTGGAACAAAAAGCAAAGAGGATGGCTTGATTGAAAGATTGAAGATTCAAAGATGATTGGATAAAGATTGAAGGGTTGAAGATTTTTTTTAAAAGTGGCTGGATAAAGATTTAAAGATTTTTTATATTGTTACAACTCTATAATTAGTTTAAATTCTAATTTAAATTTAATTTTTAGATTTTGAATTTTTTAGTGATAATATTAAAAAAAATCTAACTAAATTTTAACACTAAAAGTATATGTAAATACCTAATAGCTACAACTAATTAATTACACTTTACCTTTCGCATTTAATAAATTCTTTAATAAATTCTTTTCGCATTTAATACTTTTAGCTTTTTGGTTTAATTTCCTTCCAAGGCCTTTTCCTTTCCACCTTTCACAATTCCATAAAACCACTTTCAAAGCATGATTCTTTTTCATGATTAACTAAATCTTTTTTAGCCTTAGTAATCGTGAGATATAAACCTACACTAAAGACTTTGCAATTCGGTATTCGCTATCTCTCCGATATATAGGATAGTACAAATTCGTCCCTCAAAATTGATTCGATTTCAATTCAAAAAGCGCGCGTTGGGTTGGAATCGTTTGGCGTATAGTTGGGAAGTTGAGCGGGCCGTGCAGTATTCAAAATCTCGCGGACAAATTGGCATGTTCAATTGGAAAAAGCTAGTTGGATTCCGTCAAGGGAGATAGTGATCGGATTTAAACAACCCACATGGTTGAGGCCGTTAATTCGAGTTGGGCTTTTCAGATTGCAAGACTGTCGAAGTCTTTTAAATTACGGGCATGTGCCACGTGGTTGGAAATTTGACAATGGTTAATTTGCAGGTGATACCGGGATCGACTACGCGAGGAAGAGTTGGAGTACATCGAGGCTAAGGCCTTAAACAATATTTTATTTATCCATTTATTTTATTTTCTTAAATTTTATTATAATCAATTTAAACCCCTCATTTTTTTTTCAGCACTACTACGCACAAGTTGTGGGCACGACTGTAGCCGTAACAACGAATCTGGTCACAAGAAAAGGCTAAATTAGATAACCAATCCATGTGGATTTGACCCTACTACTCTATATTTCAATTTATTGTTATATTTGTCATAGGAATTTATATTTGGTGGTTTCGACGTCCATCAATGACCAATGCTAAAATTGGGTTTGGTGAAGTTCTAAATTCTTCTTTGGATTGCTTGGAATGCCTCTAAGCTATCAGTTTGGATCAAGATTCTATTGAAGCCCTTATCTTGTGATATGGTCAACCCATCAAGAGTGCCTCATAACTCGATTTCAAGAAGTGCTCAAAACCTATAATCCATTCCCCTAAATTATTTCGCACCACTTTTCCTGCATTAAATTTGTTTTCAAATTAAATGCACCATCAATATACAAATGAATCCAGTTATACAGACTAATTAAATTAAATTTTGGTTTCTCACTTTTGGTATGCCCCATTTTTCCAACTGCAAAATGATCGACGAATTCTACTCTGGTGTTGAATTCTTTCAAAATCTAAAACAAAAGGCATAAAATAATATTCTCTTTCATGGAATTTGAAATTTGGAACAAAAAGACTAGTGGGTAAGCTTGGTCAACTTTTTTGACACATTGGGAAAGCAAATTGAAAGAATGATAATATAATAAATATTTATTTAAACTCTTTGAATAAAAGGTAGTAGGAAAAGTTGATAAATAAAAGGTCAAATTATGATTGTGGTCCCATTATGTTTAAAATTAAAATTTAATTTTAACAAGTGTTAAATGTACTGGTAAGGTATGTTATATTCTTATAGAGAGAATTCTGATTCAAACCTTAAAAAGATAACATTATTAGGAAAGACAGTCATAAATCCTAAAATGATTAGTCTCTGTGGGCCATAAAATGGACATTAAAGATACCTTAGTTACAAAAGAAATTGAAATTTAATCTATATACTTTAATTTGACACAGTTTGACCCCTTTATTTTTATAATACCTTTAGCTAGCCCAAAATAATTAACATCCTTAACTATTTGGTTTAAAACACTTACATGAATTTTCCTTAAAAATACCATCTCAACTTATCACGCTAACATGGACTTTTTTTTTTTTTTTTGAGATGGAAGGAATAGTTTTAAGGAGGTTTTATTATGAATTTCATCCCTCTACTTTACAAAAACTAAAATGTTAGTCACTTTACACTAATTAGTTAGAATTTGATTCCTATGCCTTATGAGAACTAAGAAGTTGAACGAATAGTCGGAAAGCTCAATCCGTCAAATTTCGAGGTAAGTTTTAAGCAATCGGATTAATTTGAATTATCTCTATATTAAATTGTACATGTTCGAGTGACATAATAAAATTTTATTTTCAAATTGCCGAATAAGGCATAGGAATTATTATATGTGATAGCCGAATGTGGATTAGTAAATACATGTATATATCTATAACCATTGAATAATTGAGTTGGCCAAATATATGCACTTGTGATAAGGGACAAATATATATATGGGAATAGAATATTCGGATATGTGTGAGTGTATATATATTTGATGATGCCAAATGTGGTATGGTGACTTTAAATGTGTTTGCCGAATATGATAGTATCATGAACATGTATTTATTTATATAAATACCTTGGATGGTTGAAATATGTATAAAGATATATATATAAATGTTACCAATGTGATAGAGTATAAGATTAATTTGTATTGGCTGAATGTATATTTGCCTTATGTATGAAATTTTGATATGTTTGGACTGGATAAATAATTATGAGTTGAGTAGTAGTTAATTGTGGAACATGAAATAGGTGATGGTGGTGATTGAATAAATAAATATGTGTTTAATTGAGCGTGACCGAATGTGATGGTAAATTATAGGAAGAAAGAATTGGTTTGAATGTGCGTATTTGTGTAGGTTCATATTTATAATATGTGAATATATATGTTATGTTTAAGAGGATGAGCACTGTGTGTGTGAATATTTACACCGAGCACTGTGTGTGCGGAATCAGTTATATGGCACTGTGTGTGCGGAAATCTTAAGTAACGGCTCTATGTGAGCGATACGTTACGGGAAGTGGCGGAAATGTTAAGTAACGGCTCTATGTAAGCGATACGTTACGGGAAGTTGGCACTAAGTGTGCGAAAATGTTAAGTAACGGCTCTATGTGAGCGATACGTTACGAGAAGTTGGCACTAAGTGTGCGAAAATATTAAGTAACGGCTCTTTGTGAGCGATACGTTACGGGAAGTTGGTACTAAGTGTGCAGGGTTATGAATTCATCCAAATATTGATTAATGAATGGAGATATTTAGAAATTTTGCTTATGAAAATGATGCATGATATCTTGGACATTACGGTATTAACGAGGTAAGTTACTCCTATTTCATGAAATTATAGGATGAGACGTATCTATTAATTAAGGAATTTATTCAAATTGAATATGCGGTATAATAATATGCGGTTTTGAGGCATATGAAAATAGGTAAGGTTTGCATAACAATCGATTACATGTGTATACTATTATGAGCTCTTTTACGATTGAATTGATTCATTTAAAGTTCGGTTATTGAAATGTTGTTCATAAAAACCATTGCTTATCACTTACTAAGCTAAGTAAGCTTACCGTTGATTTCATTTGACAATTTATAGGTCTTGAAGTTTAAGCTCGTACTCGGGGTTTCTTGTCGAAGTCAAGCACACTATCAACTACTATTTTGGTACCTCATCAAAGTTGATCTTTTGTATTAATGGCATGTATAGGCTATGTTACCTTTCGAATTGTTGCAGATGATGAGTATATGTAACTTTGTATTTATGTATGCCATGCGAAAATGGCTAAAATATGATATTTTGGGTTTATTAGAGTTCGGTCATGTTAATATCTTATGATGAAAGTATGATTCATGATGTGTATGTGTTTGATGCTTGGTTATAAGAATGAATGTGTGAAATAAGGTTTGGTGTATGTATATTTGGTTTTGATAATGGTTAATTCATCTTAATAAAGTGATTATATCATGTATATATTCAGAGAATGGAGTTTTGATGACCTGATGAATTGGGTTTTTTGTTTGTATTGAATAAAAATGCCTTTTACATGAAATGGGTTATACGAATTAGGGTTAAATAAGATAATGTTTAAAGCATGCTATGGAAGTTCATTATTATCTATTAGGCATTCGGTAAAGATCATATGAATAGTGTATTTTATGCACGAAATGTATATACATGTTTATATTATTCTATGTTGTTATATATAACTAAATAAGTAGTTAAATTTTATTACATGTTAGTTGATTACAATATTTGAATAAACAAATGACAGGTATTTAAATTATTTATTTGTGAATGCTTGTTTGGGGTTATGTTATGTTGGGTAATGCTTCGTAACCCTAATCCGGCGACGAATACGGGTTAGGGGTGTTACAACCCACATGGTTGAGGTCGTCAATTCGAGTTGGGCTTTTCAGATTGCAAGACTGTCGAAGTCTTTTAAATTATGGGCATGTGCCACGTAGTTGGAAATTTGACAATGGTCTATTTGCAGGTGATACCGGGATCGACTACGAGAGGAAGAGTTGGAGTACATCGAGGCTAAGGCCTTAAAAAATATTTTATTTATCCATTTATTTTATTTTCTTAAAAAAATTTTCAGCACTACTACGCACAAGTCATAGGCACGACTGTAGCCGTAACAACGAATCTGGTCACAAGAAAAGGCTAAATTAGATAACCAATCCATGTGGATTTGACCCTACTACTCTATATTTCAATTTATTGTTATATTTGTCATAGGAATTTATATTTGGTGGTTTCGACGTCCATCAATGACCAATGCTAAAATTGGGTTTGGTGAAGTTCTAAATTCTTCTTTGGATTGCTTGGAATGCCTCTAAGCTATCAGTTTGGATCAAGATTCTATTGAAGCCCTTATCTTGTGATATGGTCAACCCATCAAGAGTGCCTCATAACTCGATTTCAAGAAGTGCTCAAAACCTATAATCCATTCCCTAAATTATTTCAAGACCACTTTTCCTGCATTAAATTTGTTTTCAAATTAAATGCACCATCAATATACAAATGAATCCGATTATATGAGACTAATTAAATTAAATTTTGGTTTCTCACTTTTGGTATGCCCCATTTTTCCAATCTGCAAAATGATCGATTTAATTCTACTACTGGTGTTGAATTCTTTCAAAATCTAAAACAAAAGGCATAAAATAATATTCTCTTTCATGGAATTTGAAATTTGGAACAAAAAGACTAGTGGGTAAGCTTGGTCAACTTTTTTGACACATTGGGAAAGCAAATTGAAAGAATGATAATATAATAAATATTTATTTAAACTCTTTGAATAAAAGGTAGTAGGAAAAGATGATAAATAAAAGGTCAAATTATGATTGTGGTCCTATTATGTTTAAAATAAAATTTAATTTTAACAAGTGTTAAATGTACTGGTAAGGTATGTTATATTCTTATAGAGAGAATTCTGATTCAAACCTTAAAAAGATAACATTATTAGGAAAGACAGTCATAAATCCTAAAATGATTAGTCTCTGTGGGCCATAAAATGGACATTAAAGATACATTAGTTACAAAAGAAATTGAAATTTAATCTATATATTTTAATTTGGCACAGTTTGACCCCTTTATTTTTATAATACCTTTAGCTAGCCCAAAATAATTAACATCCTTAACTATTTGGTTTAAAACACTTACATGAATTTTCCTTAAAAATACCATCTCAACTTATCACGCTAACATGGACTTTTTTTTTTTTGAGATGGAAGGAATTGTTTTAAGGAGGTTTTATTATGAATTTCATCCCTCTACTTTACAAAAACTAAAATGTTAGTCACTTTACACTAATTAGTTAGAATTTGATTCCTATGCCTTATGAGAACTAAGAAGTTGAACGAATAGTCGGAAAGCTCAATCCGTCAAATTTCGAGGTAAGTTTTAAGCAATCGGATTAATTTGAATTATCTCTATATTAAATTGTACATGTTCGAGTGACATAATAAAATTTTATTTTCAAATTGCCGAATAAGGCATAGGAATTATTATATGTGATAGCCGAATGTGGATTAGTAAATACATGTATATATCTATAACCATTGAATAATTGAGTTGGCCAAATATATGCACTTGTGATAAGGGATAAATATATATATATGGGAATAGAATATTCGGATATGTGTGAGTGTATATATATTTGATGATGCCAAATGTGGTATGGTGACTTTAAATGTGTTTGCCGAATATGATAGTATCATGAACATGTATTTATTTATATAAATACCTTGGATGGTTGAAATATGTATAAAGATATATATATATAAATGTTACCAATGTGATAGAGTATAAGATTAAATATTTGTATTGGCTGAATGTATATTTGCCTTATGTATGAAATTTTGATATGTTTGGACTGGATAAATAATTATGAGTTGAGTAGTAGTTAATTGTGGAACATGAAATAGGTGATGGTGGTGATTGAATAAATAAATATGTGTTTAATTGAGCGTGACCGAATGTGATGGTAAATTATAGGAAGAAAGAATTGGTTTGAATGTGCGTATTTGTGTATGTTCATATTTATAATATGTGAATATATATGTTATGTTTAAGAGGATGACACTGTGTGTGCGAATATTTACACCGAGCACTGTGTGTGCGAAATCAGTTATATGGCACTGTGTGTGCGGAAATGTTAAGTAACGGCTCTATGTGAGCGATACGTTACGGGAAGTTGGCACTAAGTGTGCGGAAATGTTAAGTAACGGCTCTATGTGAGCGATACGTTACGGGAAGTTGGCATTAACAACAGCTCTATGTGAGCAATACGTTACGGGAAGTTGGCACTAAGTGTGCGAAAATGTTAAGTAACGGCTCTTTGTGGGCGATACGTTACGGGAAGTTGGTACTAAGTGTGCAGGGTTATGAATTCATCCAACTATTGACTAATGAATGATATCTTGGACATTACGGTATTAACAAGGTAAGTTACTCCTATTTCATGAAATTATAGGATGAGACGTATCTATTAATTAAGGAATTTATTCAAATTGAATATGCGGTATAATAATATGCGGTTTTGAGGCATATGAAAATAGGTAAGGTTTGCATATTAATCAATTACATGTGTATACTATTATGAGCTCTTTTACGATTGAATTGATTCATTTAAAGTTCGGTTATTGAAATGTTGTTCATAAAAACCATTGCTTATCACTTACTAAGCTAAGTAAGCTTACCGTTGATTTCATTTGACAATTTATAGGTCTTGAAGTTTAAGCTCATACTCGGGGTTTCTTGTCGAAGTCAAGCACACTATCAACTACTGTTTTGGTACCTCATCAAAGTTGATCTTTTGTATTAATGGCATGTATAGGCTATGTTGCCTTTGGAATTGTTGCAAATGACGAGTATATGTAACTTTGTATTTATGTATGCCATGCGAAAATGGCTAAAATATGATATTTTGGGTTTATTAGAGTTCGGTCATGTTAATATCTTATGATGAAAGTATGATTCATGATGTGTATGTGTTTGATGCTTGGTTATAAGAATGAATGTGTGAAATAAGGTTTGGTGTATGTATATTTGGTTTTGATAATGGTTAATTCATCTTAATAAAGTGATTATATCATGTATGTATTCAGAGAATGGAGTTTTGATGACCTGATGAATTGGGTTTTTTGTTTGTATTGAATAAAAATGCCTTTTACATGAAATGGGTTATACGAATTAGGGTTAAATAAGATAATGTTTAAAGCATGCTATGGAAGTTCATTATTACCTATTAGGCATTCGGTAAAGATCATATGAATAGTGTATTTTATGCACGAAATGTATATACATGTTTATATTATTCTATGTTGTTATATATAACTAAATAAGTAGTTAAATTCTATTACATGTTAGTTGATTACAATATTTGAATAAACAAATGACAGGTATTTAAATTATTTATTTGTGAATGCTTGTTTGGGGTTATGTTATGTTGGGTAATGCCTCGTAACCCTAATCCAGCGACGGATACGGGTTAGGGGTGTTACAACCCACATGGTTGAGGCCGTCGATTCGAGTTGGGCTTTTCAGATTGCAAGACTGTCGAAGTCTTTTAAATTACGGGCATGTGCCACGTGGTTGGAAATTTGACAATGGTCTATTTGCAGGTGATACCGGGATTGACTACGAGAGGAAGAGTTGGATTACATCGAGGCTAAGGCCTTAAAAAATATTTTATTTATCCATTTATTTTATTTTCTTAAAATTTTTTTCAGCACTACTACGCACAAGTCATGGGCACGACTGTAGCCGTAACAACGAATCTGGTCACAAGAAAAGGCTAAATTAGATAACCAATCCATGTGGATTTGACCCTACTACTCTATATTTCAATTTATTGTTATATTTGTCATAGGAATTTATATTTGGTGGTTTCGACGTCCATCAATGACCAATGCTAAAATTGGGTTTGGTGAGGTTCTAAATTCTTCTTTGGATTGCTTGGAATGCCTCTAAGCTATCAGTTTGGATCAAGATTCTATTGAAGCCCTTATCTTGTGATATGGTCAACACATCAAGAGTGCCTCATAACTCGATTTCAAGAAGTGCTCAAAACCTATAATCCATTCCCCTAAATTATTTCGCACCACTTTTCCCGCATACGTTAAATTTGTTTTCAAATTAAATGCACTATCAATATAATCAATATACAAATGAATCCAGTTATACAGACTAATTAAATTAAATTTTGGTTTCTCACTTTTGGTGTGCCCTTTTTTCCAACTGCAAAATGATCGACGAATTCTACTATGGTGTTGAATTCTTTCAAAAGCTAAAACAAAAGGCATAAAATAATATTCTCTTTCATGGAATTTGAAATTTGGAACAAAAAGACTAGTGGGTAAGCTTGGTCAACTTTTTTAACACATTGGAAAAGCAAATTGAAAGAATGATAATATAATAAATATTTATTTAAACTCTTTGAATAAAAGGTAGTAGGAAAAGATGATAAATAAAAGGTTAAATTTCGATTGTGGTCCTATTATGTTTAAAATTAAAATTTAATATTAACAAGGGTTAAATGTACTGGTAAGGTATGTTATATTCTCATAGAGAGAATTCTGATTCAAACCTTAAAATATAACATTATTAGAAAAGACAGTCATAAATTCTAAAATGATTAGTCTCTGTGGGCCATAAAATGGACATTAAAGATACCTTAGTTACAAAAGAAATTGAAATTTAATCTATATACTTTAATTTAACACAGTTTGACCCCTTTATTTTTATAATACCTTTAGCTAGCCCAAAATAATTAACATCCTTAACTATTTGGTTTAAAACACTTACATGAATTTTCCTTAAAAATACCATCTCAACTTATCACGCTAACATGGACTTTTTTTTTTTTTTTTTTGAGATGGAAGGAATAGTTTTAAGGAGGTTTTATTATGAATTTCATCCCTCTACTTTACAAAAACTAAAATGTTAGTCACTTTACACTAATTAGTTAGAATTTTATTCCCGTGCCTTATGAAAATTAAGAAGTTAGTCATTTCATGTTGATTTTTGCTAAACTGCATATAAATTGTTAAACTGCTAATTTTTTGGTTAGTGATTTAACACAAAGTTTAACAGTGTGACTCAGTTGGACTAACTTTTCAATTATCATTAAGTACACGGACCAAATTTTGACAAATTAAAGTAAAATAATTAACTTTTCAAATTTTCCTGAAGTAGAAGGATGAAATTCATAATTATACCTCTTAAAAAAAGAACACATCATTATTCGAACCGGCATTATTAGCGTCATAAACTATTTAGATTAATTAATAAAATTGTAAAGGACAAAATTATGTTAAATTAAAATATACAAAACTAAATTCTAAGTTTAAACATAATAGGAGGACTAAGATAAGAATTTGATCTAAATAAAATAAGCCCTAAAATTTAAGTTCCGTAAATAAATTTGCATCTCAAATTCTCCTTTTTGATATTTAGTAGAAGCTTTTATTTTATTTTTTTTTTAATTTCTTCTATGATGTTGAAATGAGAAGAAAATGAGCAAAGCATTAATAATAGGAAAACAACATGACATTCATTCTCTTTCATTAGACAAAACATAAGTCGGTCGGTGCTTTTTATTATTATTTTCCAAATTGAAAGAAACTGAACTTTTGTTTTGTTTTAAAGATGAAAAAAAAATCATTACACCTCATTTGATGGAACACTTCATTCGACCTTGCTATTGATATGCTAATTAAGTTCATAATGATTAATGATTTGCTTATAAAGTAAGCATACTTGATAATAAGTAAATTTTAACCCAAAAAAAAAACAATTATTTAACTATAATTTTTCAATTGAAATGCAAGAGGATTTATCTTTTTAAGGATTAAATTTAGAACTTTGTAAAAAATCCAGCAGTAGCGACATTAATTAAATCATCTCTAAATGCAGCTTAATGCCTTAATCCCATCAATTAATTTTTTTTCAGTTACCTCTTTAATTTGTGAGAGTCTCTTTATTCGTACATATTAATGATAAAATTGTAGCTTTCATGCTACTAGACTCCAATTATTGACTAAAATAATAACTTTTTATTTTAGCCAAAAAAAAATTTTAAATAGGCTATAAGTCAATTTATTCTTCATAAATTTGAAATTTTATCTTTGCACTTTTATTTTATGGAATTTAGTTGCTCTATTTTTCAGATTTTAAAATTTATGTCCAATTGTTAAACACCCTTAACTTTTTTGTTAAATTTGTTAGTGTGATATTTTGAAATTAAAAAAAAAAATCTCACTCAGTAGCCATTAAAATAAAAAAATTGATGTTCTAATGAACCAAGATTTAATAAAAGAATTTTAATTGTATAAACAATTGGGCTTACTTTTTTAAATCTGAAATGTAGAGCAAATAAATTCCTTAAAATAAAACTAAATGGACTAACTTTCAAATGCACGAAAAGTACAAAAACTTAGAGCATATTTTAATAAAAAAAAACTTTTCATAGTTTAATGAACCTGTAATTGTCCCATAAAGGTAATGGAGGCCTCGCCCCCAAAATTTTGGAAAACTTTTATTAAGCTCCTCAAAATTGTTGAAAATTTTAATTAGGTATTGTCAAACGTTTTTGAAATTTTCACCAACTCTTCAAAAAATTTTGAACTTTAGGTTTGATGTTTAGATGTCTTAAGAAAAAAGGGTTCCTGCCTTGAGACATGAAACATGGCAAATCTAATTCAACTTCTATGTTTACTTGTCTCGAGACTAAGGGTCTTGAGACAAGGTAGTTTGTGTCTTGAGACATATTCAACAAGTTTCGAGACCAATACCCAAAACTGCAATGAACAAACATTTTGTTCTTGATATCTTGAGATAATAACCTTATTGTCTCAAGACCAAATAGCAAAACTGTGAAACATGCAACTTTACTTCAAGCATTAAGGACTCCAAATCATACCTATATGCAACCATTGTGCCAATTAATTGTAAAACATCACATTGACATCCAAAAACACATCACAAACACCTATAATCATAGTAACCATTGCATCATAAAAAGATATACAAGATTAATTATTTAGCAACATCAAAACTTATACATACCATATTTATACCATCATCAAAGACCATACAATGGCCAAAATATGTCCCAACATAACCATCAACAATCCATATCATTCCATGGACCTTATAGAACCCCTACTTACCTAAGTACATGCCATTTACAACACAAAACACAAAAGAAACATTATAGAGATGTAGTTGAGTTAAGATGTAAGATTTGGATGTTGCGATCACTCTTCGATCAATCCAAAACTAAGTCGACACTTGTGCATGGACAAAAAAAATCCACACACTGAGCAAAGAAGCTCAGTGATTCTTACATAATTTAATAACAATGTATATACATAATAAGTAAATAAACACGCTATTACTAAATACTACTATTTCATAACATTATTCTTTAGTGCTTTCTCAAATTCATCGCAATTCGACTTATGTCTTGTTTAATAACATATCAATACGCTCTTGGAGCCTTAAATCACAATCTCGTATGGTCTTTCACATGCTATTCAAGTTTCGCAATCAATATCACATTTCCTTTCTATATTTTATAACATGTTATAATCGTATTTATAACTCTTATTAACCAAACAAAAACTTAAGACCAGTTATGTAGATTAATCTACTGACACACCTAAAATGCTCCAAATGCTCATAAATATGATATTATGAACACCTAGTGCTTTAGAGAACTACAAAAGTGATATGCATTCGACGTCAAATTATATATGCACCCAATGCTCATCGGTACGTACCAAAGTAATATGTACCCAACACATAAAGGTTTGTTACTGAAGTAATATGCATCTGGTGCTAAAGTATCCCCGCATAACAAATCCTATGGCATGCCAACTATACCCGTAACTCTATCTGAGACCGTTTAATAGGTGATTCATAATGATAATATACATGTATTCATATATCATCCATATGTTTTATTTATATGTATTCATATATCGTACATATGTTTTATTTATACTTTCATACTTTTATCTATGTCATAAGCATCACACATACATATACATTCAATAGTTCAACAATTCATCTAGTCACAAGTTAACTTACCATTCATGAGATCAAGCATTATTTTTACCTTATTCAAGTTACTACTTAATAAGCTATGAAATGAAAGTAAATCATGAAAGCACAAACCATATAGGGCTATTCGTCTATAACCTTAGCTTTTCCTTTATTCTTTGAAATCTCAACGTCGTCTTTAGCTACGCACAATACATTTGATTACTAAAAACTTATTAGTTTCACATATCAAATATAGAAACATATTAATTAAATATGAAATGAAATATATTCAATTAAGTCCCACCAAAGCCTAATATCTGAAATGCTTATATTTCACTACATACCTAATCGAATCTAAATCTGACTTCGTATTTATTTTCTAGGGACTTCAAACTATAGATCTATAACATTTAATTCCAACAGCTTTCATCTTTTACAATTTGGTCCCTAATAACAAATTGTTAGAATTAAGTGACCCAAATTCTTATTTAAATAAAATACAATGGTAAAATAAAATAAAAGAAGAATCCCTATAGAACTACACTTCTTTTATTTTATTTTGAATAAGGTTTTTTAAACCTTATTAAACTCCATCTATTTGATATTGATTAGAATAAGGAGTTTCAATCTTACTACACTCCTATTAGAATATGGCTTTATAAGCCTATAAATAGACATGGTCTATTCCTCTTGTAATTATTCGAATTCGACATAGTGAATTTTCTTCTCCTCTCGCCCGTGGTTTTTCCCGAAAGGGTTTCACGTAAAAATCGTGTGTTTTTTCCTTTTTTTTTTTTTTTTTTTTTTTTCAAATTGGTATCAAGAGCTTAGGTTTTTCATCTCGATCACGGTAATGGCGTCTTTGAAGTATGAAATTCATTGTTGGATCGCAACACCGCATTCGCGTTGTGGCGAGATAAAGATGCAGCGAGCTTCTTGCACAGATGGATTTAGAGGAAGCCCCGTTAGGGGTAGATAAGATGCCTTCGACATTGTGAGAGGAAGATAAGAAGCGCAAGGATCGAAAAGGCACTAACACGATTACATCCGCATTTGTCTAATGAATTTTGCGAGGATGTGATGAAGGAGAAGATCGCCGCAAGACATTATGGAAGAGGCTAGAACAAATATGTATGTCGAAAACTTTAACTAGCAAGTTGCATATGAAGCAACGTCTTTATGCTCATCGTTTGGAGGAAGGTGCGTGCTCGTGCACGAACACAACAATGATGTTTAAAGAAATTCTCTCAAACTTGGAGGCCATGGAGGTTCGGTGATGATAAGGAAGATCTAGGGTTGATTCTCGCTTTGTTCGTTGCCTCCGTCTTATTCAACCTTTAGAGACACGATTTTATATAGCCGCGAGTCTCTCTGCGGTTGATGAGGTTTATGATTCTTTGACCTCGTATGATAAGATGAAGCATCTTGTGGTTAAAACCGACTCTCTCGAGGAGAGGGTCTCATCGTTCGTGGGAGACAAGATCGGAATGTCGATGATGATCGTGGAAGGACACAGAACGAAATCCTCATGATAAATCTAAGGGTAGATCAAAGTCTTCAAACAGAGGTAAAACTTGTAACTTCGCAAGAAGAAAGGGCACATTAAATCCGAGTGCTACAAGCTACGAACAAAATTAAAAGGAAGGTTTTGCAAATCAAAGGAAAACAAACGAGAAAATTCGGTGAAGGCGATATTGTAGAAGACTACGGTGATGGTGAACTTCTAGTTGCCTCTGTCAATAATTCAAAAGAGAGCGAGGAGTGGATACTTGATTCAGTGCACCTTTCACATGAGTCCCAATCGGGATTGGTTTACAAATTATGAAAACAGATCTCGAAGGTGTTGTTTTGATGGGAAATAATGCTTCGTGTAAAATTGCGGTGTTGGAACAATTAAAGTTAAGATGTTTGATGGAGTTGTCGAAACACTTAGTGACGCACACGGCATGTTCCGAATTGAAGAGAAATTTAATTTCGTTGAGTACTCTTGATTCAAAGGTACAAATACATATTTGAAAGTGGGATTTTGAAGATTTCCAAAGGTTCCTCATTGTGATGAAAAAGGCGCGAGAAAGGCTACCAAGTTATATGTTTTGCAAGGTTCTCTCACTTTATTATTGGTGATGCAGCTGTCGCTTCCTCTTCTTTATCAGATGATGATATTACTAAACTTTGGCATATGCGCCTAGGGCATATGAGTGAGAATGGCATGGCAGAATTGAGCAAAAGAGGACTTCTTGATGGGCAAGGAATTTGCAAACTGAAGTTCTGTGAGCACTGCGTTTTTGGGAAGCAAAAGAGAGTTCGATTCACTAGAGGAATCCATAACACGAAGGGAACATTGGAGTATATTCATTCTGATCTGTGGGGGCCATCAAGAGTGCCTTCGAGAGGTGGAGCCAATTATATGCTAACTTTTATTGATGATTTTTCTAGAAAAGTTTGGGCATTCTTCTTGAAGCAGAAAAGCGATGTGTTTTCCGCATTTAAGTCTTGGAAAGCTATGATTGAAAAACAAACAGGAAAACAAATAAAATACCTCCGCACAGACAATGGCTTAGAGTTTTGTTCTGATGAGTTTAATAAACTGTGCAAGTCAGAAGGGATCGTGAGACACTTGACAGTTCGTCATACTCCACAACAAAACGGTGTTGCAGAACGAATGAACAGAACGATCATGGAGAAGGTTCGATGTATGTTGTCAAATGCCAACTTACCAAAGTCGTTTTGGGCCGAAGCAGCCTCTACTGCATGTTTTTTGATCAACCGATCTCCATCCATTGCCATTGAGAAAAAGACTCCACAAGAGGTATGGTATGGTAATCCTGCTAATTATTCTGATTTAAAGATTTTTGGGTGTCCTGCGTATGCTCATGCTAATAATGGAAAATTGGAACCAAGATCCATTAAATGTGTTTTTCTTGGCTATAAAGCTGGTGTAAAAGGGTATAAGTTATGGTGTCCGAAAATAGAAAAGTTGTGATTAGCAGAGATGTTGTTTTTGATGAAACCGCTATGCTACCTAACTTATCTCTTAAAGACTCTTCCAATAAAGAAAATCAAAAGCGGTGGAGCATCAGTTATCATGAGTCAACTCCTCAAGCCAAGTACAAAAATTGAGAATAGAGTTGATTCTTCACCAAAATACTCTATCGCCAAAAACAGAACTAGAAGAGAAATTAAACCTCCAAAGAAGTATCTGCTGAGGCTGACCTAGTTGCTTATGCTTTAAATGTGGTGAAGATATAGATGCAAACCAAGATCCGTCTAATTATTACGAGGCGGTTAGTTGTGAAGACTCGAGAAAAGTGGATGTTTGCTATGCAAGAGGAAATAGAATCACTCCATAAAAATAGAACATGGGATCTTGTGAAACTTCCTAAAGGTAAAAAGGTTGTTCATTTGTAAATGGGTGTTTAAAAAAAGAAAGAAGGGACTCGGGAGTTGAAGAATCCAGATATAAAGCAAGGCTTGTTGCAAAGGGTTATAGTCAAATCCCGTGAGTGGACTTCTGAATGTGTTCTCCCGGTTGTGAAGCATAGTTCGATTCGAGCTTTGCTTGGTATTGTGGCTATGCAAGATTTGGAGCTTGAGCAGTTAGATGTAAAAGCGCATTTTTGCATGGAGAACTTGAGGAAGATATTTACATGCAACAAACTGAGAGGGTTTTACAATCTCGAGAAAAAGGAGGACTATGTTTGCTTGCTGAAAAAGTCTCTTTACGGTTTGAAACTTGATCACCAAGACACGATGGTATAAGAGGTTTGATTCCTTTATGACTTCTCATGATTTTAAAAGAAGTAGTTTTGACAAATTTGTGTTTACTTTAAGAAAAAGCGATGATGGTTCTTTTTGTGTATCTACTTCTTTATGTTGATGACATGTTGATAGCAGCAAAAGATAAAGGAGAGATAAGAAAGGTCAAATCCCAACTAAATGAAGAATTTGAGATGAAAGATTTAGGACCAGCAAAGAAGATACTTGGTATGGAGATTCTCAGAGATAGAAAAGCAAGTAAATTGTACCTAAGTCAGAAGGGGTACATTGAGAAAGTTCTTTGCAGGTTCAATATGCAGAGTGCTAAGCCTGTTAGTACTCCTTTAGCAGCCCATTTCAGACTTTCATCGGTTTTGTCTCCACGATCAAATGATGAGATTGAGTACATGTCACATGTTCCATACTCTAGTGCAGTGGGATCTCTCATGTATGCTATGGTTTGTTCACGTCCAGATTTATCATATGCAGTCAGTGCAGTTAGCAGATACATGGCGAATCCCGGTAAAGAACATTGAAAGCGATTCGGTGGATTTTAAGATACTTTGAGGTACTAACGATGTTTGCTTACAGTTTGGAAGAACTAGAGATGGAGTCATTGGGTATGTTGATGCTTGATTTTCTTTGAGACCTTGATAGAAGAAGATCTCATTGGTTATGTCTTTACAATCGGAGGTTGTGCAATCGTTGGAAAGCTATTTTGCAAACTACGATCGCTTTGTCTACAAATCAAGCCGAGTACATGGCGATTATCGAGGCTTGTAAAGAAGCTATTTGGTTGAAGGGACTCTTTAGTGAGCTAAATGAAGACCTTCAAATTAGCACAAGATATTTTGTGATGATCAGTGCTATCTTCCTTACAAAAGATCAAATGTTTCATGAGAGAACAAAACACATTGATGTTGGTATCATTTTGTTCGTGATATTATTGCTCGTGGTGATATTGTTGTGAGCAAAATTAGTACTCATGAAAATCCTGTGAGATATGATGACTAAGTCACTTCCTATAACCAAGTTTAAGCATTGCTTAGACTTGGTTGGTGTTCATTGTTGAAGTTAAACCCTTAAGGGTTTTGTGGAAGAGGTGGAGAACTTGTTAGTTAAGAGTTCGCGATGAAGAACTTGTTTATTGAGAATTCGTGTCAAGGTGGAGATTGTTAGAATTAAGTGACCCAAATTCTTATTTAAATAAAAATACAATGGTAAAATAAAATAAAAAGAAGAATCCCTATAGAACTACACTTCTTTTATTTTATTTTGAATAAGGTTTTTTAAACCTTATTAAACTCCATCTATTTGATATTGATTAGAATAAGGAGTTTCAATCTTACTACACTCCTATTAGAATATGGCTTTATAAGCCTATAAATAGACATGGTCTATTCCTCTTGTAATTATTCGAATTCGACATAGTGAATTTTCTTCTCCTCTGCCCGTGGTTTTTTCCCGAAAGGGTTTCCACGTAAAATCTGTGTGTTTTTTCCTTTTTTTTTTATTTCTTTTTTTTTTATTTTTTCACAAATAAATGACCATATAGCTTAAACCTAATTCAAGCTTAAATCAACACTTCCCACTAGATTTTTAACATGATCTTAACATAAACTAACTCAATTCTCAACAATCCATAATATACAAGCTTCCATTTCACTATGAAATCAACAATGGCATCTTAAATAGAACTTCACTATAGAAAAATCTAATGGTTGGTTTCAACAAGTAATTATGAATCTATAAAAAAAATTATAAAAAAAAACATTTTACTTTAAGAAATTTGTAACCGAAAATGAAAAAGAAGACTTATTCTTTCTCCCCTTTTAAGCTACAATTTTGGATAAGAAAAGATGAAGATGACATTCATCTTCCCTCTCCCACTAATAACATATATATAATCTTAATTAATTAGTTAGTTAGCCTTTAATTAAATTGATCAATGGCCATCATTCTTAAACATAATCATTAATGAAAATGAATGGCCATGATCAACTCATGCCACTAATATCACTTAATCATGGTTTCATTTCATTTGGGTCATTGATTAAATTGCTACTTAAGGCCTCAAACATTTCCTTGATCAAATATCACTTATGCAACCACTTTGTAAGTTAGTCCCTGTACAATAATCAACAACTTTCTTGATTTAATTACTCAATAAACCCATACTATAATTTCATACCCATACTATAATTTCATACTTGATACGTAGATTCCTTGATTAGTATTTCCACTAATTTGATTTAAGAAATCTGACTTCGAAATGTAATTTTCAACACCGGCTAAAATTGGATCGTTACAATTCTCCACTCCTTTAAGAAATTTCATCCTCAAAATTTACCTAGAAAGAGGTGGGGATATTGCGATCGCATCATCTCTTCGGGTTCCTAACTGGCATTTTTAATGCTATGACTTCGCAGTAGAACTTCTACCAACATAATTCACTTATTCTCAACTGCTTTACTTCTCGGGCTAGAATTACCACTGATTCCTCCTAATAGGACAAACTGGGTTGAATTTCAATTGGTTCAACTGGAACTACATTTGATGAATCTGATCGATACCTCCGAAGCATAGAAACATGAAATACATTGTGGATTTCCTCAAGTTCTATTGTGGATTTCCTCAAGTTCTGGCGGTAAAGCCATGGAGATACTTTCAAACTCAACTTCCCTTTACAACTGAAATGTAACACTTTTTTCTATGGAGATACATTCAAAAACACTTTATCCTTAACTGCGTATTCGACTTTCTTCCATTTTAATTTTGCATATGATTTTTGTCTATTTGAAGCTACTTTTAACATGTCCTTGATCAATCACACTTTATCCTCTATTTCCAAACCTAGTTCTAGCCCAACCATTCTTCTCTCACTCAATTTGGTCCAGCGTAACGAAGATTAACATGTTCGACCATTCAAAACCCTGTACAGAGCCATTTGAATCCTTAATTGAAAACTGTTGTTGTACATGAACTCAACCAACGCCAGGTATAATTCCCAACTACCCTAAAAAATAATGATGCGTGCCCGTAACATATCTTCCAAAATTTATATTACCTATTTCGGCTGACCATATGTTTGAGGTTGAAATTCAACCTTGTACCCATAGATTCTTGTAATTTCCTCCAAAATCTAGAAGTAAAACAATAATCCTAAGCTAAAATGATAGATACTAGTATGTCGTGTAATCTCATTATCTCTCTGATGCAAGCCTTAGTAAGCTTACCAATGGACCGATTTGTTCTCATTGCTAAGAAATAAGCTCATTTCACCAACTGATGCACTATAACCCAAGTTATGTTCCTTTTCTTCGGCAAAATCGATAGTCCCCCAACAAAATCCATGATCACTCTTTCTCATTTCCATTTGGGAATCGATATGGGTTGGAGTAAACTTGAAGGAACCTGGTTTTCAATTTTGATTCTTTGACATGTCAGACACTTGGCCGCATATTCAACAATCTCTTATTTCATGCCCAACCACCATATAGTTCTCGTAGATCTCAATACATTTTCAACCACCAAGATGTATTGCAAATGAACCATCACGAGCTTTACGAAAAATCAGTCTTTTCAACTCAACATCATTAGGTACACAAATTTGATTATGAAATTGTATGCAATCATCATCAATGTTGAAGTTTGATCGCTATGAATCAGAGCTTTAAAATTTATAAAGAAAATGATCGAACCTGGAAACCAACTCTGACAACGATTAAAGGCAAGTGTACCTATCGAACAGTAGTATGGTTTGGGCAAGACCGGATTATCGATCCCAAAGGAACTAAAAGTACTAATACTAATTTTCTTTTTATTATCTAGTCTAAATATTAAGTGTTTGGTTGTTTAATCTAAAATTATCTAACAACCAAGCTAAGACACAAAGACAAAAAGACTAAATTGGAAAGATAACTTTTAGAAAAGCTCAGTTGATTTGGATGATACCCTTAGAAAGAATCTACCTAGACTTCACTTGTTATTTAACCTTGAACCATACAATTTATTCACTTAGTTTGATCCGTAGGATTCCCTAACGTATATTAAACCCTCTCTCGAGGCGAATAACGTCTAACCCTAGGTTAATTAACGAAAATCTCTTTCTCTGTTAATAACCCCCTACAATAGCAGTAAATCGATCTGTGGACTCCCATATTAGGTTTCACCCTAATCCGAAAAAATCTCGTCACCCTATCTCTAGGCATGCGATCAACTCCGCTTAATTATGCTAGATCTACTCTTAGACAGGGTCTATTCCTCCTCCACCTAAGCACATTAAATTTGGACTAAGCTCACATAATTAAGAACAAACTAAGTATTTATTATATAATTCAAAAAACAATAACAAGATTCATCTAGGTTTCATCCCCTTCAGGTATCTGAAGGATTTAGTTCATAACGAAATAAGAAAATATCTCAAGAGAAAAGATAAAATAAAACATACGAAATCCCTAAAACTCCTTGAAGGGATTGAAGGAGAGATCCGCCGTCTTAAGTAGAATTCTGGCTTCTTGAGATGGATCAACTGGCTACCTTCGAGTGATTCCTACAAATCTAACATTTTCGGCTTGGCTCCTTGGCTTAGCTAACTGCCCACTTTCAGCTGACACTTAGGGGTTTATATAGACTTTTGAAATAGGTTTCTTTGCCCCAAAGTATCCAAATCCGAATGAAATTACTCTTTGCCATGACAGGGACACGGCCATGTCACACGCCCGTGTGACATGTCTTCAAGTCGTGTTCGGATTTCTTTAATGAGACACGGCCGTGTAAATCAGGGGTCAGGCCGTATTCTAGATGATTAGTGAGGCACGGCCGTGTGTGCTTAAGTCCAGGCCATGTCGATTTCTTTATTGGCCCAATTTACTCTGTTTTGGGCCCGTTTCTCGTTCTTTTTATCCTGGGGTGCTTTCCTAGGTATAAGACATGAAAAGAAAGGATTAAGAGCACCTTTTTACATAAATTGAGGGATAAATCATCCAAAAGCATACTAAATATGGGATTAAAATATGTTACTTTTACGGTTTATCAAAGTTCTCCGCACTACCTTGCTAAACAAGTTTCCTTTTGTCCCCTACATGTATCTCTCTAGAGCGAAATTCATGATAGGTGAACCTTAGACCACAATAGATACCATGAAGAATCCTTACTAGATCACCTTCACTAAGTGTACATGGATCTTCAGACTTATTGATTACCTAGTTATCCTAAGATGTCATAACCTTGACCTAGGATGTCACATCACCGCCACTATAAAGAGACAAATTAACAGGGTATAACTTTTTTGTCAGTGAATTCAAGACATGTGGACTCCTTTGTTCCTCATATATAAGCCTAACCAAGATACTAGGGGGAGTGAAAGAGAGGAACCAAGACGTTTAACTCTATCTTCATGAAACTCATCCAGTTCAATCCTATAAAACAATATTCCTATCCACCATTCGTAATGGCTATTTACCCAAACAAAAGGTGAACCACCACCATCACAACCACTATTCTCTTTCTTGATTTACTTGTCAAAATTTTGGTACAGTAAGCATAGATTGAATAGCTATGGCCAACCTAAATTCTAGTATTCCCCTAGCCAACGAACAAAAGCTCACATGATAACCAACAACATCCTCAGAAAGATATAGTCAACCATGCCCAGACATGTAACACCTTAAAACCCGGCCTAGAAGTTTCGACTAGATTCTGTAGGTCATATTGACCACCAAGATAGCTTAAAACAAAATGTCATTCAGATACCTTAAAACCAGATAAAAAACTTGTGTACTAGCTTTGAAACCAAAGTAGACTTAGTAATCTTAATTTTTGAAGTAATACGACGTAAAAGTATGACCCTTTTATAGTCAATAGAAAATTTTGAACAAACACTTAAAACTATTTAATTATCCAAGTAACCAACATACTTCAATCAAATGTCAAGCACGGAAACAATTAAGTTAACTTAAGCAAAAAATCCCATATCGTAATTTACTTATATTTATTTACAAAACCAACTAAACCAGATCAAAATACTATAGAAAACTTATTTGAATCAAACCAGAACAGAATAATCTGAGATCCTCCGATTCGCTGAGCCCAAGACCTATCCACTCAGTTTACCTGAAAGAAAGAAAACTAAGTGAGTGAGCTATGAAAGCTCAGTGTGATTCCAAAACATACGTAAATAAGTGGTGTCAACAATCGTCCAAACACAACAAAAATCTCGAATAATACAAGATATCCATACACGACGAATAAGCAAATCAGTACACAAATAATACAATCAGACGTATATGCAATACACACTTGAATGCTAAAACAAATGCAATGTGATCCCACCTATCCAATCGCTACACACCATCTCCGTCCACTCAACCACACCAAATAGGGTTGACTAGACCCGTCTATCCTCTACACACCAATTTTGGGTTGTGGTGAACCTATCCAGCCAAATCACACAGTTATGTGGTCGTTTGCCACTTGAATTATTACGGTTTAACCACTAAATCAAATAATCCGGTTAAATTGCCAAACCAAACTTCATTTCATATTTAGATCCCAAACACAGATGCAAATGTAGATAACAGAATCAATATAGATATACAAAATTGAACATAATCATTTTTCGAACTTACATAATCAATGAACATTTTGTAATCAGTTCAGTTTAGCAGAATTAGAGTCAAAATCAAACATATTCGAATTCAGATACAAATTGACGGAATGACAATGCACACACTTTCAATTATTACAACAAAAAATTCTCACATTTCAAGCTTAGTTTACCAATTCACTAGGTACTCATTCAGATAACGAATTAAATCTTACGAATACATATTCTTATACACAATTGAGAAGTAAAACACCCTTAAATAACCTTCCTCACACAAAAATAGTGTCCTAACCACTTTTACAAAAGCTTAAATGAATTCGTGGATCACTCGAGGACTGAAATAAATCAATTTCCAAATATGTGGGAAAACTGCAAAAATAGGGCCACACGGTCGTGTGGCCAGGCCATGTAGAGGGGTCCAGACCATGTGACAGGGCACACAATCGTGTGACTGAGGGACATGACTATGTGACTAAAGCACACGGTCGTGTGGCTAAGACACACGCCCGTGTGACTGAGATACACAACCGTGTAGGCAAACCATGTAACTTTCTGACCCCGTGTGACAAAATTACACAATTTAGAAGCAGATGAGACATGGTTGTGTGGCTAAAAGACATGCTCATGTAACTTAAGCACACAGTCGTGTGGCTGAGGGACATGCTCGTGTGTAATCGACAAATTCCCAAACAGGGGTCACACGGCTATATGGCCAGCCCATGTGACCCACTCCAGACCGTGTGACTCAAAAGTCCTAAACAACAGACGACCGTGTGGACCGTCTGTGTGCCACTTGTATGGTCTAAAAACACCTTAAATCTTGCTGCAAATCTTGACATTCAACCATAATTTCGCCCCTAATTCAGATAGTTCAAGAATACACACCTAAAAGACGATGCCACACACTAACAATAGATTGATTCCCTTATACTCTATCATCCCGATTCGACACTTCATTAAATGGAGGATCATAGTACCAATGAGGCCTTTGAAGAATGACACAAAATTACCAGAATTGAAGTAAAGGAAAAATACTATCAAAGAATGCAGTTGCCAAAAGAAATAAAATCTCCATTTTGGGAAAAAAATGAAGGAAACTAAAGTGAGAGGAACATGAGAATGAAACAAAACGTGAGAGAAGTTTTTTTTTTTTTTTTTTGAAACTTTCCTCTTTCAAAATTAAAATAAAAAAAAATAATTGAGTCAAAAATTTACAAAACTTAAACCTATCAAAATTTTCAAAGTTGAAACCAGAAAATAGTTTTCACTTTACATACACAGGGATTTGAATACGCAACCAAAGGGTACACAGAAACTAAACCACTGAACTACTAGGCTTATCGCTGCCCCTCAAATGCAAAAAAAAATGTAAAAGTCTATCTGAAACCACTGACTCTCCTACAAACCTTAATTTTTTTAATCCCAAGTTTCGAGGCATTACAAGGCAAGTACAACACAAGAACGTTCACATGCATAGCCTAATGAACCAAGTGCACATAATGAAAATTTTTATTACCTTTCAATGGGAAAGTTAATTGTCTCTATAAGAACTGAAAACTATGAGTTTTTCACAGAAAATAGAATTTATTCTAAAAATAAATTACTACTATTTTTTGAAAGAATAACAACCCTTTCAAAAGGTTAAAATTGTTTAAATTGGAATGCAATGACTAAATTCACAACAGTTTGAGTTAAGATCGAAATTTCAAATTTTGATTAATAGTAGAATTTGACCTAACATATTTAGTTATTATTGTTTGAGTCAAGACCCAAATTTTAAATTTTGAAAAGTATAAGGACTAATTGACCAAATTAAAGTAAATGAACTAAGTTCACAATTTATGTCTACTGCAGGGACTAATAAAAAATATTGACCTTTTAATTATAATGGTGGTCCAAATGTCAATATTCAAGATAATTAATAACTTTTTCAAGTTTGAAAATTATTGAAGGAAAACATTAAATAAAATTCTCTTTGGTTTGGTTAATGGTGATTATCCCATCTTCTCCAAACAAGAGTGGTCCGAATATCAGTGGATGTGATGGGTATAAGGTGGCAGAAAAAAAAAGTTTTTTAAGTTACAATAATAATAAATAATTACGTACCAAGAAAAAATAATAATAAACAATTGATAATATTTTGAAAGAGATTTTTGCCTTATCCGAAAAGGTTTGGGCTAACCAATTTGTGTTTGGTGACCATTATTCAAAAGCTAAAAGCTTTCTACTATGAATTTCGATTTTTTGATTTTGTTGGATGTTAAGATGATATGAATTTAATTTATATCAAGTTATATCAATTGAGTCTTATTTTAATTGGTATAGGTATTATTTTTAATGTAGAAAAACGTGAATTTGAATGTGCTAAATCACATTATCCTCCTATTTATTAGTTGGAGAAGGGCTATGGGTAGTTCTAAACATTGTGTAAAAAAAAATGATCAGAACCTATAATGAGATTATTTAAAAAAAATCGAGTTATAGTGGATTTTGAAGTTCTTAACTTCTACATATTTTCAGCTAAACTAAGAATTATAAATGGTATTGAAAGATCAACTTAGTTGCTTCCTCATCACAACTCCATTTTTTTTTTTTTAAATCTCAACTTTTTGGATCCTTCTTCTTTTTTTTCTTACTAGATTTAGACTTGGTTTAGATGAACGATACGTTTACTTCTGATAAAGTTAAAAATAATAGTGACAGTAAAATTAGTTACTATAATTATGAGATAAAAGATTCCACCACACCACAAGAGGCCTTATTTAAAAACCAAATTATAACAACTTAATTATGCATAAACTTATATCTACATTGAATGATAAATTAAAATTTTGATAAATTAAGCTAATCATCAAATTTTCATTTTAAAGTAGAAACGTTGGTGAGTTAAATCGAATTATAATCTTATTTTTAAAATTTTCATTTCAAAATAGAGATATCTGAATTGAAATATAATCTTATTTCAGAAAATATAATAAGCTCATCCAAATAGGTTTTTTAAATAATTATTTTTTATTTAAAATTAATTATAAAAAATATACATATTATCTAAAAATAATGCTTCATTCATTGAATGGAGTTATATAAAAATGAAAGAAAATTTTCTTCAAACTTGAATTTAAAATTAATTCTAATTTATCCATACTTTAAGAAATAGTATCTAAAAAACTTAAGAATATTTATAATCTCTGTTTTATATTTTCAAATTCGTCCCTATTTATAAAAGAAAAATAGAAAGATAAAAGAAAGAATGTACCTAAGAGTAGGGACAATATATGAACAAAAAAAAGTACGGACAAGATGTGAGCTAAAGTAAGTAATTAACATTTAATTTACATAATTAAGTGAAGTATTGACATTTTTTCCGTTAGTCTTGTAAGTTATATTTTCATCGACCGATGTACTCTCAACTGTATGAATTAAGTTTCTTTAGGTAACTCTTAAGACACAATGGTTCTAAGCAAAGGGGTAAAAGTCCCATGAAAAGACAATAATTTACATTTATTGAGAGTGTGAAAATATATTGTTGATAATGATAATGTACTGCAAAGAAAAGAAAGAAAAATAGAATACTCACAGATTTTACGTGAAAATTCTTTAGAGAAAAATATTACAGACAGAGTGGAAGAAAATTTATTATGTCGAATTCGAATGATACAAGAGGAGAGACAACTACGTCTATTTATAGGCTTGTAAAACTATATTTTAATCAAAGTCAAATAGAAGTAATGCAGTAAGGTTAAAACACATTATTCTAATCAACATTAAATAGAGGTAGTATACTTCTATACGGATTTCACTTGTGCAGATTGGTACCGTACTACAAGGGCCTTCGCCCTCGTAGATTCCCTATTTTGCCACTTGTATTTTATTTTAACAAGAATTTGGGTCACATATCTTTAACAAAGAGATCAATTAATTGCTCGGCAAATGATATTTCGAAAACTTCTCTAAAAAGAATCCGCTCACCTCAACAAAAATATTAATTAAATTAAAAAATTTTATATGTTTCTTTTTTCTTTTCATTTTAGTCATAAGCACGTGAAATGGTGATGGAAAGTGGAGGTACTAAATAATTCCACCAATTCTTAAAGGGTAAAGAGGTGCATTTTCTTAGGGAGGCTCCAACAAATAAGGCAAAAAGAAAAAGAGAAGCTAAGCCTAACTTTCCTTCCACTCAACAGCAATTATGAAATTTTAGAAAATAATGCCATCATTAATCGGAGTATTAAGCAAGCCATTTTTGACTAATTTTTTTTTATGTAAGCTTATCCGTTTAAATATTTTTTCCTTTCATACATCTCAAAATTATACATAAATTTTGATTTAATATACAATTTGATACATAAATTTTAATTTGGTACAACTATGCACATGAAATGTTTACTGTGGTTCAAGTATATACATGAAACTTTAATTTTGATTCAATCATACATATTTAAAGAAATAATTACGTCAATTTATTTTTCTATTAGATAAATATAATTATTTATGTATGCAATTTATAAACATAAAATAATGCTACATCAATAATTGTGTTGATAATATATGAGAATTGGATCAAATCAAAATTTCATGTATAAAAATACTCAAAATTAAAATTCATGTATAGTTTTTAAGATTTTTTTTTTCATTGAAGGGTAAAAAATGTTTTTCTAAGAGTTTACAATTACAGATTATGGATAATAAATGTATGATCATTAGATAAAACTTACACATGGTGGGACATAACCTCATAATAATATAAGAGAGGACTAATACATCGCATTTGTGCCTGATAAGACAGGAACTTGGGTCATCAAAACTCATAATCTCAATTTTGCCTACATAGCTAAGGTATCATTCGCAATAAATATTTATAATTTCATCAATTGTCATCAAAATTCTCAGCAACCTCCTACTTTCACTATAAAAATAGTTATACATATAAAATAAAGATACATATTTAGAAATTATAATTCTACCTCATCTACTATGATTGAGATTTAATCTATTTATTTTAATTTGACATAATATGATAGCTATTTCTATTATGTAATTAGTAGGCTTAAAATTGAAAATATCGTTAATTGTTGGCATTCAAGTGATGAAGTAATTTTTTTAAATAATTCTAAGCATTGGATTGACATGTAAATTTTTTTTTATCATGACATGTAAATCTATTGTTGATTGGACATAATTGACGGATTTCTAAGTGGGGTTAATTATGCGACGGAATAACATTAGAAAATAAATTCACGTTATCATTTTAACGGCAACAATCAATAGTCTTGTCAATTTGAAAATACAAACATTATAAAGTAAAAAGGTTAAATTATGTCAATATAAAATAAAGAGATTAAATCTCAAATTTTATCATAATAAACATAAATTTATTACAAAAACAGTTTTGAAACCATAAATAAATATTGAGTGTAATGACAAGGTTCATTGTATTCTTAAAAATAGAACTCATATTTGAATTTTGAACAACTATGAACCTAAAAATTTAATCTATAAATTATAAAATAAACATGAAATATAAATTAATTTTACTAAAATAATTATTAAAGTGTATAAAGCTCTCTCATTTTAAAAAAAAAAAAGTGATTGGTTCTTTCCACTTGCCACAATGTTAAACCTCAATAGCTTTATCCCATCTAATAGAAACTCGACAACAATTAATGTACTTCTCAATTTCATATACCAAAGAAAGAGTGAGGCCCAAATGACAAAAAGGTTCTGATGGGGGTTATTTATAGAGCATGCAAAATGGGAATTAAAGCTTACAAACTTGTGTACGTAGGGAGGAGAAACACAAGATGTGATAAGACACTTTCTTTTACCAAAATTAGAAGGCCAAGTTTTCAATAGGTGTCAATTTTGAAGTGGTGATTTTGACAATTTAATGGTCCAATATGTACTTCTTTTTTCAATATTAAATTAAGAGTTGAATCGGATTGAAATGAAAGATAAACTTTTTCTAGTATTATTTCTTGCATAATAAAAATTTTACTTAAGAAACTCCAATTTCCTTCCAGCTCAATCCAGGTCGGACGGTCCTACATGTTGCTAAGTATGTTCATTTTCTTACCACATTATAAACATGGAATTGGCTAGCACCTGGCTTTTAGGTAGGGGCTCGTCTCCAACAAGGGAGGATTAAGCAATCCCAAATGTATTTTGGGTTTTTTAAGTGAAAAGAAAATGTTATATGAGAAATATATTTGACAAAGTATTTCATTTTCTCAATTAAATTCATAACTATATCTTAATATAAAATTATATAAATTTAAGATTTAATTTGAAGAATCTATAACGAATTTAGAAGATATAATTGGCTTAAATTTTAATATTGTAAAACCAATTTTAATAAGTGAAAATATTCAACTGAATATATTAAGAGGGGATTTATTTACAATGATGTAAAACTATTAATTGTTAGATTAATAGGTGGAAGCAGACAGTGGCTTACATGGTGGAGTGCTTAGATGAAGATTAGGAAGGAAGTTTATCTGATGGAGAATTTAGAGGTTGAGGGAGATAAGGTGAGTAGCCTTACTATATGAGTTGTTTGTATGGTCCTTTTATAATGGGAGAAAACCTTAGCTACGTTTTCTGAGGTTACGAAAGAGAAGTTTGATTTGATACTCCAAACAGTGATGTTGATGCTACGTCCTAGGATAAGACGTCTTCGGACAACTAACAATCAATGACCCTAAACTTTCACGTGGGTCTCACAGGGTCTTAGTGGAGAAGCATAGTCCTTAGGTTCGCTAGTTAATTCAGGGTCCGTTGGTTGTTAGGTCAACTATACATAGTTTGTTGAGATGGTGATTCTACCGAGAGACACGTGTCAAGTTCTGTTTAGGTATGCTTTGACGTCCGTAAGGTCCACTGTGTAAGGTTCAACAATTGCCCCCCTAAAAGCGAGAGAAGGTTATACAGGGACCTTCGCGAGCTTGTTGGGGAATTTCGTGTTGTAGGTTTAGATAGCTTATTTGAAGTTCACTTTGAAGTACTATGTGTTTTATGTATGCTTTGGGTTTTTATTTTTACAGATGACTACTTTTTAAATTCAAATTTTTAACTTTTATTGGATTTATGGATGTGTAAAAAAGATTCATGTATATATATTCTTATATATATTTAATGATAGGCCATTAAAGAGTGCAACCTATTACGGCATATTTATTGGGTTCCAATGAAACCGTCATTGTCATCTATTTACGTATTTGTGTCAAGTTATGATTTAAGCAACTTTTTGAGTATGAAAACAGTGAGCGCATGATAACTTACTTAGTAAGTTTCAAAGCGGCTAAAAGTTTTTTTTTTCACTTATAAATAGAGGTAAGTGTTTGTATTGTTGGTCATCGTTTCTTTTATAAGTTTTCTTTTTGTCTACAATTCCTTAAAACTTTGCCCTTGTTGCCATCATTGGTGCGATTGTTTTTCTCAGTGCTTCTAGTGTGATTTTAAGTGGTAGGTTCTAATTCCTTAAGATTTTCCTATACTTTTCTTTCCTTTTTTTAGTTTTGATTGGCCCTCGTAAAATATGGCCCCCCAAAGAATGCTAGATGTTCCTATTGAGAGTGAAGAATTTGAATGTTCTGCAAGTATTGAAGAAATGTGGAAACTATTAATTTGTATTGGAATTACATGTTTTCATAATTTTAGGTAAAATTTTGAAGTGCTGAAAAGAAAACATCGACTAAGTGATATGAACAATCACAAAAAGGAGAACAACTGATTTCTTTTACCACTGTATGTATTTGAAGCGGATTCTCTTGTAACACCCCACTCCCGACCCGATCATTGGATATGAGATAAGAAATGCCACATTCGTTGCCGAAGCAACTACAAACTTGATTCAATATCTAATAGGTGAAACATGCAAAGAATTAACTCTAATCATACATTTACTAAAATAAAGGAGTTCTACTACTTTTAATCACATTATTAATTCAAATTTAGGTTCCAAATCAACTTACGAATGCTTTCATGAATCTTCGATAACAAATGAGGGACCAAACCATAAAGATAACTAAAATAGAGATGTTGTCACAACATTTCTTTTGCCTTTGCATTCCCTTTTTTGTCAAAATTCTTAATTCATATGGTGTAGCTCCTGGGCAATGATGGGCTCTTCTTGGAAGATATTGACGATGTTTCTCTTGGATTATCGATTGTATAGAGAGAAAGTATTCTTGAATGTGTTTATAAAGATATATACATAATATCTCGTGCCAGCAAAAATCAACAAAAAGGGTTTGTAATGTTCACTACTCGAAGAGGTAGGAAGGTTATTGTTGATAATACCACAAGAAACATGCATTTAGTGAGGGACAAGTATATAAAAATTGAGCATACTTGTGGTGGGAAATTTTCTTTCCCTGTGGCCTAGATTAAACCTAGTAGTAAATATAACATTCCTTACTCGAGCTTATACATAAACTTAAGCAAGGTTTCATGATAAATACTTTATTCAAGAACTAAATTTATTATTCAAGTTTTTCTCTAAAGTTTGATTGCATTCGGGGTTCATACACGAGAATCTTACAACGGCTCGATTTTCAGTGGTATCGAATTTATTATTCTAGTTTTTCTCTAAAGTTTGATTGCATTCGGGGTTCATACACGAGAATCTTACAACGGCTCGATTTTCAGTGGTATCGAAAAATGCAATTCCAGAACTTCATTTCCGTAAACCGAGTTTGTAATTATTAAATATGAAGATTTAAGGAGATGATATCAAAATATATTAAAGATTAGTCTAGTAATTTTACTGAATTAATTATTAATTAAGGCTCATGGACTAAATTGTAAAAGTCTAATTTTTTTAATTGACAAAAGGCTTGGGGATAAAAATAGCAATTAGCCAAAGGTCTAAAATGATAATTGAACCATTTTAAAACTGAAATTAGTGGATACTGATGGCAAAATCCCTAAAACTCCTCTACATTTACGTCACAGTGTGGATGAACAACTAAATGTTGCAAATGAACTATTACTATTGTGTGGATAAATCACTATTCGGTGTAAATAAAAGCTGCTAATGCGATGTGGATGAACCACTTGAAATAAAAAGGGTGGATGAACCACCGGAGTTTTTGATAAAAAGTTTTCGAAAACAAGCTGTTAGTAGGTTGTGGATGCACAACATATTTGTATATTAAAGTTGCTAGTACATTGTGGATAAACCACTAATCGGTGCAGACAAGCTACTAATACTTCATCCTTTCATACCGTCCTACCCCATGTAAGGCAACATGACATGCTTATAACAAATCAATACAGTAGCAATAACATGCTTATAATAAATCAATATGGTAAGAATTATCATGCTTATAACAAATCATTACAGTAGCAATAAACTTGCTTAACATGAGTTTGGTTTAACAGTAACAGTAGGCAAGTATGTCATGCAATCAGTAACACAGTGGTATGGGAAACGTTATCAGTTCATCAGAATTAAAATGACAGTAAACATTGAATGTTTTCATATCATACATATAAAGTAATAATTTAGTCAATCAAATCATGTATGGGCTCAATTGAATGAAATACGACAGTACAACAGTTTGGGGACTATTCTGTGACTAAACTGAACAATTCACAAAATTCTAGGTAAAATTGTAAATTTTGCAAAGTAGGGGTCACACGGCCTTGTGGTCGGGCCATGTAAGATGCTATTGGCCATGTGGAAGGGGTACACAGCCATGTGAGGGACCGTGTAACAGGTTATGGCCATGTGGCAAAGGCAAAAATAACCTACAAGGATGACATAGCCGTGTGGTTCACGAACTATGCTAAGGTTTCTAGGGCAAATGGTCGTGACACATCCGTGTAGCTCTAATCCTAGGCACAGTTTGCCCTAATTTACTTGTAAAAAACATACGCCTTTTACCGTGTTGATGATCGACGTTCTTTATGATCAAATATAATCTGATTCACCTAAATCAGGTTCTTCAAATGACATTTACACACGAGTTAACGACTGATTTCAAGATTTATCAAGATTATCGAGAGATTTGTCAAGAACTGAAAAAGATTGTTTAATTGGGTTGAAAGATTATCGTCGAATAGAAATATACAAAAATTTGAGATTTATTCATCAGGATTGAGATGTACTTACCATTTTTTGGCAAAACTAGGGGTGTTATTGACGTTAATACAAGTCGATAGAAAAAATGTTGGAATGGTGAACGGTTTAATTTGAAAGAGCAAAATAGTTTTCAAAATTTAGATGGAAAAATTGATTTAAAGAAAAGAAAAGGAGAATAAATAGAAAGATGGAGAGCAATTTTTATTAGGATTTGAAAGGGGGTAAATTGAAAATCTAATTAGAAAAAGAAGAGAAGAAGATGGTGGAATTCTAATTATACTAGAATTTGAGAAAGGACAAAATATGAATTCTAATTAGGAAAGATTTAGGTCAATTCCTAGGGTCACAAACCCTAAGGGCATCACTTGCAATTTCCCTAAAGCTAGCCGAATTTCAAAAGAAAATGGGAGGGAATAGAATGATTCAAACTTAGGAACACAAGGGAGGAAGGTTAGCTCTTAACCGTTGGGCTATTGCCCATTTCTTGTCTAGTTTTTAATCCCAACTATATATATTTTGTGTTTGCCGAAAGGGAATAAGGGACTCGAACCTAAGAACTCTAGGAAGGGTTCTAATGTGCTAACCATTAGGCCTAAGCCTACTTCTTATTTAGTTTTTACCCACAATAGTATTTATTTTAGTATGATTTTTATCCTAAGTTGCGGGAAATAAAAGGAAGAGAAATGGGAAGAATGGGGTTTGAACTTAAGACTTCTAGGGTGGATGCACAATCGCTTAATCATTCAACCGGTGTCTTTTTTGTTGTCTAACTATTTCAACTAACCCCCTATTTTCCGAGGCGTGACACAAATGACAATTATTAAATCCATTAACTAGCTTTTTTTATATAATATGTGAAGACAAGGGAGAAGCTAATATATATATATATATTGAGGGCAGAATTAAGTTGTATATTTCATGATAGCTAAAATGCAATTTCTTCATTTTAATAACTTATATCATTTTAATTTTTTTAAAGGACTAAATAAAAAATTTAATATTTTGGGATCAAAATGCAACTTTACTATGTACTAATTTAAAATCCCAAGCGATCCCATTAGATACGAAATTAAGTCAGACTGAACCTCATTTTTGGAGGCTAACTCTCTCAACGTTATTTTTTCTATTTACAATATACAAATTCGATATATGACTTAAAAACCCTCAAACTTTTTACCAAGAGTTAGTATATTCTCAAAGAAACATGAGCTTGTCAAGAGAGTCATTGTAGCTAGAAATGTGAAAAAAAAAAATGCATTGTTTTGTGCTGCTTACACAAAATTGGATGGGACTGCAGAGTTACCCAACCTGTATTGCCGACTACCTAGTGCCATGTTTTGTTACAATCGAAAAGAAAAAGAGTCTTTGTCATGTTACCATCAACCACACAAAGCAAAAAATTGACAGCCACCATTTTTGTAGTCAAATTATTAAGCAAATATAGTTAGGCTGTTCATGATTTTTAAAGTAATGAGATGTTGACTCCATACATAAGCTTATTCAAACAATAAAAATCAGTCTCTCAATAATTAGACTAACTCCTGGACTTAAGTTTATATAAAATGTTTTTGGTTCATAAAATATCTAATAGATTTGAGTACTAATCCTAATATTTATCGCTTCTTTAATTATATACGTTAAAGATTAAATAAATAAAGAATAAAAGGGGTGGTTTACACGGTGATACGGTATAACAATAAGGTGTAGAAATTTTTTTAGAGAAAAAGAAACATATAAAGCATGAGAGCCCAAGATCGAAAAAGACTTTTTAAACTCAAATGAGTATTTATAGGCAATGTTGACCATCCCTGGCATCAGACCTTGACATGTGTCCGGCGTTGATCTTATTGTAGCTAGCCACTTATGAAGCATAGTAACCATCTAGATAGGTGGCGATAGGATTGACATGAATAAGGCACTATCCCAAAGGTAATTCCTGCATAAAAGTATCCAACAATTGTCCTCAACAAAATACATCATAGACTCCACATGCCATGTATACATATGTTTGTGAGGTACATAGCTAAGAGATGCTGCCAACAAGCGAAGTTGTAGCTCACAATCCTGTGACTACACAAGGTGAGAGCGACAAAGCCCATTCTGGTGAGGTACCAATAATAATATAAAAATTAAAATTAATTTTAGTATTTTTGTTATCTTAAAATTTAGAATTTAACCTATCTAATTTGATAATACTTGGTCTCTATATTTGTATAATATTATTAGTAAATTCATGTCGATAACGTTATTACATGTTGTTTTAAAGTGATGTGTGAAAAATTTTAAATATAACTTTAAAAATTTGCATATAATATTGTTTTTGATTAATTATGGTTGACTGAAGTTCTATGTAACTTTGATTATGTAATCGAATAATAGTAAAAAAGAAAATGTTTATATCATTTTAACATAATCAGCTAATGATATTATCAATTTGAATAATAATAATAATTGTCGAAACTATTTTTTTGAAAATGTCGACTTTTGTTTTAAAAAACGAAAAAAACGGGAGTCGCCACCAATCTTTTTTATGAGGTGTGACCGGATCACCTCGTAATTTGATCGTTTTAATAAACGGTTTGATTTATTAAAACAATGTTTTTTAGTCCACAAAAATCCAGAAAATAGGTTCGGGAGTCAGTTAAGCACGAGGAAGGATTAGCACCCCGTGACGCCCAAAATTGGTACCTAGTTGATTACTCGATGTTTTAGTGTCGAAAATTAAAAATTTAATGAAATTTTAAAATACGATCTTTTATTAAAATATTGTTGAATTGAATTTTTACAAAAAAAATGGTATATTCACGTTAACCGAGGAAAAGGATTACGTCCCGTAAGTTAGGACACAATGCCTTAAATCCTCGAAAAGAGAGTAAACACCAAAAAAAAATTATTATTTTTAAAAAATATTTGATTATCTTGGTTTTTAGAAAGAAATCATGTTCCGTAAGTTAGAAAATAATTTTTCTAATTCCAAAATAATAAAAATTAATCTCGGTTTAAGAATCTCTTTTTTATATCCATTGTGCGAAAACGAATAATATTTGAAATATCGTGTAATTAATTTATTCGTGTATGGTAAAAAAGACTGAAAGGTTTAAAAAAAATCATGTTTAGCAAATAATAATAATGCGATATAAATTCGTAGTGATAATGACATAATATGCTTAATAAAATATAAAAGATATGATAGTAATAGTAAATTATGATACTAATATGCATGATAGAATAATAATAATAATGAAGATGATAATGTAAATAACAATAATAATAATTCTAATAATAATAATACTAACAAATAATCTAAATCTTCGAAGGTATATAAAAAGATATAAATAAATATATAATGAAATAAAAATAATGAGGACACACATAAAAATAAATAAAATAAAATAATAAAAAGGAATAATAAATGAATAACAAATAAATACTACTAAAAGTTTAATTAAAAATTGAGAATAAGCAAATAAACAAATAAATAAAGAAATTTTAAATAAAATGGTTAAAAAATGCTAATAATAATAATAATAATAATAATAATAATGATGATGATGATGATGATGATTTAAGTTAAATAGAATAATGATTGAATTGAAGTCGAAGTGAAGTTAGGGGGTTCAAATTGTAAACAAAAGAAAATAAGGATCAAAATGAAAGGAGTGAAAACTAATGGGGACTGAAAGGGAAAATATCCCTGGTCCTTTATGCTCAGCATTTTTGGGCCAAATCGGGGGACTAAATTGAAAACAAAATAAAACTAACGAGGTAAAATTTAAAAAAGGAAAAGGGACTTGATTGGAAACCACTTAAAAAGCGGAAGGACCAAATGCACAATAAGACCATTTTTCAAAAACAGCGAGCGGATCGGGTCAAAAACGGTGCCGTTTTGGCGCTAATGGCCCCTAAGTGAAACGACGTCGTTTACTTACATTATATAAATCAAAATTTTTGTTTAAAAATCATTTTACTTCTCTTCTTCTTCTTCTTCAAAAAAAAAAAAAAAAAAAAAAACCTCTCAACTCTCTCTCACTCCCCGAAATCCGCCTCAAAGCTCCAGCGCCGGACCACCGTGGCGGCCGCCAATCATGGCGACGGCGCCACCGTACACGGTGGCCGGAGAACACCAAAGACACCCTTTTTAACCCCCTTTTCGAAAAGAACCCAAATATGGGGTTTAAATCCCCAAAATCTAACCGACATTCGGCCATGGGCAAGGAAACCGAAAGGTTTCGCCCTTTCCCGACGAGGCCTTCGACGGAACCCTGATGGGTTCTTAAGCTTCGCGGATCGGAGAGAAAAAGGGCTACGATGGCGGCGATGACAACGATTGGTAAGTGTTTTCTTCTTTTTTTCTTTTTTAGGGTCTCGAAAAAATAAATAAATAAAAACTTTTTATTCTTATTATTTTGAAACAAAAAATATCACCTTTTCTTTGATTTTTTTTTATTGATCTCTTGTTTGTAAAAATTACATTGATGATGGGGGCTTTTATAGCTGATTTACACGTTGTTTGGTCACTGTTCTTGCACTGTTTCTTCTGCTGCGATTTCTATTGTGATTCCATTCTTTTTTCTATCTCTTTTGTAGGTTCTGGTGAGGTCAACGGAGGGGCAAAAGCCTATCCTTGCCATTTTGGTGAAACGGTGGCAAAGGCGCATCAGGCCTCGGGACAAGGCGAGGGCGGTGCGCCCGAGGAAGAGCGGCGCACATGGGAGCTAGGGTTTCTGCTGAAGTTGTTTAGGCTATGGGCCTATTGGGTTTAGGGTTTTTTTTATTTGGGTTGTTTTGTAATTAAGCTTGAAACAAAAAACTTGGACTGTTAATATTTTTTCATTTTGGTTTTTATATTTGGTTTTGGGCACGGACTAATTAGGTCTATTACAATAATAATAATAATAAAGAAATTAAATTATAAAAAAATAAATTAAATAAGTTAAATTTCAATTCCTATATAAAAGCAAATTGACTGGAAAACCAAGCATAAAATCAATGCATGGGGTGTGGGTGTTTGAAAAAGATATGCTCAGGTAATTAAGAGGGCAAAGAACGTAGTGGGTCCTAAATGTTTGTGGAGAGTATTTGTTTGTTATTGTAATAAAAATATAAATGTTTCCTTTGCATACAACATAAGTTGTTGAATAAGGGTTCAAATGGTCTTTGGGTCATCACCCACAAATTTCTCCCCCTTGTCCATTGTTTTCAAATTCCATAGATTCTAAAAATTGCATCAAGTTAGATCGTCTAGTTATTCTTCATAAACCTAATCATGGGTCGGATTATTTATCTAGATTCGAAGGCCTGTTCGAAATTTGGGAGGATTTGAATAAAAATAATTAGCCCGTTTAAAATATGAGTTAGGCTCGGACTTAAATGTTTAAGTCCGAACCTGACCCGTTTTTAAGTTTATAATACTTTATATTATGTTATTTATATTATTATGTAATTTAGAACACATTAAAAAAATAAACATATACTAAATATATAATACTACTCTAATATAATTATTAAAATCATGTTAAAATGACTATATAAAAACTTTCAATAAATAAAAAATATATATAATTTTATTAAATATAAAAATAATATAATATAAATATTTTAAAAAAATAATATGGGTTGGCCTAAAATGGGCTTAGGTTAGTCTTTTGCAAATATGGGTGAATTTGGGAAAAATTTTAGGCCCATATTTCGGGCCGGGTCGGGCTTGGATAAGCATAAAGTATATACCTGACCCAACCAATGAGCACCTCTAGTCATAACTAAATTAATTTTTAAATGTTTTAATTGAACTTTCATATGAAAGTATTGTTTTAATTAAGGATAGTAATATGGATTACAAATTTAAATATATGTAAACATTTTAGTTGGTTTTTTTGCATATTTGGATTCGAATATTAAAATTATTATCCGCTTTGGGCTCCGAATAGATGTAGATAGACATCCTTATATTTCATTATACGAATTCGCAATGCTTATTCGGACAACATATTTAGATATCCAAATCCAAATTCGCATCAGGATTATAGCTTTAGATTCGTACGACAAATTTAGAAATTGATTGATTTTAAATTTTAGCATATTCGGATTAAGATTTTGGTGGACTCAAATATTTAACTCAAATTCATATATGAATAGTAATATTCAGATAATTTACCGAGAATAAATAGATTTGAATAATTCAAAAAAAAATTACAGATATTCAATGTATTGTTATTTCTAGTTTTAATCCAATTTTGGACTAAAACAATTTGAAATTTTACCTATAATATCATATATTATTAGACCTAGGAAAAAAATTGTTTCAACTTCGAGATGGCCTGATTTAACTTGAATTATAGTTTAATGATAAAAATATTTTAATTTATAATTTATTATAAATTATACAATTATTTTGTTTTTAGAAAGTAAAAACAAACTATCAAATCGATTTAAAAGAATAAAATAAAAAGTCAGACCTAAACACCTTTAACACTGAAGACTAATGGAAAAAGAAAGAGAATAATGGTCGCATAGTACACTGAATTTCATATGGGGTGGGGTAAATGCATTAATTATTTTTGGATTTTTTAATAAATTAAAAATGAAAAAGGAAATGGCCGGCGGCACCTCCAACCATTGTGATACCAACGTTAAATTTAATTCCAATTATTCTGAAGGAAATATTTGTTTTTATCAAACATTTTGAAGAAAATACATCATGCATCTAAAATGTTACCAAAAAAAATCAAATTTAATTCCAATTAAGAATATTGAATTGGACTAACAAGTAAATTGTAAATTTTTTGAAATCAAACCAACACTTTTAGTTTGGCCCTCCCAGTGGCTTGTAAAATTTGTTTCAAAAATTGGGTTTAAGGATCAAAAATCATAATTTTAACCCATAAATTGGGTGAGGCAATAAGTGTTTTGATGGTAAAAGGGGCATAGCAATTTCTTTTGTATTTGAAATTCACATGGCCCCGACTGAAATTGGGGGTCAAGATAAATCGAATTTTATTTTATAATACAAATTTTTATAGGGTTGTTTCATCTTTTACGATGCTCAAAACTTGTCATTAGGAGTGTAATAATTAGGGGAAATAAGAGCACTATTAATTGAAATAATAACACTTTTAATCTCTCTTAATTATGAAATATTCAATTTAAGCCATTTTAAACTCTCTCTTTTTTTGCTTTTGAGCTCTCCCAAACTTTTTAAATTTTAGTTTTAACCCCTCAATACTGAATCCCTATCTTCATCCCACCCTCCTTACTGGGAAAGAATTGTATGAAATAGACTCACCACATCATTCTGTATCACTTATCAATTATTTAATATTATTTCAACATCTTTTTCCATATCATTGACACATCCTTTTGGTAATTTTTTTTACCTGAACCTTGGACCTTCGATTCTAAACCCTAGGTCCAAGGTTTAGGGCACAGGAGTTCAAGGTTCGAAGTTTAAAGTTTAGAGTTTAAGGTTCAAGGTTAATATTAAAAAGATTAGCAAAAAAAAAATGTGTGAATAACATGAAAAAATAATGCTAAAATAGCATTAAATAATTGATAAGGATACAATCCTTTCCCCTTCCTCACTACTCTACCCAACATGTAGCAATAAGGGGCCATGGCATTGGACCATTACATCATGCGGTTAACGCATGCCAAGTCGACAACCTTGTAGCCTCTTGTCTACCGTTATATATATATGCGCACACAGCCTGCCCACTGCCAATCTCAAAATCCTCAACCATTTCTCTTCTTTTCCCCTTCACAATTATTTTCTTTCTTCATTGAAAAAACAAAACAGAGGATATTCCCTTATCCCCACAAAAAGAAAAAATGGAGAGAGATATGGAAATGAAACAATCAAAATTCAAAAGAATCTGTGTGTTTTGTGGGAGTAGCCCTGGTAAGAAGAACAGCTATAGAGAAGCTGCTATTGATCTTGGCAGGGAATTGGTAACCCTTCTTTTTCTTTCTCTTTTTTTAACTCTGTTTTAGCTCTGATTTATATATATATATGTATATAAGTTATTGTATGATTTTCAGCTTCCTTTATGGTTATTCATGGCTAAACATTTTGTTTCCACTGCTACCAATCTTCTTATTTTCAAGAGGAAAAAAAAAAAAAACAGGTTTTATGAATTAAGTTCATATATGTATGTGTAGTTTGTAGCTTAAAGTTCAGCTCATTTTTCTAAAATGTACTTTGATGGGTTGAATAAAGCTGAATATTGTTGTTTTTTAATAATGAAGGTTTCAAGGAATATTGATCTGGTTTATGGAGGGGGCAGTATTGGATTAATGGGGCTGATTTCTCAAGCAGTTTTTGATGGTGGCCGCCATGTAATTGGGTATTCAAATATTCAACTTAAAAGCTAATTTTTAACTTACAAAAATATAATTTTAATTTTGTGTTTCATCATGTTTATTATCATCTGCAGAGTGATTCCCAAGACACTCATGCCTAGAGAGGTACTCTCTTCTATTTAAATTATGTCTTTCTTTTATAAATTAAAATATAAAAATAAAAAACATTATCTGTTTGTGCTTTTATGTTTATATTTTTTAAAAATTTTAATTTTAATTTTAATTTTCTAGTGGTAGCTCCCATGACAAGAATTTCTACCTCACTTTTGTTATCTTATAAATAAGGGGGGTTTCACACTTTGTCTCTTTTGGGTCTCATGCAGGTTCCTATTTAGACTTTTGTTGTTGCTTTTTCCCTTGTTTTTCACATTTTTTAAAAACAAAACTTTGCCATTGAATTCCACCTGAGGGCATATGATGGGCCTTCACCATTTTTGTCCCTCTCCAATGATTTTTTTTTCTTTTTTGCCCACCATAAACATCATCATTCTTAGCATATATATCACACTTACATGGTGCATGTTGTGTTTTCTATATGTATGTGTATTGTTATTGTGAATTAAAGCCCACCACATCTTCATCTCATCATTGCAAAAGTGGGTATTATTTTAATATTAGGTTTAAAACGTTTTAATTGAGTTACTAAAATATCACTACCGTATTAATATGATCTTTTCGTTTGCTTTAACTATCAACTTGAGTGTTAATGTTGACTCAAGTTTAACACATACCATCTTAAAACATTTGCATCAAATTTTAACGATACTGTTTGTTTTTAACACATTAAATTTAAACTGTTCATGCAATAGTTACACACATGTTGTAAATATGCTCCACTTTAGATTCTTGCTAGCATTTAACACTTGAGCTTACATTATAATTGGGGAGGTATAGTGGAAATAACATTTTAAACCAATTACATTAACATTTTCTTGCAGATAACTGGTGAGACAGTTGGGGAAGTTAAGGCAGTTTCAGACATGCACCAAAGGAAGGCAGAGATGGCTAGACAATCTGATGCTTTCATTGCCTTACCTGGTTGGTATATAATAGACCCGAAATACTCTTTCAAACTCAAAAGTGACTTGACCTAGACCTGGTAATTAGCCCAATGGGGACCTAAGGGACTTGGGGCCTTTTCATGGACCACATTTATATTTTGCCTTTGAAGGGCTCGCTCCTAGTTCTCCCCCAAAATGAGGCCTATTGGGCATGGACTAATCGCCCATATGGGCTAGGCAAAGACCAAAAATATGATGAGCTCGTGCAAATATCATGGTCTACCCTTGATATAAACATCATAAAAATTAATTTAATTGATAATTAAATTTGAAAATAAAAATAAAAAAATTGAAAATAGATCACTAATATACCTCAATTATAATTTTTTTTCCTGCCATTATCTATATAATCAATGTAATTAATTAGAGGAATTTCTATATTTGTATTTATGAATAGGTGGCTATGGAACTCTTGAAGAACTTCTTGAAGTCATAACCTGGGCTCAACTTGGAATCCATGATAAACCAGTAATATTCTTTTCTTTTACTTTTTTCTTTTTCAATTTCCTAAACAAATCATTTATGGGATATATTGGTGTCTAATAATTAACTTCCGAGTCAAATCGAGTTCAATCTTTTAAATGGGGCAAATCTCTTCCACCTTTTGGGATTGGGTGGATTTGAAACACATTAATACGAGTTTTTTTTTTTTTCTGAACAATTTTATTATAATTTATAGTTATATTTATTTTTTTCTGATACAATGTTTAAAATTATTCATAGTCCTTTTAAATTCAAAAGTAGGAGGATAATGTGCTTGAACTCACTCGAACTCATATATTCTTATATTAACAATAATATTTATATCAATAGAGCTAAAACTCATTTGATACGAGTTTTTTATAGGTTGAATTAATGTTTAGGATGTTGGTTGAGAATGGTGCAGGTGGGATTGTTGAATGTGGATGGATATTACAATTCATTGTTGTCTTTTATTGACAAAGCGGTGGAAGAAGGTTTCATTTCTCCAAATGCACGCCATATCATTCTATCTGCTCCCACTGCTCAAGACTTGGTCAAATACATGGAGGTTCTTTTTTTTCTTTTTTAATTCCTTTTTCTCAATTTTTAATTTGCATTTTACACCTGAAAAAAAAAACTAAGTTACAAATTTTCACAATTTTTTCTATCTTAATTTTTATTCTTTTCCAAATTAATCGTTGAACGTAGCATCCTTTTCTAATTTGATTTTAAAATTTGGATTATATTGAAGTATAATGATTTGTTATATTGAGATAATATCATATCATCACCTTATTGTTTTAAAAAAAATAATTCTTCTATTTTTTTAGATTTTTTAGATTTTATATAATATTTCTAAAATCTTTAGGTGATTACGTAATATAATCTCAAAGTGTCACATCATCATATTTTAATGAAATTTGAGTTTAAAGATCAAATTGAGAAAGTTACCAAATTTCGAGATTAATATGGAACAAAAAAATTTTTAAAGACTCAGTTAAGAAAAATTGTTGAGTTCAAGAACTAAATGTTGATTTATCACTAACGTGAATTATGTTATAATCTCACCTCAAACTTAAAAATAGCTTCCACTAGAAATAATCTAAACCCAAAATAGCCTAGACTCAACAATCCAAACACAAAATGGCACAAATATAAAATGACCTAATCCCAAGATGACACGACCTGGAAAACCCGCCTAACAAACTTAAAATGACTCGAAACCAAATGACCTAGACTTTGAATGACCCAAACCCAAATGACTAAGCATGAAATGACCTAAATCCGAGATGACCTGACTTGAAGCTCTTGACTTGCAAGCTTGAATAATTCAAAACCAAAGCGACTTGAACTCAAAAATAATCTTTACCAAAATCACCCAAAAATTTTAAAACCCAAATTGATTAAAACTCGAACCAACTCATTCCACCGGGTTGACATATTGTAATTTCAAAACACTTTTTTTTTTTTTTTACAATTCCTCCTCTCTCTCTCTCTCTTTTCTCCTCCTATTACCTATAATTCCTCAAAATTCTTGAATAAAAAAATAATGTATATATAAACACATTTAAACTTATGTTCTCTTGATTATTACATTAACAAATTTAATCGCTTATAATTTATAACATAAGGTAGGGTTTATATAGCGGATTTTAATGTCAAACTAATCACCCATTTGTTTTGTAAACAGGAATATGAACCACAACATGAAAGAGTGGCTCCAAAGCTAAATTGGGAGATTGAACAGTTGGGGTACCCTGCAAAATATGAGGTCTCTAGGTGAGAGAGATTGTGGCACCAATTGCAGGTTTCAAAGAACTAATTTTTAGGAGATCAACTTGTTCCTGAAATGGGAATCTTTTTTTTTTTTTTCTATTTACTCATGTTCTGATATAAATTATATATATATATATCCTCCCCCTAAAAGGAAAAAAAAACATTTATGTCTTCATTTGAAGTTGAAATTTGATTCTCTAATGATCAAACTTTGTGGTAAAGTTGCTGATCAAATGAAAAAGAAATTTGTCCCAGTGGAGTTTTATTTCTGCCCCTAGTCCTTATATTCTTTAAATTTTGACATTTAGCCCTTCTACTTTATTTCTAAGATTTTTTGTCAAAATATTTTTAAGAATTAGTCTCTCTGCTAAATATTTTATATTTCTAATTGGTAACACATATCCAGAATTAACAAAAATCAGTTAACAATATTATCAATTGGACTTTAGTTCTTAAATCAAACAAATAAAGGAACTAAATCCTTAAAATTAAAAAAAAAAAACAGAGAACTAAATTTCAAAGGTCCAAAAATTACAGGGACTGAAAGCAGAATTAGACCTTATTTGGACTTGTGAAATTTTCTTGTTTTTGTTAAATTCGATCTTATAACAAGTGATTTATGGAAATGATGGATTAAATTAAGTAAATTAAACCTATGTAATTTATTCATAGGTTTGCTTCGTACCGATGTGCCTCTTCATAAAACTGGGAGAAGTGCATGAAAGATTAATAGTTGGTATAAATGTTCAAGAGGTACTTGTATTATAGGGTGATTACTAATTTAGCCTCTCTCAAAATAAAAAGAGAAATTAGGCCTTGTATCGTTGAAAAGAGAGCAAAAAGGACAATTTAAGACGGTATTAACTATTTCTATATTAATACGTAATTATAAAATAGGTCGGGCTGGACAAAGCTTAAATTTTGCACGTTAAAGTTTAAATTTGATTTATATATTAAACAAGCTTAATTTTGTTGCCCAAATTTAATTTACATGTTCAATATTTTTATCACAACTCTCCAGTATATGAAGTAGGATCAGGGGCATATTTAAGAGGGCAGGGCCCTTGACTTCCCAAAAATAGAAATTTATTATGTTAGCCGCTTCATATATATAATGAAATTATAAATTAATATATAGTAAAATTATACTTTGACCCTTTAAAAATAGAGATTAAAAATTTTAAATTAATTATTAAAAATATATTTAAAAAACATTGAATAGATTGGTTTTTTTTTAAATATATAAAATTTAATAAATTAAAATATTTAAAATAATAGAGGTAAGAGTTAACCCAAAAAAAGATTAGTTTGATAAATTAATGGAGACAAGGAGGGTAGCATTTTCATCCATTAAAAATATGACCCAAATTTAGTTCAAAAATATTGAATTGTTGATACCACCACATGCATGTATTTTGATTTCAAATAAGATTATTAATTGCATAAAAAATAATTTAATTAATAATAAAAGTCAATGTATATTATATGGATTACACCCTTTTTGAATTTTTTTCAGATAATGGCTATCCATAAGTCATGTGAGCATCCTATGGCACCACCCCACTTAAATTTAAGTCCAAAAGTCTCCCAACTTGACCTGTATTGATAAAATAAAATCAAAATATTTTAGAAAATATAAATTACTGAAGGGATCAAAGTAAAAGGATTAATTTGAATTACTATATTTCAAGAGGGTCTTAAAAACAATTTAACTATTTTATTTTGATTGGTTAATTAAGTTGAACTAAATAATAAAAAATTCCCAGCTTGATTTCTTTTTACCATCAAATGATTTGGTAACAGAAAATATTAAATGATGGGAGATGAGGTGCACATGGTAAGTGAAGATGGAATTTTGATTCAGAGATTTTCCACTTCCTTCTTCATATGCATTTGAAAAGGGTTGCTCTCAATCTTGACTTTCTTACATCTATACCTTTTCACTTTTTACTTTAGCACCCTAAAACATGCACTTTTATTTATTGAGTCTTAGTTTAATTGGTATTAATATTATTATCAATACAGGAGGATATAAGTTCAAATATGCTGAAATACATTATCCTCTTATTTATAGATTAAAGAGGGACTACGAATAGTAATAAGCATTATATCAAAAATAACAAATATAATAATAACTCACGGCATTTTAATTTCACTGATAAAAAATATTTTATCTATAACTTCATTTAAATATCCCCACATGTCTCATTATTTTTAATAATTAATTTTTCATTAACATCTCATAGAGAGTGCGAGAGACATGTTTAAGAATTATTTCTTTTACACTTGTGTGTGATCTAATTTGCATGTTCATGCTTTTTTTCCTTAACATTTTATGCATTCCGGGAAGTAATTTTTTATTTAATTTGTAATTATTTTTTATTAGGTAAAAATAAAACCAATTTATATTTACAAATAGTAAAAAAAATTATATAAGATAAAACTTAAAAGATATTATTTGAGTTACGGATATTTTTCTTTACTTGAAAATTTATTTTTAAAAAAATATTTATGAAAAAGTTTGAAACTTTAAAAAATAATGTTCAAAAGCCATAAAACAAAGTCATTTTTATCAAAATAAATTCAAAAAACTCAAAACTCAAAATTAACATAAAAGAATTGAGAATTAAATTAAATTATAACCAAAAATCTAAAAACTTTGATCCAACCAAACCAAATTCAGTCGTAGTAAGGGTTTGTATATAATTGATTTTTCTTACATCAACTTCATAATTTAATAACATTTATTTAAAATTTAAAAAATACTATCATATTTACATGTATATTTTTTAGAGTTTAATTATGCTTTTATGTACTATTTGGATATTTGAATTTAATTTTTTTTTTGATATTTAGGAATTTAGTCCCTATACTTATCTAATTTGAAAATCAAAGGTTGATTGATATCTCTATTAATTGATATTGATTAAATTTAAATACGTGACATTTCAATATTCAAAAGTTTAATTAAAAAACTAAACTCCAATTGACTACATATTTCTAAATTAACATGAGCTCGTTAGAGGTGTTGTCAACTGCTCTTTAATTTTTAAAATAGATAAATAAAGAAATTAAATTCTTACATAAAAGAGATTTAAAAGATCTGATCAATATAGAACCTCATGTGATAGTCTGATGGTTAAGGTGTTTATCATCTTAGGTGTGGTTTGGGTTTGAATTGCACTAATCGTATTAGTTGTTTGGGCTTTATCATGTTCTTGTTTTTTATAATAATAAAAAACTGATGAATATAAGGGTCGGAGTATAATTAGGGTGGGTTTGGATCGACGGTGAGGTACGTTTAGCTCTTTTTTTGTCTCACACTATAATATCGCTACAGTATCTAATCTCACCGCCGCCGATAATTTTACCAAATAAAATAAAATTAAACACACCTTAGACTTTTCTTTATTTATGAAACATTGTCATAAAAAATAAAATAAATGTTAATAAATTTCACCAAATTTAAGGTCCCAATGCCAATATTTAAGTTGACGTAAAGCTTTAAAATACAAATCCCCAATGAGTATGCCATCATCATCATCATTTGACTATGATTGTAAGGTGAACCTTTTGATTAGGGTTTTTTCTTTTTAATATGTTTCAATAAAACTAAAAATGAATAATAAATAAAATTAAAATTAAACACAAATATCTAGATATAGTAACGATTTGGGAGCTTAATTAATATTTTTTTTTAATTTGGAGGTTTAATTTAATTTTTTCAAAAATTTTGGAGGTTTAATGAGAATTTTTTTAAAAAAAGTTTAAATAAATTTTTTTAAATTCTGAGAGGATTTTTGAGAAAATTTGAAAAATTTAGAGGTTAGATTAAATTTTTCATAATTTTCGGAAGACTTATTTTGAATTTTAAATTTTTTTTAAGAGATCTAATTTAAAATTTCAAAAAAATGAAGGGCTTAATTATAATTTTCCACATGTGGGGGACAAGTTCCCTCATGCTCCTATTTAGTTCCATAGATATTATAAATATTTGAAACAGTCAATATATATCTTTTAAATGGATGATGATTTTTTTTGCCCTCTAACTTTATTAAAAAAAAAAGTCATTTTAGCTTTCCATTTAATTTTCTGTCTCTTTTAGCTATTGATCTTATATTTTTTGTCAAATCACCCTAAATGGATGGAAAAATTTACGTTTGTTAACTTTGATAATACGACATATACATGGATTGCTACGCAGATGACATGTCAATATTTAATTTTAAAATTAAAATATTAAAAATATTTTTTAAAATTTTAATACTTTTTAAATAATTTTAATATTTTTTAATTTTTAGAATATTTTTTAATTTTTAAAAATTTAAAAATTAATTAAATGTTGACGAGTATATCACACCATCAAAGTTAAAAAAATTAAATTTTCATCTGTATTGTGAGTGTGTCATAATCAAATATTAAGAATACTGATAATAATAATAATTAATAACGACAAACATGAATAATTAACTCAAACTCTAATTAATTAACTAAACTAAATTTAAAATACAACCCACATGATTAGAACCCTAGGAAGAGCAAACCCTTTCTTTACCCGAAATGGTAAAATCGCTTTTTAAATTTTTTAAATAATAATAAAATTGCCTTTTAACATTTCAAAATTTATAATTCAATCCTTGGACTATACTCTTTTGAGATTTCATGGTCTAAATCAATGTATTATACATACAAACATACTTTAATATAAAGTAGTCTTAGTAAGTACTTTTGATATCTCCAAAGTCCAAGAAAAGGGTGAAAATTAACGGTAAAATTACCACAAAGCTCACTATATTATATCTTAGATTGCATTTTAGTCTTTCTACTGAAAAAATGAGCAAATTAGCCCCTCTACTTTAGATGAGTGAGCAAAACAGTCCCTCCATTAAAAATTGGTGTTTATATATAAGGTATAATAACAAATTTAGCCCTCAACCTTTACATGTATATTCAATTTGACCCCTACTCTTTTAATGGAAGTAAATTAGAAAAATTTTGAAATTAATAAGACCTTAATAACAAATTTTTAAATTTTTTAAAATATTAAAAATATCATAAAAATTATAAAAATTAAAAGTATAAACTTTTTATTAGAAAATAACAATACCAACCCATTAAAATCTAATGGTTATAAGATTTAAAAAAATTGACCCCTAATCTTTTATTGGGTGGATATTGTTTTTTAATAAAAAATTATAATTTTAAAGTTTTTATATTTTTATAATTTTTTAATAATTTTAAATTTTAAAAGGGCTTAATTGATTTTTTAAAAAATTTGTTACTAAGGCCTTTTTGACTCTTTAGCCTTATTAGTTTCAAAATTTTCTAATTTACTTCCAATAAAAGGGTAGGGGTCAAATTGAATAAATGTGTAAAGGTTGAAGGCTAAATTTGTTATTATATCTTATATATAAACACTAAAACTTAACGGAATGGCTATTTTGGTCACTCATTTAACATGCAGGGTGTCGAAACCATTTTTATTTTAAGTTTGAAAAATGGGGTCGACTTAAAAATATGATGTGGAGTCGCCACCAACCTTTTTTATTTTTAGGTGAAATTGTATCACCTTGTAAAAAATTTGTTTGGTCTGCGAAATTAAATAACAAAAAGGGTTCGGGAGTCGGTTACGCACGAGGAAGGGTTAGCACCCCGTACGCCCCAGAACGGGTACCAAATCGATTAATTAATGTCCTTGCGTTGAAAACTTAAAAATGTTTAAAATATAATTTTCTCAGGAAGGTTAATTTACCCTGAATTGAATCTCAAGATTAACTCGTTTCAAAGGAATAAAAATATCATACCCAGCACGTTAGGATATAACACGTTTATACCTTGACACCGAGATCATCTTTGATCTTCAAAACATGCAATTAAAAAGGGTATTTGGTTATTTAGTTGAACGGAAAATTGGCACCCAGCACATTAAGATGTAATCTTTCAAACTTCTAAACACACAAATATTGCATTATTTTTAAAAGATGTCATCTTAAAATTGGCTCAAAATGCATTTTTAATGAAATAAAACATTTAGTAAAGGATTGAATATGTTGGGGTTTGAACCATAAAATAGTAACAAAAAGCGCAAATATAGCATTAAGCGTGGGATACATACAAACTCAACATCATATTAAAGTAATTTGAACATACGTATATACAATGATAATAATCACATGGCTTAGAAGACATATACTAACAATTAAAATTATTAAGCTACAATATATAATAAATCTTTAAAATTGACAATGACAATATAAAACAAAATTCTGAATGCAAACAAATATATATAAAAAATGGAGTTTAAAATCTAAGATTTATGAATTTGTTTAAAATGGAATAATTTATAAATGAGCTTATGAAATCCAGATTTAAAAATTTAGAATGAATTATACAAAACACAAAACATAGTATATGAAAAAATTTACATAAATCATATGTGAGTAATAGTATATAAAAATATTTAAAATATGTTAAAATATTAAATAAAATATGATTTTTTCAGAATGATAAATTATGCATATTAAATTTAAAAATAGAAATATATATGCACATAGTAATTTTAAAAGAAACCAAATATACATATAAGTAAGTTTAGGAGAAAACATATACATAAAATAATATAAAATCAGTAAAAAAAACAATCTTACCATTATATATATGTATGTATAAAAAAACATATAATTGTATTTAAATTAAATATTATATAAGTTATCAAAGAAATACATAATATATTATTTGAAATTAGATAATTATACAATAAATATAACCAAAATACATATAAATAGAAAATAAAACAAATTAGAACATTATAGAATCGATTTCAAAATAATTAGAATAACTTAAATAATGAATAAATTTAAAACTAAAAATACAAGAATTTTAAATAAAAACTAAAACTTAATTGAAATAAAAAAGAATTTAGAAAGCTATTTTGTAAATAAACGAAATTAGTTAAACAAAATTGAGGATCATGTTGAATTTCGTATAAATGATAAGGGATCAAACTAGCAACTATTATAATATCAAAACGCATTACATTGACAGGACTAAATTAAAGTGATGCATAAATTATATAGATCAATTAAAAAGCAAAAGAAATATATAACAGGTCTAATTGAAAAACAGTGCGACAAAGAGGGACCAAATGAATAAATATTCCATTATCGCAAAAAAACGCGCGGATCTGCGGATTTGCATTGGGTCCGATTTGGGCATTCCACATGGCGCCGTTTTGAGGCTATTGGAACAAGCTCAAACGGCATCGTTTTCTTAATGGGTTATGACCTCTTAAAAATAGAGTTTAACCTTAGCCGATTTTCCTAAAATGAAACCCTAGCCCTCTTTTTGCTTTTGCTTTCAGCCGCCTGTCAAAATCTCTCCGTTTATCCACTAAAGCGCCACCATAAACGGCGAGCAGTGGTACACGAAGGTTCGACTTGTCCAACGTCTTCTTCTAACCCCAATTGCAACGAAGAAACGAGGACGAAATCTCACAAAGGTAATCTTTCTTTCCTTTTTATTTCCGTATATGAACTCAAAGTAAAAAACAATAAAAAAGAAACTTTGAATCAAAGAAATCTTTTTTATTTGTTTTTATCTGTGTGTGTATATACAAGAAATCGAGATCCCCCCAAAATGTTTACATCAGGCCCTTTTTATAGCCGAATAAATAAAATACCAGAACCCCTTTTCTTTTTATATTTTCTGTTATATCTCTCTGTCAATTGCTGTATGCTGTTGCCATTATCATTTGTTGCAAGCTATCAATCTGTTACTCTTTTCTTCTCACAGGTTCGACATTGTTCAGAGAGGCGGACGTGGCACTAGAGACCCTTGCTGAGGAGACTGCGGCATTGGTCCCAGGGTTTCAGTTTCTGCAATCGAAATTTGGGCCATCTAGGCTATTTTAGGATTGGGCCATTAGGGGTTATTTTAATTTGGTTAATTTATTGGGTTTATAATTGTATTTGGACTGTTATATTTATTGGACTATTATTATTTTATATATTTTTGTTTTATTTGGTTTATTTTTGGTTTTAAATGGGCCCGGGCATAAATTAGGTCTTACAGCTGCCCCTATTTGCTCATTGTCGTGTAACAAGAATGGAGCAAAGACTTTAAAAGGAACAATCTTGTCCGGTCTCGCCGAATCTTGACTTCTGTCGGTGCTTTTCTTCTTCGAGTAACTTCATTCCATCCCACTGCATCTTTAAGGGCATGAGAACCAGCACCTTGATCCAATTCGATGCAATTTCCGGGAAAAGAGATTTGTAGCTTCAATCTGCTCAGTCGGAACTTCATGACGATAAGAACTCAGAAGGAAGAGATCCGTAACCTCAATCTTCTCTGCTAAAACTTCAAGGAAATAAGGATTGATCCTTAATGTAAACTCAGGGAGGAGGGATTTGTAGCCTCAACCTACTCCACTGGAACTTCAAAGAGATAAAAAATTCAGGGATAAGAGATTCGTAACCTCAATCTTCTCTACTGAAACTTCAAGGAAATAAGGTCTAATCCTTAATGTAGACTCAGGGAGGAGGAATTTGTAGCCTCAACCTACTCCGCTGGAACTTCGAGGAGATAAAAAATTCAGGAAGAAGAGATTCGTAACCTCAATCTTCTCTACTGAAACTTCAAGAAAATAAGGACTGATCCTCAATGTAAACTCAGAGAGGAGGGATTTGTAGCCTCGACCTACTCCATTGGAACTTCGAGGAGATAAGACTTCAGGGAGAAGAGATTCGTATCCTCAATCTTCTCTACTAAAACTTCAAGGAAATACGGATTGATCCTCATTGTAGACTCAGGGAGGAGGGATTTGTAGCCACAACCTACTCCACTGGAACTTCGAGGAGATAGAAATTCAGAGAGAAGAGATTCGTAACTTCAATCTTCTCTGCTAAAACTTCAAAAAAATACGGACTGATCCTCGTTGTAAACTCAGGGAGGAGGGATTTGTAGCCTCAATCTACTGGAACTTCGAGGAGATAGAAATTTAGAGAGAAGAGACTCGTAACTTTAATCTTCTCTGCTGAAACTTCAAAGAAATAAGGGTGGATCCTCGTTGTAAACTCAGGGAGACAGGATTTGTAATTTCAACCTACTCTGTTGGAACTTCGAGGAAATAAGACTTGTATGGCTTCGATCTGCTCCTGCAACTTCAGGATTGCCAGATCTGCTATCTTCAATCTGCTCCACTCAGGAAGGCAAGATCTTCGAATTCACTGATGTTGCGACAACGTCCTCTAGGGGACCTATCCTGTAAAATCAGTTTTGTGTTTATGCTTTAGGATGCAATGATTAGAATGAATCCAATGCTCCTAACTAAATGTATTATAGATGATATTTGCATGAATGTATAATGTCATGAGAATGGTCCTTTGTTAGAATGTATAAGGATCAGGATGCAATGCTCGAAAATAATCAAATGTCCCTAACTAAATGTATCATGGACGACATTTGCATGAATGCCAAATGTTATGAGAATGATTAGGATGCAATGATCGGAATGAATCAAATGCTCCTAACTAAATGTATTTTGCATGAATGCATAATTTTATGAGAATGATCCCTGCTTAAGGTGTCATCGTTTATTGTTCATCAGGGTAATATGCTGCCCTTTTGTTCGGTGGGTATTCTCGACAGAAAACCTGAGAAAACCATTATATCTTGCTCAACAGATTTTCCCCACTGTAACTTCAAGGTTCATCTCATTAAGACTGTGGAGTATAAGATCTGAATCTTTTCCAATCCATCCCACTACGAGTCCACAATGTAGGATTTGTTTCTTTTTCAACCCATCCCATTGTTATTCAAAGGTACAGCACCTGTATCATTTTCCATCCACACCATCACAACTCAGGGGTAGAGGACTGTAACTTGTTCAATCAACTGATCGCTCCCCAGGTGACCTAACCAAATGTGTATGCATGATATTTGCATGGATGCAGAATATCATTTTTTCTTGCGAATGATTCTCCTTTTACACTTGGGTTAACACTGCCCATTTTTCGTCAAGATTGTATTACTGAAGCAATATCTTGTCACCATTTTTACAAAAATTCGAAGAAATAGCCTTAGTCTAGACTCTTCCTTAAACTTGGTGAGTTTTAAACAATAGTCCTATTTCAAGTTCTTGTATTATTCAGAAGCTTCCAGAGTAATATGCGAAACTCCTTTCATGAAAGTATTATTAGTCCATAATTGTTATTTCAATGCAAAATGCTTGGAAGAGATCATAATAATGGACAAGAAGCAAATTAATTAAGAGCATAGCTCGAAACAAATAAGCTAAGCAAAGATAGCAATCGCAATCAAGAAGGAAATTTATTGTGAACATATTTTGAAAAGAATCACAAATTTAAAATGGGTAAAATGGAAACTACGTGCCCTAGATATGGCAGCCTGAGCTTCTTTGTTTAAACTTCTTGAGGACTATTTTGAGCTCAATATGTGTTTTAGGGGATCTGGAGTACTTTGTCAATGCTCCAAGATGTAGCATATCCCTTCTTTGTTAATTCAAGTATAGTAAGATCACCGCATGCCCCTCCTTTGATCAAAATTTGAGGAGCCCTTTGCGGGTTTTCGCCTTGGCCTCTCCTTTTTCTTTCTTCTTTTTTGATTAAAAAATTTTTATTCATTCTCTTTTTCTTTTTCTTTTTTTGAGTTTTGATTTTTTGGTTTTTTTTATTCTTTTGAATTTTTTAAAAGGTCTCAGGGCGCCCTTTGCGGGTTTTCACCTTGGCCTTTACTTTTAGATGAAATCTGAATTTACCAGCTTGAGCATGTCTTTGCAATCCATCTTGGTCAACATTAATGATCTTCGAGAACAATCCTTCTTCACTACATAAGGTTTTTCCAAATTTAGCATTTACTTTCTTCTGAAGTCTTTTTGTATGAGAATGATTTTTCTTAATACCAAATCCCCATCATGAAATTCTGTTGGGCGAATATCTTTGTCATAAGCCCGTATCATCCGTTTTGAATACTTTCGATCAAGTTTACTGGAAAGATTCTGTTTTATCCAATTCAAACAAAGCTTGGAGAAAAGGAATCTTAACCTCCAACAATTGCTTCCCTTTCATTGAGAAAGATGTTGCCCCAGTGAAGGTCCTAGCCAACGTTCAAGAAACATAGAGGATAAATGGTAACTTCTCTATGCCAACCTTTACAAGTCTCCGTCATTTTTCAAAAAAATTTGAATGATTTTTTTTACTGCCTTTGCTGCACTAATATGGTGTCTGATCTTTGAACAGACTGTAAAGATTTTTTTGACATTGTGCAATCATGTTAAACATGTTTCTTTCTGGCATTCTTTATTGCCATTTTTTTTTTGAAATTTAAATTTGCATTTGCGTTTGAATTTGGATTTGGATTTGACTTTAAATTTGAATTTGATGACTGCTGACTTTGTAACTTTGGTATATGAAGCAACCCTCTTAGTGGAGTAATTGACAACCACAAAGATTAATTGGTATCGGCGAGATCTGCCATATAACATCTATGCCCCACCTATAGAAAGAATGGAAGAGGCACATAAATCTTGCCTTCCCCAATTTGGCATTTGATGCAATTTCCCTTTCTGGGTAGACCAGTAGCTCGAACCCTTTGATTAGCCTGACCATTGTAGAACCATTAACATGGGTTCTAACCTTAGCAAAATCCTAAGTTTCAGTAGTCTGGCGTGCCTTGATATGATCGTACGAAAACATCTTGAAATAGCTCAATGATGTCTCTCCTTATTTCAGTAGTGAGTTAGGCTTCGATCTTTACCCCTTTCCTAAGCTCGCAATATCCACTAACCTTTTGCAAAATGGAGTCTATTTTCACTTGTTCAACCATCCTTAACAAATCAGAAGATAGACTACCACCTCTGTTATCTTCAAAGTCTTTAGATCCCCTGACCCATATCTCATTCAAAAAGGGAATTTGTAACAATGTCGCTCATGTCGTTGATATCTGAGTACCTAGGTACGAAAGCAATCCAAAGAATATATGATTCTAAGGATAATTATTTATGTGGTATGGTCATGAATAAAGAATGAAAGAATATTCTAAAAGAATATGCAATGGAAAGAATGAAAAAGATGCATTTTATTAAAATGAAAATTCTAGACACAAACCAATTTCACAAAAGTAATCTTATTGCTTCTAGGCTTAAAGTAACAAGGGCATTTTGTACATTACTCTAGGTGAGCTCTAAATAACACAGGAATTTTTTCCACAGTACGATTGTCCAAAACACTCCCATGTTCTTGTTTCTGCATTTGGCGCGTCATCTAATTTCACAATACCCATGCTGATGAACTTTTCCACCAATTTCTTGAAAGCAAGGCAGTTTTCTGTCGAATGCCTTGTGACCCCCGCATTGTACTCACACTGGGCATTTGGGTCATACCATTTTGGGTATAGAGGTTGCATCGGTTTTAGGTAGTGAGGAGACACAACATGTGGCTCGAATAAGCTTTGATACAACTCCTTATACGTCATTGAGATCGGCGTAAATTAGAGTTTCTCATTGCTTTGCCTTGTGCCAGATTCTTTTCTTGATGAACCCTGATACCCAGTAGTCACTGTTTTTGGCTGATTAACAGTAATCGACTTTGAGCACCCCATGCTTGTATTATCCACTTCATTTTCTCTCTTCCCTGTGGCTATTCTCTTGTTACTTTCTCTCGCCTCGATCTTTCCACTTTTTATGGCATTTTCGATCATTTCTCCCGTCATTACGATGTTCGAGAAGCTCTTTCTAGCACTTCCTAGCATATGCGTGATAAATGGGGCCTTCAGTGTATTGATAAAGAGCATGGTCATCTATTTCTCTAAGAGTGGTTGTTGGACTTGCGTCGCCACCTCTCTCCATCGCTGGGCATATTGCCTGAAGCTCTCATTTATTTACTTCTCCACGCTCTGGAGTGTAATCCTATCGGGTGCCATATCTATCACGTGGCCGTATTGTTTTATGAAAGCTTGAGCCAAGTTTTTCTATGAACCAATTTAGGAATGAGTCAACTGGTTATACAATTTGGCTACTGCCCCCACCAGGCTATCCTGGAAGCAATGAATCAACAGTTGGTCATTATTAATGTACCCCGTCATTCTTCTACAAAAAATAGTAATATGAGCTTCGGGGCAACTTGTCCCATTATACTTCTCGAATCCAGGCATTTTGAATTTGTATGGAAGCACCAAGTCTGGGACCAAGCTTAAATCCATGGCGTCAATTCCATAACAGCTATCAGTATTTTCTAAAGCCTTAAACTTCTCCTCCAACCATTTATATCTGTTTTCTAGCTGTTTCGATAATTCTACTTTTGTCCTCTCTCCTTCAACTACTTCATCCAAATCGGGGACATTAGTAATGATTGGATTATCTCCTGAACCTGAGTCAGTTTGGAGGTTCACTAAAGTATCAGCTTGGAATTATTGAGGCTTGATCACGACAGATATCCTTTGTAAAGCTACTTTCGGTTGTGCTCGTACATGTGGTGGAGTAAAACCAAGGGGATATTGAGGATACTCAGTATTCTCCTCAACATTAACTACTTCCTTTATCCATAAACCCATTCAACAGTTGTGTTATCTGAGTCATCATATTTCTCTGAGATTCCATCATTTTTTCCATCATATCCTGCTGGATCTCAGCGAGCTGCTCCTGCATCTGTGCTTGCATCTGTTCCTGTATCTCCTTCTGCATTTGTTCCAACTTTTCTAGTCTTTTATCCATTGTTTGAGTTTTCTATCTTGTGCCGTAGGGATGCGTATCCAGTAAGGTTTTGTTGGTTTCCAGGTTACTGAAATAATTTTTAATAAATTAGAGCCTTTCTACAAAGTTTAATGCATATGACGAGATGTAATGCAAATGCATGAAATGCAATGCAAATGCATGGAATGAATGCAAAAAGAAAAAGAGACGTTGATTCTAAATTCAATTCCACTAGAAGAACTTCTCTAGAAAACGAATATCTTTACATAAAATAGATTATATATGCGGTTTCGTCCTCATCAATCTTCTCCTTCATATCCGAACGTTGCGGTCGAATCTTTCAAATCCTCCCAAAAGATGTCTCTCTTATTTCCACTCAACTTGATCCGGGTCGTGGTTCGCTGCTCACTTATCCCTTGCGATGTTAATTAGCTTCTTTAAGAAAGTTGAGGCATGACGACTCTTGCACAGTTTTTGTCAATTTGAATCCTTCGAGCAAGGTTTTGCCTTCATTCACGATCAACCTTCTTCAATTGTGTTTACTCAGACAATGTCTGGACAACCGTATTATAATTCATTTTATCAATAAGTTCGTTTTCTTATGACAAACTCCTCTGTTTAGCAATCGAATACTAATCAACATCTCCTTTCTATGATGATGCAATGCAATGCAAAACAAAAGAAAACACGTTAGTATCATATACAAATGGTAAAAATCAAATCAAACAGAAAATAGTCAAACACCTATCCAAGTGACCGCATAGTTCGACCTAAAGTGGGCTCCTAAGGTTCACTATATGTGGTTTGGTTCTAAAGAGAGGGTACCTGAACCAACAGATTCCTCAATCCTCACCCATTATAGGCTCATATAGATCGAGTTCGGTTCAGAGGAATACATTTCCCTATGGCCATGCAGAGATGAAAACCTCACGAAGCACATAGGTACAGATGTATCCCGGAAGCAGTCCAGTAGCCCATGCGGAGGTGAAAACCTTACAGAGGCATAGTTTCTTACTCCCACTTAAAGGTGTAACCATAACGGTCATGCAATGCAGATGCAAGTACTCTACCAAAAACATCATAGTACCAGCAAATACATTAAAAGAAACATGATTTTGCAAAACAATTTTCCAAATTTTCAATCAAAAGGACAAGAATTAATCAATTTATGGCTTGACTCTCAACTAGTCCCCAGTGGAGTCGCCATGCTGTCGAAACCATTTTTATTTTAAGTTTGAAAAATGGGGTCGACTTAAAAATATGATGTAGAGTCGCCACCAACCTTTTTTTGTTTAGGTGAGATTGGATCACCTTGTAAAAAATTTGTTTGGTCTACGAAATTAAATGACAAAAAGGGTTCGGGAGTCGGTTGCGCACGAGGAAGGGTTAGCACCTCGTACACCCCAGAACGGGTACCAAATCGATTAATTAATGTCCTTGCGTTGAAAACTTAAAAATGTTTAAAATATAATTTTCTCAAGAAGGTTAATTTATCCCGAATTGAATCTCAAGATTAACTCGTTTCAAAGGAATAAAAATATCATACCCAGCACGTTAGGATATAACACGTTTATACCTTGATACCGAGATCATCTTTGATCTTCAAAACATGCAATTAAAGAGGGTATTTGGTTATTTAATTGAACGGAAGATTGACACCCAGCACGTTATGATGTAATCTTTCGAACTTCTAAACACATAAATATTGCCTTATTTTTAAAAGATTTCATCTTAAAATTGGCTCAAAATACATTTTTAATGAAATAAAACATTTAGTAAAGGAATGAATATGTAACATCCCAAAAACGGGGCTATTTGGAAATAAATTATTTTTCTTATGTATGAACTGCTGTGTCATTATTTATGGAATAATAATGATCAATTTAAGGCTTTATGTTGGCTCGATTTGGTAGGAAATTTTAGTTTTTAACTTTTAAGATAGGGAGCCTTAGCGGGGAGGGTGTTATAAGAATAAATGGGGATAATTTGGACATAAAGTGAGCCTAGACTAAGTGGCAAAGTAAGCCCACTTAAGAGCTACATGTGACGCCACCAAGGAGCAAGGGAGAGCTTGTGTTCGAGTCGTGAAATCCCTCTTTTTGTTCTTTGTTTGACGGCACAAAGGAGAGAGATTTTCTCTCCTTAATTCTTTTATTATCTATTTAGATAATAGAGATAATAATGAGGATATTATTATTATGTATAAAGGGTTTATTAATTAGATTTTTACTTGGATAATAAGATATTGTGAGCATTTTAATTGGTTTTTAATTCCTTAATATTAAGAAGATAAATTAAGGATATTACTATTATCATTTTGATAATGTGATAAATGTAGGATAATTGAGGGGATTATTAGATTAAAAAGGTTATTGGATATTGGTTGGATTATCAAAGGATTTATGGGATTAATTCAAAATTTATTTGAATTAATTAGAAGGGGTGGACGGCAAGTCTATAAATACATTAGTTGACCCCTTGTTTTTCTTTTCTCCAATTTTTGCTAAGTGCCGAATTTGCTAAGTCTCTTCTTCTCAATTTTCGGCTAGCAATCACCTATTACATTTTCTTTCTTTCATTTTCCCAAAACCGATTTCTACATCACCATCTTTCTCTTCTTCTACTTTTGATTTCTGACCAAAACACCTACTCTCTCTTTGCCATTATTTTTCCTTTCTTTCAAGTTATAGCCGAATCTATTTTTAACTTGGGTGCTGAATCTCTCTTTCTTCTTTGAACCCATCTAAGCCGAATTTTTGAGCAGATAGATTTCCTTGAATCTTCCTTAGCAAGCGATCAAGAAGGTACTCCAAATTCGCAAGCAGTTGATTCAAGCCTCTAATTCCTAAAGTGTTCGGTTTTTGGTAAGTGAGGGTAAGATCTCTTTTAGTTAGTTATTTGGTTGTCCTTTAAATTGAAGACTACTGAATGTGAGTGTGGCAATGGCCGATTGTAGGGGACGAAATACATAGTTTGGTGGCTAGTACTCAAGGACGCTAGGTAAGGCTTTGGGTTAAATCTTAACCCTTTTGGTATTATGGTTTTGGCCGAATGGCTAGGATACTAACCCCGTGAATGGCCGAATATAGGGGCAAGGACATTAAGTGTGGCCGATTGGTTGTTTTCGGATTTAGACTCTCATTGGTATCAGTGTGTACATACACACTTATATAGATTAATATGTGTGATAAATATTTGTTGTTTGTAACTCGCTTGGTGTAGATATGGATTTGGTACCTTAAATGGTACAAGCGAGAACCTTGGTAAGTCTCTGTTTATATGAGATTACTTGTGATGCTTTTGGGAAGCATGTTTTATTTTAATACATATGATAAATGTATAAACTCTGTTATGGTTGCGATATGGGTTGATGAGTGGAGGGGCAAAGTGATAATGTGCCGACGGGCACCGATGTTTTGGTAACACACTGCGTGACTACGGTCACCAGAGGTTTGGTACCTCCAGCAGGTTTGGCACCTCTCAAGAGCGACTTATCCTCGTGGTTAATACCACCGTGGGTTGGCCCCACTTGAGATATGGGATCGTCTCGCGGTGATTTGGTATCACACGATGGGTTGGCCCCATCACCCGATTTGTGTCTACGGACACAAAGTGCTTTGGTAGCACATCGTGACTATATGTCACCGGTGGTTTGGCACCACCGGTGGTTTGGTACCACAACGGTAGACAAAGTGGCGTATGGCTGGCTAGGTTGGGACACATGATAACTTGCATAATTAATTTGTTATATGTTGTGTATGAATATGTTTAAACCGGGGGAAGGGTTACATACTGAGTCTTGGTGACTCACCTTCTCCTTTATTTTTCAGGTGATACATAGACGCGGATGTGGAGCCGGATGGACTCGAGGTGGCCATGCAGTGGACTTGAACTAAATGAACTTCAAATTTAGTTATTTTATTTTATTATTGGCTTATTTTATTTTGGATGTAATAAGGCCTCCTCAAACTTTATTTTTGTTATCTTTCTCATATGTTGGATATTTTGTTTAAAACTATATTATTAAAATTAAATTAAAATCACATGTATTCCAAGTTAAAACGAAAATTGTTTTTAACGTGCCATCGGGCACATTTGGAATTTGTTTTATAACTCGACTTAAAAATGTTTTTTTTTTTAAATAAACACTAAGTATGAATTTTTCTTTCTTTGTTATCAAGATAATCAAATATTTTTCTTTCTTTGTTATCAAGATAATCAAATCCGAGAAGTTTTTCAACAAAGTTTAATGGGTTTCCAAAATGGTTTTCGAAAAGCTTTTCCCCGTAACGATCCAGATTCGACCATAGTGTTTGGGCCGGGTTTGGGTTGTTACAAAATATGTTGGGGTTTGAACCATAAAATAGTAACAAAAAGCGCAAATATAGCATTAAGCGAGGGATGCATACAAACTCAACATCATGAATATGAACAGTAATTATAGAAAGTAATTTGAACATATGTATATACAATGATAATAATCACATGGCTTAGAAGACATATACTAACAATTAAAATTATTAATCTAAAATATATAATAAATCTTTAAAATACGATGACAATATAAAACAAAATTCGGAATGCAAACATATATATATATAAAATGGAGTTTAAAATCTAAGATTTATGAATTTGTTTAAAATGGAATAATTTATAAATGAGCTTATGAAATCCAGATTTAAAAATTTAGAATGAATTATACAAAACACAAAACATAGTGTATGAAAAAATTTACATAAATCATATGTGAGTAATAGTATATAAAAATATTTAAAATATGTTAAAATATTAAATAAAATATGATTTTTTTAAGAATGATAAATTATGCATATTAAATTTAAATATAGAAATATATATGCATATAGTAAATTTAAAAGAAACCAAATATACATATAAGTAAGTTTAGGAGAAAACATATACATAAAATAATATAAAATCAGTAAAAAAAACAATCTTACCATTATATATATATGTATGTATAAAAAAAACATATAATTGTATTTAAATTAAATATTATATAAGTTATCAAAGAAATACATAATATATTATTTGAAATTAGATAATTATACAATAAATATAACCAAAATACATATAAATAGAAAATAAAACAAATTAGAACATTATAGAATCGATTTCAAAATAATTAGAATAACTTAAATAATGAATAAATTCAAAACTAAAAATACAAGAATTTTAAATAAAAACTAAAACTTAATTGAAATAAAAAAGAATTTAGAAAGCTATTTTGTAAATAAACGAAATTAGTTAAACAAAATTGAGGATCATGTTGAATTTCGTATAAATGATAAGGGATCAAACTAGCAAATATTATAATATCAAAACACAGTACATTGACAAGACTAAATTAAAATGATGCATAAATTATATAGATCAATTAAAAAGCAAATGAAATATATAACAGGTCTAATTGAAAAAACAGTACGACAAAGAGGGACCAAATGAATAAATATTCCATTATCGCAAAAAAACGCACGGATTTGCGGATTTGCATCGGGTCGGATTTGGGCATTTCACACGGCGCCGTTTTGAGGCTATTGGAACAAGCTCAAATGGCGTCGTTTTCTTAATGGGTTATGACCTCTTAAAAACAGAGTTTAACCTTAGCCGATTTTCCTAAAATGAAACCCTAGCCCTCTTTTTGCTTTTGCTTTCAGCCGCCTATCAAAATCTCTCCGTTTATCCACTAAAGCGCCACCATAAACGGCGAGCAGTGGTACACGAAGGTTCGACTTGTCCAACGTCTTCGTCTAACCCCGATTGCGACGGAGAAACGAGGACGAAATCTCACAAAGGTAATCTTTATTTCCTTTTTATTTCCGTATATGAACTCAAAGTAAAAAAACAATGAAAAAGAAACTCTGAATCAAAGAAAAAAAAATGAAATCACCTCTTGATTTTTCCCTTTTTTGATTTCGTATATCTCTCTGTCAATTGCTGTATACTGTTGCCATTATCATTTGTTGCAAGCTGTCAATCTGTTACTATTTTCTTCTCGCAGGTTCGACATTGTTCAGAGAGGCGGATGTGGCATTGGAGACCCTTGCTGAGGAGACTGCAGCGTTGGTCCTAGGGTTTCAGTTTCTGAAACCGAAATTTGGGCCATCTGGGCTGTTTTAGGATTGGGCCATTAGGAGTTATTTTAATTTGGTTAATTTATTGGGTTTATAATTGTATTTGGACTGTTATATTTATTGGACTATTATTATTTTATATTTTTTGGTTTTATTTGGTTTTAAATGGGCCCGGGCATAAATTGGGTCTTACACAGGGGTTAATTTGTTCATTTTTTCAGTAGAAGAGCTAAATGCAATCCAGAGTATAATACAACAAGTTTTATGATACTTTTACCAAAAATCAACATGAAAAAATTGAAATGCATACTCACAATTTATTTACTGTTTTCTTCAGTTAAAAATGTCTATATAAATAATGGGTTAACTCCGCCAAACATTCTAGTCCAAATTTAAATCAGTTTAGTAATGAATTTGGGCATTAAATATTAGTTCGAAAATGACATAAAGAGTACTTGGAACATATGACTCAAATTTTAAATAATTTTGTAGATCTAACATGTTTAAAAGAGAAGAAAAAAAGAAAGACCCTTCTAAATTTTACTAACATTGTGTTTAGTGGTGATGCCAAGGGTAGGCAAGGGTCTTGGTCCCCAAAAAAATGCTCTAATTTTTAAAATTATAAGTTAATACATGGTGATATTGCACTTTACCTCCAAAAAATGATAAAATTAAGATTTATCCATTACAAAAATAGTGGCGAAATTGTATTTTAGCTCCCATAAAAATTTATAATTTAATTTTACCCCCTTTGAAAAATTTTGTATTTTGTCCTTGATTATCTTTTTTTAACATGCTAGATCCAAATTGTCCATGCAAGAGGTATCCACATGTTTAAACATGCTCCTCGTTGGATTCGACACATTAGATTGGTAAAAAAACTCGATTGATATGATATTAATGCTTTAGAAAATCAATTAAAACATTTTAAAATTTAGAATTCGAGCCAAGTTTAGACCCTCATAGTGCATTATATGCATATAACAATAACGAATATTCCTTTGTTTGGTTGTATCTAACACAACAAATTCACAGAAAACATGTCTTGAAAACTGATCAATCAGGTGATGATCTCATAATCAACCAAATTCAGTCATGAAGGGGAGGCTTTTTTTGCTTGTTCAACTTTTGAACACAGTTGGGCAAAAAACCATTAACAAAACAAGCTTGCTGCAATATTCATTTACGTATCTACATGTAAAGTCAACCCTATATATATTTTTTCTCTTATATACTCAAGCTTTACTTTTGCCTAATATGCCTTCCTTGTCGACAACTCTACTTGTTTGTACCCAAGTGTTGAACCTAAGAGTGCTTGTGTGCTGAACAAGAAAAGGTTTTGTGCTTTTAACCACAATATTATTTCCTGGTTCTCCAAGGTAATATTGTCATTTCTTCTATGTTTTCTTTATTAATAATTTCTTTTTTTTTTATCGAAAAATGTTTAATATTACCTCGATTCAGGGTTAGAGTATATCATTGGTCTCATAGAGGGTTGAAAATGGAGGACTAAAATATGAAGTATTTAGGGGAAGAAAATAAAACCCAAACCTGACAAATTTTGATTTGATCAAATCCAATAAGGTCTCTTTTTTTAAAAAAAAATCAAGTTCCTAAAAAGGTTGAGATAAAGTTTTAAAAAAAATTGGCATGTGATAATTAACAAAATATCTTTTTATATATAATATTAGTTCAAAATATATGAAATTAGTTTTAAATGGTGACATATTAGTTCAGGTCGAAGCTGAATATAGTTTTAATTTTTTAGATTGAATTCGAGACGCATGAAAAATTCGCTCAGTTGCCATCTTTTGATGTACTTACATGTAACTCATTAAATGAGTTTATTGACGGTTGCCGAAACTCGAATACTAATATTTATTAAAATACTAATGAGTATTTGATTAACTAAATCAATTCATATGATAAACTAAATCAATTCATATGATATGTTTGAACACTAACTTGTAAGTATATTCTCTCTCACACAAGGATGTATCTAAATTTCAGTGTTGAAAAAAGCTTTGACAGAAAGAAATTAAGAGCAAAATTGATAGGAAAGCATATGGGATTATGTGAGGGTAGCCCTTTCCTGCGCCATTAAACCCGGCTTTCTTTAAGAGCTGCCTAAGGGGCGGCATTGCAAGATGTATATGACAAGTAGTGAAGGCAACGCGTGCAATATATATAGTAAGGTTTAATTATGGTTTTAATCCCTTTAGTACACTATAATTTAAGATTTAATCTATATACTTTATTTTTTATAATGTTATTAATACGATAATATTGTTAATTGTTGTCACTAAAGTGATATTTTTAAGACATTCTAAAATAATTGGTTGACAGGTAAATTTATTATGGGCTGCAAATGATTAACTGGGTTTTCAAGTAGTACTAATTAGTTGTGTAAGAATTATAAATTGTAAATTTTAGCATAATAGAAGGACTAAAATATAATTAGACAACATTGCTTGTTAATCAGACTTCATTAACAATAAGCGTTTTAATCCCATGTGACCTTCTCTTTGCCATTTCACATTGGCTGCTTATCATTCACTTTATTTTAAGTACCTTTCCATTTATATATATACACACTATATGCCATAGGCTCCATTGCCCTTCATCACCACTTTCTTCAACACTCCGTTTCTCCCATCAAAACCTAAATTTTGAAAGCATTTTGCATTTGTGTTAGGTACATAAATTGCTTGGTTTTTTGAATATATGAAATGGGATTTGTTCGGAATTCGAATATGAGAAGTACCGATTTCTTGGACGGAATGCTCGGTGACTACGTCGGGAGAAAAGCTAAGGTGAAGGCTCCGAAAACCAGCTCAACTCGGCTCGTCACGGCCCTCACCTGCCTGCAATTCGCATTCGCAGTGTACGCAACGTTCCTTTTGTATTACATGAGTCCCGCGGTTGATTTGAGGACGAAACCGGACTTTACTTGGATCACGAGGAACATGAAGCAGTTGATCACAACCCCACATGTTCTCGGCAGGTACCAAGACGCCGCCTTGTCACTTGTTGGAGCTGAAGTTGCTCCGATTACGCCTTCCGAAGTTTGTGAGCACGAGAAGATCGATTTCATGCAGAAGAAGTCCAATAATGCTCGAATGATCAAGCTGAAGAGGGAGTTGTACGATGAGATACTGGATTTCCAGAGCAAGACCATTGGCACCGAAACTCTAGCCGAGCTAATGGCAATGAGATCGAAATGGGGAATGCGTGGTCCGAACCGACCGAGAGTTACAGTGCTGTTGAACCATTTCAAGAGAAAAACACTATGTTCCCAGCTCGATTCTTTGCTTCAACAGACCCTTCCGTTCCATCACGTGTGGGTACTTTCATTCGGGAGCCCGAATGAGCAGTCCCTAAAACGAATCGTTGACAGCTACAATGATTCGAGGATCAGCTTCATCAGTTCGAGCTATGATTTCAAGTACTACGGAAGGTTCCAAATGGCCTTACAAACCGAAGCCGACCTCGTGTACGTACTCGACGATGACATGATCCCGGGAAAGAAAATGCTGCAGATCTTATCCCATGTAGCCGGGACCGAAAAGTACAAGAACTCTGTTTTGGGCAGCATAGGAAGGATCTTGCCATTCAGGCAAAAGGATTTCACATTCCCAAGCTATAGGAAGTTCGGATCCAAAGAGGCCGGGCTTTACTTGCCTGACCCCGCCTACGACATCACCATCGACAAGATCGTGCAGGTCGATTTCCTGTCGAGCTCCTGGTTCTTATCTGCTGAACTTGTCAAGTCACTCTTCATTGAAACTCCTTTCACTTTCATGACTGGTGAAGATCTTCACCTTAGGTACGTTTTAAAAACCTCTTCAAAACTGGAAGTCTTCTTTTGAATATTAAACATGTTCCACCTACATTACTAAATATGGATTAAATTGCAATTGAGCTCATTACATGTTTGATGAAATGTATTAAAGGGTTTCAATGGGCTTAGAAAGTTGACTATCATAGAAAGCATCTGAAAAAGTATATATTAATTATCTTTATTGAATTCCATGAAAGAATCTTCTTAACTAATGCTGCAATAAATTAGTTCTGATACTGGTCAGCTTTTATGAATATTGTAATCCATTTTTGACAAAAATGGACTATTTATATATTAGTTACAGTAAAAGATGGATACACAATATCATGTTTCCACTACTGATATTTCTGCAATCATTCGTTTTTTTGTCTGTTCTAAATTATGTACTTCCATACAATACATTATTTCAAGTTTTCTTTTTTCTTAAAGTATTGGTATTTGACATTGACATTCGTTGCATATACAGATAAGGTATAGGTATATGGCTTTCCAAGAATCCTTCAATGCACATATTAGATACATACATGTATCAAACTGAATTTGAGTACCTTGAGTATTAGGTTCATAGGTTGGTTCTAAGTTAATTTCATATATTTTCTCAACTCATTTTGTTTCGAGTAAGTTTCATGTTAGATTCAATTTTGAGCTTGAACCAATTCAGGTTCGGATTGTTTTAGATTTAAGTTATTTGGATTTCTTGGGTTGAGGTTCAGATCATTTTGAGTTCATATCATTTCCTATTACTTGTTCGGGTCATTTGATCATTTTGCTTTTGAGTTATTTAGGATACTCGTTCAGATTATTTCAGATTTAGATTATTTTGTGTTTAGATCAGTTTCATTAGTTAGGGTTGAAGTAGGACAGATTCAGTTGTTGACTTTTAATCATCAAAAATCGCATTGAGTTGGGTTTGAATTCGTATTGATTAGGTCAGATATCTAATTCAGGTCAGAATTAACATATCTACATTTCACCTATGATCGTTAATCAGTTATTTTGGAAGTCCAAAATTACACTCCTTTTCTGTGTGGATGATAAAATTCTAATGGTTATTTATTTGTTGCAAATTTGTGCAGCAATCAGCTTCAAAAATACAGAAATGCAGGGTCATTTGTACTTCCAGTTGACCCAACTGACAAAGAAACATGGGGTGACAGTGAACATAGGCTTGCATATGTCTCAGAAACCACTGTGATCTTCAAGGACATTGTTCAAGTAAGAGATGATCAATGGTGGAGGGCATTAACAACTGGTTATGTAACTCAATGGGCTGCGATGTACGCTCAAAAGATTGATGCTCTCTTTTACGCTCACTCGGTTGGCGAGGTCAAGGCGCTCACGCCGTTGCTCGAGAAGTTCCGATCCACTGTCGGCAAGAAGGCTTACATTGTGGTCTCTGGGGATGGTTTCTGCAGTTGTGAAGATGCTGCCGCAGCTCTCAACTGGCCTAAGCAGGTTTGCAAAGAGAGAAGGTTCAAGATTTTCGATTTGCAAATCGGGGCAATCTCAGGGACGTCGAACTCCGAGGTCCCGGTCCTGCAAGTGGTGTACTCTAGCATGAAAGGGTTGATCAAGATCCATAACCCCAGTGTGGTGATCACATTGGCAGACGCCGATTCGAACGTGAAGAAAGCTCTGAAGATGGCGTCCGAGACAAATGCAAACGGTACCGCACTTGTGCTTTTACCTAGACCTTCGGTCTCAAAGGTTCTATGGATGCCCGATCTAAGATCAACTGCATTACCATGTAAGTATATACATATACACATACACAGATACATGTAACCGATCAACAATCATATCTTAGTGGTCCATTGTGAATTGCAGATTGGAATCGGATGAGGATCTCGATCAACATAATTACACAAAACCGGGCCGAATCGTTAACGAGGCTTCTTAAATCTCTAAGTGATGCATATTATGTTGGAGATGAGGTTCCTATTAGTTTCAACATGGACAGCAAAGTGGATGAGGCTACCATTAAACTAGTGGATTCATTTGAGTGGCCTCATGGCCCTAAAACCTTAAGAAGGAGGATCATTCAAGGTGGCCTAATTCGAGCAGTTAGTGAGAGTTGGTACCCCACTTCTGACGACGACTACGGCTTACTCCTCGAGGATGATATTGAAGTCTCGCCGTACTATTACCTATGGATCAAATACGCTCTCTTAGCCTATCATTATGACCCTCAAATATCCCTCCCTGAGCTCTCGTCAATCTCTCTTTACACGCCTCGGTTAGTCGAAGTCGTTAAAGAAAGGCCGAAATGGAACCCTACCGAGTTCTTCAAACGCATTCACCCCAACACACCGTACCTTCACCAGCTACCGTGCAGTTGGGGCGCGGTTTTCTTCCCAAAGCTTTGGAGAGAATTCTATGTTTACATGAACATGAGGTTCACTGAAGATGCCAAAGCAAACCCAGTTCAAATCCCAAAATCCAGAACCAATGGATGGCAAGCTTCATGGAAGAAGTTCCTCATTGATATGATGTATCTCCGAGGATACGTGAGCCTCTACCCGAATTTCCCGAACCAGTCAAGCTTTTCGACGAACCACATGGAACCCGGGGCTCATATAAGTGCAAAGGACAATGTTGTTAGGCATGACAAAACAGATTTTGAGGTCCCTTTGTTGATGGAAGATTTTAGGCCATTGTTGCCTAATGCAAAATTGCCACCAGCTTCTAAGCTGCCATCACTTAACCTTTTCAACCAACCTGTTTCATTGAAAGGGCTGAAAATGGCCGGAGCCAAGCTCGGTCAGGACGTTTTACGGTGCGATAATGCGACCGAGATCGTGACGGTCCATCACCTGACTGGTCTTCCTCTGCAATGCTCAAAGATCGTTTAAATCGGAAATCGAATTGCTATTTTAGTTATATTCTTCGTTTCTTTTCCAGAGAAAAAAAAAATTGAAAATCACAAATGTAACAATTTTTTTGATATAGCTTTCAATCTGCTGCTAATATACTGTTGAAACAATGGCAACAATTCAACATGCAAGATGCATGTGATTTGCATGAAATTAAAGATGAATAACAAAAGCAAGAAGGAGAAGCCGAATGTTGAGAGAAGAAAACTTAAAGAAAATCAAAGCTTGATGGTTTCAAACGTGAATGATAATTCATTGATAAGAAAGTATATATATATAAAATACAATAGTTGATTTTGAAGATGACATTTACCTAACAAATTAACAACTTCACAATTACACAATTATCTTGAACATAAAATAATAATTATAAAGCTAGACCACACATTAATGTAGTCATTTTCTTATGGAAGCTTAGTCATCATAATGCTATGATTAGATTTGATCACAAAATCCACTAAAGATGATATGCTCCATGAACCATGAGTGCTCCATGTTGGACTGCTGCAGCTATTGCTATTGGCTGTTTGTTGAATTGAAGGCCAATTTTTGACATATACATACATCAACGGAACCATACAGCGGGAAACAAAATGCCTTGACCCTTTTTCTAATTTTATTTTATATTCATAAAAATTAAATATAAAATCTTAATAAAATAAAAAGAATATTAAATTATTTATAAACAATGTTTGTCTATTAAATGAATTAAATATTAAAAATATTTGTTTAGTTCAATTAAACTCGTTTATATTCATTTAAAATTTAATTAATAAATTATTTAAATTTTTGATTATTAAATAATTAATAATATTATTATTTGTGTGTTTATTTTATTTATAATTTAAATTATTTATATATATATATTTATTTATTGTTGGTTTATTATTCATCAATATTACTTGTGAATATATTTAAATATATGTAGGAGAATGTGCTCTTTAATGTTGTTGAAATAAGTTCATGAAAATGAACACACTAATTTGATTTTATTTATTAGTTATTATTTATGAATCATGTATTTTTTATTTATTACTTATTTTTAATTATTATAATTTAATTAATTTTAAAATTATCTTTAATATTATAAAATTAAATTTTAATTATATTATATTATACTATAATTCAAATGAATGTTAAATGTTTCAATTATATATTAATTTTATGAAAAATTTAGTAAATTATGGAGACTAAAAATCCTATCAAATTATATTATAGGGACTAAGTTCTTAGCTTTTTGTAAAGTAGAGGGATGTGGTTCAACATTAGACCAAATTCTTAAGTATACCAAAACTATATAAGGAGTTGGTTTTTCTTTTTTATTCTTTTTAGTAATTTTTAAGCCAACGTACGATGATTTTAAAAAGAAAATTAAATGTGAAAATTTAGAGTAGGAAACTCAATATTTGCAATAAAATTACTAAAAATTCTTACATTTTCTATTTAATTCAATTTAAAGTATAATTAATTAATTTAATTCTATTCTAAATTCCCCCCTCAAACAGCAAAAACCAGGTGTAACTTTCTCTAAATTTTCTGTTTCTGTTTATTAAAAATAAATTATATGCAAAGAAAACTCTTATTTTTTCTCTTTTTTTTTTCTTGAATAAAATCAATTTTTCATCACCAAAAAAACGCCGGTAATTTTCTAAACCAAACATTTTCTTGTTGAAATTTGAAATTTTTTTGTTGATTGGTTTTTTTTTTATTCATAAAAGTAATTACTTGATGTCAAAATTTTAATTTTTTTTTTAGGTTTTTTTTTTCTTTGGTCTTCTCGGCTTTGATCCTGGGATTTGAAGTTCTCCAGACAAAAAGGAAAAAAAGAAAAGAAAGAGAAGGTATTTTTAATTTTTGACCCTTAAATTTAATATGTTTTGTTTGTTTAAACATTTGAGTTTTTGTTCAATGTGATTAATAAATATATATATATTATTATGGAGATCAGTAAATTAAATGAAATGGCTTTTTTCTTTTTTTTCTTTTCGTTGCAGATAATAAAAATGTCATCTTTTTCTTAAAGCAAGTTTGGAATTATTAGATAATTGGGGGAGTTTTATTATTATTATTTTAAACAATTTGGAATTTTATTTTTCAAAAAAAAAAAAAAAAGATACTGAGTAAAAGATGTTAAAATGGTTCAAGCCCAAAATTGGAATAGCATAAAGGAATGATTTTGGAGGATGAAAACAGTTTAAATAGTAAAAAAAAATGGCAATTTTTTATTTAAATTTAATAGTTTTGCAGCACATTGCATTCTAAGAGTAAGCAATGGTCAGAACGTGCTTGAACTATGTCATAGGTTTTAAAAGCTTGAAATTTTAGTCATTGGTTAAGTTAAAGCAGTAACTTATATATGGTGACTTTCTTGGATAGCATGTTGAAAGTAGATTAGGCTTTTTATTTCTATTCTATTGATCCTTTTGAGCTCGATTTTGTTATATTCGAATGATCTTAGGCACTCTTTTGAAACATAAATGTGTTGCAGATCTTTTCTTTGTGTGTTTGATACTTTTTTTAACATATATTGAAGGTATGTATCAGAAGTCTAGCTCGGTTAAAGATTAGAGTTGCTTTGCCTTGGTATTCTTGAAGAATGCTCCTAAGGTGCTTATGAGATATGACAGTTCTTGTGGGCATCTAGCCTTTTAAAATTGACTGCAATAGAGCATACTGATACGGACACCATGTACCGCAGGTTAGGATGCTGTTGTTTTTAGCTATTAGAAAATGTTGGTGTAAGTAATTGTTTGAACCTGACATAGGTCTTATGTGTCTTCACTTGGCAAAAGATTTTCGGTTTATTGCTTATGATGACAAATTCTGATGACCCCATTTACTACACTATTTCGTTGCTTTGCAGTGTATTTTGCAGGAAAAATTGTAGTCCCAGGCTCATTATCACAGCCATTATCGGAGCTGTTTTTGGATTTTTTGTTGGTGTTTCCTTTCCATCAGTTTCCCTTTACAAGGTATGTTTGCCTTAATTTATATCTAGCTACGCCTGTGGTTGATCTATCATCTGTATGATTTATTTGTAATCCCTTCAGATTCGAAACTTTCCTTTAAGCCTCAGACTGTCAGCTGGTGGAGCCACATCTGAAAGCAAACAATTCTATATGGTCGGATCTTCTGAATCATATCGAGCCAATATTTATAAGGTGCCTGTTGCTTAATCTTTTGTTATTTGTAAGTGGAAAACATTTTATTGATGCTCTTCAGATTATACATTCAAGTAGTTTTGTTTACCCCCATGTTCTTGAACCATTATATTCTGTTTTCCTGGCTTCTTGTGTGGAGCAGTGCTCTTTGTTCAGAATTACGGCACAGTATTCGGTTTTGGCCCTTCTCTTTAATTGTTTTCTGCTTCTATGTTCTCCCAGATATATGTTCCAACAAATCCTCATGGTGCAGAAACATTACCACCAGCAATTGTTGTACCAGAGGCCGATCTTTACCTGCGCAGATTATGGGGTGAACCTAGTCAGGTATGATGCTCTAAGTACTATTTACATAGAAATGTCATAAAACATCTTTGAGGAATGTTTACATGCAGCATGTTGTGTTATTTCCACTAGAAAAGGTTCCGATGCATTAGGGCCATTTTGACACTATATCACTATCATTGTCAGCTCGGAAACATATGCATTGCGGCATGCTAAAATATACTTCAATGCTTCTTTTTGTTCTCGATTAATACATGTCTCTCTTCTCATGATTTTTCCTTGAAACTGCAGGATCTAAAGAAGAAACCAAAGTATTTAGTAACATTTACAGTTGGTATTGATCAGATGAATAATATTGATAAATGTGTTAAAAAGGTTTGACAATGTGACCGTTCCATCATTTCTTCACCCCCACCTCCTCCCCCAGTTTTGGCTTTCAGAGTTACTGACACGTGTGTATTCTTATATGTTGAGGTAGTTTTCTGAGGATTTTCAAATAATGCTTTTTCATTATGATGGCCGGACCACTGAATGGGACCGATTGGAGTGGTCAAAGACTGCCATCCATGTTAGTGCAAGGAAACAAACGAAATGGTTAGTTTTTAAGACACTACACCTTCCTCTATTCCTTACATCTCTTAATTTTAGTCCTCCCTTGTTAGATTAGCTTAACACTTCTTGTCATTCAAGCCGACAATAATTTTGCTTCCCTGCTCGTGCGCACATGTGTGTGCGTCTATCAGGTGGTTTGCAAAAAGGTTTTTGCATCCAGATATTGTGGCTGCTTACGAATATATTTTCATATGGGATGAAGATCTAGGAGTTGAAAACTTCAATGCAGAGAGGTTGGTCATATTTTAAGCTTAATTTCGACATTTATATTTCCCTTTCTAATTTTCTCTGCACATGTTACCAGATATATAGAACTGGTCAAGAAACACGACCTGGAGATCTCACAACCAGGTTTGGAGCCCAATGTCGGACTCACATGGCAGATGACAAAGAGGAGAGAAGACCAAGAAGTTCACAAGTAGGCTCTCTCTGCAATTACTTTACCCATCATAAAAAGTCGTACTTTTATTTTTTTACCTTGTTCTGCGTTTCGACTTGGTTCACAGGTTTACCGAGGAGAAACCTGGCTGGTGTAGCGATCCACATTTTCCACCGTGTGCTGCGTATTGTCTCTCTCCCCGTCTCTCTCTTACGAATTTTACAATTTAATACTATGTTAGTGAGCATGTTCAAATTGGCTCCGACATCATTACTTTGGACTGACTTGTTAAATTCTGAAAAATGGGAATCCTGTCTGTCTGGAAAATCATAATGCACGAGCTGTAGTATCCTTTATTTGTGAATTTGTAATGCACTTCACTGCTAAACGTTCCTTGAACCGGATGTCTTCCTTTCCCTTGGTGCGTTTAATACTGTTTACTTTCTTTCAGTTTTGTGGAAATCATGGCGCCTGTATTTTCTCAAGAAGCTTGGCGATGTGTATGGTATTTGATTCAGGTAAAAGTGGTGCTTAAGGATCTTGTAGGCTTCGTCCACATTGTTTAGAATATTTACATTCTCACAGATTAACTGACTAGATAGGTTGCACTGGCAAATTTAAAACGGTTTCCTTGTTGCCAGGTCCGACCCTTTGATGGGAAATTGCACATCTGAGGTTTAATTTCCCTATTAGCCGTTAGCTCGGGTTTTTTAGGAAAATTACAATTGTGAATCGTTTTGTTACTAGCACCTTTCAGGGTGAGTAAAGGAAAGAGAACGAAGACACGGATTATTAGGAGCATACAACAATGTTTTAATTTTACTTAATAACTCGGTGCAATTTCTTTAGCTCCTTTTTTTTATAATATCAAAATGCTTAACGATTCATGTTCTTGTAGAATGATTTGGTGCACGGTTGGGGATTAGATTTTGCTCTCAGAAGATGTGTTTCAGTGAGTAGTTTTTGACAAATTTTGCTTTCATTCTTCTTTTCTTGAATTACTCGTTTCTGGTGCAAAGCAGCATGATATAGGTATAGGAATACGACCCTCCATGGGATCGGAGAAAAAAACATGAACAGACCCGTGTCAACTCTTATTTGACACTAAAATCCTAGTCCAAGTAACATAGCTAGAGAATTGGAGAATATTCGGAAAAATCAGCATCAAAGAAGCTACTTTGTAAAATCGATAAAAGCTGTTAATTTTCTAGGGAAAGCGATTTCACTTTCAACTATCAAATAAAAAGATGTAAAGCTAGCTTCTCCTAGTCCTCATCTTGGCCTATTTAATTTTGTGCTAACTTGCCATTTTCTTCTCCATAGCCTGCACACGAAAAAATCGGTGTGGTAGATTCGCAGTGGATTGTTCATCAAGGGATTCGTTCTCTCGGGAACCAGGTGAGTCCTCATCAGCTTGCTAGATATTTTGGCTACAATGTATGATGAAAAATGTTATGGTTGTATCCCCATATATTTTTTCTTGGATGTTTATGTGAATTATCGATTGAATGAACATAGCGTTTGATATATATCTGATATCCCAAGTGGTAAGCATGGATGGAGAACTGTAGCTTTTGATCTATTACTTCGGCATTTTTATGCTTCATTCATACTCAAACATGTTTTTTTTATGGCCATCATGATTATAACCTCATTACAATGACTTCTTTCAAATTTCAGGGCAAGACGCTCGGTGGGATATCTCCCCGGGATGCGGTATGCATATTTTACGAATTTCGACATCAATTTTGTATACCTTTTAGCCTTTTTTGGCCTCCAAATGTCTTTGCATGGTGTAGGTACTAAATATGAAGTCTTAAAACCAACAAACATACTTCTTTTCTTCTCCATGCGCAGGTCCGAATAAGGAGCAAAATCGAGTGGGCGATGTTTCAGAAGCGACTCGTGAATGCCGACTTGGCATATGTTGCTCAGCGTGGCAAAGGATAAAGATATTCTTTTTATTATTTCCACCCCCCACCCACCCAATCCACCCTCATATGTGCATCTATCATCTCACTTGCTAGGCTTAAAGTCTTGGGTGACATTATTTTTATTGCAATAGGGTGGACTCATTTCCCTAACCCACATTTTTTTGTATCTTAGTATTTCTTTTACAGATAAAAAAAAAAAAGGGGTAAATTATTTTTTTTACCAGTTCTTCCTCACGAAGAACAATGGTGGGGTGTCTTCCGTTAAAATCATGATGATTGTAACAATTCCATAAGAAATTTTCTTCTCTCATCTTACTGATATGAAACCATTGTTTTTTACATCTTTTGCATTGTATTTCAATGTATGTATGTATGGGATATCTCATCAGTTAAATTATTGTTGTCATTATTGAGTTTTATAAGGCAAGGAAGAGCTTTCAGCTGATTTCATCAAAATACTTCATTTCTTTTGACCCTATTATCATCATTAGTTCAAAAGGACAACACAACAGACAAAACGGAAGGTAAAATTATAGTTTTGGCCCCTTTACTATGCTTAAATTTGGGATTTAGCAGAAGGACCAAAATTCATAATTTGACCAAAAGGAAAGAGAAGGTTGTCTTGTAATGAAACATTGATCTGTCAACTGCTGTTTGCATTTAAAGTTTGACATTTGAACCTCATTGATACTTGGAAATAAAGAATATTCTGCAACTAATTAGCAGTAAAACTAGGATTTGATCCTGAAACTGAGTAAATTCCTTGTGGATCTTGCAAATACAGGTAAAAGAGAGACAAAAGAATGAGATTAAGTTGATGAAATTATTTAAGTCAAATTTGATCAAGGTCCCTCTATTATATTCAAATTTGAGATTTAATCCCTGTATTTTATTTTGGCATAATTTGATGTTCTACTTTATAAAAATAAAGATACCAATTTGTACTAAATTAAAATACATAAATCAAACCTTAAATTCAAGCACTACAATTCCACCAATTATTCAGAGTATATAATAATGCTAACTACTAAACATCTTTTCAAGGAAGTTGAGCCATCATATATTATACCCAACACAGCAAAACACAGTATAAAATAGTATGAATATTCTTCTCCATCATCAACACCCCCCACCCCCCCAACAGCAGAATTTTCAGTTGTTGATGATTTTTGGTCAAACCTAGGTCCTAGTGACATTAACCAATGGGGGGTTCAAAGGAGGAGTTTTTTTTTTTTTTTTTTTTTGCATGGTTGGTGGAAAGGCCTTTATTTTATCATGAGTGAAAATGAAGTTATTATTATAATAATAATAATAAATTTATTTATTATCACCAAACTCACAATTGAGTTTTAGGATGGCAAAGCCCCTTTTGCTTGCATTGGGAGGTACCTCATTTTTCATTTAAGAAGAAAAAAACTTTGTTCATCTTCACCTTCCTGGCTTGTGTGCTAAGGATCATTTAACACTAATCTGGAGGAAGGGAGGTAAAAAAAAAAAATCGAAACTTAAACAGAAAAGTTTCAATTTGTTTCAATCTTATTAGGGTATTTAAAAATAATAATAAATTGAATTTTAACAGGATGAATTAAGGATATTATGAAAATAGATGGTCAAATTACATCAAATTAACATTTAAGGATTAAATCTCAAATTTAAAAATAGTAGAAGGACCAAAACCAAAATTTTCATCTGAAAGTTGGTATAAGGGCTGTGATACCACTAGTTTTGAAAGCTTGAAGTACATCAATCAGTTGGACTAAACAATGCATGTCGCCTTCATAAAAATTAAACTGGATTAATTACACTATACATTCTAAACTATTGGTTAAATTCTAAATTTGTCCCTAACTTTTATAATATTTTAATTGAATCTTTAAATTAAGGTACTATTTCAATCAAATCCTTCTATCAGTCTAAATATCTACTTTGGTGTTAACACTAGTGCCTAAACTACTAACCAAAGGACCTTATTGGGGACATACTTTTGTTTGAGGATTTGATTGAAATATTTTTGAAGTTTGAGGATGAATTTAAAACTTTTTCTGCCGAAGATTTTATTTTTTATACAATCAAAGTTTACATTAGAATTTAGGGAATGGGAGGTTAACATAAAATTTTAACCCCTTTTCTTTTGGTTATTAATATTTTTTAAAATAAATTAAATTCAAAATAACCCAAAAATAATGAAAGCAACTAACTAAATCCGGGTTTTGCAAAGAAGTGAGTAATTAAGTAAATCCGGGTTAAGGAGAAAAGGAAGTGTAGGCATATGATATGATGGGCAACAGCATTTTAAAATGTGAATGGTTGTTCTTGCTTAACTTGAAGGTCAGCTTCTTCTGGAAAGTAAAACAAGTCGTACTTCAAATTGTAACAGCGTTAGGCACCAACCCTCTTAGCATAATCCAACACTGTGAAAACACAACATCATAAAAGGGCTGTTTAAAAAGCCTTCTTTCTCAAACAACACCACAATCATCTCTCTCTCTCTCTCTCTCTCCAAGCTTCTGCAAACTCAAAAAAAGCTTCTCTCAACTCTCATCTTCCAGTTTCTGTTTGTTGTTAAGAAAGATATAAACTTGGTAGTGATTTTTATGGAGTTGTAGGATCCCTCTACAAATAATCTTGTATACTTATTTGTACTCTTTTCAAAGGTGTCTCTCTTCTCTCTCTGTTTTTCTTTTTCAATGTGGGAATTTGGTTGATGAAACTAAAACTTATTTTGGTTGTTTAGATCAATTTCAGGGCTCCTAAAACTCCAAGGGAATCTGCTTCTTTTATATAAAGGTAACATTTTGTTTACTTTTGACTTTTTTTCATGCTGCATAGCCATTGTTACCTATTGTGCTTTCTCCCACATTACTCTGACACTAATGAATCCAAATACAACAATCTACAGCTAATCAACCACCAACTATGAATCAAATTGCAGCAGTGCACATGCAATATATAAAGCTGTCTTTTCTGATATATATATATATATATATATATATATAAATAATGTTGTTTGATTGAGTGAGCAGAGAGAGATGGGAGAGATGTCAAGCTTCCAGTTGGGTGTGATTGGGGCCCTGTTTCTGTCAGTTGCATCATCAGTCTCCATTGTCATATGCAACAAAGCTTTGATGAGCAATCTTGGCTTCCCTTTTGGTAATTTTTTTTACTCTTTCTCTTTCTTCATGCATCACATCTTTAACATTTGCACTCCACATAAAATGAGTACGATGTTCGAGGCTTCGAATACACGGAAAAACTTTGAATCAAAGTTGATTTTCTATTGATCCTCTACTTCCTTTCTCCTATTTTTGGTCTAATTTGGATTTAGTCCCTATAATATTATCAAATTTGGATTTAATCTTTATATTTTAATTTGATCATCTGTTTTTATAATGTTATTAGCATGTACGAATTGATAATAACATTAAGTTTTCAAAAGTTAACAATAATGGGGGAATGTGGGCTTAAGTTCTAGAGGGACCTAATTAAATTTTTTTAAAATTGAGGGGTCTAATAAAACTTTCAATAAAAAATTTGAACAAATTAATGAGAATTTTCCAAAAATTTTGGAGGGCTCAATAAGATTTTCCAAAAATTTTGAAGAGCCTAATGAAAATTTTTCAAAATTTTTGAGAGCTCAGTACAACCAAGCTTATCAATTCAGACTCACTAATAACACTATAAAATCAGAGGGACAATCATATGTAAAATTAAAGTAGAATGCTTAAATATCAAATTCCAACATAGTATAAGGAGTAAAACCATAATTAGACCCTGTTTTTAATCTGTCTCCTTTGGGGTGCAGCCACAACACTAACAAGCTGGCATCTGATGGTAACATTTTGCACCCTCCATGCGGCGCAACGGTTCAATCTGTTTGAGAGTAAACCAATAGACATGAAGACGGTGATGCTCTTTGGCATTCTTAATGGTGTCTCCATTGGTCTTCTCAACTTGAGCCTTGGTTTCAACTCCATTGGCTTCTATCAGGTCTACTTTTTCACTTACACGTCCATTCCAAACTAACCATAAGGTAGACCACACACTTGTTTAAAAATGACTAAGCTGAAAGAAGAAACCATTTGATATACTTTGAAGACTCAATCAAAATATTTTCAAGTTCAGGGACTAATTTAAAATCCAGTCTATAGTTTGAGGGCATCTCATAAAATACATTTTTAGCCCCTAAATCTGGGTCCTCATTCTTTGTGGTGCCTTCATTTGGCAGATGACCAAGCTTGCAATCATACCATTCACCGTATTATTGGAAACCATCTTCCTAAAGAAGCAATTCAGGTATTTTTTCTTTCTTTCTTTTTTCATTTTAAATAGCCATTGCTTATGATAATTAAGCCCTTTGAGATTTACATTGTGCAGCCAAATGATAAAGATGTCACTCTTCGTTTTACTAGTTGGAGTTGGGATTGCCTCCATAACTGATCTCCAACTCAACTTTGTTGGCACAATCCTTTCTCTCCTTGCCATCATCACCACCTGTGTTGGCCAAATTGTATCCTTTTTCTTTCTTACTCTTATTGCTTTCTTTTATAGCCGTCAAACTATTGATTTCTCAAGAATTGGCCATGAATCAACTAGACTTGTCAATTGGGTCCGCTAGATTGGTTTTGGATTGAGTTAAATTGGGTTTTAAATTTTTTGAATCATTTGGAGTAAGATTTATTTTAAGTTCCGATTGTTTTAGATAGGGATGTTAATGGAGCAAGGCGTGGGTGGATGTTGTCAAATTCACCACTCTTACGTATTTGGCATGCTCTTCTATGCCACTTACGTTACTCCACTAGATATTTTAATCTTAAAAACCACTATCACCTTCATAAATATTGGATACATCCATCCCTACCCTGCCTCAATTCATATGTTTTATATTTAATCTTTTTATAATGCATTTTCATTTTTATATAAGAGTAAAATAATAATTTTATATAGTGGGACAAGGTAGGAAAGAATAATGGAAGCAATTATTATAACTGCTTCGAACTCACTAGTCAAGAAAAAAAATCATTTACATTCTAAACGTATCAATTCAAAATTCATCAAGTGACATAGGTTTTGTCATTCCTAATTTCAAGTTTGAGCTACTATAGTTTCGATTTTATTTTTTGTTCAGGTCATTCAAGCTTGTCAATTGGATTTTTTAGATTAAGATATCTCGAATTAAGTTATTTAGGTCATTTTAAGTTTTAAATATTTTTTGTTTGGATCATTTTCAAATTCGAATTGTTTATTTTTATGATCATTGATTCAAGTTTAAATTTAGATTAATGGATTGAATTTTTTTTATCAAAATTCACTATTGATGACCAATTACATATTTGCAAAGTTGATTTAACATTTCAAGAAGTTTTTAAATGATCTTGAAAATAACCCTTCAAAGGTTTATCCTTCAACTTGAACATAGCTGACAAACACCATACAAAAGAGGCTGAATGTATCTTCAACCCAGTTGCTGTACCAATCAGCTCCATTTCAGGCAGCCATTCTTTTTGTCTCTGGTCCTTTGGTTGACCAGTTTCTCACCAAACAAAATGTGTTTGCCTTCAAATATTCCTCTATTGTCTCGGTAAGGAAATTTAGCCTCTCTTTCAACACCATTTCATCAGATTCCTCTATTCTGACTTTGGGGTCAAATTATAATTTTGGTCCCTCTTTATTCTCACATTTTGGGCGTACTCTGTTTTGATGTAATTTCAGCCTTTAATTTTATAATGTCATTCTTTAGTCTAAATAATTAATATGTTAACTATTTGGGGCAACTAATGGCATTATAAAAGTAAAATTCAATTATGTTAAATTAAAGTATAAAGATTAAATCTCTAAGCTAAACATAGTAGAGAGACTGAAATCATAATCCGACTGTAATTTTTGGTAACTAAATGGACTTATTATTATTATTTTGGCAGGCATTTATCATCCTCTCATGCATAATTTCAGTATCAGTAAACTTTAGCACATTTCTGGTTATTGGGAAAACATCCCCAGTGACATACCAAGTGCTTGGCCACCTCAAGACTTGCCTGGTTCTTACATTTGGCTACACACTGTTGCATGACCCTTTCACTGAAAAGAACATCATTGGCATCTTGATTGCCATTTTTGGGATGGTCTTGTATTCATATTTTTGCACCCAAGAGAACAAAAAGAAGCAGACTGATCCATTGGTGTCTCAGGTAATATTATCTATTGTAAATTTGTTTAAAGATGGAATTATCTATTTAAGTATGAAAGTTGGAAGGATTCATATAAAAATTTTAAACTAAAATGTAAATTTATAATAAATAAAAAACTCAAACCCAAATTATTATCAAGTGCATTACCAATAAAAATATTTTTTTAATAAGATAATTATATGACGTAATTCTAAACGGATTTGAGTTAGTCATTTAAAAATATGGATAAACTTAGATAAAATTTAAAGTCTATATTTTAGACTAAACTGAATTTGAATAAACTATATATGATATTAATACCAATGAGTTTGGCTCGACCCATACCTACCTCCTACCTCATGTGTCTATATACATACATATATTCATAGTTCTTTGTATCCTTTTATGATTTATCCCAAGAAATGTTTGTGTTGGCTTTTTTCTTTCCAGATGAAAGATAAAGAAGGGGCACCATTTCTGGGTCTAGAGAAAGAAGGCCAAGAAGATAAAAATGCAGACAAGGATTCTCATGTCTAAAAACAAAACAGGATTTTTGTCATAAAGAGCCTTTTGTCTTTTAAGGTGTTCTTTCAAACATATTCTTTAAATAAGTCACTCTTTTTCTAAATCATCTTCTTTCTTTTTTTTCACAGCTTATAATTGTAGAAAATTTATGGAATGATTAGCAAACTGTAATTTGATTTCAAAGTAAATAGCAAGAAATGTTGAAAGAAGAAATATGATGCCCCAAGTTTATATATGTACATATAAATATAATAAATAGGGTTAATTTCTCTCAAATTATTGGAAAATTTTTAAATTGATCCCTAAACTTTAATTTGAATTTAAACTTTAAACAATTCTATTAATCTAGCTATTGATTTTTTTTTTTTTTTACTTTAAATATGTGGTTAAGAATCGTGTCTGATCCATATGAATGGTGATTTTTTTTAATTTAGGTAAAAAAATATATTTTTAATAATAAATTCAAAATTAAAAAGAAATTGGATTGTTGTTCAATTTAACTTTACTCCTGAATAGGTTTATTCTAAATTTCATTATTTTAATCAATTTACTTAGAGTATTATAATTTGTTTGACCGGGATTGATGTCACTCATCTCACGTCATTAACTCAATTGGTGAAAGTACAACAAAATTATAAAAACTTTAAATTAAAAAAATTATACTATTATAATTTATCTGGCCGAGTTTGGTGTAACAAGTGAAGTGACGCTAACTTAGTTATTAAATGTACAAAAAAAATTAATAAAAATTTTCAATTTTAAAAATAAAATAAGGGTAATCAAGTTCTTTTTTTAAATTGTTAGTTTTAAAAATTTATTCATCCCTCTTGAATAACTACACACTTAATATGTCAACAAAAATATTCATTCACAGGTGTTAAGTTCACTCAAAGTAAGATTGCTTAACACATTATCACGCATGTTACAAGATTGTGAGAACTGAACCAGTAATCAAACCAATCAAACTGTTCATTCTCGATTCAATCAATATAAAATAAAAAAAATTATAGAAAACTCATACTAAATAAAAGATAAAAAATAACAAGAAAAAAACTAATAAATAAAATCAATTAATAATAATAGAAGCATAAACATTCATTTAATAAATTATACAAACAATATTTAATATTTTAAGTAACTTAATTTCAGTTCCAACAGTTTTTTACTTATGCAAAGAATTTTTTATCAGTTAAACTCCTCTTTGGTTTTATGATAGAGATTGAACCAATTGAATTATTGATTCTTGGTTTAATTAGTTGGCTCATTTGTGATAATTTAGTTCTTGTAATGTAATATTTTATTATTTGTGTTAACCAGTAACAAGGAGAGGAAGTGATAGATTAGATTGTAGTTCACCTCTAAGTTGGGCAGAGAGCCACTCGGAATGGAGTTGGTCTTTTGGTGGGATAGTATGAGAGAAAGAAGTTTTTTATATGGAATGAGACTTGGCTTTCTTTATTTATTTTTGTGAGCTTTTATATTGGGAGACAAGATTGTCTACGTGTTTAGAGACTACTGATAATGAGATCATATTCAGTTCTTTGCAGTGATGGTGATGTGATGTCTTAGGATATGACATATTAGGACAACTGTGTAATCAATGTGTAACACTCTTAACCCGTATTTGTTGCCGGAATAGGGTTTCAGAGCATTTCCAAGTAATCGTAATCTAATCATCCATTTCAAACATTTCAAAAATCATAAAATGATTCAACATAAACATGCATAAAGACCCTTAATAAGCCTTTAAGAGTTTGAAAACACTTTAGAAACTATTTGAAACTAAATCGGGAACATTTGAAAAATTTTAAAAAAAGTTAAAAAAATTTTAACTGCAAGGTTCACACGGCCGTGTGGTCAGGCTGTATGATTCATACGGCCAAGTCACACGCCCATGTGTCTGGCCATGTGGGCATTCGAAGTAGGGACACACAGCTATGTCCCAGCCCGTGTCTATGCCCGCTTAACTCTCTGACTTGGGTCACATGGCCAAGCCATGTGCCCGTGTGCCAAATCGTGTACCCTTTGAAATGGCCTTGCACGTTCTTGTGCTAGTCGTGTGTCTCACACGGCCAAGTCACACGCCTGTGTGCTTGGCCGTGTGGACCTAAAATGTGCCTTAAACAACAAAGTTACCAATTCTTATATCCTTGAGCATTAAACTACTCAAAAACCATTCGTTTAACCTGTTCAAAACACAATCAAACACATTCAAAACATGCCAAAAAAAATATCCCAGGTGCCTAACCAATGTACCCTCATTGGTACCACATTTATATCATCAATTTATATCATCAAAGCAATCATTCAAATCCAAATTATAAACATACCAAACTCAATCCATTTTGCCTAGTTCATAAGCACTTAAACATGAACTTAAATTTACATGCACATATCTAGATTTGGTTCAATTTACCATACCATACTATGGCTTCAAACACAAACACATGTTTATATATATATCAAACCAACATTATCCACAAAATAACTATCATTTAGATATCCTAGGTACATGCCTACACAAAAGATAAACATCACCATATTTGAGTTCGAGATTGTTGTTGGATACTAAACTGGCAATCAAAAGTGAAGTACCTAATCTGCGCACGAAAAAACAAAATTGCACGCTAAGTAAAACTCAGTGGTATTTCAATAATCCGAACGTTTAAAGACAATATAATATAATACACACAATTGAATTATAAGCACATATTAATGTCTAGTATCATAACTATCATATGCTGGTCTTTTTAATTCATACATATTAGCATATCACTTTATATTATATTCAATTTACACATGCTATCATATTTCATTTGTTAAACAATGTCCCAATTCACACAATTGCTATATAAATAGATATTCACATATCAAACCACATTTATTTGTACAATAACATTAACCATTCAATACTCAACTCATGAATACATCATTTCATACCATAGTCAATTCTCATCACTTGCTATATAATAGCTTTTCACAATTTGATCCACATATCATTTAAATAATAACATTATCCATTCCATATCCAATTTATGAGTACATAACTCATGTATCTCATTTTCATGTTTCAAATCACTATCCCAATTTCAATTCACATACAATATCATCCAATATCAATCATAGTACCATTTATTTAATTACCCCTATTAACAAGATTAAGACTTGTAAGGATACAAGGATCCAACCAACACACCAATTTGGCACCCAGTGCCTCATCGAATAAATCTGAAGTAATAACTACGCCCAACGCTATATAAATTTGACACCTAGTTTCTCATCGGCTAAATCGAAGTAAATTGGCACCCAGTGCCTCATCAACTCGAAGTCGAAGGAATCCCTGAACTCTTCCTATCCCATGGCATGCCATCTATATTCGACTCAACCCGATACAGTTAATAGGGTTTAATTTCACATTTCATATATAACTAATATCTAATACTAATTTTTCATATAGTCACATATATACACATGAATTAATTCAATCTATAATAATCAATATCGAATTTTCACATTAACACATATATTCATTTAAATTTAATAATCAATACAGTCAATATGTATCTACCAATTCAATCCATTTCAATCAATTATCAAAATGTCAATTACTCACCTCAACACTTACCATATGCATTTAATTGAATTATAACAATTAACAACTAAGTTCGGATTATAGAAATACAAACCAGAAATTTCAAGCTATTCCACGTTGATTTTATCTTTCCCTTTTTTAGTTGAGGATTCCGGTACGATGTTAGCTACGGAATTAAAACAATTAAAATTCATCGATACAATAAAATTTCAATTTCATATTGAATATTGAATATTTAAATTTTTACTCAATATTTGTCTAAATTCCAATTTAGTCCCTAAACCAAGACTAATTTTTATTCCTCACATTTAATTCTATATTTTCATACAAATTCTACTTTAAACTAAATTTAACTCCTTATTTTCACTTAAATCCTTAAATTTCAAAATTTTCACAATTTAGTCCCTAATACTCAAATTTTACAATTTGTTCTACAATTTAATCCTTTTCTATTTCTAACTTAAAAACCTATCAATTTAATCCCTAATACTAAAATTACTCAACATTGACAACACTTAAAAACTTAATAATTGTTAAAATTTCAATATGGTTCGGGTAACCCTGGCTACCGAGATTCCAAAAACATAAAAATTACAAGAAAAGAGACTAAATTGACTAACCAATTGAACTTTAAATCTTAGAAGTCCCTAAGGCCGTGCGTGACTTTCTTTTCTTCTTTCTTTTTATTTCTTTCTTTTCTTTCTAATTTGTATGGCTTTATCTTTCTTTATTTCTTTTTCTTTTTATTATACTAACTTTTATTATTATATAATATATATACATTTACTTAATTATTAAGATTTTTAATATTATAATATATTTTAACTTTAACTATTATAATATATAAAATAAATTTACATATAAATTATACAAAATAATTCACTAATGCCGTCTACTTAATAGAATAAGGCATAATTTCTTCTTTAGTCCCTTTAATTATTCTTTAATCTATAATTCAACTTTTACTCTATACGCAATTTAGTCTTTATACCTAATTACTTTTAATTCAAATAAATTCGTTTAACCAAAACCTAATTAACTACACAATTAGCTTCGTAAATATTTATTAAAAATATGTACGAGTCTGATTTACGGGAACGGAGTTTCAGAAATGCACTTTCCGACACCTCTAACTATCAGGTTGTTACACAATGCCTCTAAATCTCTACGTGCATCTCATGTATGCTCAGCGAAGATATGATGCGGTATGAGATTCGCTAGGCTCTAGTTCATCTGTTATAAAAGGTGGAAGGTTCACTGGGTGCATAGTTCATTGGCTTAGTTAGGTTTGCCAAGCGTGCGCAGTATCGTTGAAGGACACATGTAGTGGTATGTGGTGTAGATCTAACAATTTGATTGACAATAAGATTGCTTAAAAACACATGTTACTAAATCATCCTCGTAGAAATTTTTTTCTTTTCTTTTTACCAAAATTGTAGCATATTACTATTATTTAAGTAACTTCTCATAACCTTTTTAATTTCTTAATTCTTTTAAAGATAATTTTTGTATTATACTCAAATATATTATTTTACCCATATTACGGTAATGTGTATCACAAATTTTGTTACATGATTATCAATAGAAAAACTTATTTGAGGAATGGTGTCACCATTTTATTCATTCAATCAAAAAATGGTAATTGTTTCATCATGTCTCACTACAGCAAAATAGGGCTTTAGCGGCGTTTTTTGTTGACGGCGTTTTTAGCGCCGTTTGGACAAAAAACGCCGCAAAGATCATAAATTAGCAGCGTTTCGAGGAAAACGCCGCAAAAAACTGAGCAAGAGCGGCGTTTTACGCAAAGAATTGAGCAATAGCAACATTTTTGCCCAAACGCCGCGAATAATCTGAACAATAGCGGCGCTTTTATACAAACGCTGCTAAAAAACTGAGCAATAGCGGCGTTTGTGTAAAAACGCCGCTAATAATCTGAACAATAGCTGCGCTTTTATACAAACGCCGCTAAAAAACTAAGCAATAGCGGCGTTTTTACACAAACGCCGCTAATAATCTGAACAATAGCGGCGCTTTTATAAAAACGCCGCTAAAAATCTGAGCAATAGCGGCATTTTTACACAAACGCCGCTAATAATCTAAACAATAGCGGCGCTTTTAGACAAACGCTGCTAAAAAGCTGAGCAATAGCGGCGTTTTTACACAAACGCCGCTAATAAACTGAGCAATAACAAACGCCTCTAATAAACTGAGCAATAGCTAAAAGTTGAGCATACATTTTTTCATATTTTTTTCTTTTTCTTGCTTTGAATTATATTTTATTTTGATACATTCACTTATAAGCAATGAGAAAGTTTCATTTTAGTTACTTAATTATGAAAATTTACACATTGCTAACTAAACAATTTAGAAGTTTTCATTTAAGTTACAAATTAAGCTATTAAAATTGATTTAGGGTTTAATGTTTAGTATGTTAATTTCATGGTTTAGGGTTTGTTATTTTGGTGTATGGGTTTAGTGTTTTAAAGTTTGTTATTTGGGTTTATTGTTTAGTGTTTAAGATCTTAGTGTTTACTGGTATTAAGGTTTAAGTATTAGTGGTTAGGGGTTAATGTTTAGGGTTAGGGGTTTAGGGGCAAATGGTTAATGAGTTTAGGATTTAGGGTTTAGAGTGTTAGGTATATGACCCAAAATCCCTCAAATCAGTTTCCCCTAATTCAAATCCCAAAATCCCTAGAATCCCATAACCCCGAAGCTGTTAGATCTGACCATCCCATAACCCCGAATAGTATATGTATCCATTACCCCAATGTTTATTTCTTTAAAATAGGTTCAAATTTTTATCCTTAATCTATATATTAAATAATTTATTATATATAATTGTAAAATAGATAATATGAATTTTAATATTAAAATTATCATTATATAGTTTGGGGTTTAGTGTTATGTGTTTTAGTTTAGGGTTTTGAGTTTGGATTTGGGGTTATATAATGGGGTTTGGAGTTAAGTTTTTTAATTTATATATTAAATAATTTATTATATAATCGTAAAAAGAGATATTATGAATTTTTTTATATAAAAATTATCATTATAGTTTTTTAAACCTTTTTTACTTCATATTTTGAAATTCTTTATTTTTGTTTTCTTACATAAAAAAATTATATAAAACTTATGGCATGTATCTAATTCTTTTAAATTAATATTACTCAAATTAAGTTTGAAAAATTATTTATTTAAAATTGATATGAATTATATAATAATTAATTAAATATAAAATTGTAATAAAAGTCAAGCACTCTTTCATCCTCTGCTTATTATTTAACTAGATTAATTAAAGTTAATGTTTGCAGATTCTATCATCTTAATTTTAAAAATTCAACAAATTTAACCCCTTAACTTTATACATTCTATTAATTTAATCTTTATTCTTAAAAACGCAAAAAATAAAAAACCTAAAAAACTTAGAAAAAAAAAATATATCTATATACATTTGAATGTTTTATTTTTATAAAATATATACAAAACTATAAAATATTTATAAATAAATAAATAATAAGTTAGGAATAGTGGCGTTTTTAATAAAAACGCCGGTAATATATATGGGAAATTTGGAACGACGCCGTTTGAAGCTAATGTTTAGTGGCGTTTTGTCTAAAACGCCGCAAAATGTTGCGTTTAATTTGTTTATAGTGGCGTTTTATAAAAAAACGCCACAAAAGCTTGTGTTTTACTGGCGTTTTATGTAAAAACGCCGATAACATATAGTAAGTGTTTACAAAACAGCGTCGTTTTTCTACTTTGTTTTTAGAGGCGTTCTTAAAAGCATTAACTGTTTGCAAAACGACTTCGTTTTGTCATTTGATTTTAGTGGCGCTTTCTTAGAAACGCCGCAAATGGATTCAGTTTTATTTCAAAGCGTAATCGTTTTTTTCCATCCACTATACCCCTAAAATTAAACCCGAAAGAACAGAAATTTCCCTCACCGAAATCTCTCCCCAAACCCCTTTCCCCTAATCCCTAAAAATTTCCCCAAATCAGAAACGAACATCCTTCTCCCGCTAAAGTCTCCGAGTCGAGGACTTGCTGCATTGCCGTCTCTTCTGCTGCGTCACTGTCACTGTCGCTCTCCGCCGCCACAACCAATAAGTAAACTTCAGTACTTGTTTATTTTCCGCAAATGAATTGCTCTTCAGTTGCCTAATGAAGTTTATTTTGTATGTTTGTTTCTCTTTTCTATGTTCGTCAAATTGATAGCTTTTGGTTTGGTATCACTATGCTTTCCATGCATATCCAAATATTTGGTATCATTGTGCATATACAAATATTGATTTTTTTCCTTTTTAACATTTCTTTATAACAAATTTTGAAGTAACAACTGGTCTGTTCCTTTTAGCATGTTTTTAAGATAGTGACTTTATGCAAATAGGATTATGTTGTATGTATCTTGACTCTTGAATAAAATGGTTTTTTTTTCATATCATTTTTCTTCAAGTTTATTGCTTTGTTGTGAGAATGTAATAAGATGCTTTTTACATTAATTTTTATTCTCCCATTATACTTTAAATGTCTTTTATCATTTTTTTTAGTATAAATGTTTAAATTAGTATCTTGTTTTAATTGGTTTTTTTTATATACCAACAAGGAAAAAAAGTTTCAATTTGCATATACATATGATTTGAATGATGGTTTTTTTTAATGTTTGTGCAAATGAATTGATGCTCATGCATGTATACTTATTGAAATGTTGTTTAATGCATGATATTGGTGAGTTTGGATGCATTGAATTTCATGAATGTATTGAAAGAATTGATATGCTATTTGCAAGTAAAGTTGAGCAGTACCAGAAGCAGTGCCAACTTTTTCACTCATAAATTGATCAATTTAAATGCTGTAAATTGAAGTTTTAAACTGTTGCAATTGAAGTATTTAACTGCTGTGAATTGAAGTGTTAAAGTGCTGCAGAGGTATACCATCAGAAAGATTCTTCATCATATGTAAACTCAATCGCGTCAAAGGATTAAGGACTGAGAGACCTATAGGACTGCAGAAGTATTGATGGGAGTTTCCCATTGTTTGAAATCTTGGTTACACTCCATTGTTCAATAAGACCTATTCTTTTTCATTTGTTCTTTCACATTCCCTTTTTCTTTACTTATTTCTACTCAACATTTATTGAGCTAAGATATAATATATAGACTCCCATTTGGTGACTTAAATCTTGTGTGATATTGGTGCGCCCCATTTGAGATGTTCAAGAACATGAGCTAAAATATGGTGGTGTACTGGTAAAAGAGAGATGAGGTTATATATATTCTATATGTACTAATCATTTTGTTGGAGTTCAGGTATTTACTTAAGCCAACTCTTATTTTTCATTTCCACCTTCCTTTTCCAGACTATTCCAGATCTTTGCTGGAAGCTGGCGCAACTCCAGGACACATACATTTTGCAAGGTATAGAATTGGTTCGATTTGAGTATTAATTGTTGGGAATTGGGATATTTGTTAGGTTTTTAGGGAAGCAATTGAACCACGTAGAATTGGTTTTTTTTTTTTTTTTTACTTTAACTTTTCATGAGTTTTGATTATCCGATAAATGATAAATGCATTGGTGAAGTTTTTTTTGTTTGCTTAATAGTTGTAGTTAATGTTTTAAAAACCGAACCAGGGTTCAATCAGGTCATTTTTTGGTTTAATTGGTTTATTTGCCGATTCAATAATAATTAAAAGTTAATGAAAATTTTAAAAAATTATAAACTGATTTAACTGCTCGTTTTTTGTCCGGCTCGGAGTAGTTTGTTTATAAATTGATTCAATTTTTTTGTTCCAACCAATATACTAGCTGGTTCTCATTCCAACCGATCTATCTAGTCCAATTCCAACAACAATAGTTGTGAATAATGTAGTCCATGCTTGATACTTATATGGTTGATATTTTCAATATAATCTTTAGGTATTGGTTGGATTTATAGGTTTGGTAAGAGTTGTAACCTAAAGTCTACAAAATAATTTTCCATATGGTCCTAAATCATTATAAATAGAATTAAATTACACATTTATAAGTTAACTGAAAAGTACTTTCATAATAAATTTTCAATTGTTTTCCATTTCCAGAGTATTATTACATTTTTAATTTTCAACTAATAAGTTAATGCATTTAAAACTGAAAGACACTTTGGAAACAATAAAATATTTCCAGGATTGTTCAAGGAAACATTTATTTAAAGTCTTCAAACTTTTTTTCTTGTTAGTATTGGTGACAAACCATCAGAAGAATTATTGAAAAAAAGTTGATGGGATAGCAAAACTTAAATGAAAATATCCCTAGTACTAGTCAACAATTTCGATGGGTTCGTCAGGATGTGGACGAAGATATTTACGAAATATGATGTAGTAAGATTTTATGATTTTTTATTTATATGTAATATTATAATTTTAATATTGGTCATGTTATATAATTTAATTATTTTAAATGTACTATTATTGTTGTTATTTGTTACTAAAATTTTGAACTATTTTATGTGTATTGCAAGAAAAATGCCTAGAAGACGATTACGAGAGTTAAGTATTGTCCACAATACTCCAAATTCAGAAGAAGCAAATAGTGAACAGCCAACAGTTGTTGGATCTTCTAGTGTGCTGGATATAGATGACGAACCTGCAGAATTTCAAAGTAATGTTAAGTTTATTTTACATGCATGTTGAATTTTATTATTGATTCATTTTTCAATTTTAATATAATAATAATATATCATTTTTCAGCTGAAGGTGGTAGGACGCGAAGAGGTCGAGGACGTACATTGCTTAAAGATTTATACGACCTAAATCCTATCGAACGTGTTAAAGTAAGGAGAAACAATCATGGCCAGCCTGTTGGATCTGAAGCTCGACTGTTGGCAGGCTATTTGGGTATTATAGCACGAAATGCCAATATGTTGCCCGTTAACTACGAATCATGGCATCACATGCCTGATGCCAACAAAAATCAGGCTCTCGATAATATTAAGGTAACAAAACGTGAATGTAAATTATAATACTTTGGTTTAACTTTCATTTATATTTACTTTTTAAACTTATGTTTTTTCAGGAGAGATTTGCTTTAGAGGTCTCCGATGACTATATCAAGAAGACATTGGGTAAAAATGGAGAGACCATAAAAGCACGCTTAAAAAACAATATTTTAAGAAAGACATAAGCCCCGACGAAAAATTAAGAAATGTCCCACCGAGAATGTTGAGGTACCAATAGGAAGATCAAGTTAGATTATGGAATTCAAAGAAAGGAGAGATATTACGTACTTCTAAAGTCTTATATATTTTTAGGTTATGTCAAATACGTATTTACTATATACGTAATACAAATTTCATTATGTAGGACCGTGAGCGAGTTGGAACAAGCAGTAGATAGAAACAAAAATTCACACACACGGCAGGGTCCAGAAGTTTAATTTGCTTGTGTAGCTGAGGCCAAGGTATTATAATTTATTAATTCTGTCAAATATTAATGACTTTATACTATTAGATTATATTTTTACTGCTACAATGTAGGAAGTCTGGTCTGGTCAAAAAGTTGGACGCCTTCAGCTTTTTAACATTACGCATAGGAAGAAGGATGGATCTCCGATGACATCTGAAGCTGCAGAAATTATGGTATATTTACTTAATAAAATTTGATTTATTATAAATATTTATAATGTTTAATTATAATAGTTTAATTCATCGTTTATAGTTTTAAATTTGTAATGTTAAGTTATGTTGCATTCATTCTTATTATATATTTCGTTTCTAACTCTTTCATTGATTTATTAGGATAAACTAAAGGAGAAGAAGGCGGAATACGAAGCGGCTGCTTCGATTGATAGTTCTGTTAATCTCGAGAATATTGATAACAGAATTATTACTGATGTTTTAGGTCCCGAAGGTACGCATCGTCTGCCGATCGATAGTTACGTTAATCTTGAGTATATTTATAACTGAATTGTCACTAATGTTTTGGGTCTTGAAAGGTATAGTCGGGTTCAATTTCAAGGATCTGGTGTAGAGGTGTACATGGGTCGGGTCGGGCCGGGCCCAACTAAAAAACTAGGCCCGTTTTGTAAGTCCAGGCCCGAAATATGGGCCTAAAAATTGTCCAAGCCCTGCCCGACATGGAATTGGTAAATCGGAGCCCGGCCCGGCCTGTATTATTTTTTTGTTTTATTAAATAAAAAATAAAAATTTAAACAGCCACAAATAATAATCTGTTTGAGCCTTCTATGTTGTTTGTTGGGGCTGTTTGTAAGCAGAAGCAATAAAATCAAAGAAAATGAATGGCAAAGATGACAAACTAGAATAAAAATGAATTTGAAGTAAATCCAAGATTTAGATACAGAAATACCAACTTCACTGTAATTTGAAAGAAAAGCAGAGCTCAACAAACATAACATCCAAAATAAATTTCTAAGAAGCCTTTTTTTAAACATAACATCACTGCAGAGCTCAGCAAACATAACACTAGAAGCCTTTTTTTTTTCCTACTGGAGCTCTTTGCTTCAGCTAAAAATTTCTACACCCAAAATAAATTTCTAAGAAGTTTTGTCTTCTTTCTATTTTTTTCATTTTTATTGGTTTTTTCCTTCACATTCTTTAATAAAATAGCATAAACAGCAGAAAAACAACATCACCAACAATTCCCAAAAAAATAAAGATAATACTAAAGTTAAAATTTTATTAATAAAAATAAAAAATAATACTGTAATATTTCGGGCCGAGCCCGGGCCAAAAAAATCGTGCCCAAGGCCCGGCCCATTTTTTAAATGGGCCTCATTTTTTGTCCAAGCCCATTTTTCGGGCCTATATTTTTACCCAAACCCTCCCATTTTTTGGGCGGGCCTTCGGGCCAGGCCGGGTAGCCCGACCCATGTACACCTCTAATCTGGTGTTACCCCGACCCAATATTTTGGATCCGGCTCCCAGCAATACATGCCTTCCGGGAGTCAATCTCGTGCTGAAGTTCAGAGGCTAAAAGACCAGATAGCTCAGATGCAAGCGAGCACGATTGAACAGAGGCAGGAATTGCTGATGTACACGGAAGGTAGTAGCCTATGCATCCCGTCAGTTAAGACCGCATGAGGTTAACTACCCAACGCACGATTTGGAGTTAGCAGCAGTTGTTTTCGCTCTGAAGATATGGAGACATTACCTGTATGGGGAGAAGTCAATAGTTTACACGGATCACAAAAGTTTGAGGTATCTTCTGACTCAGAAAGATCTAAACCTGAGACAGCGTCGGTGGATTGAACTATTAAAGGACTACGATTGTTCAATCGAGTACCATCCGGGTAAGGCTAACGTGATAGCTGACGCGTTGAGCCGGAAGGTCGTGACAGACTTAAGAGCGATGTTTGCTCGGTTGAGTCTATACGACGATGGAAGTCTTCTAGCAGAGCTTCAGGTCAAGCCAACATGGGTTGAGGAGATTAAGGGAAAGCAATTAGTGGATGAAGGGTTGAATGCTAAAAGGGTGCAAGTCCAGGATGGTGGTCTGGAAGGGTACAGTCTGTCTAATGATGGAGTGCTTTGTTTTCAAGGGCGAGCATGCATGCCAAAGGATATGGAGTCGAGGCGGAAAATTCTCCACGATGCACATAGCAGCCCATACGCTATGCATCGGGAGGAAGCAAGATGTATGGAGATCTACGAGCTTGATTACGGTGGCGGGTTGAAGCGTGAAATGGCGAATTTGTGGGAAAGTGTCGACATGCCCGTGAGAGTTAAGGCGGAACATCAGTTGCCATCAGGGCTACTCCAACCAGTAAAGATCCCTCAATGGAAATGGGAGAGGATCACTATGGATTTTGTCAGTGGGCTACCCCTTACGCCCAGCAAAAAGGACGCAGTTTGGGTAATTGTGGACCGTCTGACTAAGTCAGCACACTTCATACCGGTAAGAGTGGATTTTTCTCTTCAGAAGCTAGCTAGGCTGTATGTGTCAGAAATAGTAAGATTGCATGGTGTGCCAGTATCGATTATCTCGGATAGGGATCCCAAATTCGCGTCAAGGTTCTGGAAAGCGTTGCATCAAGCTTTGGGTACACGGTTGGATTTTAGTCTGACTTTCCATCCATGATCGGACGTGGCGATCGAGAAAGGGTCATCTGAGATCTTAGAGGATATCTTTGAGGGTTGTGTCTTGGAGTTTGGGGTAGTTGGGAAGAATTTTTACCATTAGCGAGTTCGCCTACAACAATAGTTATCGGCGAGTATTCGGATGGCACCATACTGAAGCCTTGTATGGGCGAAAATGCCGTACTCCTACATGTTGGGACGAAGTTGGGAGAACGACAAATCTTAGGTCGGAATTGGTTCTAAACCGAGGACAAAGTTAGGGTAATTCGGGCTCGTCTTAAGGAAGCATCGAGATAGACGAAGTCTTATGCCGACTGAAGCGCAAGGAAATGGAGTATGATATAGGAGACAAAGTCTTTCTAAAAAGGTGTTGAGATTTTGGCGAAAGCAAGCTAAGCCCAAGGTTTATCGGGCCCTACTACGATATTGAAGCGAGTAGGACCGGTAGCCTATAAGCTTGAGTTGCGCGCGGCCGAATCGGATCTATGACATTTTCCACGTGTCGATGCTTAGGCGATATCGGTCGAGATCCATCGCGACGCGTTGTGCGATGCAGAGATTGAGGTCAACTCGGACTTATCTTTTGAAGAAGAACCAGTTCAGATCTTAGATCGAGATGTCAAGGTTCTACGTAGGAAGTCGAGTGCCCTTAGTGAAAGTGCTATGGCGGAACCATGGTGTGGAAGAAGCTACGTGGGAACACGAGGATGTGATCTGGCGACAATACCCCATCTGCTTTTTAACCAGGTAATTTTGAGGACGAAATTTATTTTAAGGGGGTAGAACTGTAACATCCTAAATTTGGGGCTATTTGTGAGTGAATAATTATTTCGTGTGTTTGAAGTGCTATACTATTAATTATGGGAATATAAGGCTTAATTAAAGGCCTTGAGTTGGCTCGGAATAGTAGCAAATATTATTTATAGGCTTTAAAGGAAGGGAGCCTGAATAGTTAGGGGTTACAAGAATAAGTAAAGGATTAATTGACACAAAATGGGCCTTGGCAAAGTGGCAAAAGTGAGGCCACTTAAGAGCTAGGGTTGACGCCACCAAGGGAGCTAGGGAGCTTGTGTTAGTCGCAGAAATCCTCTTTTGCACTTTAAGGGGACGGCACAAGTGGGAGAGTTTTCTCTCTTTAAACTCCTTTTATTATTAATATTAAAGGATAATATGAGCACTTTAAATTGGTTTTAATTTGCTTAAATCTGGAGATAATAAGGATATTATTTGGATTATTAGGAGATTATTAATTTATTATTTGGGATGAATTCAAATTATTTGAATTAAATCAAATAAGTGGCCAAGAGGATTTTTAGGTGTTTAGCCGGAATTTGAATTCCTTACGGCAAGGGTACTAAGGGAGTGCCGAATTTTCATAAGGCACTCTTCATCTTTTATTTGCTTCCTTTCTCTGCTAAGCCGAATTTTCCCTAAACTCTCTCATCTTCTACCTCTTCTCTTCTTCAAAAGACCTTAGCCGAATACATCAATCTCTCTTTTATTTTCTTTCTCTTCTCTCTTCTCAAACCCTTAGCCGAAACTCTATCTCCTCTCTATCAAATTTTCATTCTTCTCTTGAGGCCGAATACACCCCTTTGAAGTGCCGAATTCTCTTCTCTCTTCTTGGCTAGTTTTGGCCGAATCTCAAGCAAAGGTATCCTCTTCCATCTCTTTCTTTCAAATCGATTGTGTGAAGGTATGTGGGTGAGGCCGAATGTTTATTCCTTCCTTCTTATTTTTTTTCTCTGTCGACACCCACAAAGGGGGGTAAGAGCTGATTGCAATAGTTGTGCTAACACCCTTGTGAAACCGATTTCTTCCTAGAAACTCCGGGATCTCAAGGCAGAAAGGCGGATCTTCCACTCCTTAGTCAATCGATTGTTAAATAGGTGGTAAGGATCTATGGAAAATAGATTGTTATTTTAGTAAGTTAGTTAGTGATTAAAAGCCGAAGGCTATTAGTTTTCTTTACTAACCGATGGTAGTTGACAAAGCAGATTCGGGAATTGAGTGCTGTGGTTGGTAGCCGAAAGAATAAAGGTAAAGATTCGGGTTCAAGCAATAACCCTAGAAGAATTATTTGGTTTGGCCGAATGGCCCATATCACTAACACTATTATGGCCGAATATAGGGACAAGTAGATCTAGGGTGGCCGACTCTTCTTTTCGGGATATAGGCTATTCAGTGGTGACAGGTGTGTACATACACACTTATGGCAATTAATAACTGTGCTAAATATATGTTGTGTGTAAATCTGCTTGATGTAGATACGAATTTAGTACCTTAATGGTACAAGCGAGGATCCCGGTAAGTCTCTGTTAATATGAGATTAGTATAATGCTTTTGGGAAGCATGGCTTATTGATACATGTGATAAATGTATGAGATCCGTTGATAAGCTGTTTAACTCATGTGGGTTATATGAGAGGAGGGGCGGTGATATTGTGTAAGCGGGCACCGGTGTTTTGGTAACACACTGCTGTGACTACGGTCACCGAGAGGTTTAGTACCTCCAGAGGTTTGGCACCTCATGGCGTCTCATCCCGGTGGCTTAGCACCACAGTGGGTTGGCCCCACTTGAGATGATAAAGCAGGATTGACACGGCGATTTGGTATCACACCATAGGTTGGCCCCATCAATCTCTTTGTGTCTACGGACACCGGTGTTTTGGTAACACATTGTGACTATATGTCACCGGTGGTTTAGCACCACCCGGTGGTTTGGTACCACAGCGGGGTAGACAGAGGCGTTTGGTTGGCTAGGTTGGGGCACATAATATTATGTATGTTAATTGTTATATGTTGTGTATGAAAATGTTTTAAAACGGGGGAAGGGTTACATACTGAGTCTTGGTGACTCACCTTCTCCTTTACATTTTTCAGGTGACACTTAGATCGCGGATGTGGAGCCGAGTTGACTCGAGGTGGCCATGCAGTGATTTTGAATTAATTAAACTTTAAACTTCGTTATTCTGTTTTATTGTCGGTTAAATTTTGTTTTGGATGTAATAAGGCCTCCTGATACTTTATGTTTGTTATTTTTCATATGTTGGATACTTTGTTTTAAACTATGATATTCATATTGAATTTAAATCACATGTTTTCCACAATTAAATCGAAAAAATGTCTTTATCGTGCCATCGGGCACCTTCGAAATTTTATAATAACTTGGCTTAAATAAATTTCCAAATTAAATCTAAGTATGGTTTTAACAAGACAATTAGTTAAAAAGGATTTCGACAACTTAAATCGACTTAAAAAGTTTTCTTTCAAAAATATTTTTTTTCTGTAACAGACCAGATTCGGCCGTAGTGTTTGGGCCGGGTTTGGGTTGTTACAAAATTGGTATCAGAGCCCAGTTCAAAGCTCGGCTGTGGGGGCCCAAGGCCCGAAAATGTTTTGGTAGGCCTTATGGAATGATTTTTGGTTTTGAACAGCATGGCCCGAGTCTCCGGCACCGATCCGCTCAGGTAAGTACATCTGAACTCCTCTGTGAATTATTTTCTGTAGAAGGGTAGGAAGCATGGAATGTAGATAGACTTATAGGAACTTGAACCCTAGGGTTAGACTACTCGAATACACAAACGAAACATAAGACTTAAGGAACTAAACCAACCTATGACTTAGTCACTGAGCTAGGGTGTGGTAACCCCTGTACGCATGTCTAGGAGTGGATCCGGAGGAGCACGGTATTTCGCGATCCTCGTGACTCTCACCTCTCTTCGCAGTATCCTACCCAGTGCGTAGCTTCCGGTTCACCCAACTCGAGAGAGGCTCAGTGGTGTGGCAACCTCGGTGCGCATGTCTAGAAAGGTTCGGTGGGAGTTTGGTATTTAAGCAGTCCGCGTGACTCACCTCCTCTTCACTCGAATCCTGCCTGGTGCGTAGCTTTGGTTCACCCTGACCAAGAGGGCTCGGTCGTAGGCTTAACATAATGACTAAAACCCGAAAGGGAACTAGCCATGTTTTGAAAAAGAATGAAACAACAAAACCCTAATGTTTTCCAAACTTTTAAAATCACTCCCTTGAATTTGAGAACAACCACTCTTACAATGTTTTCCCGAAAAAAAAAATGATTTGTGACAAATTACAAAAATGCCCTTAGGGGTAAAATTACTAAAATGCCCTTGGCCCATAAAATATCAACTCAATGGTTTGCTCAAAATTTCAAATATTTCACAAATATCCAAGAACCCTGCTTTACGAATCATCAATAAAATATTTTGGTTTTAGAAATTACGAAAACGCCTCAATTCGCGGAAATTACCGAAATGACCCTGACTTTTAAAAATCTTTACAAATATCACCACTTGAAAAAAAAAGCTTTCAAGAAGGAACCTTCCGAGTTTTACAATCTAAAATATCCCTGATTTGTTAAAATTACAAAACTGCCCCTGATCGATCAAAATTACCAAAATACCCCTGGTTTTCAAAAACGATGCCATATCTCTAAATTTTGCAAAATTTTCAGAAACACACTCCAGTTTGGAAAGTACAAAGTGACCTGTTTTATTGCAATTTTAAATTCCCTCGAATTTTATTACGAAAATACCCCTGTAGAAAAATGACGAAAATACCCCTAGGTTAGAAATGGGCAGAAGTGTCCGAAGAGCGAATAGGTATGGAAAGTATTAGGGAATGGATGCGTGAACTCCTTTGTGTAAACTAGGATAGAAAACTAAAACCTTGTTTGCTCGAAAGAATCTCTGATTAAAACTCTATCCATAAAATTTCTTCGCGAATAAGAAAGTGGAACAAATGCTAACGCATAAAAATTTTCTTAATTAGATTAAAGCACGGTAGATAGAATGAGTTCTAGAGGACGTGGGCGTCGTGGGCGTGGTAGGGGTAGGATGACCGTATCGAGAACTGTCGTGCCGGTCGGGGTTCGGGGTTCAAAAGGCAGGTACCCGCCACCACCACCTCCTACCTTTAGAGTGAAGAAGCGAGGATCGGCCGGTGGTGAAGCAAAGATGCTCGCAAGCGGTATTGCGAGTTCGGAGGAGATGGTGGTCGGGCTGGTGGAAATTTGGGAGCTCTAAATCTGTTCCCGGCGACTCGATCTAATGGTGAGGTATTCCGGGGTGTGTCGGGCGTGGCACCGGTCTGTGGAATCTTTGGTTAGAAGTCATTGAAAGGATCATGGATGATCTTGACTGAATGAGGAGGAAAAGCTGAAAGGGGTGTGTCGCTCTAAAGGATGAAGCGCACCGGTGGTGGTCGACGGTCAGAGATGGAGCCACGGCGCAGATGATCTCACGTGGGATTACTTTAAAGCGCTTGAGAAGAAGTATATGGGCACTAGCTACATTGATGCTCAAAGGAAAACTTTTTCGGGACTAGTGCAAGGAACTAAGTCGAGAGCGGAATATGAGGCGGAGTTTTTAAGGTCGTGAGTAGGTATGCTAGAGGCATTGTGGCTCACGAACATGAGTATTGTGTGTGTCGCTTTGAGGATGGACTCGAGAGATGATCCGAGGTTCTTGATTGCCCCTGCAGCGAGTTTCGTGAGTTTTTATCTCTAGTGGAAAAGGCTAAAGTAGCCGAAGGGATCAAGGAGGCTGTGAGGCAAAGCTATAGTAGGAATAGTCAGAAGAGAGGATTTGGGGCAGCTGGGTCAAGTGGTAGTGCCCAGAAAAAGGCCAGGCAAAGTGGGCCAAATCATGCAGCAAGGCCCATGACTACTAATCAGAGACCGACTCAGTGTAACCACTGTGGAAAAACCCATTGGGGAGGTTGTTGGACCGGTGATAGGGGTTGCTTTGAGTGTGGGTCTTTGGAGCATCGTGTAAGGGACTGTCCTCAAAAGTTAGCTAAGAATCAGCCTGAGGGACAGAACCGTGCTCAGGGCAGAAATGTGGGACCACCACAGAGGGGTCGTGGTAATGGCAGAGGAAACAACGGTCCTAACCGAGGTCGTGGAACTTAGGGCAGAGGTTCAGGCAACCTAGAGGCTAGGCAGCCTGGCTTAGTTTACGCAGCGAGGCGTTGCGAGGAGGGTGACGCACCGGATGTCATAACCGGTACGTTTCTAATTTTTGGTCTTCCTTATGTTGCATTAATTGATGTGGGTTCGACGCACTCGTACATTGCTAGTAGTGTGGTAGAGACTATGGACCTAGACTCAAAGCGCTTCAGGGAGATGGCGTAGCTAGCCCTTTAGGTCACTCTGTAGTGGTAGACAAACTTTATAGAGACGTACCCCTAGAACTCCAAGGGGTAGTATTCGTGGCTGATCTGATGGAACTACCGTTTGGAGAGTTCGATTTGATCCTTGGAATGGACTGGCTGGTTCAGTATTAGGCGAATTTGGATTGCGCGGCTAAGCGCATGGTTCTTAAGACGGCTGAAGGTGATGAAGTGGTTATGATAGGTGATAGAAGGAATTACCTATCCAATGTGGTGTCTGCCTTGAAGGCTGAAAAGATGGTCAAGAAGGGTTGTGAGGCGTATTTGGTTTGAATATGTGCCTTGGAAGCTAAGGAGTCAGTAGTTGGAAAAGTTCGAACAGTAGGGGAATTCACTGATGTGTTCCCAGAAGAACTTCCGGGTCTGCCCCCGGATTGGGAAGTCGAATTCGGTATAGACTTGCTACCTGGAACGGCACCTGTGTCGATAGCACCATACCAAATGGCACCAAAGAAATTGGTGGAGCTTAAGGCTCCAATTCAGGAGCTCTTGGATAGAGGGTTTATTCGACCAAGTATATCTCCGTGGGGAGCACCTGTGTTGTTTGTCAAGAAGAAAGACGGGTCAATGCGGATGTGTATCGACTACTGCCAACTGAACAAGTTAACGATCAAGAATAAGTACCCGCTGCCTCGGATTGACGACTTGTTCGACCAACTGAAAGGTGCCTCGGTGTTCTCGAAGATAGACCTTAGGTCGGGTTACCATCAACTTAAGGTGAAAGAAGTTGATGTTCACAAGACGGCATTCAGAACTCGGTATGGGCACTACGAGTTCCTAGTGATGCCATTTGGGTTGACCAACTTGGCGGCGGCGTTTATGGACTTAATGAATAGAGTATTTCAAAGAAGCTTGGATCAATTTGTCGTGGTGTTCATAGGCGACATATTGGTTTATTCTAAGACGGAGGAGGAGCATGATATGCATTTGCGCATAGTCCTACAAGTGTTGAGGAGAAGCAATTATATGCCAAATTCGATGAAGTGCGAATTTTGGCTTAGGAGGTGGCTTTCTTAGGTCACGTGGTGTCGGTGAAGGAATCAGAGTAGACCCTCGCAAGGTTGAAGCGGTGTTGGATTGGAAACCGCCTAGGTCGGTGGCTGAAATACGAAATTTTCTGGGTCTAGCGGGGTACTATCGGAGATTCGTGGAAGGATTCTCTTTAATCGCATCGCCGTTGACTAAGTTACTAAGGAAAAGTGTTTCATTTGTATGGTCGGAGAAGCAGCAAGGAAGCTTTGATAAGCTAAGGAAAATTCTGACGGAAGCTCCGATTTTGGTGCAGCCTGAGGCAGGGAAGTTATTCTGATCTATTGTGATGCATCCCATACGGTTTGGGATGTGTCTTTGATGCTGAGGAAGGGAAGGTAGTAGCCTATGCATCCCGTCAGTTAAGACCGCATGAGGTTAACTACCCAATGCACGATTTGGAGTTAGCAGCAGTTGTTTTCGCTCTGAAGATATGGAGGCATTACCTGTATGGGGAGAAGTCAATAGTTTACACGAATCACAAAAGTTTGAGGTATCTTCTGACTCAGAAAGATCTAAACCTGAGACAGCGTCGGTGGATTGAACTATTAAAGGACTACGATTGTTCAATCGAGTACCATCCGGGTAAGGCTAACGTGGTAGCTGACGCGTTGAGCCAGAAGGTCGTGACAGACTTAAGAGCGATGTTTGCTCGGTTGAGTCTATACGACGATGGAAGTCTTCTAGCAGAGCTTCAGGTTAAGCCAATATGGGTTGAGGAGATTAAGGGAAAGCAATTAGTGGATGAAGGGTTGAATGCTAAAAGGGTGCAAGTCCAGGATGGTGGTCCGGAAAGTGCGATCTGTCTAGTGATGGAGTACTTTGTTTTCAAGGGCGAGCATGTATGCCAAAGGATATGGAGCTGAGGCGGAAAATTCTCCACGATGCACATAGCAGCCCATACGCTATGCATCCGAGAGGAAACAAGATGTATGGAGATCTACGAAAGCTTGATTACAGTGGCCGGGTTGAAGCGTGAAATGGCGAATTTGTGGGAAAGTGTCGACATGCCATCGGAGTTAAGGCGGAACATCAGTTGCCATCAGGGCTACTCCAACCAGTAAAGATCCCTCAATGGAAATGGGAGAGGATCACCATGGATTTTGTCAGTGGGCTACCCCTTACGCCCAGCAAAAAGGATGCAGTTTGGGTAATTGTGGACCGTCGACTAAGTCAACACACTTCATACCTGCAGTAAGAGTGGATTTTCTCTTGAGAAGCTAGCTAGGTGTATATGTGTCGAAATAGTAAGATTGCATGGTGTGCGATGATCGATTATCTCGGATAGGGATCCCGATTCACGCCGAGTTACGGAAAGCGTTGCATCAAGCTTTGGGTACGGTTGGATTTCAAAGACTGACTTTCCATCCATGATCGGACGGCGATCGAGAAAAGGTCATCTGAGATCTTAGAGGATATCTTTGAGGGTTGTGTCTTGGAGTTTCGGGGTAGTTGGGAAGAATTTTTACCATTAGCAGAGTTCACCTACAACAATAGTTATCAGGCGAGTATTCAGATGGCACCATACGAAGCCTTGTATGGACGAAAATGCCGTACTCCTACATGTTGGACGGAGTTGGGAGAACGACAAGTCTTAGGTCCGGAATTGGTTACAGAAACTGAGGACAAAGTTAGGGTAATTCGGGCTCGTCTTAAGGAAGCATCAGATAGACAGAAGTCTTATGCCGACCTGAAGCGCAAGGAAATGGAGTATGATATAGGAGACAAAGTCTTTCTAAAAAGGTGTTGAGATTTGGGCGAAAAGGGAAGCTAAGCCCAAGGTTTATCGGGCCCTACACAGTATTGAAGCGAGTAGGACCGGTAGCCTATAAGCTTGAGTTGCCGGCAGAACTGAATCAGATCCATGACGTTTTCCACGTGTCGATGCTTAGGCGATATCAGTCAGATCCATCGCACGTTGTGATAGTAGCAGAGATTGAGGTCAACTCGGACTTATCTTTTGAAGAAGAACCAGTTCAGATCTTAGATCGAGATGTCAAGGTTCTACGTAGGAAGTCAGTGCCCTTAGTGAAAGTGCTATGGTGGAACCATGGTGTGGAAGAAGCTACGTGGGAACCTAAGGATGTGATACGGCAGCAATACCCCCATCTGTTTTAACCATGTAATTTCGAGGACGAAATTTATTTTAAGGGGGTAGAACTGTAACATCTTAAATTTGGGGCTATTTGTGAGTGAATAATTATTTCGTGTGTTTGAAGTGCTATACTATTAATTATGGGAATATAAGGCTTAATTAAAGGCCTTGAGTTGGCTCGGAATAGTAGAAAATATTATTTATAGGCTTTAAAGGAAGGGAGCCTGAATAGTTAGGGGTTACAAGAATAAGTAAAGGATTAATTGACACAAAATGGGCCTTGGCAAAGTGGCAAAAGTGAGGCCACTTAAGAGCTAGGGTTGACGCCACCAAGGGGAGCTAGGGAGCTTGTGTTCGAGCCGCAGAAATCCCTCTTTTTGCACTTTAAGGGGACGACACAAGTGGGAGAGTTTTTCTCTCTTTAAAGGATAATATGAGCACTTTAAATTGGTTTTAATTTGCTTAAATCTGGAGATAATAAGGATATTATTTGGATTATTAGGAGATTATTAATTTATTATTTGGGATGAATTCAAATTATTTGAATTAAATCAAATAAGTGGCCAAGAGGATTTTTAGGTGTTTAGCCGGAATTTGAATTCCTTGAGCAAAGAGGAGTGGACGGCAAGGGTACTAAGGGAGTGCCGAATTTTCATAAGGCACTCTTCATCTTTTATTTGCTTCCTTTCTCTGCTAAGCCGAATTTTCCCTAAACTCTCTCACCTTCGACCTCTTCTCTTCTTCTAAAGACCTTAGCCGAATACATCAATCTCTCTTTTATTTTCTTTCTCTTCTCTCTTCTCAAACCCTTAGCCGAAACTCTATCTCCTCTCCATCAAATTTTCATTCTTCTCTTGAGGCCGAATACACCCCTTTGAAGTGCCGAATTCTCTTCTCTCTTCTTGGCTAGTTTTGGTCAAATCTCAAGCAAAGGTATCCTCTTCCATCTCTTTCTTTCAAATCGATTGTGTGAAGGTATGTGGGTGAGGCCGAATGTTTATTCCTTCCTTCTTATTTTTTTTCTCTGTCGACACCCACAAAGGGGGGTAAGAGCCGATTGCAATAGTTGTGCTAACACCCTTGTGAAACCGATTTCTTCCTAGGAACTCCGGGATCTCAAGGCAGAAAGGCAGATCTTCCACTCCTTAGTCAATCGATTGTTAAATAGGTGGTAAGGATCTATGGAAAATAGATTGTTATTTTAGTAAGTTAGTTAGTGATTAAAAGCCGAAGGCTATTAGTTTTCTTTACTAACCGATGGTAGTTGACAAAGCAGATTCGGGAATTGAGTGCTGTGGTTGGTAGCCGAAAGAATAAAGGTAAAGATTTGGGTTCAAGCAATAACCCTAGAAGAATTATTTGGTTTGGCCGAATGGCCCATATCACTAACACTATTATGGCCGAATATAGGGACAAGTAGATCTAGGGTGGCCGACTCTTCTTTTCGGGATATAGGCTATTCAGTGGTGACAGGTGTGTACATACACACTTATGGCAATTAATAACTGTGCTAAATATATGTTGTGTGTAAATCTGCTTGATGTAGATACGGATTTAGTACCTTAATGGTACAAGCGAGGATCCCGGTAAGTCTCTGTTAATATGAGATTAGTATAATACTTTTGGGAAGCATGGCTTATTGATACATGTGATAAATGTATGAGATACGTTGATAAGCTGTTTAACTACATGTGGGTTATATGAGAGAGAGGGGGGTGATATTGTGCCGAGCGGGCACGGTGTTTTGGTAACACATGTGACTACGATCACCAGAGGTTTGGTACCTCCGGAGGTTTGGCACCTCATAGCGTCTCGTCGGTGGCTTAGCACCACAAGTGGGTTGGCCCCACGAGATGATAAAGCGGGATTGCGCCGGTGATTTGGTATCACCACGATGGGTTGGCCCCATCAATCTCTTTGTGTCTACGGACACGAGTGTTTTAGTAACACATTGTGACTATATGTCACCAGTGGTTTGGCACCACCAGTGGTTTGGTACCACAACGGGGTAGACAGAGGCGTTTGGTTGGCTAGGTTGGGGCACATAATATTATGTATGTTAATTGTTATATGTTGTGTATGAAAATGTTTTAAAACGGGGGAAGGGTTACATACTGAGTCTTGGTGACTCACCTTCTCCTTTACATTTTTCAGGTGACACTTAGATCGCGGATGTGGAGCCGGGTTGACTTGAGGTGGCCATGCAGTGGTTTTGAATTAATTAAACTTTAAACTTCGTTATTCTGTTTTATCGTCGGTTAAATTTTGTTTTGGATGTAATAAGGCCTCCTGATACTTTATGTTTGTTATTTTTCATATGTTGGATACTTTGTTTTAAACTATGATATTCATATTGAATTTAAATCACATGTTTTCCACAATTAAATCGAAAAAATGTCTTTATCGTGCCATCGGGCACCTTCGAAATTTTATAATAACTTGGCTTAAATAAATTTCCAAATTAAATCTAAGTATGGTTTTAACAAGACAATTAGTTAAAAAGGATTTCGACAACTTAAATCGACTTAAAAAGTTTTCTTTCAAAAATATTTTTTCCGTAATGTGAGATTCAGTTAGTAGTAGTGTTTGGGCCCAGTTTGGGTTGTTACACTTTTAGCGGCATTTGTGGGGAAAGTGCCGTTAAAAGTCATGACCTTTAGCGGCGTTTTTTTCTCATAAACGCCGCTAAAGTTTGCGGCGTTTGATTTAGCGGTATTTTTTGCGACGCTTCTAAAAGCACCGCAAATAATATTAGTGGCGCTTATAAACGCCGCTAAAAATCTGTTTTACTGTAGTATCTCTGAACATTTTATATAATTATTCTTAGTCTAATGTTGTTAATGACAACAGTGACACCTAGAAAATTATTTTTTAAACTAGAGGTGATGACGCCAATAATAAGGGGTCATAAACATAAAGTGAATTATTTTTATAAATAATAAAAAATTTAAAATATTTTTATAAAAAAAGCGGATTTGAGTAGATGGTGCCAGATTCCAAAGTGATGTAAATAGGACAAAATTGTTAGTTGCCTTTGTGAGAATTTCCAAAACCATGATACTTTATATTTGAATATTAAAAATTGATGATGATGAAAAGGGAGCGTACATTCATCATGGACAATAAAAAAAATATTTTAAGCCATTAATAATTGCCTGGGGTTTATAATTTACATTTTTTTACTAAAACTATAGAACAAAATTGTAAAATAATATATATACATACCAACTTAGGCAAGTAAAAATAATTGTAAAAAAATATATTCTAAAAAAGTATAGATAATGATTAATGAAATTTTGGTGAAATAATTAAGTTAAAGATTTTAAAATTATATTCATGTTTGAAATTTTATATTGATTTTATACTAAATATAAAAAAGATAAATTATGCTTATGATAATATAATTTATTTCGTAAAAATAACTTTTTAGTTATTGTTCAATTGAATTATTATTTGATTGAGTAATAACATCAACTCAATTAAAAATTTAATAATATATATATAGTGATGTGTCCTTTCGTAATTTTGTGTAAAATCAACGACTCAACATAAGTATAAAATTATCCTAATACGAAATTATCTCAACTCTTTGTTATCATTAAAATGCCAAGGGATGAGATCGATAAAATTTAAACTCGTGTTATCTAAAGACTATGTGGGAACTCCGACCACTACTTCAAGCAATCTTTGCATTTAAAATTAAACAAATATAATCTATTCAAATCTCAAGTTTGAATAAGAGTTTAGGAAAAAAAAAGAATTTTAAATTTAAATTTGAAATATATTGTAAATTTTTTCTTTAGAATTTACAAATATAAATATAATAATGCAACTCTAAGCAACTATAAAGCACAAGCAAATTAGTACAAAGCACCAACGAACAAAGAACTGAAATATAATTAGACAACCCATATGACAACTATACATGTGTCACAGGGCCATTATCCTCTTTCCAAAAGATATGTCTAATTGTAGGATGCGAAGCACACTCGCTTATACAATCTAGGACCCTCTCGCTTCATGGGGCCACTACCCTCTTCCCAAAAGACATGTCCCAAAAGGAATAACTAATAAGATACGCAACGCACCCGCTTATATAATCTTGGAACCTCCTTTTCATTTTTGATGTGGGATTAATGCACCATACCTCCTTTTTTAGAACGCTATCCGCACATGACAATTGTACATAACGAAATTCAAACTTAAGTATTCAATGACTTAGAGCATTATCTTTTACCAACAATACCACAACCTCAATGTCAATATATTGTAATTTCAAATAAACATTTGTCTGAAGGGAAAATATTTGGCAAATTCCCAGTGGAGTTTTTGAACTCCATAAGCAGGATCAATGGTTGACAAATGTCATATTGAATATAATAAAATATTAAAAAATAAATATTTTAAAAAAGAGAGATATATGACAATTTTTTAAAGCTGTTTATGAAATAAATAAAGTACATTATCAATGTGTCAAATACTAACGTTTTGTTTGAATTCACAAATTAAATAGGATCAAATTAAAAAAGGTCAAAATATGTTATGTACTTGAATGAAGTTTGAGATTTAATCATTGTACTTAAAAAGGTGAGATAACTCTCTTATTTTTTTTCATTTGAAAAACCTAGTCCTATCAATGGTACTATCAGCATTGTTCTTTAAAATCTACCATAAATATCAATGTTTTAACAACTAGACCAGTGATTAAACTGACAAGACCATTCGTTATTAGTTCAGTCATATTAAAATTAAATTTTTAAATTTTCATAAATATAAAAAAGTTAGGGAAAATTTTATTAAACAAGGAAAATTTAATAAATACAATAGAAATATAAACATTTATTTTATAAATAATAAAAATAAAATTACATATTTAAACAAATTTAAATCCAGTTCAGTAGATTTTTAACTCGCCCTTTTATCCGTACAACCGGTTTTGCGTCGATTCAATCTTTATCCAATTTTTTGGTACTATTTGGACCACCAATTCATGATTTAGTTGATCGGCCAAGTCTGAATTCAACAACTAAGAAGCAAATAGTTATAAAATAAAATAAGCATAGTAAAAATTAATTTGGCATTGTTATTGCGGTTGAGAAATACTTTTAAAAAACTCGATTTGGAAAAAAGTTTTTTTTGAAAATGTTTTGCGTATATATTATGAAAAAGTGTAGTTTTTTAATTTAATGTGTTTGACATTGTTATAAAAAATTGCAATAAAAAGTTAAAATGTTCATTTTAGACGTAATATTGAAAATTTAAAAAATAATATAGAAAATATTTAAATAATTTAATATAATTATATATAAAATATACATTTGGAATATTTTTAATAATTAATAAATTATTTGTAAATTTAATTACACATGAAATATTTTAAAATTTTAAATATAATAATAAATAATATTTAAATAATTTAATTTAATGATACATGAAATATAAATTAATCCAAAATTTTAAATACATTTTCAATAATTGATATAAATAAAAGTATTTTGATAATTTACATTTGCAAATGCAAAAACTAAAAACACCTAAATTTCAACTTTTAAGTTGACACCTTCAAATGCAATGCTAAACGACACCTAATTAAAGATTTTTTTATGAAAGTGTTAATACCCTATCAATGATTGGATCGTAAATTTAAATTAAAAAAATTGGAATTTTTTTAAATTTGTTTCCCAATGAAATATTAGTTGAATGCTAAAGTTAAAATTGTCAAAACTTTGAATCCTATGTGATGGCCTGATAGTTAAGGTATATATCATCTCAGATGTGACCTAGATTCGAGTTGTACTAATTACGTTAGTTGTTTAGATTTTCCCTATTATTGTAATTCACCGTAAAACTTTGAAATATTGTATTTGAATCTCATAAAATTTTTTTAAATTTGGCCCAATCTGACTCTAATTCACCCTAAACAACAGTATTTTGGAGTATGAGTTATAGGTGACACTAAGCTAGAGATTCTCGCCTAAAAACAAGTTAAAATATTCTAATTCGCCTCATTTTTCTTCTCCCAAGGAAAACAAAAACCATTTTTTTTTCTTTATTAAAAATAAACAAAAACCATTTTATAAATATAATAATTGAGTTTTTTAAAAATTCATTCTTATAAACATAAATTTTGAAATTATAATTTTTTTAAACGGTATCATTAAAAGTTTTGATCCGGCTCTTTTTTAAGATAATGTCTAAAACCATTTGTAGTCTCTCACCAACCTATAAATAAGAGGATAATATGTTTCAACACTTTCAAACTCACATCCTCTTACATTGACAATAATATCCATGCCAATCGAACTAAAATTCAATCAACCTAAAATTACATTTTTATATCTATAGAAACGCAGTAAACTTTTTTGTGTATACATATGTCTTTTTTTTTATTGGCATTATATATAAAAATATCAAATCTCATATTTAATCCTATTATTACTATTACATTTAACATTTAATTTTTATACTCTAATATATAATATAATTTGGTCTTTATATTTTATAATATGATTAGTTAATCCAAATAATTAATATTATTGACTATTTTAATCAATTTTTGTTAATGTTTTTAAAAATATTATTTTAACAAAAAAATATTTTGCCATGTTGGAACAAAAGTTTTTAAAAAAATTCACGTCAACTATCAAAAGGTTGTAAGGGTTAAAATTGAGACAAGAGTATGGTGCTTTTTTAAAAATTATAGAAAAATGGTTAAATTTGAATTTTGAATCTTCTATTATACTTAAATTTGAGATTTGATATCAACACTTTAATTTTTAACATAATTTGATCTCTATATTTTTATAGTATTATTAGTTAGCCCAAATAATTAATATCGTTAACTTTTGATAAAAATTTTACATGGTTATATAATTTGGTTGACATTGTTTTCTATTTCTTTTCGATTTGCCAAATTTTTTTTACATTATAAGACAATAATCAAATTTTAGATTAATTTCAAATTTTTAGACATTTTTAACTCTAAAATTTATTGAACTCCTTAATTTTTTAAAGAAGTTAAAAATGTAAAATTTTCATTTAATTAAAGGTTAAAAAATTAAATTCATTATTTAAATCTTTTGGAGGAGCCGAAGGGGCCAACGTCTTTGCCTGCCGCCTTACTATGGGCTCTTACATGCATATATTTGAGATTGAGGTATTTCGAATTTATATCATTTCAAGTTTGAATGTTTTTTGTTTTTACAAATCATTTTGAATTCAAATTAATTTTAACGAAGTCGAAATATACATATATAAAAAATAATATTATTTCGGTTTTTAATATAAAACTATTAATTTGTTGAAATAAAAGCTTTAAGAATGCTCCTTTTCTTTTTATTTCATTTTCCACAAATATGATAATTACAGAGTTTTAATTTGAGTGGAGCAAATAGCAAGATAATATATTCAATGAATAAAGCTTGTTTATATTTTTCCCTTTTTATTCTTTTTAAATAAAAGCTTGTCTATATTTAATGTCAATTTCAAGATGTCAACCACAAATTAGTTTGTAATATTTTTGGAATCAAGCCATCTTTTTCAATATTGATACATAAAAGAATTTAAAATATATATCTTAGAAAAATAATTTACTATTTTATAATTATATCATAAATTCTACAATTTTCATTCATAATATATTAAGCAATTTTCTGTATAAAAAAAAATGGAGGAAAGTATTAAATGTTTTCACAAATGAAAAATCATGGATTGAATTTTTATTTTTACCTTTGTTATATCTTACTGTATTATTTAGACATTTATTTTAAAAAAAGAACTAATTTAATTTATTCAAAATTAATTAATCATAATAACACATTAAATAAATATGTATGATTTTAAATTAAATTGTGAATAAAATGAAATTTAAACATATAAATACATCAGATAAACAATACTAAATGCACTACAGTTTTTTTATCATGGCTTGGTCATCAATTATGAGTTAGTGTTAAGATAATAAATTGTGCATGTTAAAATAAAAATGTATAGAATATATCAAAATGAAGCTTTAGTTTAGTGATAAATTTAAAGTTTTAATAATTCAATTGACGCAAATTCAAATTCTGTCATGTGCATATTTTAATTGGTTAAAATAAAAAGAGAAAAAATACACTCGAATAATTATTATTTTTAATTACAAAAAGATATTTTTGTAATTTTCTAATCGATATGGTGATCCGGTTGAGGGTGACACCATCTCAATCAAGGGTTTAATAAATAATATAAACATATTTATAAAAAAATTGATAAAAATAATAAATGAATATTTAGTTTGATGATGAAGTACAAATTTTATTATGTGATAAAAATTAATGCAATTTATTTATAAAATAAGAATATTTTCATTATTCCTCAATCAAGTTAGTGGTTGATCAACTTATAACACTAATTTAATCGAAATTTAATATAAGTATAAATTATTAATTAAGGAATATAAAAGCTTCCGAAGTGGTCCTCTTATTTTGATTCCATTTTCCATAAATATGATAATTATATAGTTGTATTTTGAGTGGAGCAAATAGAAAGATATTTATATACTCTTTTTTAAAATGAGTAAAGCTTGCTTAACTTTAATGTCAATTTCATGATATCAGCCAAATTAGTTCGTCATTTCTTTTTGGAATCAACCATCTTTTTCCATTTCTTTTCAATATTGACGATATATAAAAAATTTAGAAATTATTTACCTAAATAGGTCCACATTTTGGGAGTATAATGTTGCCTTCAGTTTATATTTAGGGTTTGGGATTCTTGATTATTCCTTTTAATAATATTGTTTTCGAGGTTGAAACGTGTGTTTTCTCATTGAGGTACAATGTACTTTATCACTACACCTAATATTTATTAGTAAATGGTAATCGTCAATTGCAAATGTATTTACATTGTTATTTTTCTTGTATGAGTAGATAATAATTCTAAAAAATATTATTTTAAAAAAATGAAATTTAGTATTTGTAATTTTTTTTAAGAATTTAGTTATTTTACCTTCCAAATTTAAAAAATTTAAGTCCAATTTTTAACACTAATATTTTTTTTGTTGACATTTTAAAATAAATAAAAAACTCATTTGGTAATAATGTAACTAAAAAAATAAAGTTGTTATGACCTAAATTTAACAATATAGTCCTAACAGTGATAGCGGTTGGGCTTGAATTTAGAAATTTGAAAAACAAAAGGAATAAATTCCTAAAAATAAGAGTACGGATACTAAATTTTAAATATGAGAAGAGTACAAGAACCTATGACATATTTTAACCTTTTTATTTTTTATTTTGCAATTCGTTAAGTTTACTGACCCTATTAATTTCATCCAATTTTTAAAAAATTGATCCAATTAACTCAAACTCAAAGCCGACATAATTTGTCTTCGTCATAAAAAATCACCAACTTGAATTGGTTCGAACATAGCGGCCAACCACAAAATTACCCGAACTCAAAACAATTCAAACTCAAAAAAACTCAAACAAATATCACGAAATGATCTTAACCGTTAATGATCAGAATCTAAAATGATTTGAATAGATAATTAGATCCAACTCAAAAAATCATTTAAAACGAAATAACCAAAGTCTAAATAATCTGAACTCAAAATAATTAAACCCAAAATTAGAGCACCGTACTCGAAACTAAACCAAAATCTAGAATTTTAAAATCCAATTTCGTCTGATTTATATTTATCTAATTCAAAATCAAGAAGTTTACTTCATTTTTCATGAATATATAAAATTGTTTAATAATTAAATAGATAAATTAAAAACAAAAACAAAAAGGTAAAAGTACATGATTTGATGGATAGGTTTTAACAGACTTTTCAAACATCGAAGCAAAGAACCAAAGGGGTAATAAAGTAATTTCATTTGTGAAAGATTCGCCTGTCAATCTTTTGTCTTATATAAACTCTTTCCTCCATTTCAGTTTTCATAATCAAACAGAAAAAGTAAAAAAAAAAAGTGCCCAATGAAATCGATAGTTCATTTTTAAATTCTAAAGAATTCCTTTTTGCTAATTTTCATCACTTCAAAATTAAGAAAAAAATGAAAAAGAACATTGATTCTCTTTGTACTCCATTAATGTGAAAAATCAAGGATCAAATCATCATCTATGGCAGTTTTTTGATTCTCTGTTTGGCAAAAGAATTTTTTTCGTTAAAAAAAATGGCAGGTTGTTCGCAGAGCGGCGGAGAGTTAAAAATGGAAGGATGGCTGTATATAATACATTCAAATCGGATTGGATTACAGTATTCAAGGAAACGCTACTTTGTTCTTGAAGCGCATCTTCTTAATTGCTTCAAATCCATGCCTATTTCCAGTCTCCAGGTCCTTTCCTTCTTTTTTTTTTCTTTTTCAATAATAGTTTATTTCTTTCTTCTTTTTGTTTTTTTGCTGAGATTTGAGAAGCTTATCTTGCAACTTTCATTACTCGGTTAACGAATGTTTATAAAGAAATAATGGCATTAAGTTGATTATATTTCCTATTTCACTATTTGTTTATTTAATAACCATTTTAGTTGCTAATTTTTGGATTAGTTGAATATAGTTTAATAAACTTATTGCAAACACGTTTTCTGGTAAAGTATGAGAGTACTTTGATAAGGATTGTTTTCTCATTATACTCTTTTTTGTAGTTTCTTTCAATCTAGCAGTTCAAATTGTGCTGCTACTCTTTTTTCTTGCTTTTGTGTTAGAAATATAACTGTTTATAGGTCAATTGAATCCGGAAAAAGTCTACTGACTACGGTCAACTTTGTGTCAGGAATATTTTTACTTTACACATTCGTATGTCACAGTATTTGAAGTAATTTTTTCTCTTATTATTGAAAATTGGAGTTGATTTGACGATAATCATAAGCGAAGCAAATATTAGCTTTTATTTTTTTATTATTATAAAAGAGGCTTTAGTTAGGAGATACAGAAGAGAGTTGCAGATGCCACCTTTTAAAGATGGCTGCGTCTTGGCTAAGTTTTGCGTTCATTGTTAGCATTAACTTGAGCATAATTTGTAATGTGGTCACGTCTTTTGCTCTAGGGGGAATTGGCTCATCTTCCTCAAAGAAATAACCAACGCTAAAGCTATTGAGTCCTCTGTTTCTAGCTGTAGCAGTTTTTCTTAGCTTTGTGAAAGTATTGTGTATATAGTTTGATGAATGAATACTCGGGGATGTCAAGATAGTCTTTAGGCTCATTCATTTTGAATAATAATATTTTCTTTATAAATATGGTTTGACAATTTTATTGGGTGAAAGAGCTAAACATTTATTTGCCTTTCAGGAATCAGGAAGAAGTGCAATCATTGATTCCAGCATTCGAGTTACAGATAATGGGAGGGAGAGCATTCACAGAAAAGTATGTGTATAAATTGTTATTTTCCTCGGACGGTGGTAAATTTTTTGGTTTATATATCAGTTTATGCCATTGGATCCTTTGTAATGACAGTTCTTTGTTTGACGTTGTAGGTATTCTTCATATTCACCCTTTATAATAGTTCTAATCACAATGATCAACTTAAGGTGAGGCAAATATTTCAGAAAAATATTGTTAGTCAATATCTATCATACTTTACCTTCATGGTTGAGATATGGAGTCTAAATTTATAGCTAGGAGCTAGTAGTCCTGAAGAAGCAGCAAGATGGATTCATTCCTTTCAGGAAGCAGCCTTAAAGGTGCCAAATTGCTTCCTCTTGTTATCGCACATCATAAGTTTCTGATTTAGGATGGGATGAGACTGAGACTTATGTATGCAGGGTGGTCCACGCCCTGGAAATGATGTTGCTTGTTCAAAGAGTAGATGGCAGTCTTTCAGGTATAATAATGAGTTATCATTCCTGCATTACTATTCAAAATATATTTTACTTCTGGATTCTTTCTATCTGTTCATTCGTGCTTGCATACAATTTGGTTTCTTCGCAGATTGCTTGAATAACTTGAGTTGGATATGTTTGAAATGATTTTTAGTGATGAGTGTGAGAGAACATGATGCTTGTTCTTAATTTTGTATTCTTTCGTATTTATATCCCATTACTATATGTCAATTCTTAAAAGGACTGCGTGCATGCAGATTGAGTAGTTCCAGTGATTCAAATCACAATAATTCTATTGACTGGACTCTTTATCCAACTACAAAGATGGACAGAGTAACATCTGACGTTGTAGCACCATCACCTTGGACAATCTTTGGCTGTCAGAACGGCAAGTACAAAAGGAATATTTTGGATTTTTGATATAGTAATAGTTGTTTGTCTAAGCCCGTGAGTTCAATGCAGGTCTTAGACTGTTTAAAGAAGCTAAAGATAGGGATTCTCATGGAAAGGTCAGTAGCTTTTGATTCACTGGTCAATTATTTTATCATGAAATAGCAATTTGGCTTTGTGTTTTACGCCTCTTTAATTGGCAGTGGGACGACCATCCTGCAATCATGGCTGTGGGTGTTGTAGATGGAACTTCAGAAGCCATTTTCCAGACACTAATGTCTCTTGGACCCTCAAGATCAGAGTAAGCTGCTACATACTTTGTATTTTTGTTAGCTCTTATACCCTTTTCCAGAGCCATGGCTTGATTTAATGGTACTTCAGTTCTATGCATATTTGTAATCATAGTAAATCTAGCGTTGTGATTCAATGGAACAGATTGGATTGTAATTGTTATTTTCTCAGTTGGCAACTTTTTATGTGCCATTAAAGCTGGTCTTATTGAAGTTGTAATGGAGTGAAAATGTGAACTTTAGTTTGATGCATGATAGAAACTGAAACTATGTAATCTTTGCCATTTTAATGTGAACTTCCAGTCTATGTAGAAACTGAGTATACTAAGTTTAATAGTACACAGAAAACCAGAAATCTAAATTCCGAAGATGATATCATGCACAGATGTGGCATCTGTATTTGGTGCCCAATCCAATTCATCTATTTGAATTATGATTACTGCTTTGGTGTTCTCTTGTGCATCGTAAAGTCGTGCAAAATTATAATTCTGTTCATCTAGCAGTGTATTTTGCATTTTATGAAATTCCTCATTTTTCTAAAACAAAGTGTAACTTTGCAAATTGTCTTGCAGATGGGACTTCTGTTTCTACAAGGGTAGTGTGGTCGAACATCTTGATGGTCATACTGATATTGTTCACAAGCAGCTATATAGTGATTGGTTACCTTGGTCAGATCCAAACTTCTGATTTAGACATTATGCTTTGCAAGACAAATGTTTCTGTTTATATATTTTCACTAATTAATTATACTTGCAGGGGAATGAAAAGAAGGGATCTCTTGTTGCGGCGCTATTGGAGAAGAGAAGATGATGGAACATATGGTAGTAATTACTCTTAGGAAATTCTTAAAGCTCTATTCAGAAGTCAGAACCTGGTTGAATTGTAAACTCACTTCTTTTGGTTGATATTATCACAGTTATTCTCTACCACTCAGTGGCCCACAAGAAGTGCCCCCCACAGAAAAGCTATGTCCGCGCCAGCCTTAAAAGTAATGTATGCCTGAAATTTATGCATAAAAGAGATCTTTCTGAGTTCTCTAAATCTGATGTGCATATTACAAGATGCATGAGCTGTTTTCAGTTTAATTTATCATGCAAGAGTTTTTTTTTCCTTGGTATCCCTTGTGTGCATGAACACATGCATATAGACTGGTACTTGTGTGTGTGTTTGAATGTGGAAGCATCTTTTGGCCTCTCAGCTTGAACACTGCTGATAACTGCTTATCGCATTGCTTTTATTTTGATTTGATCGGTTTTATCATTGTCCTGATATATGCACCAACACATTTGTGAGATGTGGCATATGATGCACACTTAATTTCCTTTTTAAGGAAAGGGAATGATATTTATATGTTAATCTACAAGATTAATGTTTGGCATTTCTTGCAGGTGGTGGATATGTCATATCTCCAGTGACTGAAGGAAAACACTCTGTTGTAAAGCACATGCTTGCAATTGATTGGAAATTCTGGAAATCTTATCTTCGAACATCTGCAGTCAGATCTATTACCATCCGGATGCTTGAGAGAGTTGCTGGTAATCATATATTCTGTTATGACATTGTGCCATCTTTTACCCTAAAATCCAACTGCAGATATAATCTTATTTATCAATTCATTTATTGTGTGTATGTGTCTGTGTTACAAATTTGTGTGATCATTGAGGTATTAAGTTTCTAGGAATCTATATCATCTACTTGCAGCATTAAGAGAATTATTCAAAGCAAAACAAGGAAACTATCCTACTGCTGATCTTTCATCTGGAGAGTTGATGCGGAATGTTAGGTTGCATCAAAGTGAAGAGGATGGCATAGTTGATATGTGTACGGAGATAGAGGCTGGAAAAACTAAGGAAAATATGAATGAAGCAATGGAAAGGCCATCTTCAGAACACTCAAGTCTGGTAGGTCTCAATGATGCTGCTGATGAATTCTTTGATGTTCCAGAACCAACAGACCATGATCGAGCAGAAGATGGATGGGCTTCTGACTTTGGTCCTGAAGTATACTCTCAGGTACAAGTCGAAGTTGTTATTACTGATTTTACATTCAAATGGATTTTTGGGTAAATTTGCTTCATATCTCATAGAGGATGTGATATACTGTAGTGTTTCTCCACTTTTTCTATTTCATTTATAATGGTTGCATTACAGTTGCTCTTGCATTAAATGAGCTATAACAAGTTCTGTTGTTTAGCTCCAATTTTCACTTCTATATGATTGGAAACTTTCAGGATACACGCCAACCAAAGTTATCAACGGCTGCTGTTTTTGTGAAAAAGATACATGATCTTGCAGGTGATTCCTATTTTGATGATCAATATTCAATTTAACTCCTGAATTTCGCCAATAAAGATTTTTCTTTTTCAAAGGTAGTTATAGAAAGATCTATTGCTAATTGCGTACAATTCTTATATGTTGCAGTCCAGAAGAGGGGCTACATGGACTTACAAGACATGACAAGGGAAGATGGCGTATGTTGCTCCTATGGAAACACTCTTTCTAAGGATCCAACTTGTACATTGCCTTGCAGTTGGACAGCAGCGGAACCCTCCACATTTTTGATTCGTGGGAAGAATTACCTTGAAGATCGAAAGAAGGTATGAAGAATGATGTTTCATTAGGTTTAACGTCAAAGCTGAAGTGAATAATAAAAGTTAAGCTGGAGTGTTCTATGATGGTTCATTGTATGCCTTGCTACATTATCTTCTGGTGAATTGGGTTTTGTCTCTGATATTCTCTAAATTATCTCCTCCTTCCATTTTTGGTTTTAGCTCTTAGAATGTCTTAGATGCAATCAATTTCAGGGTTTTGCCTTACTACATTACCATATGTTGATAAGCTCTCCTTTATGGATACCGCCGTTTTTAGTTTTCCCACATTAAATTTCAACTTCCAGTTTAACATTATATCTTTACTCTTGTTTTCTGCCAGTTTAAGGCAAAGGGCACATTGATGCAAATGGTCGCTGCAGATTGGTTAAGATCTGACAAACGAGAAGATGATCTAGGAGGGCGTCCTGGGGGCATTGTTCAGGTTTTCCTTTGTCATTTTCCCATGAGTTACCTGTAAACTCAAGCTGTACTTGTTGCATTGTGCAATATGTTGATTGTAAATTGAAAATTGGAGAACTTCTACGAGTTTTTTATTTGCAGAAATATGCTGCTCGGGGAGGGCCAGAGTTTTTCTTCATTGTAAACATACAGGTACTTTGGTCTTTCACTTATTCTTCATTCTGCGAAGTAATATGTATTTCTATCTCCATTCTTTTTGGTTCTTGAGCATTCAAAATAATTGAATCATTTAACACGAAACAGGTGCCAGGTTCAACAACATATAGCCTAGCACTATACTATATGATGAATACTACTGTGGAAGATTCACCCTTGCTACGCAACTTTGTCAACGGAGATGATGCATATAGAAATTCAAGGTTCAAGCTCATTCCATACATATCTAAGGTTGGTGCATGCAGCACTTTGCAGTTACGATTGAGGATCTATGGGTATTCTTGTATGGTAGTGAACTCACTAGGGGGTTAAGGAACTCAGGGAAAAAAAGAGCAAGCTTGTGTTTAACTCCATTCAACCATTAACGGGATAAACAATTTATATTTCAGCTCCAGTGATTTTAAAGGACTAAGGTCTTAAGACGAAATTACGTTTTTGATATCTTTGTGCATGCCTTCTTTATCTGGAAAAGTGAACTTTTCTCAGTCGGGTTTGACACCCTTTTTTCTCTTCAGTTGCATCACTTAGATTATGAATTTTTTTACCTTTCTTAAGATTTGCTTTTGTAGGAAATTCTTACATAAAGCTTTGAACTGAGTTTACCCATGTCAAGTGGCCTATGAAGAAAATGAATACTTGCATGAATTATTTACCATGAGGACTAGCTGGTTTTGTGCTGTATGCAAACTCCATTTCACATCGCATAAAGCAAGTTTCTGATACTTGAGTTTGTTTTGTTAGGGGTCCTGGATAGTCAAGCAGAGTGTTGGAAAGAAAGCTTGTCTAATTGGCCATGCTCTGGAAATGAATTATTTCCATGGCAAAAACTACTTGGAGGTAACTGCCCTAAACCCTTTATTTCCTCCGGTCCAAACACACGCATGCATAGTGTTATATATATATATATATATATATTCAACTCTCTATTAACAATCTCATTTGTTCCAAAGTGTTGATTGTTATACACCTTTGATAGTATTTCATATTTAGATAAAATTTACAAATGTAATTTATTATTAAATAATATTTTCATTTAATAAAATATGATTAATAGATTTTTTTTATGTAGAATTGTAACATTTTATTGAAATAATATCTTAACTAAAAGTTATTATTTTTATTTCACTCAGGAATATAACTAATTTTACTAAAATTTGAGATAAGAAGTTATTATAGAGAACTAATTTAGTAAAAGAGTGAACTTTATAGTTTATAACTATAGTTGTTATAGATGAAAAGTTGCTATAGTGTAAAAAAAAAAAACATAAAAAATATCGACTATATAACAAAGTTGCTATAGTTGTTATTGTATATACGCACATAAGAATTTCCCCATTTCAGAAGATGAGTGGATTTGGATAGGGAAGAATTAAGTTTTGTGCAGTACAATTATACTTACCTATAGTTATTTGCATTGTAAATAAGAGAAAAGAAAGAGAACATAATAATTTCATGATAATAACAAATTAGTTGGAGAATGCAATGAAAATAAACCATATAGTTTCATCTCTCTCTCTTCAAACGAAAAGGACAATTAGGTTAGAAAATTTCTCTTCTGATGCAAGCGGGAGAGGTGTATCAGTTACTAATTTGTACAAAAGCATGACAAAAAATTATGTACAACATGGCATACTAAAATTTTGCAACCATCATTTCAGCTTGGGATTGACATTGGGTCATCGACAGTGGCAAGAGGCGTGGTCAATCTTGTGCTTGGTTACCTCAACAATCTGGTTATCGAAATGGCATTTTTGATACAGGTAAGTGTTGGTATAATTTGGTTACCTCAACAGTCTTTTAATTTGATATAATTTGGTTCATAGATCTAAATTGATGACACCATTAGTTATTATTGTTTAAGTGATGATATGGATTTTTCTTTATAAAAAACAGCCTTAAGCTCGGTTGAAACGTGTTTAACCGTATGACAAAAAAAAAAAAAAAAGTTGAGAATGGGGAGGAGTTTTTGTTAATCAAACTGTTAAAATTAATAAGCATTTTCCTATTTTATAGCTTAACCATTGGATTAACAACTTTTTTTTATCCGTTATGCCAAGCAGATCCTTAGCTCTAAAGCACTTAGAAACAAACGAATCCTTTCTTCTTTAATCTATGATCTTACACTTGTCCCTGTGTTCTACAAGAGTTTTCATCTGATTTTCTTATATGCAGGCAAATACGGAAGATGAGCTGCCGGAGTACCTTCTCGGAACGTGCCGCTTGAACCATCTGGATGCAGCGAAATCGATTCCGGTAAAAGTATGATTAATTCTCAATCTGATGGTTTACTTGCTTGGATTGAGGAAGAACATCAACAGTTCATACCATTGCATATATTGCATTGCTGCAACATTCTTTTATTCAGTCAAAATGAGCATATATTTACCTAATGCCAGCTACATTTGGTGCGGTAGATATCGTGTCATTGAAAAAAAAAACAACTCTTTTGTACAGATAACACGGGTTAATTAGTGAAATCAAAATTTCCATTTTTTAATAATTTACCTCAATCAGACATTATGCATGAGTTTGGAATACAGTGCATAAACCTAGAAATTTTGACTTTTCAATTGAGTTCAAAATTATTAAAAATATTTCTATGGTCCTAATAAATAATCTAAAATTATTAATAATCAAAATAATCAAAACTCAACATTTCTATAAACTTTAAGCTATTTAAATCGAAAATAATATAAATATTAAATGACTGGAAACTAGAATTAATACTCATGCAATTAAATTCAAAATTGAATAGAATTACAATAAATAAAAAATTTAAAACAATCTGATGTGACCAATTGATAAATCTACACAGCTCCATGGTCTGTGGGTGGGGTGGGGTCCCCAAGCACCACCAAAGTGGGTGGTTTGGGCACCATTTAGGCACTTTGGAGGTTAAAAAACCAGCCAAAATGTTGGCATTTTCTATTATTGCACCACGTATCCCATTACCCAAGGCGACAACTTGATATATGCAACTATGGATTAAAATAATAAAACAGTCCAACTCCATACCCACTAAGCTATGCCCCTACTTCGCTATTTTCTATTCCCCCAATCCAAACCATATTAGACAACAACAAAAAAAAAAAAAAAAAAAAAAAAAACAGATTTAATAGAGAAAACGGATTTAAGAATTTAACTCGAAATTTATGTAATCATAAATTTAATATCAGAATTTCATCATTTCACTCATTGTTTACTTTTAATGCTATCCCTCGTAGACTTTAAAATTTTTAAAAGGAATTGTTGGTAGTGAAATCACATTTAATTTTAAAAATGAAATAGTTTATTCTTCTCAACCCAATTAATTTATTCCACTAAGGGAAAAAAAATTAATAATTTTAATATTAAAGTAATATAGCATTAACCCACTTTTTATTCATATCCTAATAGCTATACTCAAATAATTTTAATTAAAGAAAAAATATATAATGAAGTTATTTTTACATATGTCTCGATTTTCTTTTAAAGTTTCCTTTCTGATTTCTTTTTAGTTCAAATTTACTGATACGGTCGTAAAAGATTCGAAGTGGTTTACATGAAATATTAAGAGCCCTTAATTTATACGGTATCATACATACTTGCATGACTTATATTCTAAAAGTCGTGCGTTCAAATCCTACTTTGTGTAAAGCTTTTCAATGACCACAGTTTATTTTGTTTAGATATTGAAAGGTGTTTTTAGGCTGTGGTTAGAAACTGTGAACAAGATTGAGGATGTGTTGTTCACAATACTAAAATGGACAAAACATTCATGTTATCAACATAATACTTTAATAGACTCAGTAAAAAATATATATCCCTATTTATTTATTTTTAAAAATATTTTTATTAATATTTATATATTTTAGAATTAATATAAATTAAAAATAATAATTAATAAGCAATGCTTTAATATGATTAGACTATTTAAAGCGAAATTTATTTTGTTCAAACTTCATTCGAACCAAATGAATAATCTGATATTAGATAAATTTACTAAATTAAAAAAAATTTAAAAATAAATTTATCATGCATCAATTAAAAAATTATTTGTGGCTTGAGTTTTACTAATTAGCCAACATAAGAATATTTCTTATCAATAAAGTTACTATTGTATTTAATTTCGGATTTGATTCATTTTAAGTTGGATTTATTAAATATTTTTCAATTATGGGTTCATCTAACTCGATTTAATTCAAATCAAATAATTTTTAAAAAATAAATTTAATTACAAATATTAAAACATTATTACCCCATACATTAAAAAAATTATTACCTAAACATTATATGACAGATGACAATTTTTAACTAAAAAAATTAAATAAAATAATTGTTATTTCCTAAAGGTTTTTTTTAAAATCTATAAACATATTTATATTTTCTTTAAATTAAATGTTACTCAGTGATTAAAACAAATCTCTTAGTCAATTGTTTTGTGACATTTGGTAAATTTTAACTAAAAAATCCCAAAAAGTTAAATATTATTTCCTTAAGTATTTATAAAAATATTATCTCTTTTGTTCTTCCCCCAATGACTCTGATGATAAAAAATTCAAAAATCTATTAAAAATTTTATCCAAACCTAGTTTTTGATGAAAAAATTCAGATTCCCACAAACTTTTTTTTTTAAAAATTTTAAAATTTCTATCTCGATTTTTTTCTCATCCTAATTTAAAATCTATGTATTATTTTTTTTAAAATAACTTTTTCTATTATTTTTTATGCACATTGCATAAAATAATTAAAGTTGAGAAACTTCTATAATAAAAAAACTTCGATAAAACATGAAATTCAAATAGAGAGAACAGGCTGAATAGAAAAAAATAATGGCAAGAGGATTGAAAAAAAAAATCTTACAATTAAAATATTGCACTAAAGGTAAGAAGAAAAATAGTAGGGAGTAAGAGTGTAAAAAAATTGAAAATTTTAATTTAATTAAAGGAAAAATATCTCATACAATTTATAGATTCCACAAGTAAGTACAAAGTATTACATGAGTTCCATAAGATATATTAAAAAATTAAAAAGAAAAAAATTTTGTTAAAATCTAGATTTTGTTGCTAAAAATTAGGTTGAAATGAGATTATTGATGAATTTTTAAATTTTTCGTCACTAAAATTATTTGACGAAGAACAAAAGAGATAAAATTTAAAACATTTTAGTTAAAATTTACCTAAAATAATTGGTTAAAAATTTTATTTTATTGGTGGAGTAGTTTGGGTTTCTACCTAATTTTAAGATATCGAATATAATTTTCGTATTATTTTGGATAACGGAGTATAATTTAGAAATACTTGTAAAAATAAAATAGATTAGCTACCTATTTGTGATTTAAGCCACGTATATATAAAATGTAGTTTTCTACTATTTCAAATTTCCACATCCTAAATCATTTTCATCGTTCGTCAGTTTTCGTTGTTCTCAGGCTGGTTCTGTGTTCTTCTTCGGACACAGATCACAACCTTAAAGTTTCCTTTTTTTTTTTTTTTTCTCTTCCCTTAAAAAATTTCCCAAACCCTGTTTGGCTGCCGAGAAAATTACTATTTAAAATAAACCCCGGAAATTCACAACGTAATTTTTTATTTTGTGGGACCAAAATTGATCAAAGAGTTAAATTGTGTGTACCCACAGTCCCGACACAGCTTCGAAGGGATTTAATTTATGAGCACGAGATCCCGTTACTCGATACAGGTAGCAGCCCACTATTTCTGAATATATTTCTTCTTTTTTATTTTTTTTAGTTTTTTTTAAAATTAAAATTCCCTTTTCCTCACCTTCTGTAATATAGCGTTTTATTGTGATATAGGGTTTTTTTTATTGTGATCTGTGAGTTGTGACCCTCCCCCTTTCGCCTTTTTATTTTGTTATTTATTGTAATTATTATTTTTCTCGGCAGTGATTTGAATAGGAATTGAATGAATGGATTCTACTGTAAAATGCACAATTCTGTTAATTCTTCTTGGATTAGGTATTCACTGAATCAATTTCTTTCCTTTTTTAGTGTTTTTCATCCATTGATTTTGATATGTTTTGAAGTGTTAAATCTTTTGAATTTTTTCCCCTTTATATTATGTGTAGTGGTGAATGCCTTTTCTGTAACTGATTACGAGCATTGCGAAAATGTGGTAAAAAAATGGGCTACTAATTCGCTTAAACATGGAAGCAAAGAGGATAAACACGCGCTCAAGGATTTACTTTTCTTCCTTCATGTTCCTCGGACCGGAGGTCGAACCTATTTCCACTGGTAATTATCATATGGTACATTGACTGTGCAATTTTTAACTTAGTTAATATATCATCTGGTACATTGACTGTGCAATTTTTAACTTAGTTAATATATGTATATATATGATATATTATGTATGCATATGAATGAACGATAAGATGTCCGCCATTCTGGGATTTACTTCTTTTGTTTATGCTTGCAGTTTCTTAAAGAAGTTGTATTCGAGTTCTCTAGAGTGCCCCCGATCTTATGACAAGCTACGGTTCGATCCTAGGTATGGTTGGAATTTTATTTGTATTTAAAGTTGAAGGATGAGTTCTCGTTTTTTGTGATTCCTTTTCCTTTCGAGGATGTTTGATTGATTTTTTTTTCCACTTGAATACAGCAAGGAAAAATGCAGGTTGTTGGTTACTCATGATGACTATAGCATAAGTTCTAAACTTCCCAGGGGCAGGACATCAGTGGTGACGATACTTAGGAATCCGATTGACCGTGTCTTTAGCACATATGAGTTTTCAGTGGAGGTGGCAGCTAGATTCCTAGTGCATCCCAACTTAACATCTGCCACACAAATGGCAGGACGTTTGCGATCTAAAAATAAAGGAGTAAGTACTCTGGATATATGGCCTTGGAAGTATCTGGTTCCGTGGATGCGGGAAGACCTGTTTGCTCGGGTATGTTTTCTGCTATTTGTGCTACTCATTTTTCACTGTATTAGGGATTAGAGTTTTGTCTACTCTATTGCATTTCTCAATGTCAATGATACCTTTCCGCATTTTGGGTGAAGGGCTTTCCTAGAGAGCCTTTTATGCATTTTAGTGCAGTCGGTAATTGGTAGTCTTGTTTGTGTGTTGATTTGTGTTTTAAGATAGCATTACTTTGACCAATTTGAGAACATCTCCACTTCTGTTTCTTAGTTGCCATGATCAAAACCTATCATATCTGCACTTATTTTGTGTAATCTGAAGTGATCGAGAGGGGGAAGTTGTCTTTTGACTTCTCATGCGATGATATAATTATTACAAGACATTTATATTTACTTTTACTCTTTATGAGCAGAGAGATGCTAGGAAAACTAGGGGCACCAGTGATTTTACAAGCGGTGATCCATACAACATGGAAGACATTGTAATGCCATTGCTCAAATACATTAACAATCCTATAGCTCATGAAATTGTCCATAATGGTGCAACCTTTCAGGTACCAATCCACATTGTGCACCATTTCTATCTATGTTCTTGTCCAAAATGCTGGTTTACTAATTTAATTTACAGATTGCAGGGTTGACAAACAACTCTTATTTACCTGAATCACATGAGGTGCGCCATTGCGTAGACAAGTACAACAATCTTGGTGACTACGTGCTTCAAGTTGCAAAGGTAATTGACATAGTTTGGAATTTTTTAAGAACTTTCATATAGCTTTTCTGATTCCCCCTTTCTATGGTATATTGTTGGAATTATGGTAAACACTTGTAAATCTTGCAGAAGAGGTTGGACAATATGTTATATGTTGGTCTAACTGAGGACCATAGGGAATCTGCAACAATGTTTGCCAATGTGGTTGGGCAGCAAGTGATTTCTCAGCTGGTAAACTCTAATGCTATTGGGAAGGGAGCCAATGTTAATAATTCAGGTTAGTGTGGGGTTTTATTGAAATATCCCCCTGAAACCTATCTAATGAAGAAAGCCTTGTAAAACCTTGTTTAATTTCTTGTATTTGATTGTATTACATCGAAGTGCTGATTTTTCCACACTGTGATTTCTTGTCTTTCTCTAAACTGATTGATACCAAGATATTTTAGCTTACTTAAATCATCTGTGCTGCAGAACAGGGCACTTCATTTTCAGATTCAGAGCTGGATCAGGTGCTGCATTTTAGCGAACAAATGCTTAATATCTGGATACCTACTAATGTAGGACTCTTAACCATTTCTTTTTTTTTTTTTAAACGGTATGACAGAATACCAACTCAGATGAAAAGGGGAATGAAACCACATCATCAGATGACAATGAAGTAAACCAAGATAATGTAAGCCATTTTTTTAGTGTGATATCTGACTTTTTTTATGGACTTAATGTTATTTCTTTTTGCATTAAACGGTATGACTTTATTTTCTTTCTACCATAACAGATGACTGTGGAAAAACTTATGGACACTTATGAGGTTTGCATTTCCGGCTTGCGAAAGACCCAAACACGTCGACGTATAGCTTCCTTGAAGAGAATCTCACCTGCAAACTTCACTAAGGAGGTAAGCTAAAATACAGAGCATTAAAATGCCCCACCATTATTAAATAGTTTGTGTAATCTATTTCTAGAGCATGGTTGGCTTCGCTATATGACTATTTAGTTGAGTACTTTGGCCAGAACAGAACCATGCCTTAGTAGTTGTGCTGTATCTTCATATATGATTATTTATGTTAGTCAATCTTTTTGTCAAGGGAATTAGATTTCCAGTGCCTTGATTGTGGGTTACATATTTTGGGATTTCATTTGTAAATCTATTATGTGTACAGTAAGTAGGGAAAATTCAAGGTTTCAAAATTAAATGGAAAAAGTAGTCATAACCAATATTAAAGAGATTTGTGTGGAAAAGTGAGGGAGAAGTAAAAGAAAAATAGAAAAGAAGCACAAGATCAAGTGGTTGCTTCAATCTCGGAGAGGAAGTTCAACCGTAGCTTTGTCAAAGTTGAAATCTTCTTCTGTTTATTATTAACATCTGGATTTACAGGCACGTAATAGGGTTCCTCAAATGGTCCTCCAGCGGATACAATCACTTAACAAGCTTGATGTGGAGCTCTATGAGTATGCTCAAGGCATCTTTGCAAAGCAGCACAAGCAAGCAGCCGAGAAGTTGTTTGATGCGGTGAGTTTGGTATAGGGGTGTAATGGAGCGAAGCTGAGTTCGAATACTGCCAAGCTCGAGCTCGACTCGAAATTCGAAGCTCGGTACTCGGCTCGAGCTCGAACTCGAACTCGATTAAGCTCGTTTTCCAATTTTTGTTCTCAAGCTTGAACTCGAGCTTGACTCAATAATTTAAGCCTAGGGCTAATAATATATATTTAGGGTAATAATGTAATTTAATAATATAAAAATATGAAAAGCTCGATAAGGCTTGTGAGCCGTTCGAGTCAAGTATTGCTAAGCTCGAATTTGGCTCAATCCATGGCTCGAGCTCGGGCTCGGCTCAATAATTACCAAATCGAGTTCGAATTTTTTTAGAGTCAAACTTGAGTAGCTTGCAAGCACCAGTGTCTCATTTACACCCCTAGTTTTGTAACATCCAAGACTGATAAGGTATACTGGATATTAATCAAAGTTTGTGCATATCATCGATATGCTTGCTTGATATCTCGGTGTATTTTAGATTGTTACATGGTGAGATCTCGGTCCAAGCAACAATAATTTATCCTTATTATGCTGTGTAATTTTGCAGAGAACACTAGGAAGCATCTTCATTTATTCGGGTGGCATCAAGCTTTGGGATGCCTGTTTGTGGACCATGCCATTTGTCTTGCTGTTCATCTTCTTGTTTGTAAATGCAAAGCGAAGAACATTGAAACTGAAGATATGAATGTTACTGACTATTCGGTTTTACGGATCACACCCAAAGAAGAAACGAAAAACAAAAGTTGTATAAAAAGAATAGGGGATTAGCTTATTATTTCATCATGCTGGAGTGCTTACATGTGAAGCACAACCGTTGGGTACAAAGTTTTGGGTACAAAATTTTCCGGTAGAGATGGCTGGCTTTATTACGATATTATATATCTATGAAAAAAATGCTTTATGATTTGTTTTACATGATGACAATCTCAATTCTGATGCAGTTGTGAAGTTGCTTTCAGGTGCTTATGATTGGTGCAGGATGTTTCTTTGAAAACAAACATTGCACCAAATTGGCAGATGAATGTGAGGTAAAGCTCATTTCCAAGGCTCCTCTTGCTAGTTGGTTAGAAATTTTGAGTCTTTGTGATTTAAAATCTTCATCTTTACGGTGGGTGTGGGGTTAATATAACTACATATACATATATATATAAATGGAGAGGGTGGCCTATGCTATTATGTAAACTATTGACTCTAAAGCATATGGAGAGACCCACACCACCACCAAACTTGATTCAGAATTTGGAATGTGGTTGGTTTCAGATACATGGGATCATATATATTTATATAAATAGATCCAAGACTATACAACTTGGGTATTTTTTTTAGTGCTTCAAACTTATAATTGATCACTTAATGTATACGCCATTTCATTTCTTTTTTCTTTTTCTCATGATGGATGTTGGTCACCATGCAAAAAGTTTCAGACCCAGACTCCAAATTCCATCAACACATGATTTCATTTTATTTAATCATAAAAATCCCACAAATAACCTGAAATTAATTTAAATGGAGAATGATTTGTATGGAAATGATTGTGGGTTCAAATAGGAAGAAGCATTGTATCAAACTTCTTTTCCCTCCTTTGGATGTCTATCATATAAATGGTATTCACTCGTGTTAGTGTGAAATACAAAGTAATGTTATACTCTTCTGTATATATTTTATATTATATCTACGCGGATCATGTATGTTAAATTTTGGATAAATTTGTTTTATGTAACCATTTCATATATGTTAATATAAACAATATTTTAAATAAATATAATAAAAATATTGGATCGATTCTAAAATTTACATGCACAAAAAATGTATTTATATTATTAAAATATTAATTATATGAAAATTACCAAAATGTACAAGTGAATCCCTTGCCTGCATAAATAATAATATATATCATTTACAAAAGGCACATGCTTTTCTTTATATATGTACAAACAAACAAACATTGGTCATTTGCTGAAATCATTTTTTCTTTTTTTTTTTTTTTTTTTGGTCTTAATAGTCAAAAGAAGCACACAAGAAAAAGAGAATGCACCTAAAATTGTGCCCAACTCCATTATATTCAACAGCATTATGAAAGGAAAAGAAAATCTAAATCTAAAATTCTAAAGCATACTCATTTGTATTGTGGTTATAAATAATAATAATATCAACCGAGCTCGTGGATGGTAATAAAAATTTAAATTTAAATTAAATTTTAATTAAGAATCTAGAGATTAAATCGAAAACTTGAAAATTTCAAAAAAAAATTATTTAAAAAAAAAAGAGAAATGTAAAGCTGAAAATGAAAATCAATTAAAAACCATAAAAAATGGAAAGGAAAATAAGAGAAGAAAGGGACCACATCATGTGAGTGGTAAGCTGCAACTAAAATATTGGGACCCATTTTGGACAACACTTTCATATTCTTTTTTCTCCATTCCAATCTCGTCGGTGATTTTTCCCATTTCTTCAATCTTTCGTCGGTGATCTCTTTTTTTTGGAATTCCATAAATGGTCCTTATATTATAAGTTTTTGAAGAATTTAATCCCGTTACTTCTTAATATATAATGTCTATTTTCAGTTAGGAGGTTAATTTTTTGTTAATCCTATCAAATAATTTAACAAAACGAATGGAAAAAATTGATCTTAAACCGTGGTTGTCAAAATCGGGTCGGATTGGCTGGTATCACAAAAAAAACTGATCAAACTGGGTATAAAGTTGATTAGAAATGTTAGAATTGAAAAATTCATGATCGGACTGACTCGACTGCTAGTTTGGTTTTTACAACATTACTTAAAATTGAAAACAAATCACGAAACACTATTAACGAGAAAAATTATGTTTCAGGATTGAAAATATGTATTTCGAAAAAAAAAATGATGAGAAATGATGAAATTGCAATAGAAGGACTAAATCAGAAAAAATTACATAATACAAGGATCTTCAATAAAATTTGACCTAAGAAAACCTTTTTTGGATCTACGTTTACTCCACCTCTTTCCTTTTGGCTTTCCTTTTCAAAATCCATCTCCCCAGATTTTTTTTTTTTCAATTTTTTTGGGTATAAAATGTTTCAATTTCAAAAAAAAAAAAAAACCATTTTTAATAAACCCTTTTTCCTTTCATTGTTTTTGATAATGAAAATTAATATTTTTGAAAAGAAAAAAAAAAGGAATTTAAAAATTGATGACAGATGAGCGGTGATTGAAAGGAAAACACACAACCTACCTTCCATGTGCTAACCTTCCTTCTTTTACATTAAAACTTAATTTTCTCTTTCACTCGAGAAGAGAAAACAAAAATATCCCTAAAAATCACGACCCAAAGGGATTCCCTTTTCTCTCATTTTCCTTTCATCCAAACAATGCCTCTCCTTCACTCTTCCGCTTGAAACCCAGGTTCCATTTCTCTCTTTCTCTCTTTGCATTTTGCTTTTCTTTTTGGGTTTTTATTTTATTTTATTTTGAAGGGGGTTTTCCATTTCTCTTTCTGCATTCTGGGTTTTGCTGTTTGGTTCTGAGAAAATGAAGAAAAAGGGTACCTAGTCCCAACTCTTTTCTTTGTAATTTATCAGTATTTTTTAGTTTTCAATGTACCCAAACAAGCTCTTTGAAAAAAAAAATGAAAAAAAAAAATCTAGTTCTTGAGTTTTCTCTCTTTTTTTTCTTGACAGTGTTTTTTAGCTGGTATTAGTATTACAATTTGTTTTTATATATATTTTTTAAAATTTTTAGTACTTTGCTTGGTTAATTTACATGCTGAAATGACAAGTTAACGAATTCTCCAAACCTAGAAAGAGACAATTTTTCCCATTTATAAAATTCAACTTAATAGGAAACTTCATGATTAATATTGCCTAAAGTGTTGCTGTACAGTCTTTAATTGCTTAATTTTTTTATGATAAAAAAGTTATTGCTCAAATATTTTTAAAAAAAAAGGTAATTTTAGCTACATAAGGTAATTTCCAAATGGGATTTTTAAGTCTTTGCTAACCCATAGGCGTTTTTTAATTAATTTTTCACTTGGGTTTAATGTTATAAATACTTAAATCAAATGCTTACTTATTAGTTTTTTTTTTTTTGTGAACAGAAGAAAATAAAATTATGAATAATTCTTGGTTTGACAAAGGGTTTGATGGGGTGAATGATGATTTCTTTGATGATGTAATAAAGTATTTGGATTTCCCATTAGAAGATGTTGAAGGCACTGATGGTGGTGATGGTAGTAGTGGAGAAGGTGTCATAGATTTTCATTTGCCTCTTGATGATGACGTAGAAAACAACAACTCCGCTGGCGGCGAAGAGTGGGATTGTAACTTTCAGAACTTGGAACCGCCGCCTGCTAATGTTCTCGCCGGCATGTCTTCCGGCTTTTCTGATGATTTTTTCAATGATAGTTCGCCGAAATGCCTTACGGTTTCTGTGAGTTAACCTTGTTTCCCTCCCTCTAGTGATGACTGATATATGTATTTATGAATTTAGTATTACTTGGAAGGAGCGATTATCGCGTGTTATCGATGGAAATATTTGTCCTGAACTCGTTTTTTAAATAGTTGAGAGTCAATGTAAGTAATAGCGCATCGATTCGTTTATCGAACTTTAGTATGAAATATCAATCGAAAACCGGATATTCAAGCTCTTGTTGTAGGGCTAACTTGGTAGGAGACTTATGACTTGGCATTCACGACATCGAACTAAAATTACGTGTTGCCTAACAATGCTTTCAGCCTTAAAATTTAATGTCTATCGGATTAGTTCTCCGAGTGTGTCTACTAAATGATTGCATTTGCATGTTGTCATGCCTGAGTGCTTTGTTGGATAAATGACTGCATTTGCACTTTCACAGTGTGATTTGTGGAAAGCAACCATTACATCAATATGGTGATCCATTCTTTACTTTGTTAAGAAGCAATGTTTATCGAAGTGACTTTGTGTCTAAGATATGCACTTTTTCTCTATCCCTAGAATATTTGCATAATCGGTTCTTTATTGTCCGAATTCTTCTATGAATGGTGCTCTTGACCATCGGTGAAAATGGGTTATTTAGGATGTCTGATGTACTTTGCGAAATCCACGAGACTGCATTGTATTTTATGATGCAGATATAATAAGATCATGGTTCATATTGAATCTTCTCTATAGCAGATAAATCATTCTAAATTGAATGGTTTCTTCTCTTTTATCATTTTCAATTGAATTCTGACTTTATGCTGAATTTGTCTTCCATTTCGTGTCTAGAGTGATGGATCTTCTCAGCTAAACCGGTGGTCGAGCGTTACAGAAGCATCCTCCGGCAGAAGTGTTACCCTACACAGTGAGTCCACTGATGTCAAAGGTTCAATCCAGTTCCAGACCTCCAGTCCCGTATCTGTGCTTGAAAGCAGTAGTACTTGCTCTGCTGCAAATCCGGTATCTATTAACCCTAAGTTTGGTTTTCTGGTGAAACGCGGTCGAAGCAAGCGCAGACGAGCATCTGCCTTTAATGTGCACTTCACATTGCCTTTCACGTCCTCCACCTCCTCTACCTCCCGAGGATCTAATTCATCAGTTGGTTCTGAATCTGAATCAGAAAGCCATCTCACTGAGGAACCTGCCAAAAAGAGACTGAAGAAGAAAATGAACCTGACATGGCTTTCGGATTTCAGCGAGATGAAGAAATCCCCCTCCCGACAGCCTATCGAAGTTAGGAAATGCTTGCACTGCGAAGTTACGAAAACCCCACAATGGCGAGAAGGACCAATGGGCCCAAAAACCCTTTGTAACGCATGTGGCGTTCGTTTCAGGTCCGGCCGTCTCCTCCCTGAGTATCGCCCTGCTGCAAGTCCCACATTTGTTCCAGCATTGCACTCCAACTCTCATAAGAAGGTGGTAGAGATGAGAAAACAGGCCAACTTGCCGACGACCGGAACACCACCCATGCTGTCGATCCCGCAGGCACCGATTAGTATGTAGTTGAGAGAAAGCTTCATATAGGGAGCTTCATTGTCATTGTGTCTTACATTTTTGTTTCTGGTTCAGTGTGTACATTGATGGAATAAGTAGGAACTTTAGATGAGATGTTTGGAGGGTGAATTTTCAAATTAGGGTTAATTTTAGTGATGCTTATAGCTCTTGTTAAAGACATTTATGTATCAGTTCTGTCACCCTATTCATTTATTCTTCTTTAATCCAATCTCTAATTTGATTATAAAAACTCAACAATGATACAAATTTAAATTAACCCGAAAATATCTAAATTCGAGATTTAAAATTCAATTCATCAATTCAAAATAACAAGAGTTTGAAATAACTCAAACTTAAATTCAAAATTATTCAAATTCAAAATAATTCAAAAAATTTATAATTCATATTAACTTGCTCAACCAACTCGGTTTGTCCAAAATCATAAAAACCTAAAAAATTCTTGTATCACATTTGACTTGCAAACCTAAATGACTTTTGAACCAAAATGACTCGATTTCGATAAAAAATCAACTTGGTGTCATTTAAATTATAAGAATTCAAAATAACCCCAAAAGATCTAAATTCTAATATCATTTGACTTGCAAAACTCAACTACTTAGATGATTTAAACTCAAAGTGGCACAAGTTTGAAATGGTCTGAACTCAAAACAATTCAAACCCAAAATGACCTTAACTCGGATCTAATATTATTCAAATTCAAAATGATCCATATATTTTAAAATTTATTGACTCGATTAACCCAAAATCAAAAGGACCTAAATTCAACATAATCAACTAAAAAATCTAACTTATAAATTTGAAGGACTTGAGCCCAAAATAAATGAAAACCTAAATCATCCAAAACCGAAAAATCAAACCACAACAATTATATATACTTAAAAAAGAGACCAAACTAAAATTGCTTCACTTCAAAGCAGTGGAACATCATTCATAGAGTGGAGGTAAAACAGAGCTATTCATCAAAGTCTAAGCAAGTTATCTATTTTCTTCTTTTTCAAGCTTTTTATTTGATTGAAATTGAATGTCACGTTTTAACCCTATTTCCTAGCAACGCAAAACAACAATGAACCCTTTTAATCTTTTATAGTTATAAATAATGTTTTCAATGAATTAGGTAGATTGAGTTTTAACTCGATTGGTATGGGTATTGTTGTCAATACAAGAGGATGTGAAATCGAGTACGCTGAAGCGTATTATCCTCCTATTTAAGGGTTAAAGAGGAGTTATGAGCAGTTCTAGGCATTGTGTAAAAAATAGGAGATATGATCAGAATCTATAATGAGATTATTCAAAAAAATTTACTCTGTTTGAAATTTAAGTCTCCGACTATTTTTTAAAATTTATTATAGGTTTAAATATATTTTTATATAGATATATAAAATAAAAATATCCTCATAATAATTTCTTTTATTTATAAAAAATATAATTTTAATTATTTTTTAACTAAATTGATATATAATTAATTTATCACATCAATTTAATAAGACAATTAAATATAGTATAAATGAGGTATATATAGAGGGAAAGGAAAGAATTTCATTTAATCCAACTCATCATTACAAATAATTTATACTTGAAATGTAAGTAAAATTCAACTTACCACCATACCCATTCACAACAATATTATGTGACACTTGGGGAAAAAATTATGTAAAAATTTATTTATTAAAAAATTATTTAAAAAATAATTGAAATTTTGGTTGAAGTGGTAAAAGATAATGTTAATTTAGTTTGGAATATTTATATCTTTTGTCAATTTAATTTTTATTTTTTTAGTTAAATTTGGTCATTAACTTTATAAAAAAAAGTCTAATAATTTTTTTTAATAAAAATGGTGACCGAAACATTAACTTTTTAACGATGTTGACGTGATAACCCATAGCCCATATGCATCTTATGTTAACATAACACTATTTTTTATATATACCACATTAACAAATAATTTAAAAAATATAAAAATATATTCAAAAAAAATATTAAAAGTTCATAAAAATAAAATCAAAAACATAATTACATATGAATTGCCATGTGGACTGCTATGTTTAAAATTGTAATGTTTTAGTTAATATTTCCATTAGAAAATAGCAATTCAACTTTTCTGAAGAGTTAATGGTTAATGTTGACTCTTTTTAAAGGATCAATAGCTAAATTTAACTAAAAAAAAAATAAATGTCAAATTGACAAAAGATGTCAAGGTGAAAGGTTGAATTTTTCATTATGCCAAATGGTAAAATTAAAGGTTTAAAAATCATGATGTCTTAGGTTCAAATCTTATTATAGGTGAGTCTTTTTTATTGATTTTATACAAAAAAAGAATATATAAAGATGTTTATTGAGACCAATGTGGATGAAAAAATTTTAAGGGCCAAGTTGAAAAAAATTGCGGAGTTCATGCATTAAATGTTGCTTTACCTCTATCTATTTTTATTCAAACTCGCAACTTTGAGAGAATACAAGTAATCATACTTTAAAAAATTGAATGCTTATTTGATACTGATTTTTTTTTTTTGTGAATTATAAGAGAAGGGCAAAGCCATTAACAGTAACGCGACTAGCACGACTCAAACTTAAACCACACCTGAAACGATAAACACCTCAATTATCATGCCAAAACATTGGGAATTAAACTCTATAAGTTGATTTCAAAAAGTGACATATGTCCCATTTAATGTATAATGGAAAAAATATTTAAAAAGTACATGTAACCTGCTTAGGGAATTAAAATATTTCTTATACTAACCTTAAATGTAACACCCCAAACCCGGCCTAGACGTTATGGCCGAATCCGGAAGAGTCATATGAAATGGGTTGAGAAACCATTGTCGTTAAGTTAAAACCTTTCCAGTTATTAACCTTTAAAGTTATTATTATTTTCAAAGCTTTCATTCCTTTAATCATCAAGAGGTAAATCGTGTTTGTAGCGGAAGCTTGTAAAAAACGTTGTGTCCAAAAAACCGTTCAAGATTTTAGAAAACCATCACAGTTTTAAATAAGTAAAAACCCAAAACCAACGTCAGAATATTAAAAGAGTCCAGAGTCCCAGAAAATACAACTTCAATGCCAAAACTTAATAACCCAAAAGTAAAATAAAACAGTAAATTATATGGTCACCGTCGAGTCCTCCCCTGCACCGATCCGCTTAAGATTGTGGGTTACCTGTACAGACAAACAGAAAAAGGGGTGAATTTACGTAAACTCAGTGTGTAACCTAGCAGAGCTAAGCAAGTATACATACAAAATATCACAAATCAGACAGATTCACAATCGGGCCTGAGCCCATGTCGGATACAGATACAGATTCGGGCCTGAGCCCATTCCAGATATAGATACAGTTACAAATATGCAAATCAGATAATAGAATCCTACCCCCATCCTCTACACACCATCTCCGACCATCCCTATACACCATGTGGGGTTTAAAACACCTACCCAGCCCTACACACCATGTTGTACCGATGCAGCACATATCAGATATAATACAGTTGTGCTGCCAGATATTAGGCATAATTTGCCTTTCAGAACACTTCTTCCAATATGTATATCACCCCACCCCAGTCACAGTAACAGAACATGCATACGGAATTAACAAATAAGTCATGCTTACATACATATATAACATGCATATACTATCATGCTCAGTATAGAATATCAGTCAAACAGATCATACAGTTTAGGGTTTTGTTAACCTTTATCGACCCTACAGTAGGCCCACAGTCATTTGGGACGACCCGTACAACCCTAAGGAAAATTTCAAATAAATGAGCCCACACGCCCAGATTGGCCTAGCCCATTTGGATCACACGACCTGGCTTAGTTATCACACGCCCGTGTGGGCCCACATGCTCGGTCGGTCTGGCAGCGTGTGGGCCCACACTTAGCTACATTCCACCATCATCACGGTCATGTCTTCTTGCGCGACACGGCGCTTCGTCGATCACTGCGGCCGTGTCGTTGCACACACTGACTACCACTACCACCGCGTGGTGTGGCGTCGCAGAGGATTTTTAGCTTTTCTGCGAATCTAGTTTTTCTGCGTTTCGGGTACACACCTGACACGATTTCGATGCTACTGCAACCACGAACCCTCCAGAACCTAAAGATTGACATACCAACGCTCAGAACCATACTTAATATACGATTTAATCGAAACCACAAACTGACAATAATCCAAAACAATGTTCATCACTTGCCCCAAACTCCGAACAGCTTTGGCTACAATTCCGCAAAAGAAAAGCCCCTATCTTCCTGATTAGTTGCTGCCAAAACCCAGCAATTAGGCTGACGAAAACAAAACATTAACTCTAAAATGGCACTAAATGGAACCTATTCTTAACTCGATAAATAAAACTTACCACCACTTACCACAATATACTAATTCCAAAAGTCAAAAATACCAAGATTAATGGGAAAATAAAAGAAATAGTAGAACGAAAGAAGTGAGTTGACAGAACGATGGAGAATCGCAATTGACGTTAAATTTGAGAGAATTTTCGGGAAATTCCAACAAAAGAAAAAATAAAAATAAGCAGTTATCCCCAAATCCCTCAAATTACTCCCCACTAGCCCACTAGCAACCAACCTCTTAGAAACCCAACACTACCGAAACTCCTACGCGCAACGACTAAAAATAAATACCCACGCTCATGTAGGGATTCGAACACAGGACCTCCAGCACACTAACTCTCTTACCACTTGAACCAGCAGGCTCATTCTGATATGGATTTACAAGCAATCTAATATAAGCCCACTGAGCAAGGATAGGGTTTAAGTAAAAAAAATACCAAAATTTACCAAAGGCAATGCTTGAACTTGGGACCTCACACACACACCCAGAACATTTAACCACTGAAGCAGATACGCAATTGTCAAAATTTAACAGAAACAGACTTAAAAAATTTGGGGCGTTACAACTCTACCCTCTAAAAGAAATTTCGGCCTTGAAATTTACCTGATCAAAATAGATGAGGATACTGCTGACGCATCGAGTCCTCAAGTTCCTAAGTAGCCTCTTCAGTGCTATAATTCCACCACAGCACCTTTACTAACGGAATGGACTTCCTCTTCAAGAGCTTAACATCGCGATCCAGGATCTAAACTGGTTCTTCTTCAAAGGTCAAGTCTAGCCTAACCTCGATCTCCTCAACCAAGACAACATGGGATGGATCAGAATGACACCGCCTCAACATCGATACGTGAAAGATATTGTGTATCTGATCCGATTCGAGGTAACTCAAGCGATAAGCAGCAATGGTCCCACCCGCGAGTCGATGCGGTCCAATAAACCTAGGGCTCGGCTTTCCTTCAAATGATGAACTTGAACTTTTTTCCATGGAGAGACCTTAAGAAACACAAAGTCCCCCACAGAGTACTCAAACTCACGTCTCTTCAAATCTGCATAAGACTTCTGTCTTTCTGAAGCAGCTTTTAGTCGATCTCGAATCAATTGAACCTTATCCTCAGTTTCAGAAACCAACTTCGGACCCAAAATCGCCTAACACAGTCCAATACAATGGAGTACGACACTTACGACTATACCAAGCCTCATAAGGTGCCATCTAGATACAAGATTGAAAGCTGTTATTATAAGCGAACTCGGCTAACGGCAGATAATCCTCCAAACTACCCCGGAAATCAATCACACAACTTCAAAACATATCCTCCAGTATCTGAATCACCCTCTCAGATTGACCATCGGTCTAAGGATGTAACGCAGTACTGAAGTCTAACCTTGAACCTAGAGCCTCGTGCAATTTCTTCCAGAACCGAGAAGTGAAACGAGGATCTTTATCAGAAATGATCGAGATAGGAACCTCATGCAGTCTTACTATCTCAGAAATGTACAACTTTACTAGCTTCTGCAGAGAATAGTCAGTTTGAATCGAAATGAAGTATGCAGACTTGGTCAATCGATTCACGATGACCCAAACAGAGTCCTTCTTAGTGGGTGTTAAAGGCAACCCACTAATGAAATCAATCGTTACTCGCTCCCACTTTCAAAGGGGAATTTTAACCGGCTACAACAAACCCGAAGGCAACTGATGCTCAGCCTTAACCTGCTGACAAGTCAAACAACAAGCAATAAAGTCGGTAATTTTACGCTTCAAACCCGGCCACTAGTACAACTCACAGAGGTCGTGTTACATCTTATTTCTGTCGGGATGCATAGCATAGGGCCTACTATGCACCTTCCTCAGAATAAACTACCTCATATCCTCATGTTCGGTACACAAATCCTACCCCAGAAATAGATGACCCCCTCATTATTCAGTCCAAAATTTGAAGTGCTGCCACTCTCAATCTGACAAAACCGTAAACCCAGAGACTCATCCCCAAACTGTTTATCTCGAATCTGCTCAATCCAAGTCGGCTTAACTTGCAATTCGGCCAACAGACTTCCATCACCAAAAAGACTAAGGCGAGCAAACATCACCCTCAAATCAGACATCGCTCTTCGACTTAGAGCATCAGCCACCACATTGGTCTTACCAGGATGATACTCGACCGTATAGTCGTAATCCTTGAGCAGCTCAATCCATCGATGTTGTCTAAGGTTCAACTCCTTCTGAGTAAGGAGGTACTTAAGACTCTTGTGATTGGTGTAGATGATACACCTCTCACCATACAAATAGTGCCAGATGATACACCTCTCACCATACAGATAGTGCCTCTAAATTCTCAGTGCAAAGACCACAGCAGCCAACTCAAGATCATGCGTTGGATAATTCCCCTCATGTGTTTTAAGCTGACGGGACGCATAAGCTACAACCTTACTATCCTGCATCAAAACACAACCCAAACCGACATGCGACGCATCACTGTACATTACAAACTCCTTTCCAGATTCAAGCTGTATCAGAACAGGAGCCTGAGTCAGAACAGACTTGAGCTTCTCAAAGCTTTCTTGCTGTGCATCAGTTTAGAAAAATGGCACACTCTTACGTAGAAGCTTAGCCAACAGTGCAGCAATCATAGAGACCCCTTAACGAACCGCCGATAGTATACCGTTAAATCCAGAAAGTTACGAATCTCAAATACATTCTTAGGCTATTTTCAGTCCAGCACTGCCTCAATTTTTCGAGGATCAACACGAATCCCCTCTGCAGAAACCACATGTCCCAGAAAAGTTAATTCACGAAGCCAGAACTCACACTTGCTTAGCTCAGCGTAAGCGTAAAGTTACTTCTCACGCAAAATCTGAAGCACTACTCTAAGATGCCCATCATGCTCATCTTTATTCTTAGAGTATACCAGAATGTTAACAATGAAGACCATGATGAACTGATCCAGATAGGGGTGAAACACTCGGTTCATCATATCCATGAACACAGCCGGTGCATTCGTCAACCCAAAAGGCATGACTAGAAACTCGTAATGTCCATAATGAGTCCTAAATGTCGTCTTATGTACATCCTCCTCCTTAACCCTCAATTGATGATACCCTGAACGGAGATCAATCTTAGAGAACACTGAAGCCCCTCTGAACTGATCAAACAAGCTGTCAATCCTCGGAAGTGGGTACTTATTCTTCACGGTCAACTTATTCAGCTGTCATTAATCGACGCACATCCTCATGGTCCCATCATTCTTCTTAACGAACAGAACTAGTGCTCTCTACGGAGACACACTCGACGAATAAAACCACGGTCCAACAACTCTTGCAGTTCAGCCTTAAGCTCTATAAGCTCTTTCGATGCTATACGATAGAGAGCAATGGACACGGAGCTGTACCCAGAAGAAGCTCGATCCTAAACTCAACCTCTCGATTCGAAGGCAATCCTGATAACTCCTCAAGAAAGACGTCCAAAATTCCTTTACTATTCTGATGTTCCCAATAGAAGAGTCTCCAGAATTTGAAACACTTACATAGGCCAAGTACGCCTTACAACTTTTTTAGACCATTTTTTTAGCCATGAACACGGAGATCACGTTAAACAAATAATCCTGATGCTCTTCGATTACATCCACATCTTCATCTCCCTCAGTTCTCAGAACGACCCTCTTAGCCGCACAATCCAGACTAACCCGGTGTTTGACCAACCAGTCCATACCCAGAATCAGATCGAATTCCCCAAATGGTAACTCCATAAAATTGGCCAGAAATAATGTCTCTTGTACCACTAAGGGAACGTCCCTATACAGCTTGCTAGCCTAAACACACTGCCCCAACAGACTCAATACAGTAACCTCACTCGTAGTGCTCTAAACTGAAATCCTTAGGTTTCTAGATACAGTACTAGCTATGTATGAGTAAGTAGACCCTATGTCTATCAAAGCCAAATAAGGTACATCAAATATAAAGAACATACTAGTGATGACGTCAGGAGCATCTCTGTCTTCTCGGCGTCGAGCAGTATAAACCAAAAAGCAGGCTGCCCTGCCTCAGTCTGACCAGCACCTCTGCCCGGTGCTTTCCGGCCTCGGCCTATACCATTCCACCCCTAGGTGGTTGCTGAACTACTCTCTATGGTTGCACGGGACCTGATGCCAGAGTTTGCACCTGATCAGCCCTTAGTGGACACTCTTGAATGCTGTGCTCAAGTGACCTACACCTCAAACAAGCCCCAATCCTCCTTCAACACTCGCCCGGATGGCATCTCCCACAGTCACTGCATGACTATAAGCCAGTAGGACCAACAGAAGCAACAGGGGCCGCCACTCTAATTGGCCCATTAGATCTAGCCTTTTTCTTAAGCCTCGGAATAAAACTAGAGGGCTCTAAGTCCCTCTTGTTCTTACCTCTCTCTCTGTCCCTGTTCTGGCGCTCCACGCGCTTAACGTTCTCAGCAATTTTAGCTTTCTCTACCAGAACAACAAACTTTCGCTCCCTCTGTGGAGCAATCAGAACTCTCAGGTTATCCCTCAGTCCATCCTCAAAACGAATACACCTCTCATACTCCGATGCCACCATACCTCGAGCATAACGGCTCAGCCTCAGAAATTTGGCCTCATACTCGGCCACAGATCGATCACCTTGTGTGAGGTTCAGAAACTCACGCTTGGAAGCATCAACGTAATTGGCTCCCACATATTTACTCTGAAATGTAGTCTTAAAGAACTCCTAAGTTAGATGGTTAGCCTGAGTACCCACCTTAACTGTCAACCACCACTGATATGCATCGTTGCAAAGCAAGGATACTGTACCCTTTAAAATCTGCTCAAGGGTATAGTCCAGATCATCCTTTATCCTTTCGGTGGCCTCCAACCAGTACTCAACCACATTAGGGGCAACTCCTGTAACACCCCTAAATAACTCAGCTCAATTGGACCGAAGTCGCTCAATTATGGACCCTCAGCCCCTAAAACCAAAATTGGGTCCAGGGACCCTCTCCAATATCCTCAACATGGCTTGGAATAGTGCGTCGTCCCCAGCCAATCGACTTTGAGACTTAGTCTCAGTAGCAGGTGACACTGATGTCTCACTAATGTCCAAATCCGACATGTTGCCCAGAGATGAGGACTCAGTTCGAGCCCCCTACGGCCTTTACCTCAGCCTTGAATAGCAGGTCCACGGACACCTCGTGCGCTCATTATCTAATCGAGTTTATCTACATTAAGAGTTTTATGCATCAGTTCAATATTTATTAACAGGTGTTTTATGCATAAAGTATCAGAAGTTCAGAGTTGTTTTTGAAAGTTTTAGTCTTAATCAGTTTCACTACAGTTTCAGAGTTTACTAACTATAGTGTTTTCAAGTAAAATATCAATATTGTCTTCAGAATTTTCTATTAGAAATCAGAAATACTTACAGGATCGGTGCTGGAGACTCGGTGTACCACATTAAATCAGAGTGTTCAAAATTATTTGAAAACCAATTCTTTAAAAATAATCTTTTTTAAACCCAAAATCCACAGTCGAGTTTTGTAACCTGGCTTTAATACCACTAAATGTAACACCCCAAACCCGGCCTAAACGTTATGGCGAAATCCAGAAGAGTCATATGAAATTGGTTGAGAAACCATTGTGGTTAAGTTAAAACCTTTCCAGTTATTAGCCTTTAGAGTTATTATTAATTTCAAAGCTTTCGTTCATTTAATCATCAATAGGTAAATCGTGTATGTAACGGAAGCTCGTAAAAAATGTTGTGTCCAGAAAATCGTTCAAGATTTTAGAAACCATCACAGTTTTAAATAAGTAAAAACCAAAAACCCAAAATCAACGCCAGAATATTAAAAGAGTCCAGAGTCCTAGAAAATACAACTTTAATGCCAAAACTTAATAACCCAAAAGTAAAATAAAACAGTAAATTATGTGGTCACTGTCGAGTCCTTCCCTGCACCGATCCGCCTAAGACTGTGGGTTACCTGTACAGACAACCAGAAAAAGGGGTAAGTTTACGTAAACTCAATGTGTAACCCAGCAGAGTTAAGCAAGTATACATTTAGAATATCACAAATCAGACAGATTCACAATCGAACCTGAGCCCATGTTGGATACAGATATAGATTCGGGCCTGAGCCCATTTCATATACAGATACAGTTATAGATATGCAAATCAGATAACAGAATTCTACCCCCATCTTCTACACACCATCTCCGACCATCCCTATACACCATATGGGATTCAAAACACCCATTCAGCCCTACACATCACGTTGTACTGATGCGACACATATCAGATATAGCTGTGCTGCCAGATATTAGGCATAATCTGCCTTTTAGAACACTTCCTCCAATATGTATATCCCCACTTTGATCACAGTGTGAGAACATGTATACGGAATTAACAAATAAATCATGCTTAATACAAATATAACATGCATATACTATCATGCTCAATATAGAATATCAGTCAAACAGATCATACAGTTTAGGGTTTTGTTAGCCTCACTACCGACCCTACTGATGAGCCCCGCGATCGTTTGGGATGACGCAGTACAACCACAGGAAAATTTTAGATAAATGGGCCCACACGTCCAGATTAGTCTAGCACGTGTGGATCACACGGCCTGGCCCAGTTTTCACACGCCCGTGTGGCATGCCCATGTGGGCCCACAGGTTTAGCCCTTGTGGCCCACACGTCCACACTCTAGCCATTATACGGCCGTGTCTTGTATACAGCCTGGCCTTCGTCGATCACATGACCGTGTGGCATCGAGAGAGGAATTTTTCAACTTTCGTTGAATCTTGTTTTTTTTGCGTTTCGGGTACACACCTGACACGATTTCGATGCTACTGCAACCACGAACCCTCCAGAACCTAAAGATCGACATACCAACGCTCAGAATCATACTTAATATACGATTAAATCAAAACCACAAACCGACAATGATCCAAAACAATGTTCATCATTTACCTCAAACTCCGAACAGCTTTGGCTACAATTTCGCAAGAGAAGAGCCCCTATCTTTCCAAATAGTTGCTGCCAAAACCCAGCAATTAGGCTGACGAAAACAAAACATTAACTCTAGAACGACACTAAACGAAACCTATTCTTAACTCGATGAATAAAACTTACCACCACTTACCGCAATATACAAATTCCAAGAGCCAAAAATACCAAGTTTAATGGGAAAACAAAAGAAATAGTAGAATGAGAGAAAATAGTTGACAGAACGATGGAGAACAACAATTGACTTCAAATTTGGGAGAATTTTTAGGAAATTCCAACAAAAGAAAAAATAAAAATAAAATAAAATCACTAGCCCACTAGCAACCAACCTCTCAGAAACCCAACACTATCGAAACTCCTACGCGCAACCGAGTAAAAATAAGTACATACGCTCACGCAAGGATTCGAACACAGGACGTCCAACACACTAACTCCTTTACCACTTAAACCAGCAGGCTCATTCTGATATGGATTTACAAGCAATCTAATATAAGCCCACTGAGTAAGGATAGGGCTTAAGTCAGAAAAAGTACCAAAGGCAAGACTTGAACTTGGGACCTCTCACACACACCCAGAACACTTAAACACTGAAGCAGATACATAATTGTCAAAATTTAATAGAAACAAACTTAAGAAATTTGGGGCGTTACATTAAAAAGGTTCAGTCAACATATTTTCTATATCTTTTTATCCATTCTCATATTTTACTATTGTGGCACGTATATATGTATAGTTGGCTTATACATGTCAGGTTGGTTTTGACTTAAATGGGTCAGATTATTTCAAGTTTAAAAAATATTGGGTCATTTTAACTTCGAATCATTTTGAATTTGGGTTAATTTTGAATTCAAGTCATTCGAATTTACTAGTTGAGTTTTTAGATCTAATCATATTGAGTTTCTATCATTTATGTTTGAACAATTGAGTTCGAACATTACGGGTTCTGGATTTAGGTCATTTTAAATTTGAATTATTTTATTTTTGAGTTATTTTTTGTCTAATTATTTTCAGATCTAGATTGTATTGAATTTGATCAAGTTCATATTCAGGTGAATTAAGTTGAATTTTTTAATTCGAGTCAAAATTGAAACACATTAATTTTAAGTATTTAACTTGTGACATCATTTCAATCATTGAATTGAAAAAAATAAAATAAAAAAATGTGACGGTATATATATCTTTAGACTTATCCACTTTATTATAAAATAATGAAATGAATGAATAAATTAAAGAAAAAATTAATAGGAAGAGACAATACAATATAAGGATAAATGAAAAAACTTTTTATTTCTTTTTTCGTCTGTCCATACAAGTCTTTTACATGTCTCTAATTATAGGGCTTTTAACATAATAGAATCCCTTAAGTTGCAAAGAATAAATAGACTTAATAATAATATAAAACATTGTAATTCCATTGGAGGTTACTACTTTGAGAGTTATGGACATCCATAATAAAAATTATTTATAATACTCTTCCTTGAATGTCCTTAACAAAGAGTGAATATGCCTCGTTAAAACTTTCTTAGGAAAAATTTTCTAGAAAAAAATCCTAGTGAAAGAAAAAGAGCACACTACTCATGTTTATATGCATTGACAAACTTGCCTCATTAAAAACCTTGCGAGTAAAACCCAATAGGATAAAACTTCGTCAAGGAAAAAAGAGTACAATGTGTATTTTACTCCTCTTATTTGAACATCATTTTATAACTCAATAGTGAGATGTTCAATATTATTCATCAATTGTAAATCATCAACATATACAATAAATTTTGTTGATGCGTATTAATATGACAATAAAATATAATTGCATTCTCATGCTTTAGATGTCGCCAATAACTTTATATGTATTGGACACATAAAGAAACGACACTTCAGGACCATCATTTTATAATATAATTGTATGACCATTTGTATTCTTTTTCAATATCTCAAATCTACATGAAGAATGATCCTGGTTTATTTTGATTATATAAACACTATTGGATACTCAATACTAATTCTTTATAATGTCATTGCATGACCATTTGTCCTTATTGAACACTCAATCTTTAGGTCGAGACAAAATTTTATTTTTAGATATACTTTCATTATGAAATTTATCTACTGTATAATTATTACTCTTGAAAATTTTTCAGGAATTCTAATGATATTACATTTATATCAACAATTCTACTTAATTACATACCATTACGAAAGCTACTCAACCAGTGCTCGTCCAATGATCTTGTCATAATTGTGTTACCTTTGTAGGATATCATTAATCTCTTTGGGATAAATTTGTTCTCCCAATGTGATCCTAATTTACCATTACATCTTCCTTTATGAAAAGCTAATTACTATCAAATAGTAATCAAGTCATTTATCACAAAGACAAACGACCCTGACCACGTTTACACATCTATCATGTAATACCAATGGGAGGATATCATTTACCCATTAGTTGGGCTATGAATTTCACTGTTGTGAATGATGCTACATACTGCAGAAGTTATATGCCCAATGCACCAACTTTCGATTCCTTATCTATTTGAACTTTGGCTTTTACTTACATCAAAGTATACAAGTTACACATACATAGTCCATCATCCACTCAGGATTAATGTATGCCACACTATGAACGTAACAAGTGAATAAATACATAAACAAATTTAAGATCTATTCTATTTGGGTCCTATTCGGTGTACTGTCAGTCTAGTTAATCACATCTATGTCTCTATCTTTAAGGAGTCATCCACTCCGATGCTCAAGATAAAACATCTCCCCAATTGAATTTGGTAGACAATATATTAGTTTTTCAACCAATTTGCTCATTTCTGATTAGACTAAGGACATGTTTAGGTTCATCTACTAATATAAGTTGTCTACTCATATTATGATCTGACCATATAATGCCACTTAGTATTAGTTAAATGTTAGATAATCAGTGAGTCAATATTTGCTTTCATTTTGCTTTGCATACAAAAACCATTAAGGGCAATATACAAGGGTATTAATGTAATTAATGGATGTTGTTATTAAACCAATTTGTTCAAAAAAAAATACAAGTATACAAAATAATTTTACTACACTTAGGGCACCAGATCCAACAATAACCCCCTTATCACCTTGTGTAGCATTCTTTTTGGCTCGGGATCAAACAAAATCAACTCATTACTGCTCCAAATCATACAATGGATGATAAAACCAAAGGAAACTAAACAAAATTAAAGAATTAAGTAAATTGAAATTTAACAATAGAAAATAAAGGGCAATGTATAAAAAGTAAAATGCCATATCTATAATTTCAGATATCACTAATTATCTCTCTAACAGGCATGCAAATTATCACAAAATAATTCAACTGCCAAACACAAAATCTCACTGGCAATGACATCAATAACTTGATCGCACCTCGATGTACGTACATTAAGTAAAGAAATTGCAAGCAAATGATATAATGTGCGGTGTTCTACAAGTGTTGCAGGTCTCGTTATAATATTTCTAAGTGTACAATGAAACACTTCTGGAGTATTTCAAGGATTGAACCCAAAGGAGATTGGTTGATAAAATGAATTAACAGTAATAAGCATACAAAATAGTGAGTCCAGTTAGCTAATGTTTAAAAGGTATAGCACGACAAATCATAAAATTAAAGAATTAAACTACTATAATATCTAAAGGACTGAATTGTAAAAAAATTCAAATTATTATAGAAATTATCAAAGACAAATGAAGTTGTTGATTAATATCCGTGTTAATAATTAATTCTTGGATTAGGAAAATAAATTAAATAATTTTCTAATTGGCTTAATTTATACCTCTCAGTCAAAAATTTACCCAATTCGATTTACTCCAATTAATCTCTCGATCTCACTTAGACTAAATGAGGATAATCGAATATATACTCACAAGGGCATAGCCAGGGGGCTAGCAGGGGCCCCAACCCCCCTAAAATAAAAACAATTACATTTAGGCCCTTTTAAAGTTTATAAAATTTAAATTAGTAAAGGTAAATATGCACTTTGGCCCCCCTAAAAATGATAAAAATTTGATTTAATCTTTTAAAATTTATAAAGATATATCTATTAAAATGGTGAAATTGTATTTTTGCTATCGTAAAAATATGCAGTTTAATTTCGATCCCCCTAAAAAAATTTCTAGCTTCGCCCCTACTAGCAGCCACTAATCTAACGATTAACCTAATGAAAAAGTTGTCCCAAAAAATGTTCTACAAGTAATTTATATAGTTTTGACAAGTTTAACATAAGATGGACAAAAAGTCCCTACTTAACATTTGATTTGGCTTGTTTTGACTAAGAAATGCCCTTATAGAATTTGTCTCGTCGAACCTCATTGTTGCAACACCTAAACCTTGGTGTCTTGACATCCTTAATAGCTTACTCCCATGGACATTTAGCAATCTCGGTGTCGCAACCCTAGTCCATCGTGTTGCAACTCTAGCCCCTTGGATAGCTAGGATTTCTCAATCTTGGTGATTACCCTCAATATCATGACCTTAGGAGCTCCATGTCATGACCATAAAACTCGATGTCGCAACTCCATCACCAATTCATCTATAGTGTTTTGTTGTTGAAATTCAAATCCTTACGGTGATGGAATGCTTCAATGTCGCACCATTGAAGATTTGGTGTCGCGACCATGGGCACAATATCGAGGTTTCTTCAAGTTCTCGTCTTGGTCACCTCTTGCATAAGCTCAAATTAATTGTTAAACTCCCAAAGACAAGATTTTGCCATTTTGGTCCCGAAACACACTAAAAATACATAAAACAAAATTCAAAAGTAAAATCTAATAAATGCTAAAAAAAAACATGAAATAAAGCCATAAAATGCTTAAGTATAAGCTCATTACGTGTATAAAAAATGGCTTAATTTGCCATATCAATTTATGGCAGATCAATAACTGATGTGTATATTCATATGCTTGTTATGTTTATAAAATATATATACAATTGACATTATATAATTAGGTAGATAATTAATGATATGTATCACTATATACAATTATATTATTATAATGTATATTTTTATATTAATGATATGTAAGCTTAAACCCTAAACATGCAACTAACTTTATGTCAAATCATAATACATACAGTTACCATTATATAGTTAAGATAGATTATTAATTATATGTCACCTTATCTACAATTATGACATTATAATGTACATTTTTTATATTAATGATACATAATCTTAAACCTTAAATGTGTAACTAATTTTATGGTAGATTATAATATATACAATTAACATGAATTAAGTAATTAAGTTATTTCAGATTGTTATGAAACTTTAAATTGTTTGGAATTCTTAACTTTAAATTGTTATGTTTAATTTGTTATTTACTTTTGTTAATTTGCATTTATTTATTATTAATTATGAATAAAATTTATTTAAAATTAAAATTTTGTTTGATTTTATATTATTTCACGGATTCAATTATTGTGGATTCAAATATTTGACATATGATTGAAAATATTAAATTTGAATTTTTTATTTTTATTTTTTTGCAATTGTTATGTAACACTTAATTTGTTTGAAATTCTTGTGTTTAAGTTATTATGTATATTTAAATTGGTGCGAAATCATTATGTTTAATTTGTTTGAATTGTTATTTAGTATTTTTTTAATATACTTTTATTTATTTTTAATTGTAAATAAAAAATTTTGTTTGATTTTATATTATTTCATGGATTCATATTCAAATTATTGCGGATTCAAATATTTGAAATATGATTGAAAATAATAAGTTCAGAATTTTTTCCATTTTGCTATGAAACTTTTATTTTGTTTGAAATTCTTATGTTTAAGTTATTAGATATATTTAAATTGATGCGAAATTATTATATTTAATTTGTTTAAATTTTTATTTAACTATTTTTTGCTAATTTTCTTTTATTTATTGTTAATTATAAATAAATTTAATTTTTTTGTTTGATTTTATATTATTTTGGGGTTTGGATTCGGTTTTTTTACGAATTTGAATATTTGGAATATAATAATATTTAACTCAGATTAAATTTTGGATAGTAACACCCAAGTAATTTGCGTATTTAAAATTTTAAACAAATCTATAAATTTAAATTTAAATAATTCAAAAATTACAAATATTCGACCCATTACCAATCCATTTTAAACTCACTTATAAAATTGTGCTCATTAATATTCAATGATCCTACACATACATGAATTACCTAATGAAACATGCCATATGCATTTTTATTTTCAAAATAGTTGAAAATTACAATTTAATCTATGAAATAAAAATAAAAAAATCAATTTTCAAAACTAATAAATTACAGTAGAATTTATGTTAAGTAAATTACTTACATTTTTTATTTTAAATATTTATTATATATATATATAAATATGATCAAAAATAATAATAATAATAATAATAATAATAATAATAATAATAATAATAATAATCTTAAACGCTCTACTGACATGTAAATTTATTATTTGTTTAATGTGTATAACTAATTTTCGTCTTATTTAATTGTATGAAAAAATAACAATAAAAAAATCAACACCACTTCAAGGAAAACAACAAAAACGGTAGTATTAATTTAGATCCACAAATAACATCAAAAAAATAGAGAGAACAAATTAAATTGAGGGATTAAATCATAAATTTCACAATAGTTAAGTGACTAAAAAGTAATTTAGCAAAATTGACTCTTTTTCTATCTGTATACGTGTCATAAATTATTTTTAGTTTTTTACTGCATGTTTTTGTTCGATTGAGTTGAAAAAACAAACATAAGGGCAAAGATTCCTGTGTTGTCTGTCTCATCTTAGTCCCCATTGATCCCACTTTCCCTTCCTAGTGTTTTGTCCCCTATCATCATCAACATCATCATCTTGTCAGTCCTCGATAAGCCCAATGTTTTCTATCATTGATGGGCCCAGACCATTCTGATCATGCCACGTGTATACTAACAAGCTCCCCTACGTCACCCGTGGGCCAACTGTGTACAACTTCTGGTTGGTTTTTAGCTGTCAGAACTCGGAAGAATGTGGTTTAACGCTAAAATGCGCACACTGCGTAATCTAGCAAAAAAAACCTTAAAATCATATTAAGCTATATCGGTTTCGATTTCACAATGTTCTCACGGTAATTAAATAAATAATAAAAATTTATTTAAAAAATCAGCTCAATTATTGTTTTTTTTAGTTTTTAATTTTTTTTATCGGTCCATTCGAAAATTAATTCAACCATTATATCTAAATTGATATATTTTTAGATTCTTAATTTAATTTATCTAACCGATTCAAATAACATTATTCCCAACCTTTTAGACTAAAATGAGTATTTTTATTGACAAAATTTAACAAGTAAGTGATTTAATTGTTAAATTTAACGATTTTACTTAAATGATGATTAAATCTTCATTCCACCTCATATAAAATAAAGAGTGTTTTAAATTAGATAGTGAGATTTTGAAATTTTCTTCTCGAGAAAACAAAGAGAAATAGAAGGAAAGAGAAAAGAGTGAAGGGACATCCTAAAAAGGGAGTTAAAAGGGTTGAAGTATAAGAACAAAAATGGTATGTTTTAGCTAATTTGCGAACCTTGCTTTGCTCGTTGGACTGTTTTTCATGTCACTCTTTTTAGGGTTAGGTCATAAAATAATGGTTGGCCTAACCATGCTTATTGGCCACCAATTTTGCCTTTTTTACATACACGACAATTGGGCATTAAGCTTTCTGCAATCAAATTCTCTATTTATTTTTGTACCTATCTTAGTTGGGTTAAGTGGTAAAAAATTGGGTATATTTTAAATATTAGATTCGAGTCTTGTGAGTAAAAGACCTGCATCTTTTTGTTTAGGGTTCGACTCAGTTTGATTCTAAATTTAATTAGGGGGTTTATTTAACTATCGGACAATAGACATAGAAAGTTGTTAAAAAAATGTGATGAGAAAAATGAGTTAAAAAATATGTTGTTATAGCAATAATTATTTTTTATCTTTGTCACTTTCTATAAGAATTTGAAAACAGATAGATTAATTGGAATATAACTTGATTTGATTATAGAAAATCAACAAATCGTATTTTAATTATTCTGGACTCTAATAAACCGAACTAAAAATATCTTGAACCAATAATTTAAATTGGTTATAATTCAGATTGATTTGGATCTATAATGATGGATTCAAAAAATACAACCTCAAATATGAATGGCCCGAACCTAAAAAAGAAACTAAACATAAAACAATCCAAACTCAAAGTTGAAAAACAATCCAAATAAAAAAAGACAAAAAATAAAAATAAAAACTTAAGTATACTCCCTCCATATTCATCTTGACAAGTGTAGTTTGATTGTTCACCAATTACTGAGACCATGTCTTCTTCTTGCTTTCTAACAATTCCATGTTATTAATTGGGATTTGTCTTTACTTAAAAGATATATTCATGTTCCATTGTCGGTTTTGATGTTGTTTCATAACCAACAGCTTTCAATTTGTTGTTTTTTTTTTCATGGGGGTTTCCCATTTGTTAAAATGCATTGCTTTTAGGGCATCTTCTTCCATTTTCTTTATTTTCTTTCAATCTTTTGTCTGACTTAGGTTCAAGATTCTTCCTACTCTTTAGAGTTATTCTTGAAAAATGATGACAAAAAATAATAATAAGTATTTAGTCAAGTCGAAGTTTATTTTTTTTTAAAAAGTATATTAATATTTACAATTTTTTATAAATATATAGACATAAGAATAACTTTAAACTTATTTAATTTAAAATTGTTTTGGACCGAGTAAACCCGAAATCAATTCTTTTTAAACTCAAACCCGACCCATGCAAACATATTTTTCCCAATTTTTATTTTGTTTGATTTCCAAGGATTGTAACCAAAACTTCATAGCTTTCAATTGAAGCCTTGTAGAATTGAAAGTAGTTACCTTAAAGCAATGACAAATACCATAATATGACAAGGAAATCAAAGACCACCCATCAACTTTGCATTTCAAAGATTTCTATATCTGAATTTTTTTACCTTTCTTGAGTGCCTAAATATAACTCTTGAAAAATTACGAATAATGTTAATGATTGAATTGACTTATATGAAAATATAAGGTGGCATATTTATAAATTTTAGTAATATTATAACAAATAGAAAAGTGTGGCACATTGAAAAGGTAGTAATAGAAGAAAGAACATTAAAAGAAATTGAATTTGCAAGCTAGCTACTTGAAAGGTTGGCGGATTTAAGTTTGTTGAATGAAAGACCCAACTAATTATTGGAAATTAATTATGTGTGCTAAAAATAAATATTTTGTTTGCCAAAAGAAAGTTCATGTTAGTGGTGACATGCAAAAATGGTTCATTTATTTGCCTAAATAAATCACTTTTCTAATCTTCCAATTAAATTTTGTTTTGCCAAAAGAGTTTGTGTTAATGGTGCCCTCCCATTTGCATTTCCATCAAAATGGTTCATTTATTTGCCTAAATAAGAAACATTGAGAATGTTAATGAAGTTTAGTTGAATAGTAAGGTTGAGGTTTTGGAAAATTTTTAGGTCTTAAATTCAAGTCTCGCCTTAACAGTTAGTTCGATAATAAATGTGTGGATTTTCCTTCAAATTTATTTTAGTTAATTAATTAGTTGAGTTAATTATTAATTCAATTCTTCTGGAGCATTACAAAGCAAAATTAGATTGATAAAATTTGGTAGAGTGAATGCTTGATCAAATTGAATGAAAAGATTTCAAGTTAGTCAATAATTCTTATTTTATCATTATAATTTTTTTTTAATCGAGTCGAGTAAAATTAAATTCGAGTCCAAGTCAAATAAATTTGTTCGAGTTAAATTAAAAAAAAATGTTAAACTTGACAAATTAAAATGTTATTGATAATATGACTAAATTTCAAGCTAGAGCGTATAAATTGAAACCATATATATTTGAAAACTTTTTAAATTGATTTGGATTTTTTTTTAAAAAAATCTTTTAAATTTAATATTTCCATTTTTTAGAATTTAAATATCTTTTTTTAATTTTTTTTATAAATGATTTGTAATTTGAAGCTTATTTTGATATTTAGTATTTTTTTAGAATGATTAATTTGTTTATTTTCAAAACTAACAAGGACCCAATAGATATTTACACAAATTTATTATTTAAATTGTAAAGTTCAACTTAACTCGAACTCTAAAAACCAACTACTTATTCGAGTTGATTTGAAAAATTGAATAACTCAATTCGATCAACTAAAAAATAAAAATAAAAAATCATTTTTTCATGTGGAATTATTAACAATTAAATTATTAACTAAAATATATTTAAACGAGATAATTTACATAAAATAAAACATATTTTTTATTCTCGAAATCCGTAACAGTTATCTTACCAATTTATTTTCATATTTTCTTAAATAAATTTATATATATATATATATATTTGTTGTCGTAGGTTGTAACTAATGGATATTTCACTTATTATAATCATATAATTAGGGTATCCCAAAGTAAAATTATGGGCTTAAGTCGAAATTATTTAAAAAAGAGGCTCTAAAATAAGTAAACTTCATCAACCCATCTGTTGCTCACTCACCATCCTCAAATATTATGCACAAAAAAACAAAAGAAACAATCATTTTCAATTATTTAAACCAATTCATATTTTAAAAATCACCATTTTTTTATAATTTTATTTATAATTATAAAATTATAATAAAAAAGTTTGTATGTCAAATTATCTAATTCATGACTGATATATATAAAAAAAAAGTTGAAGTATAATTTTTAAATATTCAAATTTTTAAAATTTCGTAATTAAATTTGTATTTTTTGAACTTACATCGATATCAACAATTTACAAATATTGAATTGAATAACTAAAGGGACTAAAGGTAAAAATTTTTATTTTAGGGAAGATTGCGGTCTCAGTCAACCCTCTTGGTATTGGCATCGTTGTCGATATAGGAGGACGTTAGTTCGAGCTTACTAAAGCGCATTTATCCTACTATTTAAAAGTTGGAGAAAAAAATATGAATAGTTTAGGCGGATAATGATATGAAATGAGAAAATATTAAAATAAGTCTTTCTTTAACATCTTAGTCAAATTTAGACAATGCTTTCATTTTATCTATTCATAAAAAATATTTAAGTTTTTATATAATTCGATAAAAACAAATAAATTGTGTTTTGGATTAGATTAATAAAATTTTCCACCATGTAGAATTTGGGTTTTTTTTTTAGGTCCTTTTGGATTCGAATTATTCAAGTTCATCATTCGTGTTTTTCAAATTGGATTATTTTAGTTTTATACTGGGCACAGGTGACATTCAAGTTTGTCATAATTTTTATTTTGGTATCTGAATTCTAAAATTTTAATTTTAGTCCTTGAAAGAAAATTGTAACCTTACTCTTAGGCACTCAAGTTTTAATGATGTGAATTATGATATTAGATTGAATTGAATAAAATAAAAAAGTTGTGGAGTGGTATGAAAATTAAGAGTTCATCTTTTGACTGCACATTTGAGTGGCGATATGAGTTTTACTTTCCCCTTCCATATCGTCACATGAGATTTTAACGTCATAATCATGTGCTAATAAATTATTATACTTTTTTTTATTAAAAAAAAGTGAACTCTTTTGTTTGATTTGGATCTATTTGTTTGTTCTGTTCCTGTTTGTGTAGTGGGAGATTAAATGTTCTTCCATTTTATTTCTATCTAATTTAAACCAAACCCAGTCCTCATTAACCTGCAAAAAAAAAAAAAAAAAAAAAACCCATCTTTTACAGTATCATTTTTGTTTTTTAGAGTTAACTCAGTAGGGTTCTGTTTTTTCTATTTCTTTTTCCTTCTTAATTTGAAGCTATTTTCTGTGTTCATTTATTATATTAGTTTGTTTCTTCAAACTGTTTAATTCTCACGCGAGAAAGTGAAAGAAAATAAAGGTACAGCAGAGACAAAAGGTGAGGAAATTTTAATGAACTCTGGTTTCAGGTTTTTTCAAGCTTAAATTCATAACTGATTTCTGGGTTTTCTTTTTTCTTCTTTGTTTTCAAAGGCTGAATCGAAAAATCGATGAAGGAATCAGAGAAGAGCTTAGATCCACAGTTATGGCATGCATGTGCTGGGCCCATGGTTCAAATCCCACCATTAAACTCCAAGGTCTTTTACTTCCCTCAAGGCCACGCCGAGCACTCACTCGCAGCCGTCGATTTCCCCTCGTCTCCGCCGGTCCCGGCTCTAGTTCTTTGCAGAGTGGCTTCGCTCAAATTCATGGCGGATACCGAAACCGACGAGGTATACGCCAAGATCCTCCTCATGCCGTTACCCAACACAGAGCTCGACCTAGAAAACGACGCCGTTTTCGGCTCCGATAACGCGGAGAAGCCTGCTTCTTTCGCTAAGACATTGACCCAATCCGACGCCAACAACGGCGGTGGGTTTTCGGTCCCGAGGTACTGCGCCGAAACCATTTTCCCGCCGCTGGATTACACGGCGGACCCTCCTGTTCAAACCGTCGTCGCCGTGGATGTCCACGGCGAAACGTGGAAGTTCAGGCATATTTATAGAGGGACCCCGAGGAGGCATTTATTGACAACGGGGTGGAGCACTTTCGTGAACCATAAGAAGCTCGTTGCCGGCGATTCCATCGTGTTCTTAAGGTCCGAAAACGGCGGCCTGTGCGTCGGGATCCGACGAGCCAAGCGCGGGACTGGAAACGGACCCGAAGCTGGGTCTCCATTTTTGTCTTTCTTAAGGGAGGAAGAGGGTAAGATGATGATGATGACCCGAAATGGGGATTGGAGAGGAAAGGGGAAACTGAAGGCGGAAGCTGTTTTACAGGCGGCTACGCTGGCTGCCAGCTGTCAGCCGTTCGAGGTTGTTTATTACCCAAGAGCGAGCACACCGGAGTTTTGCGTTAAGGCGTCGTCGGTGAAGGCGGCAATGAGGGTTCCTTGGTGTTGTGGGATGAGGTTTAAGATGGCTTTCGAGACAGAAGATTCTTCAAGGATTAGTTGGTTCATGGGGACTGTGTCTTCTGTTCAAGTTGTCGATCCCATTCGGTGGCCTAATTCCCCATGGCGACTTCTTCAGGTTTGCGGATTATTATTTGATACATTAAGAAATGGTTACAACATGTGGCGGTTCTTTTAGGTGAATTATTTAGCTTTAAAACTTTATATGTTTTCAGGTTTGTTTAGCATTGTTGTTGGCACTGTAAGGTTTTCATGGCAAAAGTAATGCTAAACCGGTAAAACATTTTGGCTGCTCCAGTTAACATTTAACCGGGGCTAAGCCAGAAACTTTTTTTCGGATGTCATAATTGAATTATAAACTTTTTGGAGCCAATGCAATTTTATCTGTTTAGTGTTGCTTTCGACTTCAAAAGTTATGCCGGATTGTTGGTTCTTTTGGGAGCCTGACTTTGATAACTAATGTTGAAGGTAACATGGGATGAACCGGATTTGCTTCAAAACGTTAAACGTGTTAGTCCCTGGTTGGTTGAATTGGTATCGAATGTGCCTGCCATCCACTTGTCGCCGTTCTCCCCACCGAGAAAGAAGTCTAGGTTTCCCCAACATCTCGATTTTCCTCTTGACGGACAATTTCCTATGTCGGCATTTTCAAGCAATGGCAATCCCCATGGGACCGGCTGTCCGTTAGTTTTATCTGATAATGCTCCTGCAGGCATACAGGGAGCCAGGCATGCTCAATTTGGGTTATCTTTATCCGATCTCCATCTTAATAATAAACTGCAGTCCGGACTTTTTCTGCCCGGTTTCCAGCGGTTCGATCCCCACTCTAGAATTTCCGATGGCATCATGATGGCAAGGCGCCCTAATGGTACTGATAATCTTTCTTGCTTGTTAACAATCGGGAATTCTAATGTGAATGAGAAATCTGGCGACACAAAAAGACACCAGTTTTTACTCTTTGGTCAGCCGATACTTACTGAGCAGCAGCTCTCTCGTAGCTGTTCAAGTGAAGTTGTCTCACAAGTTATTAACGGAAATAGTTCGTTAGATGGCAGTGCTGAAAAAACAAAAGATACTTCTGATGGTTCTCGATCTTCTCTTGAGAAGTCATCTACTGCTGGATTTTTGTGGCACCAGGATTATAGAAGCACGGAAACCGGCCTCGATATTGGCCATTGCAAGGTATTCTTGGACTCGGAGGATGTCGGACGAACTCTTGACCTCTCAGTTCTTGGCTCTTATGAAGAGCTGTACAGGAGATTGGCCAACATGTTTGGAATAGAAAGATCCAAGATGTTGGGCCATGTGTTGTATCGAGATGCAACAGGTGCTGTCAAACAAACTGGAGAAGAACCATTCAGGTATCAATTCGAAAAACCGATTCATCTTTTTCATTCTTTCGATCTAGCTTTGGGTTTATATTTACACAATCTTCCCATGCTATATTGTAGTGCATTTATGAAAACAGCAAAAAGATTGACAATAAGGACGGATTCAGGCAATGAAACTGTTGCAAGGTGAATCGCACACAATTTTTCTTCATTTCCCGAATTTCTAAACCTCGGTTCTCATGGTTATGGGTTTTCCAGGTCTTGGCTTACCGGGATTCGAACAGCCGAAAACGGGCTAGGAGGGCCGAGCAAAAGAGGTCCCTTAAGCATATTTGCGTGATTCGGGGGACCGTTGTGGGAAAAGCAAGCATAGATCATTGAAGAACTTAATAGAACAAAATTTAAAGGGATTTGCTAAGCTCCTCTTGGGGAGTATCTTGTCTGTTAGTGTCCTAAAAAACATTGATGTTAATGTGTTTTAAAGTTTAAGTTTGATGCAATAACACTTCCCATTTGTAAGGAATTTCTGTTTTTATGCATGCTTTCATAATAAAGTGTAGTGCTAGCTCTGACTTGTCTTAAAGCAAACAGTGTCAATCTTAGAGAAGTTTATTGTAAGCTTCGAATTGTCTAAAACCAAACTTGTAAATAATTTTGCATGTTCTAATTAGAACTTGTTAATTGGACGAGTTAAGACAATTTGGTCAGATTATTTATATTTTTCTAACTATTTCGGATTCGAGTTTTTTCGGGTTATTTTAAATTATTTGAATTGAATTAAGTTTGGATTCGAGTTAATAATATCGGATTAAATTAAGACCATTATGATTCAAGGAGCAAAAACATTGGGATCTTTCATGAAACATTAAAATGAGAAATGTTGGGATTATAAACACACAAAACATGAAAGACTTTTGAGTGTTCCAACAGTTTGACGGCCAAGCTGGTCTGGTCTGTTTTAGGTTTGAAAATTCACTGAATTTTGTGAACACTAGACCAAAGCAAAATTACTATTTTAATTTTTTTAAATCCCAACACTAAAAATCTTATCAAAAAAATAAAGGGGGGATTTTAATTTTTGATGCAAATCCCAACAATAGAAGAAAAAAACACCTTATCCTTTTTATTTTTATTGAATGGATTAATTTTTCTGAATTCAGAAAGTAAATTACTATGTATTTATTATATTTTAACATTTATCCTGTTTTAAAAGCTAAATTACTGGATGAAAGTAGTAGTAATAACCCCAAACTCGATTTTGGGGATTGAAGGCAAAATTAAGCATAGAACACTGAATCCGAGAATGTCTTAAATGTTGTAAAAACTTAGTTTGAGCTTTCATCCACTTTGTACAATTAATAATATTTATTTCATCACAATAATTAATAACACTTCATTAATTTTGATGACAAAATTTCAAACTTCCAAACATTAACTTCAACTTAATTATTAGATGTTGACCCCTTGACTACGTGATTATGGATAAAATTGATGGGTTAATATAATTTTTTATCTCTGAACTTAATAATTATATTCAATCAAGTCATTTTGGTCTATGAAGTTAAAAAATGTAAAAGTTTGATGACGTGGTATAATTTCAAAGTATAAAATCTTCAAATTTCAATGGATCTAATTTTCAAGCTCAATTGTTAAAATTTATGTTAACCCAAACTAAAAATATATATTTTTTACTATAGTCATACTTGAAATTAAGGAAAAAAAGAAGGGTCAATTTATGGACTAAAAAGCTTAAATAAAAAAAATTCATTTAACCAAGATTGCCGAGATGATAACTATTTGGATTAATTATAAAATTTTAGGATCAAATTATGTTAAATTATAAAATAAGAGACTAAATCACAAATTTGAGTACAGTAGAAGAACCAAAACCATTATTGGACCAAAAAGGTCTTGTACTTAAGTGTAAACGACAGAGATATGATGACGTGGCGTGAACGGCGTCCACTCGTGCGGTGGACCCCAAAAATTCAATTCTAATGTTTTTCTTTATGTTTTTAAGGTGAAACATCAAAGACTTTGGGTTTGACTTTGGTAAATTTTCCACAATCTGAACGGTTGACATTCATTGCTTCTGTATATGATGTACAATCGACGCTTTTTGCCGCTGTCGTCTGTATATTTTGAAGGACGATATAAGAAAAAGTACAATGAGCAAAAACTCGAGATTTTGACTTATCGTGATATTTTCAATTCATGTTATCACTTCTATTTTTATTTTTCCTGCTCTATTATAAAAATTAAAAGAGTTAATCCACAAATTATAACTAAAATTTTAAATTGATTTTCAAACTCTAAAATTTTATATTTATTTTTCAAAATATTTATATCGGGTATTAACCTGGACACTAAATGTTAATTTAAATATAACGTGAATGCATATTTAAAACGGTTATGTTCTATATAAAGTTTTTATACTATTTGTTTTAATGGATTTAATCCTTTTACTATAATTTCGTTGTTTATAGTCTTATTTATTTTCGAAATCTGTATTTTTAGTCTTATTGTCAATTATTTTTCGTTAATTTTGTCAAATAATTAAAAACCTTTGAAAATATTTCCTTGCATTTTTTGTACAGTTAGATAATTTTTTTGCACGTTAAAAAGAAAGCAAAAATTTATAATATTCTTTTAACTGTAAGAAAAATAGCAATGTATATATGTCACATCATCATATGTTTAGGAAAGATAAGCTATGTGAAAGTATTTAATAAAATTCACCGAAGAAATTGGACTCAAAACTAAAAAATACACATTCCAAAAAGTTAAGGGTCTAAATATATTGAAAATAAATAGTAAAGGAACCTTCCATAAAATTTTACCATTTAAATCAAGTTGATCAAATAGTGTTCTTAATTTTATTAAAATGATATTTATTTTAACTCATCATATACTTGTATCCTTGTTGTCCGTGCGATAGATATACATGAAATTACAATTTGATTCACTTGTTTTAAATATATTTCATGTTAAATATGAATCGATATTTAAAAATTGTAAAGACCCAGTTTTTAGTGGTATAAAAAATTTAGGTTTTAGGATCTCCATTTTCGTAAATATTAAATAAAGATATTTATAAAGTTATTATATAGATGAATTGAAATTTGGATAGTCAATTTAGCCGAAATAGTGGTTAATTAGGGTCCAAAGATTAAATTGCAAAATCTAATCGTTATAGATTTTTAATTAGAAAATGACTTGGGGACTTAATTTCAATTAACCAAAGGTCCAAAACAACAATTAGACCATGCTAAAGTGAGTGGTAGTGGACGGTATGTTTATATGGCCATTACCTTAAGTGAATTAAGATTTATTTAATTAAAATATAGTTAATTAAGTTATTAGGAAATTAATCCAAGTAAAAATAGAAATGTAAGTGGAACGAGAGAGGAGATATCATCTTCTCCAACCGCCCTGGAAAGAAGAAGAGAGGAGGACTCCATTTCTTAGGGTTTCAAGCTTTTAGTCTTTAATTCAACTAACGTTGACATGAAACCGTCGAGAGGGAAAGGAAAATCAAAAATCGTAGACGAATAGCTCAAAATTTTGGTTTGTATTTCTGTGATTCAAGACCAATTTAATTATTGCATATGATCATGTTATTTTGCATAATATACTATTGTGGTGAGTTGTTATTGGATTATTGAATTGAATTGCTACGGTTTAGATTGAATATCAAGATAGGGACTAAATTGAATAGAATAGAAAGTTGTATGAATTGATTGATATGTGATAATTGGTGTAAAATTGAGTTGAAATATGTTGTTTATATGATGATTTGATGAATTGATGTTTTATTTGGATATGATTAAATATGATTTGAACGATGTATATAATGAATCGAAAATTTAGTTACCCTATTAGTTATTCAGACCGAGTTGGATATAGTTGGCATGCCATAGAGTCAGATTATTGATTGAAAGCCATTATTACTGGGCAAATCGGGGTGGCAGATTGTACATATAGAGCCATTGTTTTCAGGCAACCCGAGGCTATAGAATAGTCGGATTGTGAAAATAATCATTACAGGGCAACCTTGGGTGGTAGTATGTACATGTTAGCAACATCTTTATTAGGCAACCTGGGGTGACAGATCCGCATATCCATTTCTAGTTCGTATCTAGTTAATAGGGTTATAAACATATGAATTGATTAAATGGTATTAGGAATGGTAAATGAAATTGAGATGCAATATATGACAATATATGTAATGAATTGAAAACAAGCCCTAGGGGCTGAATGCGAGTGAGAGAGCCGACGGGCTCAGAAATAGTTAAAAATCATGTTTAAATCTGAATATGTATATTTAATGTTGATGTTATGCTATCAATTGGTATGATATTAAGAAAGAAATGGTACCTTTATTGTTGAATAGCATAATTGGTATTGTTTTGGTACTTATTTGGTGATTGAAGCATGTAATGAACTTAATTGAGTTAAGTAGTAATGGTAGCTAAGACATGAGTATGTGCAAAATTGGTTTAATGCATATTGTAATAGGCCAATTTAGCCCAAGCCTATACAAAAAATAATAAACTCAAAATAATAAAACAAAGTTCAAGTCCAGTCCAAAATATATCATTGGGCCCGATCGGAATGGCCCATTACTTGAAAAGATTGAAGGTCCATCTACAAGCTTGACGTATATGGAAACACAATCTTTAAGGATATACAATCTTAGATATGATATGCAAATCTTAGATATGATATGCAATTCTAGAAGATATGATATGCAATCTTAGATATGATATGCAATCTGAGAAGATATGATTTTGTAATCTTAGAGATTTAATTTGTAGATACTTTTTAATCTTAGTCGTTGATATAATTGATTTGTATCATTGGATTTGGGGAGGCTCAACTATAAATAGATGCCTCTCCCTTCATTGTAAAATACACATGAGTTTTGAGGAAGCAATAAGAATTCTTGAGAACATTCACTCAAATTTCTCTCCCTCTTGCGTTCTTATTTTCTACGGTTTGTTCTTATTTTATTCTTCATTTATCTTCGTTTTTTCAACATTTTTATTTATCCATTTAATTGTTTAATTATTTATTATTCTTTTTATTTTATTCGTTTATTTATTATTTCGGTATAGAGATTTATTTTATTTTCACACTTTTGCAAATTTGTATTTTATTTATTTATTCCAAAATTTTATGTGGTATTTATTTCAAGCTGTTTTATTTTATTATTTTATTATTTTACTTATTTTAAATAGTTTTATTTTGATTAAATTTTTTTTATATTATTACTTTAAATTATCTTATATAATTCATTTTTCTTATTGTTTTATATAACGATTATTTTAAAGTGGTTTTATTTTATATCATTTTAAACTATTTTATATTATCTATTTTAAGTTTTCGTATATTGTTTATTTTAAACTTATACGTATCTTTTTAGGATTTGTCACATATCATTTTTTAAGTCATTTCATATATTATTTATTTTTATCTCTTTTTTTTGGATTTATTTCAAACTTTTACATATATTGCCTACTTTAAAATTTTTATACATGAATTTATTTTTAAATTGCTTTTTATTGTCAATTTCAAAATCCTTTTCTTTCACATTATTTGTTTTAACATTGTCCATTATTATTTGAAAGCTTGGTACATTTTGTTTTTTATTTGTTTTTTAGATTCGTTCTTTTTTTTAAAAAAAAAATTAATCTTTATTTATTAATGTTGCCAAATATACCTTCATATTTCAGAATCCATGATTTTTTAAATTTAAAAATAATGCAATATTCGATATTTGGGAGTTTTGAGAAAATCGTGCCCTAACTTACTGGGTTTCGATTTTTCTCATTAAGTCCAAATGATTGAGTACCCTTTTTGAAATTAAAACATATAAATTTTTAAATAAAAAGCCTATTCTCGGGAATTTAAGATGCTGTGTCCTAACTCACTGGATGCGACGTTTTGTCATCTTGAGGCAAGGATTTCTAAAAAGCAAAGGATATTCGGTGTTTGAAAAATTCGAAAGATCGTACTTTAACTTATTGAGTTTCGATTTTTCTTATAAAATCCAAATTATTGAATGTCCATTTAAAGGACATAAGTTTTAAAAATCAAAAGGATCATGTTTTAAAATCTTTTTGAATTTTTGACATTAGGACAATAACTAATCAATCTGGTACCAATTTTGGGCGTTACGAGGGTGCTAATCCTTCCTCGTACGTAACCGACTCCCCAACCCGTTTTCTTGAATTTCGTAGGCCAAAATCAATGTTTTGAAATAAAATATTTTATAAGGAAATCCGATCACACCTAAGCAATAAGGGATTGGTGGCGACTCCATTTTCGTTTTTAAAGTCGATACCAGTTTTTATAAAAACTTAAAAATGGTTTCGACAGCTTGGCGACTCCGCTGGGGACCAATAAGAGAGTCAAGTCATAAAATTGATTATTTCATGTCCTTTTGTCCAAATAAAAAACTGGTTTGAAAAACTATGATCCTTTTTATTGCATATGGTTCTAATTTTATATCTTTTCATTGCATTGCATGACCGTTGTGGTCACACCTTTAAGTGGGAGCGAGAAGCTATGCCTTCGTGAGGTTTTCACCTCCGCATGGGCTAGTGGATTGCTTCCGGGATACATCTGTACCTATGTCTTCGTGAAGTTTTTACTTCTGCATGGCCATAGGGAAATGTATTCCCCTGAACCGAACTCGGTCTGTATGAGCCTATAATGGGTGAGGATCGAGGAATCTGCTGGTTTGGGTACCTCAACTTTAGAGCTAAACCACACGTAGAAAATGTAAGAACTCACCCTAAGTAGAACTATGCCAAACCTTAGTAGTTACCCAGATAGGTGTTCGTTTATTTTACTTGCTTTATATTTTATTCCATGGTACTAACTTGTTATGTTTTATTCTTTTGTGCATGTCATTTCATATTTTAAGAGGTATCGATTCACGGTCAGTTTCTAAGTTAGAAAGCTAGTTATGGAGAATGAATTCCTTGATAAAGTGGAAGACAATGCAGCCGTCCGCATGTGGTCAGAGCGAACGCAATTAGAGAAAGGTGATAGCTTAGCTGAGGGGTATGTGTCGAAACTACGGGATTTTGCTCATAGTAGTGTCACGCAAAATGAGCTCCAGGAGTTAAAAGGGAATATGGACCCAGTGGGATGATGAGGCAAAACAGTTGTTCTATCATAATTATGGCGATCTACCTTACTTGCTCGACGTCAAGGTAGATAAGTATTTGTTCCAGGCTATGACTCAGTTTTGGAACTCTCTTTATAGCTGTTTCACTTTCGAGAAAGTAGACTTAGTGACCACGGTGGAGGAATATACAACATTGCTTCGCTGTTCAAGAATCCAAGTCAACAAAGCTTATTCTGGGGCTGCTAATGACCCAACTTTTATGAAGAAATTAATGAATATCACGGGGATGAGTGAACAGTGGGTTGTAGCTAGAATTCAAGAGAAATGTGAGGGTAAATGCATACCTTGGGTGAGTTTGAAGGATCTGATCCTAGCATATCCAGATGTAAAGAAGAAGATTGACGTGTTTGCCTTGTGTATTTACGGTTTGGTAATTTTTCCTAAAGCTCTCAGACATGTAGATGAAGCAGTTACTGATTTATTCGATTGACTTGACCAGAATATAAGAAGCTACGTCTATCGATGAAAAATGCCAGATTGGGGAATACTTCGGAACAGTGGCAACAGGAGATCCGAGAGGAAAAGGCCAAAGTTGACCATTGGGAGAGGAAGTTCCGAGAGATGCAGATGCGAAACAAGGCCCTAAAAAGGAGTTTGGCAGAAGGCCAAAAGGAGAAGCGTGGATTAAAGGCTAAAGTGACTAAACCGGGACGGTCTCTTCACCACCATCGAAGCCTTAATTTTTCAATCGAGCTGAAGTCAAGTCTGAACAAGATTGAGGAAATGAAGCGCAAGATCGAGAAATTAGAATCGGCGTTGTAGAATTGTGAACTCCAGATTGAGTTTCTTGAAGCAAGAGAAGGGCATTGGAAGGAAGAGCTCTACCATTCCCATGACCAAGTTAGAAATTGGGATTATCTCATAGGTGAAGCAATAGTTCAAATTCGAGAGGTAGCTGATCACCTACAGGCTTTGGCAGTACAGGCTGATACATTGAGCATGAAATATGAGTTACTATCAGATTGTGATCGAGAGCTAGCCTTTTTGTTTGGGAAGATCAAAACTTTGGGCCTTAGGGCTAAAGCATATTTGTAGTCCATTTTATGTAAAGGATTTTGTTTTCTAATAAAGTTTTCTAAATGAAGTTGAATCTGAATCGATGCCTCCTTGCATTCATGCATTTGCATTACATCACATCATATGCATTTAAGTCCATAGAGAGAGCCTAATTAGTTGAAATTATCAGAGAAGAGAGAAAGAGAGAAGGAAAAATCTGGAAACTGAACACCGTTACGGTACAAGTGCCAAGACAAAGAAAATGGATCAAAGACTTGAACAGTTTCAAAGAGACATGCAAGACCAGATACAAAAGCAATTAGCAAAGCCCCAACAGGAGATGAGAGATCAAATACTGGAAGCCCAAAGAAATATTATGGCTCAAATGGCTCAGCTACTGAACGAGGCAATGGACAAAAAAAAGGTCACATAATTAATGTTGAAGATAATAAGGACTTTCCTCGGGGTTTCACCCCACCGCATGCTCAAACACAACCTGAGGAACATCCCCGAAGGCTATCTGTCACGATTAGGCCTCAACAAGGGCAAAATGACACTGGAGTGCCCATGAATTTCCAAGTTGGCACAAGATCCAACCCAGGAGATAACCTTGCTAATCCTGTTATCCCTGACTTAGATATAGCAGAGAGGGAGGGGATAAGAACTGAATCTTCAAGACAGTTAGAAGATTGTTGTAGATGGTTGAAAGAAAAATTCAAGGCTTTAGAAAATGCTGATAATCATCATGGAATTGATGCTAAAGACTTGAGCTTGGTTCAAGATTTGGTGCTTCCTCATAAGTTCAAAATGCTAGAATTTGAGAAGTACAATGAGACCAGCTGCCCTGAAGCCCATATTACTATGTTCTGTAGACAGATGACCGGCTACATTAACAATGATTAACTTTTGATTCATTGTTTCCAAGATATTTTGGTGGGGGCAGCGTCCAGGTGGTACAATCAACTCAGCCGTGCTAAGATTAGTTCTTGGAGAGACCTAGCCCAAGCCTTTATGAAGCAATACAATCATGTCACAGACATGTCGCCTGACAGAATCACGCTGTAGAATATGGAAAAGAAGTTAAATGAAAGCTTCAAGCAGTATGCGCAAAAATGGAGGGAAGTTGCCCTACAAGTTCAGTCGTCGCTTTTAGAAAAGGAGACCACCATGCTTTTCATCAATACTCTAAAAGCCCCATTCATTAACTATATGTTGGGAAACGCCACCATAAGCTTTTCAGATATAGTAATGTCTGGCGAGATGATTGAAAATGCGGTAAGGAGTGGGAGAATAGACACGAGAGAAAGTGTCAAAAGATCAGCCCCGAGAAACAAGGAAAATGAAGTGAGTGTCCTGAACATGCATCTCAAATCAATCACCGTAAGCCAACCGAGGGCTGTAACCGCTAGCTATCAAGGCTCTTCAAGGTGGGAACCCAATTTGAGGCAAAATACAGAAAAGCTCTAGTTCACACCCATCCCGATGACATATAAAGAGCTGTATCAGAATCTTTTTGATGTGCATGTGGTGTCCCCATCCTACTCGGAACCTGTGCAACCTCCATTCCCAAAGTGGTATAATGAGAATGCACAATGCGAGTACCACGTAGGAATAACGGGTCACTCAATTGAAAACTGTACTACGTTTAAAAAGTTGGTTGAAAGGTTCATTAAAATGAGAATTGTAAAGTTCGACATTTCATCAGAACCTGATCACTTCGACGAGGCAGTAAATGCGATAATTGAAGAATGAGACAAGAAAGTTGCGACTCCTTGAAGAAATCAAAAGCGAAGAGGGAACCAGGGAACGAGGTTTCCAAGCCCTTGCGTACTTGGGATTATTTTGAATAATGGGATTGTGGAAGAGATCCCTGTATTTTTAGAGCTAATCTAGAGTAATATTCAAAACACGCTTGTTGCCTTAAGCCTAGAGGCAATAAGAACACTTTTGTGAAATAGGCTTGTGTCCAAAATTTTTATTTCAATAAAATACATCTTTTTGAGCAAATATTCTTCATTTCATACTGAAAAAACAATTGTTCTTAGTTTTTTTTCTTTTGTTTGTTCTTTGGACTTTCTTTCAAATATTCTTTCATTATTCATTCATAACCATACAAATAATCATTCTTTGAATCATTTATTCTTTGGAATCTTCCTTTGAACCTATAATAAGTCTTCAGATATCAACGATGTGAGCAACGCCGCTACTGACTCAGAGTCTCCTTTCGAGTAAGATATGTGTTTAGAGAGATATCAGGATTTTGAAGATGACAGAGATTGTAACCTATCTTCTGATTTGTTAAGGATGGTAGAACATGATGAAAAATAGATCCTACCTTACATAGGGTTAATGGACATTGCGAGCCTAGGAAAGGGGTGAAGATCGAAGCCTATCTCACTACAGAAATAAGGCGAGACATTATTGAGTTATTTTCTAGAATTCAAAGATGTTTTGCATGATCATATCAAGACATGCCTGGGCTACTAAGACGTGGGCTAAACATGAGGATCAGGTACTGTTGGTCTACCATGAAAGGAGGGTTGCATCAGTTATACCGCAAATACTGAATTAAAGAAAATGAGATTTATGTAACTCTTTCATTTTCCTCACAGACTTTTCTAAATGTGGGGCATGGATGTTATGGGGTCGATCTCGTTAAAAGCTTTTAGTTGACATCAAATTATCTTTGTGGTCATCGATTACTTCACTAAGAGGGTGAATGTTACTTCATATGCCAATATTGCAAAGTCGACAGTCATCAAATTTCAAAAAAAAAATATCAGGCGCCGATAAAAAATGCCAAAAAGGACAATGTCAAAAGTTTGTAGTCTGTTCAAAGATCAGATACCATATCATAGAGCAACAAAGGCAGCCAAAAAGAAAAAAAAAACAAAACAAGAATTGTAGGAAAGATGACCAAGACTTGTAAAGATTGGCATAAGAAGCTACCATTTACTCTCTATGCTTATCAAACGTCGACCAGGACTTTCACTGGGGCAACACTTTTCCCATTGGTTTATGGAATAGAAGTGGTTTTGCCCATGAAATTCGAGATTCCTTTACTCCAAGCTTTGATTGAGTCAAGAATTGAATGAAGTAGAATGTCTCCAGTGAACTTGGCTGAAGAAAGGGTTTGAAAGTATTCATCATAGTCAAATGTACTAAAAATGGATGATGCTGATTTATGTCGAAAATGGTCTACCCAAAGGAATTTTATGATGGGCACCTGGTATTGAGGAAGATCCTTCTTATACAAAAGGATTTCAGAGGAAAGCAGATACCAAACTGGGAAGGACCTTATGTAGGGCTTGTTCTAGATGAGCATTGATATTGACCGAGACGAATGGCGAAGACTCGCTCAATTCGGAAAATTCAGGTTCAGATAAGAAGTATTTTACTTGAAAGGGAAAGGCCAAGGTGAAAACCCGCAAAGGGCTCATTGAGATCAAATTCAAAAAAAAAAAAGGAGAGGCCAAGGCGAAAATCCATAAAATGCGCTTTGAGACCAATGGGATTCTGAGCTGAAAACCCGAAAAAGGCGGCTCAAATTTTGATCAAAGATAGGGCATGTAGTAGTCTTGCTATGCCTGAATTAACAATGAGGAAGTATGCTACATCTTAGGGCATTAACAAAGTACTCTGGATCCTCTAAACACGTATTGAGCTCAAAATGGTCCTCAAGAAGTTTGTACAGAGAAGCTCAGGCTGCGATGTCTGGGGCACCTAGCTTTTATCTTACCCATTTTGAATTTGCTATTTTTGATTACTTTATTCTTTTCAAGATACACCCCAATCAATTTTCTTTTATTGCCTTGGTTATCTTTGATTAACTTGTTTGTTTCGAGCTATACTCCTGATTAATTTCTTTCTCGTCCATTGTTGTGATCTTTTTCAAGCATTTTATATTGAAATAACGATTAATGGACTAATAATACTTTCATAAAAGGAGTTTCGCATATTACTCTAGAAGCTTCTAAATAATATGAGACTCTGAAACAGGACTATTGTTTAGAACTCACCAAACCTAAGGGTTGGAAACATTGAAAGATGATTATCTCTTCGGATTTTTATTGGATAAGACATTTCTTCGGTGATACCATCTCGACAAATGACGAACAATGTCAACCCAAGTGTAAAAGGGGATCATTCTCGGGAAAAGAAAAATGATAACCTGCATTCATGCAAATTTCAGGCACATACATCTGGTCATTACACCCTGGGAATGGTGTAACAGATTAAATTGATTAAAGACGATACAAATTCTATACCTCTGAGTGGTAACAGATTGGATGGAAAAAACCAAATGTTATTCCCCTGAAGTTGCAGTGGGAGGTACAAACTTTATGTCCCAAGGTTCAAATGGAGTGGACTCAGAATTACCATAGGGCAAATTATTTGAGCAGAATATGATTGATGCTTCATGAGGAACAAAGATGAAACCTTGACGAATAAATGAGTGATGACACCTGAAATAGGAATCATTCTCATAACATTTTTGCATTCATATATCATAGCATGTCTAAATAGGAGCATTTGACACATTTCGATCAAGGCATCCTAACTATTAGGCATAAGCATATACCCATTCTACAGGTTATGTCCTCTAGAGGACAATGTAGTAAGGTAGATTGAAGATATTAGTCTGGTCTCCTCGAGTTTATAGTGGAGCAGACTAAAAATAACATATTTGGCATTCCTGAAGTTGCAGTGAAGCATATCAAAGACATCAGATCTTGTCCCCCTGAGTTTGCAGTGGAGCAGATTAAAAATAACAGATCTGGTATTCCTGAAGTTGCAGTGAAGCAGATCAAAGACATCAGATCTTGTCTCCCTGAATTTGCAGTGAAGCAGATTAAAAATAACAGACCTGGCATTCCTGAATTTGCAGTGAAGCTAATCGAAAACATCAGTCTGGCGTCCCTGAGTTTGCAGTGGAGTAGATTGAAGATAGCAGATCTTGTCTTCTTGAGATTGCAGTGAAGTGGATCGAAGATACCAGTCTGACATCCCTGAGTTTGCAGTGGAGCATATTGAAGATAATAGATCTTGTCTTCCTGAGATTGCAGCGAAGCAGATCGAAGATACCAGTCTGGCATCCCTGAGTTTGCAGTGGAGTAGATTGAAAATAGTGGATCTAACCTTCCTGAAGTTGTAGTGAAGCAGATCGAAGACACCAGTCTTGTCTCTCTGAGTTTACAGTGGAGCAGACTAAAAATAAGTAGATCCGGCCTTCCTGAAGTTGCAGTGAAACAGATTGAAAATATTAGCCTACTTCCCTGAAGCAGACTGAAGATAGCAAATCTTATCTTCCTGAAGTTGCAGGAAGCAGATCAAAAATGTCAGCCTTGCCTCCCTGAAGTTACAGCGGAGCAGACTGAAGACAACAGATCTTATCTTCCTGAAGTTGTAGGAAGCAGATCGAAAATGTCAGCCTTGCCTCTCTGAAGTTGCAGCGGAGCAGACTGAAGACAGCAGATCTTATCTTCCTAAAGTTGTCAGGAAGCAGATCAAAGATATTAGCCTGCCTCCCTGAGTTTACAGCGGAACAGACTGAAGACAATAGATCTATCTTCCTGAAGTTGCAGGAAGCAGATCGAAGATATTAGCCCGCCTCTCTGAAGTTGTAGCGGAGCAGACTGAAGACAATAGATCTTATCTTCTTGAAGTTGCAGGAAGCAGATCGAAGATATTAGTTTGCCTCCCTGAGTTTGCAGTGGAGCAGACTGAAAATAGCAGATCTTGTCTTCCTAAATATTGTAGTGAAGTAAGATCAAAGATACTAGTCTCACTTTCCTGAAGTTACAGTAGGATGTATTAAATCTACAAGAGCAAGTATTATCTCCCTAAAGTTGCAGTAGAATAAGATTAAAGCTACAGATTCAATCTCCTTGAAGTTGCAGTTGGGTTAGAGACTACTTGATGAAGATGAGGATCAAGAAGTTAAGGATCGGCAAGACCAGGCAAAATTGGTCCTTTTATAGTCTTTGCTCCATTCTTGTTACATGACAATGAGCAAAGAGGGGCAGCTGTAATAGGTCAATTTAGCCCGGGCCCATACAAAAAAATAATAAACCCAAAATAATAAAACAGAGTCCAAGTCCAGTCCAAAATATATCATTGGGCCCGATCGGAATGGCCCATTACTTGAAAAGATTGAAGGTCCATCTACAAGCTTGACGTATATGGAAACACAATCTTTAAGGATATACAATCTTAGATATGATATGCAAATCTTAGATATGATATGCAATCCTAGAAGATATGGTATGCAATCTTAGAAGATATGATATGCAATCTTAGAAGATATGATTTTGTGATCTTAGAGATTTAATTTGTAGATACCTTTTAATCTTAGTCGTTGATGTAATTGATCTGTACCGTTGGATTTGGGGAGGCTCAACTATAAATAGAGGCCTCTCCCTTCATTGTAAAACACACATGAGTTTTGAGGAAGCAATAAGAATTTTTGAGAGCATTCACTCAAATTTCTCTCCCTCTTACTTTCTTATTTTCTACGGTTTGTTCTTATTTTATTCTTCATTCATCTTTGTTTTTTCAACATTTTTATCTATTCATTTAATTGTTTAATTATTTATTATTCTTTTTATTTTATTCATTTATTTATTATTTCGGTATAGAGATTTATTTTATTTTCACACTTTTGCAAATTTATATTTTATTTATTTATTCCAAATTTTTATGTGGTATTTATTTTAAGCTGTTTTATTTTATTATTTTTGATATTACTTATTTTAAATATTTTTATTTTGATTAATTTTTTTTATATTATTACTTTAAATTATCTTATATCATTCATTTTTCTTATTGTTTTATATAACGATTATTTTAAAGTGGTTTTATTTTATATCATTTTAAACTATTTTATATTATCTATTTTAAGTTTTCGTATATTGTTTATTTTAAACTTATACGTATCTTTTTAGGATTTGTCACATATCATTTTCTTTAAGTCATTTCATATATTATTTATTTTTATCTCTTTTTTTTGGATTTATTTCAAACTTTTACATATATTACCTACTTTAAAATTTTTATACATGAATTTATTTTTAAATTGCTTTTTATTATCGATTTCAAAATCCTTTTCTTTCACTTTATTTGTTTTAACATTGTCCATTATTATTTGAAAGCTTGGTACATTTTGTTTTTTATTTGTTTTTTAGATTCGTTATTTTTTTTATTAAAAAATTCATTAATATTTATTTATTAATGTGGCCAAATATACCTTCATATTTCAAAATCCATGATTTTAAATTTAAAAATAAGGCAATATTCGATATTTGGGAGTTTTGAGAAAATCGTGCCCTAACTTACTGGGTTTCGATTTTTCTCATTAAGTCCAAATGATTGAGTACCCTTTTTGAAATTAAAACATATGAATTTTTAAATAAAAAGCCTATTCTCGGGAATTTAAGATGCCGTGTCCTAACTCACTGGATGCGACGTTTTGTCATCTCGAGGCAAGGATTTCTAAAAAGCAAAGGATATTCGGTGTTTGGAAAATTCGAAAGATCGTGCTCTAGCTTACTGAGTTTCAATTTTTCTTTTAAAATCCAAATTATTGAATGTCCATTTAAAGGACATAAGTTTTAAAAATCAAAAGGGTCGTGTTTTAAAATCTTTTTGAATTTTTGACATTAGGACAATAACTAATCAATCCGGTACCAATTTTGGGCGTTACGAGGGTGCTAATCCTTCCTCGTACGTAACCAACTCTCGAACCCGTTTTCTTGAATTTCATAGGCCAAAATCAATGTTTTGAAATAAAATATTTTATAAGGTAATCCGATCACACCTAAGCAAAAAGGGATTGGTGGTGACTCCATTTTCGTTTTTAAAGTCGATCCCCATTTTTATAAAAACTTAAAAATGGTTTCGACACATATCTATATAGAAATGAAAGAACTTGGCATGATTATCATGAGATTAGGTTTAAATGGTATGTGTGCGTATATATAAGATTGCATTTTTGGCTTGAATCATGGATTTATCATTGAGCGTATTTGCTTGGCGTACGATTTGTTTTCTTCGTGCACAAGTATAATAGATTCTCGATTGTATGAGCAGTTGATCTAGCATCCCGGAAGCAACCCTCGATTTAAAAAAGTTTGTTTATGTTTCGTTTTTGTGTCAATATGGCATGTACCTAGGTTGAGTCAAATTTGGTATAAAACTATGTTTATATACACTTTTGGTTTAGAAGGTTAATGTATGATCTTGATTAATAGAATACAAATTGTAAATGGATTCAAATATGGTTTGAAATGGAATGGAATGTTGTAATTGTCAATTGCCTTGGTAAATATGTATGTGTTTTTGAAGGTTTGGAATGAATTATACTAATTAGTTAACTTATAGGTAATATAGTATTGGTAGACCATTGTTAAAGGTGTTTTGTTATGTTTGAGACTTAGAGATCCTCTGTTTTGGCTAAAAATGTGGTTTGATTTTGCATATGTATTTGTTTGAAAAATGAAAATTGAAGTTTTGTTTGGAAACTGCAAAAATAGGATATCATGTCACAAGGTCAGGTGCATGTTATCGCAACAAGATTAGGCCACCATGCCATGACATGATGTCGAGCATGGGTAGTTGAGATGAGACCTAAACAGTATGTTGTGTCGCAATAAGAAACCCCTTGTTGTCGTGACATCAACCTGAAAATTTGAAAATATTATCATTTAGTCATTTTTTTTTACCTCAGGTTAGCATTAGAATTTTCGTAAGCTCGTAAAGACCCAAAAATGAATATGAATAATTTTATATACTTGTTCAACTTATATTGGAATGTTTATGTTATAAATTGAATTGTGTATTGATTGTAGTTGTTCCGGCAACAGATATGACACCTTGTAACTCGAACCCGAAGGCCAGGTTGGGTATAGGTGTTACAAAAATAGTAACTAACATTGTTATCAATTTAGACCTACTAATAATATTATAAAAGTAGAATGACCAAATTATGTCAAATTAAAATAAAAGGGAATAAATTTCAAATTTCATCATAATAAAAGAACTAAAACCTAATGTAAACCAAATATATATAGTCATTTCATAAAAAATAATATATATAATAACCTTCCTAAATTTTCTTCAAATTATTTTTTTAATATGTCAAATCCAAGATATCCATGTGACAGAATTAAACAAAAAGAATCAAGAAACTAAGAACCAATCTAAACTATAGTGTTTGGATGGTATTTAGTTCCCAAGTTAAAAAAACACCTTTACTCAAACTAAATTGAGTTTTATTTTTTATTTAATTTTTTATTTAATTTTTGTAGTGTAAAAATAAATATTATATATTTAAAAATAGTGAATACAACTTAAAAGTATTGTTTTTTTCAAAAAATAATAAAAATAAGAGTTGTTGATTATTTTCTATTTACTTGAGAAATTATTTTGTCAAAATAAAGTCCAAAAAACTTCAAACTTAAAATTAATATTAAAAAAAAAAGAGAATCAAATTATCATAGACTGTTAAAAAAAAAAACTCAATCGAACTGAACTGAATTGAACTCAGTGCAACCATGCAATAGGAATACACATGCTCACAATTTGATTCATGTGTTCTAAAAATGATGTGTGTTAAATCCAAACTAGTATTTAATGGAAACAACTAATGGTGTTATTAATTTGGACTTGCTTATAACATTATAAAAGTAAGTTGATCAAACTATGTAAAATTAAAGTGAGGAGATTAAATTTAAAATTTCATCATAATAAAGATAAAATTATAAATAAACCGTATATATATATAGTAAACAATAATAATAATTTCTTGTAATGGAAGTTCAACATAGGTATCGAAAAGTATATTTAATATTTTTGGTATGATCAAGGTATGTTTCATGTCCGTTTTACAATCCAAAAAGACTAATCATTTTAAGATTCGTAGTTGCTTCTCCCAACAATGTTATCTTTAGGATTTGAATCTGAATTCCCTCCTTACGAATACAATACACCTTATCACTGTACCCAATACTTATTAGTATACTCATATAATATTCGTTTATATATACATATTTTTTTTGGGTATATTTCGATTTTTAATTCAATTATAATTTCGATATATGATTCCATTTTGGTGTTCTTATTGCGCCGATTATACTTTGAAGTTTGGACAATTTCATTAAACATGTCTAAGCACAGGTAACGCACTTAAAATCTTGTTGTAGTCGATTTAATGAGTAAATTTAAAAGTAATACATGTCTTATTTAGAGTGTAATAAAAGAAATTAAATATTAGAAAATATGTGAATGTTGTTAAAATATTCGAGGCGAGATGGGGATAGTCAAAATAGAAGATGATGAGATATGAAGAAAAAGAAAAATAGAATGTGGGCTTTGCTCAATCAATCAACCAACCAACAAATTATATTCAAACATGCAATGAAATCAACCTTGTAACCTTGTACACACTCACAAACTATAGATTGTGTGGTCTTTCGATATTCAAGTCACATTGATGGGAGTGTATACAAATCAATTTTTTTAAAATTAACAATATATTAAATTTCGAAATTGTTAAATTGGATTGATTAGGTTAAATTTAATTTAATTTTACTTAAGTAGGTTAAATTGATAATTTCAAATGAGTAGTCTATATTGTAATAATAATTTTATCTAAATCTAATTCAATAGTCTAATTACCTAATTAAATCTCTTCTTTACCTAAAAAATATAAGGGATACGTAACATTTAATCTCTAAATTTGATAACTTTTTCCACCTATGCACATCAATTCTGGAACTCAACTTGACCCCTAAACTTAGATTCTAATGATGTGGCACTATGAGACTGGGATTTTTCACATCACCTGAATTTTTGTTTAAAAAAAATTATAATTGTAAAATCTAATTATTACATTTTATATAAAATTTCTAGATAATCAACAACAATTATGATATCTTTAACAAAATTTAAATTTAAAGTCCAAATTAATAAAAGTTTAGTATTTCAAGACTAACATAAAACAAAATTAAAAGCTAAAATAGAAAAAATTCTTAAGGACAAAATGCTGGATTTTATTCTAAACTATAATAAACCATTATCAAATTTAACCAATTACAAATACCCACTAATCCCATGGCCCCTCAATCCAATTAATTGAAATAACCCCCCAGAATAACCAAACCAACCCACCCCACCAAAGGCTACTTTACCTAATTAGTAATTACTCAACTTATTCACCAGTAAAATGGAAAAATATTTAGTATCAAAATCTTCAGCTGATATGCCTAATGTAACCACAATTCAAGTCACAAAATTGTAATAATATTGGCTTCAATTTCGAGGCCCAAGTCAGTTGCATATATATAAGAGATTATTATTATTACCAATTTAATATAAAGATTGAAAATACAACCAAATATGATTGCATTAAAATTCCATGAAGACTGACATATAATATTGAGAAGCCCTTACCTTAAATCAGGGCAACGAGAAGAACCAAATACCTTCAAATAATGAAAACATTAAAACAACAATAAAGAGGAGTTAACGCTAACAATTAAAGAAACATAAAACAGTAAATAACAGTGGAAAGAAAAAAAAAATTATAATATACATGTGAGTTTTGCTGCTTCAGCCCTCAGATCGAACAAAACTGTGATGTCGATCTTACTTCCGACTCAACCACCATTACTCCAAAACGGCGACCTCTTGTTCGACCTTCCAATAGTTTGCATCATTGAACTCCTTCATTCCAGCCCCACCGTCATCCGAATTCTCCTTCTGTGGTACCTTTGGAATAATGTTCCTCTTTAACGGTCCAGCTTCCCCAACAATTCCTTCTTTTAAAGCTTGTTCCATTGCCTTCTCTGTACCTTCTAATTCCACCCCTACGAATTCAACATCCTCTTCAAACAAAGCGGGAACTGCTGGTGGAGATTTCTGACTTGTATCACTGCTCACTGATCCGTCACTCAGATCCATGGAGTCTAGGGAAACATTTGGAAGTATGGGGTCTCCATTCGACAGGGGAATGACATCAGTGACCACCGTCTCGATATGACTCAGTTGATTGACATCTGAGCTGTCATCGTCTAGAAATGGGTTTTTGCTTGAACCACCTAGTTTCAAATCTGATGATTCTCCCCACCCCACCCACTCGGGCAAAGGCCCATCTCCAAATAAGTCTTCATTTTCGCTTGCGTCAAACCCAAAGAATCTCATATCGTATGAAGCATTTGATTTCTCCCCTTGTGAATTCAGGTCTCCACCGGTCATGGAATTGTCAAATCCATTCATAGCATAGGAAGTAGATGTGCCAGTCACGGACTGTTTGCTTTCATTCAACTCGTTCTCCCCTCCAAGTACCACCTCATCATCACTACCACTGTTACCACCATTAGTAGTACTATTCAAGTTAACCTCATCCATCACCTCTGTCTGAGATGTGGCCGCAGGTGCATTACCGGTTCTGTCATCTTGGAATGCAAACCAGTCTGAATTCGTGAACAGGCTGCTGCATTAGAAAACTATAGGGTTATGGCTACTCTTAACAAAAAAATATAAACTTTTTGAAACACATTCACCCATCCCAAGCGTCCATCATGAACCTCATCAGTCAATTACTCCATCACCATGAGTAACAACAAGAAACTTACCTTCCTTGGTCATCACCGAGCCTCAAGGATGATACAACGACCTCAGCAGATTCATCATTAAAGTATACATCCTGCAAACGGGAAACATATATCTACTATAAAGTTTGACATTAGAAAGATAGGGACAAGAAATCTATTTGTTTGGTTCCTCCATTTTAACACATAGGCCAAGGTTATGTTACCATCAATGTCTAGGAAAAGTTATGTTACTCAGACACGAGTGTTGAGTGTCGGATATGGGTATGCATCCAACATGGGTATGGTTGGATTTTTCCTTGTTTTCCTATGTATTTGGAGGATCTTTGAAAGTCGTATCGCCATATCCATGTGTTGTACATGAAAACTTCAATAAAACTGAAGAGTTCGAAGAATATGGGGGAAAAGAACCTACTGCCTTAACAAAAATCGCAAAAAGAATTCAATTAATTAAAAGAAATCATAGTCACTCACCTCATCATCTCGATCAAGGGTACCATTGTCCTGAAAGTAGTTAATAAAAAAAAAAAAAAAATAAGTATAGCAAACATGCAGAGTGCAGTGTAGTTTTATGAATAAGTCACACTACATACTTCTTTATTATCATCATTCCATTTGTACCCAAAAGCCTGGCTTAGGGTATTTGCCAAAATCGCAACATCATAATCTCTATCACGAAGATCATCTTCATCACTTATTCTGTCTTGCAATGCTGTTGGGCGTCTGCACATGAGAAGGAAAAATACATGTGATTCTTTAAATGAATCTTCTGTTAGCTCTCGCAACTGTGGTTGCAGCAAACAGAAATAATGTGCTATAACAAGATGATTTCAAAAATTGGAGTTGTGCAATTAGAAACTTTACAATTATAGGCATCATATGACAGAAGAAAGCTGTAAATAAAATAAAAGAGCCCAATAAAAAGTCACAGTTTATATGCCATTTATAAGTTATAAATCTTCCATGATACAATAAATCCACGAGTGCTGGCACACCCTTACAAAAAAAACATATCAAGCACAGACAAATCAAGTGATAATTGATGCCCAATCACATAAGATATTAATCTAACTGCACCAGATATCAGAAGTGAAGCAGAAGCATACCCACACGCCCACCGATAAACATTTTCAACTGCATTGCGTTCTTGCAGAATATTAGCTTGCCACTCATTCCATTCGCTATTTCCCTATAAAGAATATAAGAACTTGTATAAGGCAAAAGGAAATATAAGGAATCCTGGTAAAGTTCCCTAAACCGATGTAAGATCAGACCATGCAAATTCTAGCCAAGTGAAAGGCACGATAAACATGAAAAATAACCAAGCAACTGACACTAACTGTGAAGAACTTAATACAGATTTACCATGCTACTGAAACATTAGAACTTAATACAGATTTACCATGCTACTGAAACATTCATACCCTGATCTTAATTAAAACAAAACTTGTTGACTTAAAATAAAAAATGCACCTATAACCTGTAAGATCCTTACAGAAGCATTCATACAACATTAACAAGCAGCCAATTCCCCACCTGTAGACGTGTCTGAATGCAGCTATTACTGCCTCCTAACTGTACAAGTTTATTTGAGATACGAGTAATGTGACCGATGTTCCCCGCTCGTGGTGCATGTTTTCCAGCAGCAGGTAAAGTTGGCTGCTCAAACAAAAAAGGTAAGTGGGCTGCATGATCCAGTAGCATTATAACCATTTTCAATTATATTTTTAATAATACCCATTACCAAACTGGACAAACAACAATATGATTAACATCTACCTGATTATTGTCACCAGAAAGAAATGGATGTTTGTCAGTTTGGATCAATTTCCTGATCAAATCACATTCTTGAAGAAGATGGTCGACTATTGCATCATCCTTGCCTTCCAGACAAGATAATATTATACTTTCCACATGATGATGTAGCGCATTATTGTATGGATACCTGCACATAATTTGAGAGACAATAAATATTAACCTGATAGCAGAAAACACTTTTCTCAAGAAGAAACCAAGTGCCTTCTTCTAGATTCAAACTTCCAACAAGTTGTTCTCATGTTAGCGAATATGACAAATTTTAACCAAGAGCTTACTCAAAGAAAAGATCAATAACTTGTTGGATAGTTCCTGAGCTGATCAATTCCTCCTCCGCAGCTTCATTTCCAGTTCTAAACAGCACAGCAATGAACTCAACAATCTGAAAAAATTAACAAATTAATGCAGACATAACATAAAAAGTTTCAACGAAAAAAGTTTGCATTACATTGTGCACAAACACCAAAACAACCCAAAACAACCCATATTGGATGACATATAAACTTTAAGATGAGAATATAACATGAACCTTCAGACGGTGCTTCCCAAGAGGCGGCCTCAATTCTCCATAGGTTGTAGGCAAAATTTTTTCATCAGATAAGACATTCAAAAGCATAAGTAGGTCACCTACAAAACAAGCGGTTGTGAACACCATAGCTAAAAGTGAAAGCCAACACATTACATGCAACTATATGTAAAAACTATTACATAGAACTTTCAGAGAAACATATCCACTCACCAAGCTTAGGCAGCATTGCATTAATAGTCTCTGGATTTATGGGGATTGGAGGCTCATACATCTGTTGATTTCGGAAAGAATACATCAAGGGAGAAGCAATTGCTGATCTTTTTGGATCCAACAATGAGATACAAACTGAGAGCGAGTGTACAAGGCCAGATTTTGAGTGTGAATCTTCCAGTGCATGACCAAATATCCTTGCGACAAAGCTGCATATGAACATACTCAAAATCACAGAAATATTCACGACAGAGAATTGAGATGGTGATGCAAGTAAGGTTGACATAAGAAAGAATAAGATCTCACAGACCTTGGACTAGAGAGTTTAGTAGCTAAAGCAGATGGGACATTCCGTGTTATTGCACATAATGTTTCAGCTGCATTAGCGTGAACTTCAGGAGGACACTGGTAATTGCAAAAACAGGTTGTGAGATTCATTACAAAGTATAGTATGCCATGAAAATGATAGAATAGAAAATTCTCACTTACCGATGAACTCAATTTATCCACAATCATTCCCAACAAATTGCTATTAGCTAACCATTGCATTACATCCAAACAATTCGGATATACATGATCATCAGCACCTACTAACCGAATCAATACCTGTGAAAAGGTGTGCCTCATTTCAATATTCAACCAAAACATATAAATGCCAAGCCATATAAAACCCAATATTGTAATAAACCAACAAAGAAATGGTGGGTACCTCCATGATGGATGTGATTCCTATTAAATCAACCAGTTGGTGGAATACATCTTGATGTACCTGTTAGTAATCTGTCTCAGTAAATTCACATAAATAAATAAAACCATGCTATCTCTTGTAGTTCAAGATCATAAACCACAAACAAGCCCATTTTGTCAGGCAAGTCAGTGGGCCTAAATCATCCTTATAAGCTAAACCCAGAGAATAAACTTGCCAGAAGGAAAGGATTAATAGCTAACATGATTGTTTACACCACTAATTCAGTATGTTTAACTAAGCTTATAGGTAATCAATCACATAGGTGCATCATGCATGTCCATATAAAATTAGTTTAAATTTCAACAGGCGAACAAGGTAAAGTTCAAATTGTCAGTGCACATTCTGTACTGAGTTTCAATTCATTAGTTATCAAGATTTGTAGGTTATTGAATGTACTATCCGTATTCAAATAACATAGAACAAAAGTATCAACAATTGCAAGTGGTCTAAGAATGTGACAAAAAACACAAAAACTTTACTTACTTGAATGTAATTCATAAGTTGAATAGACTTTCGTAGCATAAGGCATATAAAAACCTAAAATACAAAGCAAATGAAACTCATCAAGTGGTAATAAAAACCACAGAAGTAGTTGAAGAAAGCATGGCATGAAAAGCCACAGAAATTAAACTGAACATGAACAAACACACCTTACTGAAATAACCAGCTAGCAAGGCACTATGAGGACGGTTTGGTTGCAAGAAAGAGAAAAGTAAGTTCATCAACTGCCAAAAAGAGAAAATCATATGAAACAAAACCATAGCAATGTCCATAGCTAAAGATGCATATTCAAGAATGTAAATGAAGGCCATACCTCTTCATCCTCGGCTAAAGTCTTCAGAATAACGTCAATCTCACATGTAAATACCTCACAGGCAATGAACGGGAACCTACACAAAAAAGAATAAATAGCATCAGAAAATTTACAATACAAGGAAACACAAAGAAGACTAGTTCCTTATTCCTGGTTTAATGAAAATTACATACTTGAACGCCCGTTTGCTATCAGCATCCTCTGGAGGCTCTTCAACAACATATCGTAGTAACTGCTCAACCTGGGCTCTATCTCGTAGACTGCACATAAAAAGTTGAGTACATGAAGAACTAGCTCTCTACTAGATTATACAAACACTTGGAAATTTAAGTCATAGCATCCAACCAATTGCGATAAACTAAAAAAACTAATTAGAAAGAAAAAAAATTAATAATAGCAAAAAAAATGGAAAAGCGCAATGTGATAGTGGAAAAATTTACAAATTGATGAGTCGACTATTTAAAGCTTTGCACTCCTGGATTATTTCTTCCTCATCCAGAAGCTCTTCCAAAGTAAAGTTCTCCTTGTCTAATATCGACTCCACCTATAAAAGAAAATCGCAGTCAACGAAACTAATCATAATTATAGTAAACAAAAAAATTAAAATGAGTCACTCAACAATATTCTTAAGAAAATGAGTGGAAATTGAGAATGAACATCAATTAGAAAGCAAATCCAGAAAACTATAATTAGCTTAATATATTTTCACCAATTTGATTCAATAGCAATTATATTTCATCTTCAAATAAAAGGAACTCCAGCCATTACCATATAAACTAGATTAAAGATTTCTAAAAAGAAAAATGATAATCATCGAATCGAGAAATGAAAATTTTCAAACAAGCGGACAAATCTAAGTCAGTGAAGCTACTCTGCTACGGCATCAATGAATCCAAAAGTAAATTAAGTATAAAAAGAAGTAAATTTCAACATAACTGAGCTAAAAGAAAAGCACTGATTCAAACCTACAAAGAAAAAAAAATCTAACCAAAAGTTAACTAGTTAATTCTCAACTAATAAAACTTACACTAATAAAAGATCTTAATTAATTAACTAATTAAAATAAAATTACTCACCGGACAAGAGGCGGATAGAGATGGGAGCTTCCAAAACATGGCTAAGAAGAGAAAAATAGTAAGCAGAGTAGCAGATTAGATCTGTAAACCCTAAAAATTACCAGTGAATCTAGGAAATATCGAAAAATAAGGGAAAAAAACGGGAGATTCAAGAGTAAAGAAGAGAAAATAATAATAATCTTAAAATAAAAATAAAAAACAATTTTTTTTGCTGTTATATTATAGTGGTAGCTAAGGAAGGAAGAGAAAAATAAGCTAAAAAAACGTTTTGCAAGTGAAAAGAAAATAAAGAAGTACAAAAATGAAGTACTTCGATTCTCAGAAAACTACTTTTAGTTTTATGTCTACGGTTATGGCCAAGAAGAAGGGGAAGGGTTCAAATCATCATGGATAGATGTACACACACATGCATACATACATATATAGTGCTGCACAGTGGATCTGTCCCCCAGATGGGATGGCTCATTTGGCTCTGTTTAATTCGAATTTAAATTAAAAGTTTTAAAATATTATTAGATTAAAATATACTCTCTCTTTTTTAGTGGTTGTAGTTTTATAAATTTTAACATTTAATCTATGTATTTAAAAAATTTAAAAATTAAGTGGTTTATATTTTAGTCCAATCATTAACATTTCAAGGATTTGTTTGAATATCACTAAGTAATTGATAAAAACGGGTAAGTACAAGATAATTGTAATTCTCTGGACATATTTTGTTGACAGAGTATAATTATATTGTAATTTACTATTAAAATATTAATTACTTTAAAAAATAATTTCTAAAAAAGTAATAAAAATTAAAATCAAATCATCACATGTATTATATTAGTCTGAAAAATTAATTAATAGTCTGATTACTAATAAAAATAATAAGACAAATAAAAAGCATATGCAACTTTACCAAATTATTCTAGTGCATACTTGTTGGGTTATTCCCTCTTTAATATTTAACATATGCTCATTATCATTATCCGTTGATCCTTGATCGAATTCATCTTTGAATTTGCTTCATTATCAATATCTCATTATTCCATGTACTCTTCAAAGTAAGAATTATCTCAATTCCACTTCTGAATGAAGTTGTGAAATATTAAACATGTTAATACGATCCAATTTTGTTTTTTTATGTTATACCAAGGTGAAGTTCTTAATATGGGTTTTTTTTATAACAACAAAGATCTTCTCAACCACATTTCAAAGCGTTAAATGTCACTAATTAAAGAGTTTGCAAGATGTGTATGATACTTGCGTTTGGCACCATTTTCTCAAATTATATCATACCCCACAATATGATGCAAAAAATATTTTATATTTGCATAATTAGCATCGACCTGATAATATTTGGATTCACAGTCCAAATAGTTTGTAGCTAAAAACTTATATAAACTTAATTTGAAGAAAAACTTATGCTAGGTTATATCATTTTTATAATACTTAAATTAAGTAAAAAATAATATAAATTTTATAATATACAACATTTATAAAAAAATTTATAAATTGCCCAATAACTTTCATAACACTTCCTATAAATAATATAATTTTTTCCATAACTTTATAAAAAAAATTAAAAACAAGTTATGATAAATAAATAAATAAAAAACAATAACATTTTATAAACAAGTATACTATTTTTATAATATATAGTATAGACATATAAATAAGTTATATTCATACTTCTTGCAGGGGTAAATCTAGGGAGCGGGCAGGGGCCCTAATCCCCTTAAAATGAAAAATTTCTCATTTAGCCCCTTTAAAATTTTTAAAAATTTAAATTAATAAATGTAAATTTGCACTTGCCCCTTAAAATGATAAAATTATGATTTAATTCTTTAAAAATTATATTTTTATTATCATAAAAATTACAATTTAATTTCGGCCCCTAAAAAAATTTTTGGCTTCACCCCTGACTTCTTGGTCATAATTTTTTCTATAAATAAATATATTATAACACTTTTATAACATGTAAATTATTTTTTATAATAAACTTTTTGGCTGTTACTTTAGAAAAGTTTTAGGGTTTAAATAATATAAAATTTGTTCACACAAATTATTTTTATAACATTTTTTTAGAATTTATAATATAATAATTTTTTGTTATAATCATATCAAACACTCATATGTGTTCATGTTTATAATATAATTTTTATAACTAGAATAAAAATAACTTTTTAAAATTGGATTTGGTGTAATTACCTATGTAATTATTCTAATTCTCACATTCACCTTAAGAATGGAAGGTGTAATCTGGGTCTCCCAATTACATCCTATTTAATGGGACCCACTAATTACAATTGTTATCCAAACATGCTATCATTATGTAATTACAAGCGATTGCACTCAAAACCAATTATTAGATAGTTTTCCAAAACTAGCTAATCATTTTTCATAAAAAGTTTGTCAAATTGACATGTTGTTTATGCTATAATTATATGATGTGGCAAATGATTAATGTAAAATAAACATGTTAAATTGAAAATTTTTAATCGAAACTATTGACGACAATAATGTTGAATTGAGATTTTTAAATTGAAAAAGTAAGAGGATTGAATTTTTAACTTCTAAAGTACAAAGGTTAAATCTTAAATTCTATAGAAGTACAGGGACTAGCATCATATTTTAACCATATTATTATTTAATAAAAGTATTTGAGAAGCCCCTCTATTATAGAAACTGGATCATATTAGTATTTGTAATATTACATGGGTCAATTTAATCCATGTAATATTAGAATGAATCACATAACGCCAGTTTGGAACAAAATTAACATTAAAAAAAAAAAGACATGAATTTTTTATTCATTTATAGTTCAACTCCAAATTAAATATTTCATCTGTAGAATCATGAAAAGCTTTCGAAATATAACTCTATTAAATTGTAAATGACATTTTTTTAACCAATAAATGTTAACTATGTTGAAATTTGTTTTATTTGATTCTTTTTAATAGTACAATATCTAAATATAGTTTATATATTCAAATTAAATTTACAAATAATTTGTATTAATTATTTAAAAAATATTTAAAACTTATATTTCATATTAAAGTATTAATAATGAGTATAATGATCTTTTTATATTTTATTGAATTATTATAATATTAAAATTTTTGAATATCATTTAAATATATATTTTTTATTTTATAATATTATGTTTATTTTGAAAATAATCCTAAATATAATTTTTTAACCAAATCGTTTGAAAACCCTTTTCAAAAGTTATCCTAAACTAGCTTTATATTTGAATTAAATTCTGCAACCCTCAATTTATCGATTTTTTTTATAAAAAAAAAAAATAGTACTTTTAAGATGCTTTCAATAATTTAAGTATATAAATAAAATAAAATTTGGGTTACAATAGTCTACATTTTTTTTGAAAAAAAAATTATGAATCGAAAATCTAATTTAAAAAATTAAGTAATAATTAAACCAAAATTGAAATTGTTTTTCTCAGTATAGTTTAAAGTTATCCTAAATATCACTTATGTCAAATAAGATTGGATTCAAATAGTAAAACGGATAGAAACACTTCTAGTAATAAAGAAAAGGATAATTTATAATCAAAGTTATTAAACTATTAGTAAGTTTACATTTTAATTATTTAATTTCAAAAAGTTACAAAATAGTTATTAAAATATTCAAAAAAATTCATTCAAGTCAACAAAGAATCTTCAATTTCACCTCTGCCTAACAATATTAGATTCAAATTGTAAAATGCATAATAACACTTTTAATTATAAAGAAAAAGGATAAACTATACTCAAAGTTACTAAATTTATGTTTTGGTCACTTAACTTCAAAAAATTACAAAATGATCACTAAACTATTTAAAAGTTTTTATTTAAGTCAGTGAATTATTCATAAGTTTTTATTTAAGTCATTGAGATATTAACTTAAAAAAAATTAACTAGTAAGCTTTAAGCGACGATTCGGCGATTAGTACAATGGATTAGTATCTATCAACGAGTAGAAAAACATACCTTAGATCCAAATTGATTTAACCATTAGTTTTGAAGATTGGAGAAGAAAGCTATTTGAATTTTGGATCGCAAATTCATAACATTCAAAGTTGTTTCATGAAAAAAAATTAATTGTAAAAGAGAAGGAGAATAAGAGCTTTTGATTAGTGCAGGCGGTGCGAACAAAAAAGGCCATACAACAACGATTTTAACAGCCCATTGATTTAAATGAAAACTTTTGAATAATTTAATAACAATTTTGTAACTTTTTGAAAAATAGTGGCCAAAACGTAAAATTACTAATAATTTAGTGATCTTGAATATAATTTACCCTAAAAATTGTGTGTCCCACGAAAATAATGTAAAGTAAAAGGTCTCACTCACTCGACTATGTGTTTCAAGTTGACGTATTGTTGCTGCAACCACACGAAGCGTATCCTTTTTAAGAATTCGTCAAAAAAAGTTTCCCGTCGGATGAAGCTAAAAGTGGTCAACGCATTTCACGTGGACTCTGATCCGCCAATGATGTTCCGAGTGCTGTCAAAGACACGTGATTTTAGCGTAGCTCGCTCGGCAAATAGGTTATCTCATGGACGGTCACATATGAATCTATTCTTTTTCAGGCTGATTTAGGGAGGGAAAAAAACCCGAAACTCACGGGTTTCGAACCGATCCGATCATATCTGATCGGGTCAGGTTCTTTTTATTGATATTGACTTTTGGGTAGATCTTATCACATTAGTTTTAGAAAATGGTCGAGTCGAGTTCAAGTATAAAATCGTTTCATCCGCTTAAATATATTTACGAAATTATTATTATATTTTCTTAATTTAGGTTAAAAATTCTTAAATTTTATTACTACTAACATTATTTTATCATCTTTAAGCTGTACTTGGTTGGGTTTAAACCTGTTCATCACCTAGGTTCGAAGGTCGCCGAAATTTGGGAGGGTTTGGATATTTTAAACTCGGAAAATGGGCTTGGGCAAAAAAAAGTAGGCTTGTTTAAAACATGGGGTGGGCTCAGACTTAAACATTCAAGGCCCGAGCTTGACCCGTTTTTAAGTTTATAATATTTTATATTATGTTATTTTTATATATTATGTAATTTATAACACATTAAAAAAATAAACTTATACTAAAAATATAATACTACTCTGATGTAAACATTAAAATAATGTTAAAATTATTATATAAAAATTTTCAATAAATTAAAAAATATAAAAAAAATTTGAAAATAATATGGGCGAGCTTAGACAAAAATTTAAGCTTATATTTTGGATCAGTCCGAACTTGGGCAAGTATAAAGTATTTTAATATTATGTTTAGATTCAGCCCAGCTCGACCCATGAGCACATCTAGTGAAAGGCTGGGAAGAGAGGGAGTGAAAAAGTGGAAGGAATATAATTTTTTAGCGTACTTGATTGGTAAGACAATGAGAGAAAAGAAAATAGAAATGATGACCACTTTCAATCCTAATGCATAAAAACCAATATTTCCAAATTGGAAAGTGAGAGGATAGAAAAATGAGATAGATGTTATCTTAGTTCAAAATTATACATTTTTTAAATGTTTTTTTTTTTCTATGGAAAGAAAATTGCATTTTATTTTTATTTATTCATCTCTTCTAGTAAGCATACCTATGGAAATAAAAATTATATTTTCCATTCTTCCAAGGGCAAAGCCAAATTTTTTTTAGGGGGCCGAAATTAAATAGTAATTTTAAAAGGATTTGATCAAAATTTTATCATTTTAGGGGGTCAAAGTGTAATTTTACTTTTACTAATTTAAAATTTTAAAAATTTTAAATGGCTAAAATGAAAAATTTTCTATTTTAAGGAGATTGGGCCCCTGCCAACCCTCCTAGATTCGCCCATGCATCCTTCTAGTTTTCTACTCACTTAATTTTCCATCATTCCAATTTTCTTTCCCCTCTACCAACTCCCAACCATGGTTTTTTTTTTTATATAAAATTTTTTAAATTTAATTAATCACAATTTCAAATAAAAAAAGTTTGAATTCAGGTCGGGTTGAATTGGGGTTGGGTATACAATTAATTTTTAGGTTCAGGTTTGAGGTGGGTTAAATATTTTTAAGCTTAGGATTGGGTCGGGCTGAGGTGGGTAAAAATCCAACTCACCCGCCCCGTTGCTATCAGTAGGTTATGCATGTGATACGCACGCTTGATTATTTTTATTTTGGATGTCCAATTTACTTCAGGATTTTGATTTTTTAATATAAAGTTGATTTTATTCCCTCTACTATATTAAAATTTCAATATAATCACTCTACTCTGATTTGACATAATTCATGTACGTTATTAGTAGATCCACATCGTGCTAATTGCATTGTTAAAATGGTAGCGTGTACTTTTATTAATATATAGGGATGGTGCTAAGGGGCAAGCGAGGACCTTGACCTTCCCTAATATGGTAAAAATATCACTTTAGTACCATTAAAATTTTAAGTTAATCAAATGGTAAGATTGCAGTTTAGCCCACCAAAGTAGTAAAATTCCAGTTTAACCACTTTAAAGGTTCTAAAATAATAAATATACACAATAATAAAACTATACTTTGACCCATTAAGCATTTAGTTTAACTTTGGTCCGTCTAAAATAAGTTTATGGCTTTGTCCCTAAATATATATTAGATTATGGAATACCTACTATGTGGGTAAAAAAATATTTATAAAAAATATTTGTTAAATGTTTATGTAAGAAACAAATGAAGTTTCAATTGAAATGACAATGTTGAATGTTTAAAAATTATGGTATGAGGATTCAAATTTTATCACTTAGTTAAAAAAATATGATTTACTTAATTTCGATTAGCTCGTGATATCAACTCAGTAAGTGATTTTAAGTATACTATAGATTAACACTATTAACAATGCAAGTTAACTATGTTACTAATAACAATATTATCAGTTTTAACCTATTGATGATATTATAAAAGTAAAAAAAATAAATTATGTCAAATTAAGGTATAAGAATTAAATTTTAAATTTTAAAATTTTAAAAATTTTAAATTAATAAAATTAATAAAATTTAATTTAATATTTATTAAAAATTAAAATTTCATTTTGTACCTAATTTTTTTTCTTTCTAAAATCCCCCTGGTAATAAACATCGAATTAAGTGCTTGTAATTTTGAGTTAAGGACATGTCACATTCCTGTCAAACAATTCAGCATTTCACTCTATCACAATAAAAATATTTTTTAATTATGGTTTTAGTTTTTTTATTATATAAATTTTTTTAGATTTATTACCTCAATTTAATTTCACATAATATATTTTTTTACTAATGTAATATTAATGAATTTAAAAATTAATAATAATGTTAACGGTTGATGTTGTCGTGATTTTTTATTATGAGAAAATAATTTAACTATCTTTATCGTAATAACATTATCAACAAAAAGTTCATCCCATTATTTTAACGGCAACAATTAATAATACTATCAATTTGCTCCTACTAATAACATTATAAAAATTATGTTAAATTAAAATAAAGATATTAAATCTTAAATTACTTATAAGTTATGCAAAATTAATATATTTGACTTATTTTATTAAAAATTACATTTGACTTCATTTAAAATGAATTATTTATTAAATTGTTTTATGTAAAATTAATTAGTTACTATTATTTTTAGAAATTTATTTATTTATTTTACTTTTCGGACATTAAAGTTCAAGTCTAATTATTAATGCTGTTAAAATTATACTTTAAAATTCGGGTTCAGTACAACGTTAGTTTTTTAGTAACATTGTTACCAAGTAAGTATTACTTTTATTTCAAAATGTTACATCAACTAATTTAATATATATATTAATAATTGAACTTAAATTTTAAAATCTAAAAAATAGAGATATAAATTTTAAAAAATAATAGTATAAAAACTAAATTATAAATTTACGAGGGTAAAATACCCAAAAATACCTAAAAAATAACTTAATTACGGAAAAGAGCCAGTTCCGAAAATAATTACAGAAAAGGGCCGTTTCACCCCAAAACGCGCCCCCACGTCGGTAGCGTTTTGGGGTGAAACGGCAGCAAAACGCGCCTCTAGGGACGCGCTTTAACCTTCAACGGTAAAAAAAATGGCCAATTTTTTTGACCGTTGGGGGCCCAACGGTAAAAAAAACCTATAAAACCCCCCAACCCTTTTATTTTTTCACACTTTAATCCTTACTCATTCTTCTCTCAAATTCCTCTCAAAATTCTCTTTAAGTCCTTCAAACTTCCTCTAAAATTTCGAAATATTCCTTTAATATTTACAAAAAAGCCCTTCTTAATTATTTTTAATATATTTTTTTGAAACTTTTAAAATTTTTGATCGTATTACAAATGGCTGGGGAATTACTTCGTCTAGACAGCAAGCACATCTCCGTCGAGCAATTGAAAATGGTAAATTTTTAATTTTAATTTTTCAATATTTATTTAATATTTTTTAGGTCTATGAAATTTTAATTAATTTTTATTTTATAATTTTTTAAACAGTCTGTAGATCGGGTGTTGGAATGTTATATTCGCAACATGCATGGTCCCCCATCGCCGTTGATTGAGAATTACCTGCTGGAAGCAGGTTTTTGGCACGTGGCCACGATAGGCCCGGGGTTCAAGTTGGAGCCGCCTTTGATCAGTGCGTTGATAGAGAGGTGGAGACCCGAGACGCACACTTTCCATCTTCCATGCGGAGAGTGTACCATCACTCTGGAAGATGTGCGCTGCAGCTGCGATTGGGATTGCCGGTGGACGGGTCGGTAGTCACCGGGTCCGCAACTTCTGGTGATTGGGGAGCCATATGCTACGAGTTTCTGGGTGCCATTCCGGATAAAATTCAAGGAGCTCGGACCGAGATGGCCTGGTTACGAGACACATTCCCGGAGCCGAATGAGGGTTCGACCGAAATAGAAAGAATACGGTATGCTCGGGCATACATTCTTCAGATAATTGGAGGCCATCTGATGTCGGACCTTTCTAAAAACCTCGTACACCTTTCTAGAAAACTGGTTACCAACTTCTAATTGATTCAAATCCAACGAAGAAGTTGTACGGTCACGCGTCTGGTGTGGTAGTTCAGGAAACTCCAATGCATCATCTTGAGATAGATCGACATTATGCATGTGGGCTGGAGGCGAGTACGCCCTGAATAGTGGATCTTCTTCTTCTTCGTCTGAACCGCCCTCAACATCTTCAGGTACAATTGGAACATGCTCCGGTTTAGAAAATAATCCAACTTCTGCACCATCGGGCCCGGGCTCCCGAGGTGGATCCACATCGAATTCATCGCCCGACCCTCCATAACCTGCAACAAACGAGGGCCCCTCGCCGGTGGATGTCGTGGGGAGTACATTATCCCTCCTTAAACATCTTTCGTAACGTTCTTAATCATATGTGGATTGCCAGCCACTAGAAGTTGATGACGTCCCCCAATACGTATTTCTATCATCGGACGTTGAAGGACGGATATGCATGTCCCATCCACCAACCGAGTGTCGTGCAGGGGTTATATTTTCCATACTACCACCGAATACGGGCACTTTCGTGTTTTGCCTCCCACTAACAGAGTGTCGGCTTGGGGTCATGTATTCCCCTCGAACAGCAGTAGATGTTGAGGTCGCAGAAAGATCACTTGGAGATGAAAATTGAACATATACCTCGAGATAGGGTGATCCACTAGCAAGATGAGTCTCCACCATTGCCTCAAATCTCCGAGGACCTTTGATGTCGAATGAGTCATATCTCGCCGGATTAACCGAAGCTAAAATCTATACTTAATAGACTGAACTTTCAATGGCGTTGTTCCGAATATTTTACGCCTAATTCTTTTGTGAAGTTCTACCAAATCGACGTTCCGATTAAAACTCAGTCGCGCTGTGTTCTCCGATAAGAAAACAACACCATTTTCGGTGTCAAAAACCTCACCATCGTAGTAAATAACAGCATTAATACGTTTACTCATTTTCAGTTTTTTTTCTTTTGCCTCAATTTCCCTTATGCAACCTAAGAATGAAATTTGGCTAATTTATAGTCTAATTTTACCGGAGACTACTGTAGCAAAAGAGCGTCCACGTGGGAGCTCTTTTCAGTACTCTTGCTGACAGTGCACCCTGCTGGAAACGTTTTGCCACTGTTTGTTCAGAAATGTCTTCTCAAAATAATTTTACCGGAGACTACTGTAGCAAAAGAACGTCTACGTAGGAGCTCTTTTAGTACTCCTGCTGACAGTGCACCCTGCTGGAAGCGTTTTGGCCACTGTTTGTTCAAAAACGTCTTCTCAAATTAATTTTGCCGGAGACTACTATAGCAAAAAAGCGTCCACGTGGGAGCTCTTTTCAGTACTCCTGCTGACAGTGCATCCTTCTTGAAGCATTTTTGGCCATTGTTTGTTCAAAAACGTCTTTTCAAAATTATTTTGCCAGATACAACTGTCACAAAATTCAATTAATTTTTTGGGCTAATAAATTTTGCCCAAAACCCTAAATATATTTTTACCCTAGCCCAGAAACCTTAGAATATCATACTGTAATTGGCCCGGGGGGGAGGGCAAAAAGCGCGCCCCACGTCAAAGTGTGTTTTCTGGTGATTCACAGAAAAGCGTCCCGGGGGCGCTTTTGTCATTGCTTTTTTCCCAAAACGCTACATGACATAGACGCGTTTTGGGGGGAAACGGCCCTTTTTCCGTAAATATTTTTGAAACTGGCCCTTTTCCCTAATTAAATTAGTTTTTGGGTATTTTTAAGTATTTTACCCAATTTACGAAGGGAATAAGATTTATCACTAACGTAAATTATTTATTTGTTTATTTAAATACATTTCCCTATAGCAATCGTTTACCAAGTTAGGTTAGCAAAACTTGGAACTGGAGGTTCCTGTTACCAAACAGACTCTTTTCTTTACGAAATTCGCGAGTACATACCCAAACCAAAACTCAAAAAGTTGACCAGCCTGCTACTCAACAAACACAAACAAATAAAAGAAAAAGAAAATATATTAAACAGTAGACTTTATTATTTTTAAAATTTTCCCTTTTATTGCCATACTAGTTTTGGTCTACTTCAACATTTAAATCCCTGTATTATTCAATATTTTCATATTTAATCTCTATATTTGTCTGATTTTAATTTCAAAAAGTTAAAAACCAGTGGATAATAATCCTTTTAATTGATTTATGTTAAATTTGAATATGTGTCATCGATTAGATTTTATCTTTTTAATAACACTTAATTTTTGTTAAATTTTAATGTGTTAGTAATTGGACTTTAATTTTAAATAAGCTTTCGATACTCGAGTTGACATTTTTCTAATGCAATATTTGTATTTTTTTGTCTAATGTAGTATTATATTTAGTAAAAGTTATATATTTTGATAATTAAAGGTACATATGTCAAATTTTGAATGCATAATTCAAACTTAAGTATTGATTTGATGAAAGTTAATTGTTAATATTATTAAGTTTGAATTTTCGTGATTTTGTTAATAAAATAAATTTAATGTTAATTATGAATTTATTTAATTTTCATGATTTTTTTTTCTTTTTAAGCTTTAGTATTGATTCAATAAAAGTTAGTTTACAATATTATTAGTTAATTATGAATTTCTATCTAATTAACTCTAAAATCTAAATTAAATAACGAAAAACTAACACTATTACATTTGAGTACAAAATCTATAATTCATTTTTCAAATACAAATATTGAATTAAAAGAAATGTCAAAATCGAATACCCAAGGATAAATCAAGTCTTACATAAGACCTTTGAATATTAAAAATGTCACATTTAAGCTTAACAAAGGTTCATTGTCAATGCCATTAAAGTCCATATGAAGATCAACAAAGGTTAGGTGAAGCACCTTTTAAGAATAGAATTCATATTCAAAGTTTGAAGATGATGTTAAAAGATGTAACTATAAATCCGGAAAAGATTAATCTTTATGAAATATAAAATCAACATGAAAGATTCATTAATTCTATAAAAAAATCCACAAACAAACTAGAATGCTGTTGGTTGAGGTGATAGTAATCTTGGGTATAATTCCATTTGATTGTGGTGGAAATAGGAAGAGAATTTTGGTTTATCTTATAAGTTTTAGGGAGTTTGTGAGCATAAATTGAAGAGGATTTTAGTGGAAAGAGATGAATGTGAGCCATACCTCGGTTCATCCAGTGGAAGATTCGCCGACCACCGACACAACAACGAGGTGCCGAGAGTGAGGATGAAGGATGTTCAGGGAATGCCTGGTACGCTAGGTGGGCTTGTGTTGCGGATATGTCAGTTTGCTTTTGCAGTTGTGGGACTTTGTGTTGTGGCTACCATTAGTGATTTCCCTTCAGTTACTGCCTTTTGGTAAATGCTTTTTGATTCGAGTACAAAATGGTTTCTTTGTTCTGCTTGAAGTTAGGTTTGGATTTGCAATTGATGATGAGAAATTGAGGATCAATATTTGATTCTTTTCATATCATCTTTCTATTTTATTTTATTTACAAGCTCTAACTCTGGAAATGTAGCTATAAGTTGACTGTCAGAACCTTGTTTGTGTATCTTGTGGAATATGATTTTAGAATTTCTAGTATTGAATGTAGGAAGGGTGCTTGATTGGTTGCTACACATGCTATGGTGTTCAGACTCTTCGTTTTTCTTAAAGTACACTTGTCTAGCACATGAATGTGTAGATATGACATTATTCTCAAATCTATGGAAAAAACTTAGAAAAATCTAAGCATATCCATGTCGAATACTCACACTCGAGTCCGAGTAATATAGGTTGCTAAGTGCATTGCTCCTTGTTCTATCTAAGCATTGTGGTTTATCTTTGATGGCATCTATATTGGTTTGTCAATTTAAATATAGTTCAAGTGTATTTACTCAAAGTGTAAATAGCTAGTTTATTTAGTGAAGTGAAGGTTAATCTTACGGCATGAAATGTTAAAAACCCACTTTTAACAACACATCAAAGTTGAACAATTTAGGGCTCCCTGGTGAATCTTTCCGATAGATAGGGTGCTTAGAAAATGGCAAATGCCAATAGAAGGATGTCTTTCATCAAACTAAGTTCTCCATTATCTCAGCATTTTGATGATAGTAAAAAGGGGCGTGAAAGAAGTTTTCATCCTCGTAGCTCTTCGTGGAGATGTAGTTTTGTTTAGACCTCAATTTTGCTTTGAAAGGAGCCGTAACATCTGGACTCTCACATATGATTATCAAAGTGAAGCAACTAGTTTTTTTTTTTTTTTTTTTTTTTTTTTTTTTTTTGTATTCTGCATTGGATGTTATCGTGATTCTCCCATAACATGGAACTTTTTTATTTGTTACATCAGCTACCTTGTTGCTGCAACTGGCTTGCAGAGTTTGTGGAGCTTATCGTTTGCTATTATTGACATTTATGCCCTTTCAGTGAGGCGTTCCTTGCAGAATTCTCGTGTTGTTACTTTGTTTACTATTGGTGATGGAGTAAGATGTTTACTTTCACAGTTACAAGTGAAGCTAAAATGTTGGAACATAATGTGAGATCCAATTTGTTTTTGTTGAATCTCATAAAAATCTTTAATTTGCATGTCTGGCATTCTCAGAAACTTATCCTATATCTACATGCATAACTGTTAGATTTGGCACATCCTGCTTGTTCTGCCTTATGACGCATTTTGCACAATACCATTGCTCTTCTCTTTGAAAATTTCAGTTAATCATTACTCATTTTGATATTCTTGAACTTTCTTTCCTCACCAACAAATTTGGCATTTAAAGAGCTGAAATTGTTTTTAACAGTGTTCAATTTGATTTTCCTAGCAAAACCATTGGCTAGCCACTGGCTTTGATGTATGCTGATGCTTGGCATTGGTGTTTTTGTATTGGTCTGCAACTGGTAGAAGACTAATAATCGTCATTAATAACTCAGGAGTAATACTTTGAACTTTTGCTAGCACTTATGCCGGATCGGTTTACTCGTTGAAAAATTGTTCCTACTCATTTAGCAATTCCATGGGGACATGTGGGACTAATTGCTAGTTACCGTTAGCAGACTGAACTCTGCATAGTTTCGCGATATGCTGTGCAAGCTAATTACGTGGACTAAACTCGATCGAAAAGACAAATCAGGAATAACCTGTTACCATTCCCCATGGCTTGTAAACTTGTGTTAGTCAAGATGTGTTCGATACAGACCACCTGAGATTTCGGTCCATTTTGTCTTGACATTATGTTCTTCTACTTTGCAGATCACATCCACTCTCACATTTGCTGCAGCTTGTGCTTCTGCCGGCATTACCGTTCTCATCGACAACAATCTTGATAGCTGTACCCAAAACCATTGCACTCAGTTCGAAACCTCCACTGCAATGGCCTTCGTTTGCTGGTTTACTGCATTACCTTCGTTTCTCTTGAACTTTTGGTCACTTGCATCCCGATAGAAAGGAACACTGGAAATTCGAAGTAGAAAGGGGTAACCGGGGCTGTTTCCAAATGCCGTATGAATCGTTTTGTTATGCCAAATATCTTTCCCTTGTAGCATTGTCCACTGCCTCGAAGTGTTATTTTCGAGTTTGTATAGGCATTATGAATAGCAGTTGCTTGAATTTAAGCTGTTGGAGGTGGAATGATTGGATCACATTGATGTAAACATGTATGCTTTTTCAAGTACTTGGTCGTGTGTTTGTGGGTCAATTTTATGTAAATATTGAGCTTCTCCTTGTTTTTAGATTTAATTGCACTAGATGTCCCCAAACTATGGACCTAATTTTAAAGTGGTCCCTAAAATTCAAAGCCTTTCAATTGAATCTTCAAGCTAAAATTTCGTTCCAAATTTAGTTATTAAGTTTGGTGTTAAATGTTTTTAAGCACGTTCAATTGGAATATTTTGAAAACTAAGGATCAATTTAAAGTTTGACTAACGATTTTGGGGATGTATGTGGAATTAACCCTTTTTTAATTAATGCTTCTCAATTGCCCGATTCCCCCAACCCAATGAACCCAAATGTTTTTATATTTTTTTTAATTTGAAAACTATAACCAAATTTTAAAATAGTGGAATTGGGGTAGTCGAACCAACTGAATAATCCCATCCTTGAAACTCTTCATCAAGAATCAATAATTTGAAGATTCTTCGGTTTCGATACAAGATTTATTGTTTGCTGATCGTAATATGTCATTGTTTGATTAATGTGAACAGGTTGATGTAATTGCTTTATGCTGTGTTTCTTTTTTACCGAAATTTTTTTATCCAAATTTTAAGTGATCCTTAAAATAACCCAAGAGAAAAAAAAAAGAAAAATGTTATGATTAAAAGTTTTGTTATAGTGTGTTTTTAAAATTAATTAAAATATTATAAAAAATAAAATTTATATAAGATATAAAATATAAAATATAATAATATTTATAGCTAACAACCTTTTAATTTAATGACAAACATTTACATTGTGACATGAAAGCTCAATTCAATCCTTAACAACCCTTTTTCTCGATTATAAAAAATAACCATATTTATAATTTTCAAGTCCACTCCATTAATTAAGAATATTATTATGTAAATACAACCATTATTAATGAACACCGGGTTACTTGTGAGTATTCCCACTAACTCTAGTTTGTAAGCTCCCCGGCTTACTCGCTTCAGAATTGTGAAAGGGCCCATATATCTTTGAAGAGCCAACGATAAGTCAAAATGAAAAACACTGCCAAGGTGTTTGAGATGTATATTGCTCATTGCATTTACTCGTCTCAACTATCCAGTTTGCATCACTACTTTACCCCTAAAGTTTGATGCACAACCCACCTCTCTCATAAATGGTAGCTTCATAGATAGCTCAACAAACTTCATATCGATTTTCTACCCCACTAGCATTTTCGAATGGGCTTCATATACTAAGTTAATGTTCCTCTCATACAAAACATCCTCGGCTAGCTGGACTGCTGACAATACCTTGATCCCAATCTTTATGTCTCGATTTATCAGCATAATTGTTCGTGATATCGGATAATCAAAGATATGAATGTAACCGGAAAAAGGAAAGCGACACGTCTTAATCCTGTCAAGGAAGTTCAAGATAAGAACAAAATCATAGTCATCTAAATAGATTACCTCGAAATTTTCTTTGCCTTTCCACTCACCGATTTGTAGCTTGACTCCTCATGCTACTCGTACAGTAAGGACCTCTTCGGAATTTACTGTATTGATCTTCTTATTCGATTTTCTAACCAAGGGACCAAGTTTACCTGCAGCTTTCTTTGATATGAACTAGTATGATGCTCCCGTATCAACACGAGCACTCTTTCTCTGGCGTGTGATGTTGATGTCCACAAACATCAACCCTACCTACTTGTTATTCCTCTTTGCAGGAACAAGTACAATTGATGCAAGCTTTGAAGCTTTACTCTCATCTGGCTTCGTTTTATTTCCCTTACTGATCACGAATAGCTTAGATCGCTCTGGACAAGCTTGCAACCTATGCGGCCCACAACACAAAAAACACTTCACTAGCTTCTTCTTACTCTCCTTGGCCTTCTTGGTTTTGACAGCCCTCACAATTGAACCAAGCCTCATGGCCTCTTCTTTTGGCTCTTCATCGCTTTTGATAGCCGAAAACATGGATCTCTTTGAACAGTTCCCTACCATATGTGGACTGTCGCAAAGGAAACATTTTATCTCGCTCTCCTTCTTCTTCAGGTTGTTGTTGGTTTTCCACTTCCCGTTTCGTAATTTCCTATTGCCACCGTTGTCGTTGTCATGCTAAACTTGTCCCTCTTCATCTTCTCCTCCATTACCCTTCCCATTGGGCTTGGAAAACTTGAACTTGTCTTTTTTCGGAGTAAACTCGATCAAAGACTCTGCTACGATCATGGTTTTTACCCCTCAACATTTTAATTCCAATTTGACCCATAACTTCAACTCAACCATAAAATAGAATAATGCTTCCTCACTCAATTTTGTGATTTAGAGCATCAATTTGCTGAACTCCTTTACATGCTCTTGGGTTGTGCCTTGTTGCAAGAACCAGTGCAACTTAGACCGAGCCTTCTTATTAACATATTGGGGGTAAAACTATTTCATGAACTCATTTTGGAGCTCTTCCCAAGTCCTAATCGCAACCTGACCACGCTTTTCACCTACACCTCCACCATAAAAGAACAAAATCAATAAAATATCGAGTAGTAGTATTTACCTTAGCATCATCATCTTTGATGCCCATAGCATGAAAGTATTGTTCCATCTCCCACAAAAAGTTGTTCACTTTCATTGTGGACCTTGTCCCTTTAAACTTCTTCAGTTTGGGGACAACAATCTCGCGATTGAGTGTGGCTCCCAACAATTCTTTACCCATAACAGCTCAACAGACAAGCTCTCCATCGAGCTTATTAATCCTCGTGTTTTAAAGCCCTCATCGTGGCCATTATTTCCTCCTTCAAAGCTATCACCATGGCCTCGAGAGCATCATTCCTCTCCGTCAACTTACCCACAGTGGAATTGAACACCCATTGCATCTTTTCCACATTAGAATCGAGAGGCTCCAACACAAAATCCTTGAGTTGCTCCTTCATTGAGTCCAACTCATCGGTGCATCCCTCGACCACTTCGAGTGTCTCCCTCATGTCTCCCACAGACTCCTCGAGATTGACAATTCATCCTTCCAAAGTTGGTAGTATGTCCCTCGATCGGCTTGCTTTCCTGGCCCTCCCACGGGTCTTCATTAGCTCAATCTGATCGGTAACTTCTTTCGATATCTCAAATGGCACTTTTGCAACTTTAACTTTGATACCAACTGTCACGGGGCTAGACCTTTCGTCTTGTAATTCGTGTAGCCTTAGGCGATTCCTTTGCTTCAAATGCGCCTAAGGCAGCCTAACTTTCCCAATGTGAGGATTTACTGAGAATTCCTCAAACACACCAAAATATAAAGAAAACAATCTCAAAAATAAAAGAAACTCGAAAGAGTAGAATATGCACATAAGGTGTTTGAGTAAATGCTCTCAATATATTCTACTCAAATAATATGATATAATGGATGATTACAAATGAGGAGGAGACTTTCTATTTATAGTTGAGTTCCCTAAATTGACGATATAGATTGAGTTACATTGATAGGCGAGATCGAATTCAAATCTTACCAGATTACAAATTTTCTAAAATTACTTTCCCTATTTACCAAAGTAACCCTAATTTCCCATAACTGCTTCACTGGACCACCAAGGCTTTAAATGGATGGACTTTGTCCCTTGTTTTTCGAATCGAGCTAATTCAATTGGATCAAATGAGCCTTATTTTATATATATGCCTCCATAAAACACTCTTTATGCTTTAATTAGTGGCTTTGAATTACCTTATATTTTTCTTTATTGAGTTTAATTTTATTCTTTTTAGCTTTTTCCTTCTTTTGCTTTCATTACTTTATTTCCTAGTTTCTCCTCTCCTTCAAATTTTCTTAATTTTTTCTCATTTAATTAATTTTATGCTTTCATTAGTTTTTTTTTCCCTATTTTCTCATATCCTTTAATTTTTCTTGATTTTCTTATTGTTAAGAATTAATTCAAAGTAGTGGGTTGTTTAGTTGACCAAATATCTCGGTAGAATTTTTGTTAGTTCCAGATTTTCAGTTTAATTGAATAAGTTGTTAGCTATTTTTGTGTTAAGGCAGTTTCTTTGTCAGCCTATAAATATAGGCATTTATGCTTTGTTTTATTAATTCAATGTTCATCAATAATAGAATAACTTTGATGCATATTGTAATTGTCTCTTTCCTCTTCAACAAATTTGGTATCAGAGTAGAACAGTGTCGTTGAGTGAAAGAACCGGACTGATTTGAGAGTCCTCTTGCTTGTAACATGCTTCTCACCATCTCTACAATAGTTCGGTTCTTCTGCTCAGTGACACCGTTCTACCCTAGAGTGTAAGGAATTGTTAACTCCCTACGAATGTCATTGTCTTCACAAAATAGATTGAACTCTTTGGACATGAACTTTCTTCCTCGATTCGTGCAAAGAGCTTTGATATGGCAGCCGCTTTGGTTCTCTACCATAGCCTTGAATTTTTGGAACTTTTCATAAGTTTCTGACTTGTTTTCCAGAAAATACACCCAACTTATGCGGCTATAATCATCAGTGAACAATAAGAAGTAACGACTCCCACCCAAGGACTCAGTTTGCATAAGACCACATAGATCAGCATGAATTAATTCTAAACCTTCAGTAGCTCTCCATGTTTTTCCAACAAGAAATGGCTTCCTAGTTTACTTTCTATAAATGCACCCCTCACATAAATCAAGAGAGCCAAAGTCCAAGAATCATACTTTTATCACTTAGCAATTTTAGGCCTTTAATATTGAGATGTCCATACCTCAAATTCCATAGCTTCGAGTCATCTTTTGCACTTGTAAAAAGAACAAAGTTCTCCATGTTTGAAACATCCAACAGAAACATCTTGTTTAGAGTCATGTGGATATGGACTTGTTTGCCTAACTTTTTTGTTTTTGATGATACATGTATTATAATCAAATATGACAGAATATCCACTAGCCATTAGTTGTCCAACACTCAATAAATTGTATCCTAAATCAGGAAAAAATTGAACATTATCCAAAATTTTTCCTACTCCATGGCTAGTAAAAAATTTCACCGTGCCTTTTCCTTCAACTTGCATCTCCCTTTTGTTCCCAAGCTGCACCTTTATCTTTTGTGACTCATCAAGCACCTTAAACAAGGATTTGGTGCATGTCATATGATTCAAATAGCCGTTGTCCACAAACCACAAATCATTTGGCTTATGGTTAGCATCAATACAAGCCATAAAAAGCTTGTTTTCCTCATCACTTTCTGCTGCAAAGTTAATTTTTTTTATCCTTATACCAACAATCAACTTTTATATGCCCATATCTGTTACAATGATAACATTGTATTCCATATTTTATGTTACCTTGCTCATTGTATTGCCTCTGTCCATCATTCCTTCCTCTGCCTCTACCTTTACCATAACCACGGCCACGACCACCACTAAATCCTCCTCTTCCTCGATCATTGTTTGTTGAACAGTTATTGCCGCCTTGATTTGTAAATGTCTCATTCATTTGAAATGCCTGCTCTTCGCTCTTTTCTGCTGATCTGTTGATTCTCGCCTCATGAGATTGAAGAGACCCCATCAGTTCATTAACGAAGAGAACTGACAGATCTTTGGATTCTTCTATAGCAACCACAACATGATCAAATTTTGTCGTCAAGCTTCGCAAAACATTCGCTACAATTATCTCGTCTAAAATTCTTTCACCGTAAGAATGCAATTGGCCGACTATTGTCCTTGTTCGTGAAAAAAAATCAGCAATTGATTCACCGTTCTTCATCATCAAGGTTTCAAAATCACATCGTAGTGATTGCAATTTCACCTCTATAACCTTTGAATCACCTTGATACTTTTCCTGCAAAATTGACCATGCTTCATTCGATGTGGTTGTGCAGTAATTCGTGAGAAAATAGAGTCATGAATCGCTTGCTGGATAATGAACAATGACTTAGCATCATTTTTCTTGGTTTCTTTCAACCTCTTTTCTTCTTCATCATCAGGTTCAAGTATGTCAGCGAACCCGTACTCGACCAAGTCCCGTAGCTTTTGTGATCTGAGCAATGTCTTCACCTTGATGCTCCACCACTCATATTTCTCACCATTGAAAATGGGTATTAGTGGTTGAGAGGAAGAAAAACCAGCTGATGTGTTAGAATTAAGTGACCCAAATTCCTATTTAAATAAAATACAATGGTAAAATAAAATAAAAGAAGAATCCCTATAGAATTACACTTCTTTTATTTTATTTTGAATAAGGTTTTTAAACCTTATTAAACTCCATCTATTTGATATTGATTAGAATAAGGAGTTTCAATCTTACTACTCCTATTAGAATATGGCTTTATAAGCCTATAAATAGACATGGTCTATTCCTCTTGTAATTGATTCGAATTCGACATAGTAAATTTTCTTCTCCTCTGCCCGTGGTTTTTCCCGAAAGGGTTTCCACGTAAAATTTGTGTGTTCTTTATTTCTATTTTTTTCTTTTGCGATATATTGTCATTACCGACGTTATATATTTTTTTTACAAATTGGTATCAGAGCTTCCGGGTTTTTTTCATCTCAATCACGGTAATGGCGTCTTTAAAGTATGAAATTCCGTTGTTGGACTGTAACACCAGATTTGCGTTATGGCAGATAAAGATACAGGCGGTTCTTGCACAGATGGATTTAGAGGAAGCCCTGCTAGGGGTAGATAAGACGCCTTCGACATTGACGGAGGAAGATAAGAAGTGCAAGGATCGAAAGGCGTTAACACAGTTACATCTGTATTTATCTAACGAAATTTTGCAGGATGTGATGAAGGAGAAAACTGCCGCAGCATTATAGAAGAGGCTAGAACAAATATGTATGTCGAAAACTCTAACCAGTAAGTTGTATATGAAGCAACGACTTTATGCTCATCGTTTGGAGGAAGGTGCGTGCGGCACGAACACTTACTTGTTGTTTAAAGAAATTTTCTCAAACTTGGAGGCCATGGAGGTTCAGTATGATAAGGAAGATCTAAGGTTGATTCTACTTTGTTCGTTGCCCCCGTCTTATTCAACCTTTAGAGACACGATTTTATATAGCCGCGAGTCTCTCACAGTTGATGAGGTTTATGATTCTTTGACCTCATATGATAAGATGAAGCATCTTGTGGTTAAACCCGACTCCCAGAGAGAGGGTCTTATTGTTCGTGAGAGACAAGATCGGAATGCTGATGATAATCGTGGAAGGACACAGGAAAGGAATCCTCGCGGTAAATCTAAGGGTAGATCAAAGTCTTCAAACAGAGGTAAAACTTGTAACTTCTGCAAGAAGAAAGGGCACATTAAATCTGAGTGCTATAAGCTACAGAACAAGATTAAAAGGGAGCCTATAAATCAAAAGGGAAAACAACCAGAAAATTCTGGTGAAGCTGATATTGTAGAAGACTACAGTGATGGTGAACTTCTAGTCGCTTCTATCAACAATTTTAAAAAGAGCGAGGAGTGGATACTTGACTCAGGCTGCACCTTCCACATGAGTCCTAATCGGGATAGGTTTACAAATTACGAAACGGTGTCTGAAGGTGTTGTTTTGATGGGAAATAATGCTTCGTGTAAAATCGCAGGTGTTGGAACAATTAAAGTTAAGATTTTTTATGGAGTTGTCAGAACACTTAGTGACGTACGGCATGTTCCAAAATTGAAGAGAAATTTAATTTCGTTGAGTACTCTTGATTCAAAAGGGTATAAATACACAGCTGAAAGTGGGATGTTGAAGATTTCCAAAGGTTCCCTCATTGTGATGAAAGGGCAGAGAAAGACTGCCAAGCTATATGTTTTGCAGGGTTCTACTGTTATTGGTGATGCAGCTGTCGCTTCCTATTCTTTGTCAAATGATGATATTACTAAACTTTGGCATATGCGCCTAGGGCATATGAGTGAGAATGGCATGGCAGAATTGAGCAAAAGAGGCCTTCTTGATGGGCAAGGAATTTGCAAATCAAGTTACGTGAGCCTTTGTATTTTTGGGAAACAAAAGAGAGTTCGATTCACCAGAGGAATCCATAACACGAAGGGAACATTAGAGTATATTCATTCTAATCTGTGGGGGCCATCAAGAGTGCCTTCGAGAGGTGGAGCTAATTATATGCTAACTTTTATTGATGATTTTTCCAGAAAAGTTTGGGCATTCTTCTGAAGCAGAAAAGCGATGTGTTTTCTTGCATTTAAGTCTTGGAAAACTATGATTGAAAAACATACGGAAAACAAATAAAATACCTTCGCATGAGACAATGGCTTAGAGTTTTGTTCGATGAGTTTAATAAACTGTAAGTCGGAAGGGATCGTGAGACACTTGATTCGTCATACTCCACAACAAAAGCGGCGTTGCGAGCGAATGAACGTAACGATTATGGAGAAGGTTCGATGCATGTTGTCAAATGCCAACTTACCAAAGTATTTTTTTGGGCCAAAGCGATTTCATCGCATGTTTTTGATCAACCGATCTCCATCCGTTGCCATTGAGAAAAAGACTCCACAAGAGGTATGGTGCAGTAATCCCGCTAATTATTCCAATTTAAAGATCTTTGGGTGTCTGCGTATGCTCATGTTAATAATGGAAAATTGGAACCAAGATCCATTAAATGTGTTTTTATTGGTTAATAAAAAGTGGTGTAAAAGGGTATAAGTTATGGTGTCCGAAAATAAAAAGTTGTGATTAATGAGAGATGTTGTTTTTGATGAAACCGCTATGCTACCTAACTTATCTCTTAAAGACTCTTCCAATAAAGAAAATCAAAATCGGGTGGAGCATCAGTTAATCTGAGTCAACTCCTCAAGCCAGTACAAAAATTGAGAATAGAGTTGCTTCTTCACCACAATACCCTATCGCCAAAAACAGAATTAGAAGAGAAATTAAACCTCAAAAGAAGTATGGTGAGGCTGACCTAGTTGCTTATGCTTTAAATGTGGCTGAAGATATAGATGCAAACCAAGAGCCGTCAAATTATTCTCGAGCGGTTAGTTTGTAAAGACTCAGAAAAGTGGATGTTTGCTATGCAAGAGGAAATAGAATCACTCCACAAAAACAAAACATGGGATCTTGTGAAACTTCCTAAAGGTAAAAAGGTTGTTCGCTGTAAATAGGTGTTTAAAAAGAAAGAAGGGACTCCAGGAGTTGAAGAACCAGATATAAAGCAAGGCTTGTTGCAAAGGGTTACAGTTCAAATTCCAAGAGTGGACTTTACAAATGTGTTCTCCCGGTTGTGAAGCATAGTTCGATTCGAGCTTTGCTTGGTATTGTGGCCATGCAAGATTTGGAGCTTGAGCGATTAGATGTAAAAGCGCATTTTTGCATGGAGAGCTTAAGGAAGATATTTACATGCAACAACCAGAGGGTTTTGATCTCGAGAAAAAAGATGACTATGTTTGCTTGCTTTGAAAAAGTCTCTTTACGGTTTGAAACTTGATCACCAAGACAAAGTGGTACAAGAGGTTTGATTCCTTTATGACTTCTCATGATTTTAAAAGAAGTAGTTTTGACGGCTGTGTTTACTTTAAGAAAAACAGTGATGGTTCTTTTATGTATCTACTTCTTTATGTTGATGACATGTTGATAGTAGCAAAAGATAAAGGAGAGATAAGAAAGGTCAAAGCCCAACTAAGTGAAGAATTTGAGATGAAAGATTTAGGACCAGCAAAGAAGATACTTGGTATAGAGATTCTCGAGAGATAGAAAAGCAAGTAAATTGTAACTAAGTCGAAAGGGTACATTGAGAAAGTTCTTTGTAGGTTCAATATGCAGAGTGCTAAACCTATTAGTACTCTTTTAGCAGCCCATTTCAGACTTTCATCGACTTTGTCTCCACAATCAGATGATGAGATTGAGTACATGTCACATGTTCCATACTCTAGTGCGATGGGATCTCTCATGTATGCTATGGTCCATTCACGCGTTGATTTATCATATGCGATCAATGCGATTAGCGGATACATGGCGAATCGATAAAGAACATTGGAAAGCGATTCGATGGATTTTAAGATACTTACGAGGTACTCATCGATGTTTGCTTACGATTTGGAAGAACTAGAGATGGAGTCATTGGGTATGTTGATCTTTGATTTTCTTTGGAGACCTTGATAGAAGAAGATCTCTCACCATTGGTTATGTCTTTACAATCGAAGGTTGTGCAATCATTGGAAAGCTACTTTGCAAACTATGACCACTTTGTCTACCATGAAGTTGAGTACATGGCGATTCATCGAGGCTTGTAAAGAAGCTATTTGGTTAAAGGGACTCTTTAGTGAGCTCAATGAAGACCTTCAAATCAAAGACAAGATTTTGTGATGATCAGTGCCATCTTCCTTACAAAAGATCAAATGTTTCATGAGAGAACAAAACATATTGATGTTGGTATCATTTTGTTCGTGATATTATTGCTCGTGGTGATATTGTTGTGAGCAAAATTAGTATTCATGAAAATCCTGCTGAGATATGATGACTAAGTCACTTCCTATAACCAAGTTTGAGCATTGCTTAGACTTGGTTGGTGTTCATTGTTGAAGTTAAACCCTTAAGGGGTTTTATGGAAGAGGTGGAGAACTTGTTCGTTGAGAGTTCGCGATGAAGAACTTGTTCATTGAGAATTCGTGTCAAGGTGGAGATTGTTAGAATTAAGTGACCCAAATTCTTATTTAAATAAAATACAATGGTAAAATAAAATAAAAGAAGAATCCCTATAGAATTACACTTCTTTTATTTTATTTTGAATAAGGTTTTTAAACCTTATTAAACTCCATCTATTTGATATTGGTTAGAATAAGAAGTTTCAATCTTACTACTCCTATTAGAATATGGCTTTATAAGCCTATAAATAGACATGGTCTATTCCTCTTGTAATTGATTCGAATTCGACATAGTAAATTTTCTTCTCCTCTGCCCGTGGTTTTTCCCAAAAGGGTTTCCACGTAAAATCTGTGTGTTCTTTATTTCTAGTTTTTTTTCTTTTGCGATATATTGTCATTACCGACGTTATATTTTTTTTTACATGATGCCATTCCAAGAACACACACACTCTTTTCTCGTGTTTCCCAAAGACCTAAAAATGTGTTTCTCTCATATACCCAGTGGACCCAAACCTAACTTTCACTCAATTGCCTAAAAGATCGAACCTTGCTTTGATGCCAAAAGCATGTTACAAGCAAAGGGACTCTCAAATCAAATTTGGGCAGAAGCTATGGCAATATCAGTCTATCTACTGAATCTCTCGCCAACAAGGGCTGTCATGAACAAAACTCCATATGAAGCTTGGTATGGTAGGAAACCCAATGTAAGTCATTTAAGAATTTTTGGGTGTGTTGCTTTTGCTTTGGTAAATTCTCATGCTCGTAAAAAACTTGATGAAAAATATGAAAAATATATTTTTATTGGTCATTGTACTCAATCCAAAGCATATAGATTGTATAACCTTTATAGTGAAAAATTTTCAAATTGAAGAGATGTAGTGTTTGATGAAAATGCAAGCTGGGATATGACTGTAGAGCAGGTACAACTAGAGATTTCTTTTCCCATTGAAGATTCTCCAGATGAAAAACAAGAGTCGACACCAGCAACATCTACAACACTTGAAGAGGCTTCTGAAGAACCAATTCCACTAAGGAGATCAATAAGGGTCAGAAAGCAAAATCCGAAATATACTGATGACACTTATGCATCCTGTCAATTTTCTCTAGCTGTTTCAGATCCTCTGTATTATGAACAAACTGCTGATAAGGAATAATGACAAAAGGCGATGATGAAGGAGATGAAATCCATCGAAAAGAATGGAACTTGGGAGATGGTCGACTTGCCAGAAGACAAAAATGCAATTGGTTTGAAGTGGGTGTTTAAGACAAAATTTGGTACAGATGGAAGCATCTAAAAGCACAAAGCTCGTTTTATGGCGAAAGGTTATGCATAGCAATATGGTGTTGATTTTGAAGAAACCTTCTCTTCGATAGCTCTGTTCGAAACGGTAAGGCTTGTTCTAGCATTGGCTGCATAATTGCAATGGCCTGTTAATCAATTTGATATCAAATCAGCATTCCTCAATGGAGATCTACAAAAGGAGGTTTATGTAGCACAACCAGAAGGTTTCATAGAGAAGGGCAACGAAACAAAGGTGTATAAGTTGAAAAAGGCATTACACGGATTGAAGCAGGCCCCTCGACCATGGTACAGCAAGATCGATGGGTATCTTCAGAAGAAAGGGTATATGAGAAGTGAGAATGAGCCCACCTTGTATGTGAAAAAGGAAGTTAAAAATGATTTCATCATTGTTTTTCTTTACGTTGATGATATCATTTATACTAGTTCCTCTAACTTTCTTATTGATGAGTTTAAGTCTCAAATGATGAATGAATTCGAGATGTTGGATATGGGTATATTGAATTATTTCCTTGGTCTTGAAGTTCATCAAGCTGAAGATGGAATTTTTATCTCACAAAGAAAATATGCCAAGGATCTTCTCTGTAACACCCCTAACCCTATTCGGATAAATGTAACACCCTTAACCCGTATTCGTCGCCAGAATAGGATTACGAAGTATTACCGGACTTATTACTTAAACAAATTACCGGACTTATTACTTAAACAAACATACATTTCTCGTACATTTTTCATAACCAAGTAAAAGTCATTCACAATCAATCATATTGTCCCTAATACGAGCCATCGAGGCCCAAATCATGCATTAAAAGTGGTTCGCGACTAAACCGAGAATTCAGAAAATTTTTGGAAAAACATAGAAAATTTTCAAAGTACAGGGGACACACGCCCGTGTGGCCCGGCCGTGTTGTCCACATCTATATCCGTTATCATTTCATTCGTGATTTGGTAGCATGAGAGGAGATATCTTTGGAGTATTGCAATACTCAAGAGCAGCTAGCAAATGTGTTAACGAAGGCTTTATCAAATGAGAAGTTTAACTATTTTAGAAGTCTACTTGGTGTCTGCAACTTTGAATTAAGGGAGAGTGTTGAGAATTAGTTCAAAGTAGTAAGTTATTTAGTTGATCAAGTATCTCAATAAAATCTTTGTTAACTCCAGATTTTCATTTCAATTGAATAAGTTGTTAACTATTCTTATGTTAAGGTAGTTTCTTTGTAAGTCTATAAATATAGACATTTATATTTTGCTTTATTAATTCAGTTTATTAATAATAAAATAAATTTTTATGCATATTGTAATTGTCTCTCTCTCTATCACCACTCCTCCCAAATTTTTCTTAATTTTTTAAAATTAAAAAATATTTCAAATTTAAATTATTTTGCCATTGCCTAGATTTGAGACACGGTTCAGATATTATAAAATATTTTAAAGATCGTATTAATATTAATATATTTCATAATTAAATTTAAATAAAATCTATCTTACGATTTCAAGCTAAAACAAAATTTGGGTTCACTAAAAAAATTAAATTAAATTAATAAAATGCAAACCTGAGCTGGTTTCTTAAATATTACAAAACTTTTCTTCTGCTAAATTATAGTAAAATGTGTTTTTTTCACACAAAAGACCAGTTTACAAAAGAGAAGGCCAAGCAATGGACAGTGCTCTCATCAGCTTCAAGTACTTTCCAAGCAACAGCTTGTTCATACGAAACATGTCGTCCCATTGTCGACATGCAGATTCCCGCTGGAAAGTATGCGTATCCCTGTTCGTAAAAATAGGAATCTTTAGCTCAGGATTCAACTAGTTCTTGCGCAGTTAATATCTTACGGAAACTTCGAGGAAGTTTTACCTGCTGCATCAACTTGGCGAAGTCGGAGCACAATGCCTTGCGTCCGGGTTCATCGAATATTTTATCCAGTGTGATGTCTTGTAGGGACACTAGGGTCGTTTCAAGCATGTCAAGACCGGCTTGATTTGCAAAGATGAAAACCGGTAGCGACTGCAAAACCAAAACCGAAGTTAAAACCAGGGTTTGAAGATAAGTTTACAAGTATTCTCAATTTTTTTTCCGATGGAATTGTCAGCGTACCTTCAATGAACAACACAATATTGCATCCTGATGTTGCCAGAGATTCTTCAATATCGAGTCACTGCCAAGTGATTCGGATCTCAACAATTCTGCCCCTATATGATAACTGAGGTAAAAGAAATGAAAATGGGATGAGCGAGCTTATTCGGCAAATCCCAGTGTGGCAGGTTATTGAAAACTACTAAGGTTTACAAAAACTGAAGCAACTTGCCTGTAGCTCTGGCAGATCCACTGAGCTAGTGTAAGTGCTTCGGGAGAGCCTGGAGATAGCTTCGGTCCTACAGCCGCGCTCAATCCGGATGGAGATATGGCCATCGCAACCCGTTGCACAGAAGAAATGACACTACGGACATACTGGCGTGCCATAGTTGCAACATTATCCTGAAGACTGCTATCAAAGGGAAACTGGAAGGCAATCGTCAACACCGATCGCGAGTTCTGAGATGACGGAACATCTCCAGAAGAATGGTTTGTAGCCGGCCCCACTTCAAGACTTGAAGTCAGATCCAAAGTCCGATTTGTGGTCAACGAATCCTGTGTATCAGACTGTATAATAATAACACCCTAAGTATCCAAAACCCGATCTTCGGTATCACTCCAAATAAAATTAAAAGCTGAACCCGGACACTAGATATACAGTAAAGCAAATTGTTTCCTATTAAGTGCCCGTTATTTCATAATCTTATGGCATAATCTTTTTTTTATCGAACTTTCACCAAGTCTCTCAAACATACAATCACTCCTTTTATCTCCCTATCGTATCATAAAGTGAAAGCTTACTGGTTTTGACTCCAATGGAATAATTCGGAATCCAGAAGGTATTAAGGGAGCATCATCGGGAAACATCTCATCGATCGGAGCAAAGACAAGCTCCGAACATGCTCCAACAGCATTCTCATCGATTCCACTGCATATCTGTAAATAAATACATACATCGATTAGTTAATGTAATTAATGAGGATACAATTTATTTTAAACATCCCAAAGATGTTGATCGAAAGATCCGGTGGTTCAAATAAAATTGATTGCAAACGTGGCTTCCAATAGTTTCAAGCAGTAACAAAACAATGATTTCATGTAAAACATGTACAAAACCAGTATGATGACAGAAAGTATCATGTTGAGTTTTATATTCCGATTAAAGAAATAAATAAACCTCAAAATTCAACTCAGAAATGCGAGAAAAGCACCTGCAATAGGTGAATATCTCTTGATACAAAGGCATCTTCTTGCACAAGGGAATGGCCTTCGAGTCTAATAACTTCAAGTATCTGATACATGAAAAATACAAACAACATTAGCATAGTTTATCGGACGGATAAGCAACAGGCAACATTTCAATGGAAAATAAAACACGTGTTGAATTTGTAGAACATATACCTCTTCATGTTCAATCGTGTGACCAAGTGGCATGATAATCTGACTACCAGTAAACCTTGTAGGTCTCATTCCAGGATATGCATATGTTCCGGCCTTCAATGATGCAGCAGTATATGCATCAACATTGAAATCAGCCCACTCCGAGCGGTGCTCTCTTAGGAATCGCACTAACACAGCAGGTGGAACATTCTGACAAAAGACAACAGGTAGTTAGAAAAATTAATTACAAAAGACATAACACGGAAGAGGCTTAAAACTTGTGTACAATAAAAAAAATTCCCCACTTCTGAACTAAAAATTTACTAAATAAGAACACTTTCTTAATAAATGTGCAACTTTATTAATATAGTCCATGTTGCAGAAAAAGAAAATGATTTCCTATACTTTGGGAGCTTACGAGAACTTACTTGAAGCAGCATGGATGCCTTTGCACACAGAACACCCCCGACGAAGGGAAGAGCATTGTTGGGATTTGAAGTGCAGCTAAAGCTCTTGCTTGAATTAATTGCAATTATCACATCCTCATTACCATCACAATTCATTATCGACCAGCCGTCATCGTTGAATCCGTTTATTGCGTCATTAAAGCCTCTACAAGCAAATGATAAACACAATATTTTGATGAAACAACGGAGCATAACACGTTACTAAATGCTCATGTAAACAGGTTACGGACATGCACGTGCATAGTGTTTTTTTTTTGTGTGTGTGTGTAAACTTGTAAATTGAACAAAGTCGAGGATTTAATACAATACTGCAGCTACCTGCTTAATCTTTGGCTAAAAGTTCTTAGGACAGCTGGTTGCCTGCCCATACTGTAAACTACCTCACCACTTGTCTCCTGAGCGATTTGCTTAACGTAGCGCAGAGCCTTTGCAGAGATCAATTAATTAGTACCTTTAGAAAATGCTTTTTGAGGAAATAAAAAAGAAAACCAATGAAGCATCCCCCCATTTTGGTATTTCTTTTATGTATAGACAACAATCAAACACGATACAACATATGGCAGCAAAGTGAATAAGCAGCATCATCATCTACTCACCGCAATTGTCATTTTCTGAGCAATTACTTTTGATGATTCGTAAAGTGGGCGCAGCACCTCCGGCACACTCCACGCCTGCAATGAGATATTCAAGAAACTTGGTATAGCCACAAGAGATGTAAAGATGTCTGAAAAGTACCTACTAAACATAAGTCCTACCTCGAGATTTAGGTGGTCAACAATATGGATGATTGACCCTCCACCTTCACACGGTCTAATCAAATACCCACTAGGAAGCACTCCGGCTCTCACAAATTGAGCTGCCGCAGCTGTACTCGGGCCAGCACCAGATCCGGAAAGGGATCTCTCGCAGACCTTTGAGAATACATAAAGAAAGGAAAACCCTATCAGCATATACAACCAAGTTTACTCTCAAGAAGCTTGCATGTCAAATTTACATGGACCTTCAAGGAAGAAAAAAAAAAAAGAATAAAAAGCATAGTTCCAAAACAAATAATAATAGGACAGTCATATAAGCAACTGAAATGCTCTAAAATACTTCGACATTGACTTTCTTACACTTGTTTACATTATTGAATAAATAATAAGTACTAAAAAATGCATACCACGAAACTGCCATTCTCTAACGTTGTAGTGTATCTTAGGGTCCAAAAGTCCCTCGCAGGAGCCAGCGTAGTTGGGGCAAACATCTAAAATATTTCTCATTTTAGTCCTCCCTCGTTATAATAGAGGAAACATTCATTCATAAATAAAGATTACTCTTCACCTGTGTGTATACAAGCTCAATTGTTCCACCATTGCCAGCTGGAAACATTGTGAAAACTTCGAGGTTCCGGCAGTCCCGTAACCAAGAAGGACGATCCTTTAGAATCTCTGCAATCTATTAACAATAATTTGATTGTTTTGTTCTGATCATATAGGTCATGTGTGGCGAAAAAAAGGTTTGATTTGTTATAATTACATCAGAGTTCATACCTTTGTAGGTTCTAAACTTACAAGACCACAGGCTCGAGCTGCCACTCCACTACAACTTCGGGAAATGGCAAATATCCCAACCGAATCCGGACCAGGCTGTCAACAGATCAAAACAAATTGCTTAGAGACTTCTGATTTGTGACAACAGATAATATAACTAAGTTCGTATACAATAGCAATCAAAGACAAAAGGATGGAAAATAGCAACAAACCTTCATCCCAGGCATCTGGACCCAATCGACAGCAGTTCCTGTAGCCTTGGAAAGGAACTCTGCCAAGGTCTCCTCTGCAATCGAGAGGAGTCTGTGCATAACCAAATTCAAAGCATTTATTAGTAAAATATATGCACATACACAGAGAGAGCTGGTTCATTGTAGCTAAAAATTGAACTTACCCAGCAGGGTTATTGGGATCCCTTAGTGAATGCTGAGGAGTGGTAACCACAGAGTCACAGCTTGCATCAGTTGCCGATGCCTGAAAAGCAAATCCAAAAATAGAACAGCAATGATAATGTTAAAATAAAATAATCCCATAACACAAGTGGCCTAATTGACAATTCCAATTCTAAGAAATTGACAGGCCACAAAGATCTATCTAATGCCTAAAGCTAAACAAAAAAGGACATAAACTTCCACATTGAACATACATTTACAGTGTGCAATTGTTGCCTCATATAACCATTCTCACAAACCAGCTGAGAAACCTGTTTTTGCAACCGGTCATTCTCCTCCATCAATAGCTTGTTCATTGCTGATAATTTTCTATTTACAGTCTGCAATCTTGAAGACTCTTTCCTTTGCTTCTCTCTACACCTGCATACTCCAATAGCAACCCCCATAACTAAATCTAAAAAGACCCAAATTTTCATTATAAACAAAAAAAAAACCAAGACCGATTTTTTTTTTATTACCTGCGATTTTGAAACCAAACTTTGATCTGTTTAGGTTCAATGTTGGAAAGAATGGGGCATTCCCTTATCAACTGTTGCCTACGCAAGGAACTTGGCTTGGGGCACTCAGCATAGACTCGTTCCAAGGCTTCAACTTGCTCAGCTGTGTACCTAACATACTTGCCTGAGGCATCAAGATGTTTGTTGATGCTGCTACTACCACTGGTGCTCACCCTGTGTTGGGCCACCGCCATAGCCATTTTTCTTGCTAAAAACCAAGACTCCAAGAACCAATCTTTGTTTATATATAAAAACAAAAGAGCTCAGCTTAGTAAAGTCCGTCCTTTAGTATGATATATATAAAGCAAAAGGGAGTTAAATGAGGGATTTTGATTGCAAACAAGCCTCAAGTAAAGGCCAAGTGGATAGTCTTTTAGTGAGGTTTTGGCTTTTTTTCCAGCTGATGATGATCAAGCTGGTGACGGTGAAATGAAAAAAAAAAAAAAGGGTCTCAAAATCTGCCCACAAAGAACCAAGCTTTGATATCCCAATACCAAAATAAAAGAACACAGATAACAAGCAAGCTCGATATCACTGAAATGGCTTCTCAAGAGAGCTTCAACTACCCACTGCACCAAATAAAGAGAAGAAGAAGCAGCTTTAAAAAAGGCTCTCTCTCTCTCTCTCTCTCTCTCTCTCAAAAAAAAGAGAGCCCAAAAGGAGAAGCATCACAAAAAAGCTGGTTTCCTGCAAGAATCCACCATGGAAATGTGAAGAGAAACTGAAATCTTAACCATGTTGAAGAAGAAGAAGAAGAAGAAGAAGAAGAGTGTCTCAAAGAACTAAAGAAAAGATTTTGAACTCTCCAAGGGTTTTTAAAGACCTTAAAAAAACCCCCAATTAATTAAAGAATTTCGTCAAAAGTGAAATGAAGAGAGAGAAAGGGTAGGAAAAAGTTGTGACAGTGAGTGATCTAAAGTGTGAAGCTTGAAACTGTAGGGAGGCCATTAAAGAGAGAGAAAGAGAGCTCATTTGCACGCAAACCGACAAACTTACCATACATGTTTTCTTTTTTATTGTTTATACTGGCTCAATTCCTAAATACACCCTTCAACATTTCACTGTATTTAAATAAGCCCTTAAACTTCGTTGCACTCAAACAATTACAAACATAGACGAACCTAAGAAATTTTATGTTAAAAGAATTGAGATAAAATTATAAATTTTTAAAGAATGTAAAACAAATTGTGTTAAAAATATCAAAACTAAATTATTATTTTTTAAAGGGACTAAAATATAAGTTCTCTATTTTAATTAAAGTAAACCTTGAACTTTAATTTTCTATTCAAATAAATTCCGAATCTTCTGAGATAAAATTTTATTTATGTAAAAATAAAAAAATAGGACTTATTTGAACACACTAAATACACAAAACTTCATTTAACAAAAGTAAAATAGTTTAAGGCCCTTATTAATATTTTAACCATTAATATCAAACCAGCTAACCTCACTTACTTTACTGTCCCTATTGTCTACTTGAAATGACATGCTATCTCTAACCTTCTGATAAGTACATTATTTTTATCCCTTTTATTTTTATAACAATTTTCCGACCAGTAAATAAAAAATAATATATTTCAATATATTTAAATTTATATCTTTTTATGTTAATAATAATACTCGTATCAATTTACATTTTTATAACAGTTTTAAAATAATCATTCATAATTAACATTAAAAAGAGAAATTAAATTTATAAAGTACAATTTTTGTATTTAAAAATTTATAATATGGATTTTGTCTTTGTATTGTTAGGTGTTTGATTATCAATAAATCAACTTATTACAAACTAAATTAGCTTAAATATCTCTGTTTTTCTTTATCTAATTATCCTTTTTTTTTTCTTAACATTTATATTTTTTAAATTCAATGATTGTTGTTAAGGTTTGGCGTTTACTACAAGAAAAGAACAATACCAATCTTCTTTTAAATTATCCAATCCACCTTAGCTATTTTTTTCTTAAATTAATAAATATAATATAGATAAATTATTTTAAATTAATGGTAAGCATAAAAATAATCATTTTTATTTACCTTAAATTACATTTCAGTTATTTATATTTGAAATGTTATGTTTTAATCATTTATGTTATCGTTTTGTTACGAAATGGTCACTCTACCGTTAAACTCTGTTACCTCACTAACGACAGTCCAAAAGGATTTTAAATATCAACTTGAATGTTCAGTTGCTGATATGAAAATAAGTTTTTAATTAAATAAATTTAATTTAGATTGCCATGTAAGACTACCATTAGGGAGGTAATGGAGTTTAACGGTAGAGTGACCACTTTATAATAAAACAATAATATAAATGACTAAAACATAACATTTCAAACATAAGTGACTAAAATGTAATTTGAGACAAACAAAAATGACTATTTTTATAGTTTACTCAAAAAAATAATTATGATAATATAGCTTATTGATTAGTGAGAATAAAAAACAAAATTGGAAGAAAAAAATATTTTTGTAAAAAATTCTCATACAAATAGTTAATAAATTTTGCAAATTACATAAAAATGAATATATTATATTTTTTATTTTTGATTTCTCAAAATATCTACTGAATTTTTTTTTCCGATTTTACTGCTAAAATTACACCAACACACATAATTTCTTCAAAATAATTTATAAAAAAATAAGTTGAGAATCCAAACCCTAAACCCAGATTGGACATTGCAAAATTTATCTTTTTCTTTCTCGACTTTTCTTTATATATACTTATCTTCAACAACACTTCATGTTTTCAATTGGTTCTAACTTTAATTTTTTTTTTCTCTCTTTTTATTTTCCTATTTTAATTTTATAAAAACAAATCACAATGAGAGTAAAAAGAAAATAATTGCATTTGTTGAGATGATATAAATGAGTACATAATAATTTTAATTTTTATTAAAAAATTAACGACAGAGCCAAGATTTTATTAGTGCCAAAAAAAACTTCAATCATTTTAATGCAATTTTATTTAGTTTTTCTGATAGGTCTAATTCTGTTCTCAATCCATATACTCTTTAGATGTTTTAAATTTAGTCCCTCTAAACTAGTCCTATAACACTATGAACTGGCTTATATGTTAAAATCTGAATATTTGTTGTTAATCGATCCATTAACAGGTACATGGATTGAAATTTTGAAAATAAAATTAGAGGGACTAAATTTTAAAAATATAAAGAAAATAGAGGCTAAAGGCGGAATTAAACCTTCTTAATATGTTTTTGGATACAAGTCAAATAAAATGAAGATAAAAGAAAAATGTTTATTTTTTAATTGTTTAATGTTGGAAAAGAATATACAAAAGATTTGAGTGATTGTTTATTTATGGGATGGTATTTTTCACCCCCCTTTTTGCATGCCAAAAAAGTAAGGTTGGAATCATGTGCTACCACATGGTGTGAAATTAAAATATTTTAAATACTATAAATTTATAATAATAATAATAATAATAATAATAATTAGGAAGCATTATGGTTTCTTCATGGGAAATTATAATCAAATTGACCTTTGATTAATTATTATGTGTGATTTTAATAATAATAAAGAGGCAAAAGGCCTAAAAAGCTAAAATTATATCACAAGCAACAAAGGTGGAAAGGAAACAAGTGAGATTGAAATTCATCTTTTTGGCTCAATGATTGTGTATTTCAGTAGAATTTTAATACTTAATAATTACTATGTCACAATCTTTATGCTATTCCAATTTGGTGGTGCATAAATTCTTACATTTTTCAACTATAATTTTTTATTTCTTCCACAATCAATTCACTTTTTTAAAATTTTATCTGCAAATATGTATTGGAGTTATAAAAAATAAATCGAAATTTTTAATTAATTATAAAAATAAATTTTTTTATTATGTACGTAAATTACTTTAAATGAATAGTAAAATTTAGTATAGTAAAAGAGATTAGCATCGCTAACTTATCACATCAGCCAATCAGTTGCCAAATTAAATTAATTAATTTTTTTGGTGGATTCAATCTATTTAGCATCACTTATATAAATATCAGAGAAATACCAGTATTTCTCAATAATTCAAGGGCAAAAAAATAAATAATAGTGGTGAGCTATAGAGAATGACACCACCATTTTAATATGTCAGGTTTTTCTTTAATAAAAAAAGTAAAATTAAACGACCACTATCAGTTATTATGCAAATAATAATTTTACTTTTAAACTAAAAATAAAAGAAAATTTTGGCCTCATTCTATATTGTTCCACCAAATAAAATATCAATTTTAGTTTTAAATTTAAAAAATAAAATTTTAAAAATAAATAAACTTAACACATTAAAGTGGTGGCGTCATTCTCTATGGCTCCACCACTATTATTTATTTTTTGGCCCCAAAATTATTCATAAATACTAGTATTTCTCAAATATTTGTACAAATGGCGTCAAATAGATTGTCTCCACTCAAAAAATTATTTTTTTAATATGGCAACCAATGATTGGCTGGCGTGGTAAGTTGGTTACGTCAATCTCTTTACTTCCACCAAATTTTATAAAATGGATTATTTTTATAATTAATTATAAATTTCGAGTTATTTTTATAAAGAAAGCCCAACCTATTAAGTATTGTTGTCTGTAAAGAATTTATCTCAAGCACCAAACGAGACACTTGAGTTCTTGAATTAACTTAAACTCTTAATAAAATTAGAATACAAAAACTTTCACTAAAAGCAATACTTGACGAATTAAGAAGGCACTGTAAATTATTGTTACTTTGGATTATTATTTATCTAATATGGGTAAATATTTAATATGCGTATATTTTCAATTTTAAAATCTGTATACATTTATTGGAGAAGTTCAATAATATATCCATATAAAGTAAGAAATGAAGATGGAGAGGTCAAAATACGTAGGTATAAGGTGGAAGTAATAGCAGACATGTTTGACAAAACAGAGATCTTTGTTTGGACCTGATAATGAAAAAGAAAAGCTTAAAAGATTCAACCCCACACCCACCACCCAACCCCTTATGTGCCACCTGGCCCACCTCTTATTCTCTCTCTCTCTATATACACCCACGCACCATTAATACATAGGAAGTCTTATTCAATATCAATAAATAATAGTATGATATTATTAATTAAGTCTTTTAACTTAATTGGTATAAGTATTATTGTCAATATAGAAAAATGTGAGTTCGAGTGTGTTGAAGTGCATTATCCTCCTATTTATGGATCTTTGTGTCTTGTTATTATTCAATATGGTGCATGAAGCTCATGCTTGTGCATTACACAAACATTTCCAAAGCTATAATTCAAAATTTAAATTGGTTGATATTCAAAAAGTTCTAGTTGTGTCCTCAAAGTATCAAATATTGTTCCAAATATAGATCAAATTGAATTTGATGTGGAGCGTATCTAAAACGCTAAAATCAAATTGTAATTGTGTGTACCTATTAGACAAACAATTTAGATTTGACAAGTTAAAAAAATATGAGGTCAATAAAAATTAGAAGGGATTTTTTTTTAAAATATGCTTCATGTCATATTTGAGTTGAAATTTAATGCCTAAGCTAATGGCTAGGCAAATAGAAGGACCTAATTAATAAAAAAACTAATACCTTGAGGCTTCAATTAAAACATACTAAAGTTTGAAAATTGATTTACAAATTGGATCGTAGTTTGAGGATGTCTAGCACAATTAACTATATAGAATTATACTCCTTTAGTATATAAAAAATTAGTCTCTCTATATGTAAAGATTTTGGGTTAATTTCATACGTTGTCTCGAATTTTTAATTGATTTTCGAACTTCAAAAATTAAATCTACTGTGATAGGGGAAGATGAAAAGTCGCTATTCAGCACGGTTTCGTTCACGACAGTTGTTGATAATCTCAGCAAGAGGGTTCCTTCATCTGCGTTAAGGGAGCTTTTTGATCATTTTGGTAGGGTCACGGTTGTTTGCGTTGCTTATTTTAATCCTAGGAGGAAGTACTCTCTTACGACTTTAGCCTTTGTTCGATTTTGGTTTGAGGAAGATCTTTACAGAGAAATTGCTATGGGTGCTATATCATAGGATTGATGGTTTTGTCATCAGTGTTTCCACAGCTAAGTATGTAAGTAAGAGCGACATTTTGTCAGGCCGGCAATCTAGGGGAGTGCGTAAGGTGACGGTGTCGGAAACTTTGATTGGTAATGGCCTTTTTGGTGCTCACAAGCAGCAATTGCCCAAGTCTAGTAGTCCTCGTCCCAAGGTCTTTTCAGGCTCGTTGAGGGATTCTCGGTCATACATTATTGGAGCTAATCCTTTGCCCATGGTAGATGAGAGGGGGAAGAGTGAGCCGGTTGCTGCCTTGCTTCCCAACGTCTTCAATGAGTCCTTTAATGCTAGTGACAAAGCAAATAGGTCCACGGGGCAAGAACAATGCAGTCAGGACATTGACTGGTTGAAACGTCGTCTTATTGGTAATGTTAAAAAGGTGTATAGTCTGGAAATGGTCCAAAAAGCTTTGTTAAGCGAGAATATCAAGTGCAAAGTTTGTCCATGGGGTGGACCATCCTCTATTTTAGCCATTGATTCATCCAACGACTTGGAAGATGTATGGGAATGAAAGAAGGACGAGCTTTTGAATTGGTTTGATTATCTATCACGTTTTAATGCTGAAGAGCAAGATCCAGAGATGTTTGTGAGTTGATGTCCCTTTACGTTGTTGGAATGAAAGCTTTCTTAGGTCTCTCGGTGATCAGTGGGAGCATTTTGTGAGCCTAGATCCTGACACCAGAGATCGAAATCGCCTTGACGTAGCTAAGATGGTTGTTGAAGTGGTTAGTAAGGCTTGTATTCCCCATCGTGCTTATGTAGTCAGTAAAGGTACTCAATTGAGGTAGAGGACTCATCCCCCAATTAGATCGAGGAGGGGAGTCGGGTGCAGTTTGTATGGCTTGAGACGGAGCCCTAATTCGCCCCCTTTCCAATTTCGTTGCTGCATCTTTGGTGCTGTCGGTTTTGATTACTATGTTTACTTCCCCTACATGTTACATGTGTGTGTGTGTGTGTGTAGTAAAGATGAAGCTGATCCATGGGTCATAGGTATATTCTTGATGTCTATTGCCACATTGTCATGCATGCATGACTTGATATGTGTTGATGAGGATATATGTCACCCACCCATATATATAACAACAGTAAATCTCTTTCTCCAACACATAATTATGTTTTCTTTTTCATGGAAAACATAAGCTTCACGATTCTTACACAATCATCAGCCACCGTCCTTTGTCTAACACACTTTTATTTTCCTTTTCTCGGCTGCTAAGGAATATCCGAACATTATATAACGGTAAAGTTGATTAAATTGGTTGAAATTTAAGTTATTTTGAATTTAAATTATTTGAAAATTTGAAAATTTCTATTGTGTGTTTAGGGTTTAGGTATGCTATGTTAGTCGTAACAATAATAAGTTAAAGCCCACATATTAACATGCCTAAAATTAAATTGGGTGTTCATAGCTTGGTTAAAACTGAATTAACCGGTTGAACTAATCTAATTCGGTTAATCGTTCTCGGTCAGAGGTCGATTAATGATTATTTGAAGTTTCAGTTATCAATTAATTTAATTGGAAATTGGATAATTAATTGAATTAAATCATATATAATATGTTTTTTATATTAGCAATATATTTTTTGAACAATTATTTTTATATTAATCGAAATAAATAATATATTATATATAATATATTTTTTGAACTATTAAAAAAAGAAAATGAACATTAGCAATATATTTTATATAATTTTAATCAAAAGACAAAAAAACATAAATTTCAGTTCAATTAATGATTAAATATTTTTACATTTCGAGTAATTCGGTTAATTGTAATTCGATTCGGGTAATAACCAAACAGACCATTTGAACACTCTTAGATAGAAGGACAAGGGAAGTGAGCCAATCCTGAGGGTATAACATGAGCTATGATCCTAGCCGGTAAAAGTATTATAAAGCATATTGATTCTTTTTGTTAAAAGTTTCATCTTTTTGAATAAAAGTTAGCGTGATTGATAGAATAATAAGACAACAACACTGGGCGTGTCACATGTATCTCATGTCAACGTACAATAACAAATATTTAACCGTAGAAATAGATAAATTTTTTAGCAGAAGTATTAGTTTTCTTTTTGATATAACATACAAGAACTAATTTATTTATTTATTTTTTAAAATTAAGGGACCAATTTACAATTCAACTGCTAATACAAAAATCTCCATATTACTTTTACAGATCCTAACCTTTCATCCATCCTCTCCATATTCATCTATATTATTATCAAACCTTCTTCTTCCTATAACTTTTTCCTATATTATTCTCTAATAACCCTATTTAAAGAGCCCTTGGAGTGACACCACTTCATTACAGGTCTAGCCACAATCTAATTTCTCTTCAAGAAGACATGAAAAAAAAATGTCAATTTTTAGATTCAAGTCAATTAAAATTAAAGTTTGATAAATTCGAATTTTTAATTTTTATAATTAGATTAAGTTTATGTTTACTTGAATTTTTATATATTAAACTCATGAATACCCAAAGTTTTTTTTTCCCTTATATTAAAATTCCTAAATATTATACTACATCTTTAAATTGCTTGTGCTTGTATTAATCAAATGGTGAAAAAAGTAGATAGCTTGAAAAGAAGGAATAGAAGATAAGACATACACTACAAAATTTTCCCTCAAAAGTGTCAAATGGCTAAGTTTTTTCCCTCACTTTTTTTTTTTTTTTTTTTTTTTTTAATTTTCAAAACTTTAGCTAGGTAATGGGATTAACATTCTTCCAGTTTGTCCCCCTCTCAGCACACATATATATTTGCTTTTTTTTTCATAGACTATTCCAATCTAGGGTTAAGATTGTTAATGATACTTTAATATTGGCGTTTATCGAAGTGTTGATGAGAACTCAATTAACTGATTTAATCTATTTTAAATAGTTATTTTAATTTTTGATTTTTTATTAGTTCAAAACGGTTTTGACCATCTTCAGTTAGATCTTTGATTCTCAATTAAACCAATTATGTGGCATTATGACAACATTGGCTTCATTTGCTTAGTCTTTTTATGGTTAGTTTTTGTGGTTGGCTATGGAAGAAACAATGGGTGAAGGGTTCCTATCTGCTTTTTGTAATGAGCCATTGCTTTTATCATGGTAAAGGAATAATGGGAGTGCTCCCATATGGACCCCATTTCAGTCCAATCATGTGGACCCATTTTGTCTGGCCCCATATAAACTAAAACCCAGCCTCACAAAAATTATAAAAAAAATTGAAAAAAAAGTAAAAATCCCATCACCTCCCATCCCATGTTTGCGTAAGTTAATAGAATGGTAACGTGGGTGGTATTGCTTTGAAGGATTGGTGTCGTTAAAGTGGAGACTTGGCCCCTCCCACCCAAAGCCAACCTACTTTTCTCAATCCTATTCCTCCCCACTTTCATATTATATCATTTTATATTTTATTTACTTTCCCATTCATTTCCATATTCACTGTTGTTTTAACCTACACACATGGAAAAACATGGCGTTGTTATGTTCATCTAAGGTTAGGGTTAGGGTTAGGGTTAGGGTTATAAGTGTTGCTTAAGCAAAAAAAATAGTTAGTGGGGAGGCCTATATAGGTAAAAAAAAAAAACTTGGTAACTATAGTAATATACAAAGAGGGTAAAGTAAAATTATAAAATTTTTGGTTAAAACTAAAAATATTCAGTTTAAAGGATTTATTGAATTAATAATTCTTTGAAAGGACCATATTAAAAAGACTCAAATTAAATTATTATTTTTAAGATAGATTAGAATTGAAAATTTTCCATTTTTTTTATCAAGGAGCTTTACCTTCCCTTTAACTTTTTTATAATGGTGATATCTTTGTTACGATCTTTCTTTTTTTGAGCTTTGACTACAGTTATTCCAATCAAACATCATGAATTATGATTGTAGGTTTTGATTTTACTTTCTATTCACTTTCAAGTTAATTTTATTATCCTCCCTTTATAGAAATTATAATTTTAGTTGTTTCTTTCTAAATGAAACCATATTTTAATTGGTAAACCATATTTTTTAAAAATAAATAAATAAATTATAGTAAAAGTGATTAGATCTAAAAAAAGAAAATTGTAGTTGTATATAATTTGACCATGTATATCCTATCATAAATTTATATAAATCTTTGTTAAGGCGAGTGTTGTCAAAGTGTCAATATAATAGTGGTCATTATGACTATCACTGCGATAGATTTAGTCACCTGTCATGTTATGAGTTGATAATTTTTTTGAATAAAATTCTTGGGTTTTGAACAATGTTGATATTGTGGAAGTATGGAAATTCGTCTGTGAAGATCAATTCATTTGAAGCAACTTATTTTGCAGATCGAACTGAATCAGGTCAAGCAATCAGATCCTTTGGGTTATAAAGATTGGATCGAGATAATATTGAAAACATATCTCCAATAATCCACTTTACATTATTTTTTATTATATTGCATCTTACTATTTTAGCAGTTGTTTAATAGAGGAATTGATTGTAATTGATGTAATATGTTAGCAAGTTTCGAAACTTGTATAGGTCTTGTATTGAGTATTGAAAGCACTTATTTGTTCATTTGTGAGTGCATTTGAGAGAGTAAAACAAGTTTTGTTGCTTGGTTTATTGTCCAAGTAAGATTGCTATACACCAAGTGTGATAGGATTTAAATCACTTGTTATATTAAGTAAAAAATAGTGAATGTATTCACTGAACTAAACTCCACAAACAATTTTAAAAAATCGAATTACATAAACAATATATTGTATGGAAAAATCTCAATCGCCGAACATTAAATAATGTGTACAACGCAAGGCCTCAGCGTGGCCAAAAAGATTCACTAGATATTATTAGTTAAATTAAATTTTGTAGTCACATAAATATATGGGTTGGTCCAAAAAAAATTTCTCCAATGATTGTGGATCCTCTAACCCTTTTCTCATGAAGGTTCATGGCTTCCAAACAAAGCTTGAAATAAGCTCCTCATATTCTCTCATCATTTGACATGAAACTTCAACTTATCACAACATAATGGGAATGAACCTCATAAATGAGATATTATGGGTTAATTGATGTGTATATTATATAAGGCAAGAAAACAAATTAAAGTGGAATATATATAAAATTAGGATTTATATTTGTTGTATTAAAATATATAATTTATGTGTCGCTAGAGTGTGTTTGATAAATTGAAAAGTTAAAATTAAGTGTTGACAAATTAAGTAATGAATTTTTACGACTAGATTTTATAAGAACTGAATTTATATTATAAAATTGTTTGCTGAATATAATTATTTTGTTTGATGATAGAAAATTTTGATTTTTGAAAATTTATTATTTCATAATTTTAATCTTACTAATATGATATTATTTATTTTATTTTGAATAGTTTTGGATAAAAATTAAAGATAATAATGTAAATATTTGAATTTTTAATAAAATGAAGAAATAATTTATTTCAAAAATAAGACTTAAAAATAAAATCAATTTTTTTCAACACATTAAGATATTCAACTGTTTTTTGTTAAAATTTTTCAAGGATTTATCAAAAACAGCTTTAAAGAATCGGATAATGTCTTGTATATTATTTAAATTTATACTAAGTAGATTTATTTTTAAAAATCTTGATTTTTAAATCATATATCATATTCTTGTTCACGGATAAAACATATAATTATACACCATTAATACAGATTTTATACATCTTCCAAACTACACTTAAACTTCCCAAACCCTAACTTATTATACTCAATTGAGGAAGACATTATGGGTCTAAGTCCATCCAAACCTGGAACTTCAAGAAGTCTTCAATAGCATTTGTGCCAATTAAAGCTACGTTTTATAAATTTTTATATTCCCTCTTATTAATAAAAAATATTTTTTTATTAAAATAAATTATTTTTATTAAAAAACAGTGTAGCACAAGAAAGGAAAAAAATAATTATATGATAATATTTGAACTTCAAAACTATTGAACGCGTTAAATAAATCAATTAAATTTTATTGAAATTGTTGAAGTTTTTCAATGCATAAATCGATTGAGTTTTAGCTCGATTGGCATGTGCATTGTTGTTAATGCAGAAAGATGTGGGTTTGAGTGTATTGAAACGCACTATCCTCCGATTTATGGGTTGGGGTGAGGTTATGAGTAGTTTTAAACATTATGTCAAAAAGATCAAAATTTATAATAAAATTGTTCAAAAAAAAAATTTCAATCTATAAAGAAGGTGGTAGCTTAAAGATAAGGAATAGTCTTAGATAGGGATAAAGATAACTTTTAATCTCTAAATTTGATTTTTTTTATCTTAATTCCTAATTTTTTTCATATTAGTCTTTGAATTTGATAACTTTTCCTAATTTTGGTCCATGTGATGACCGAGCACTATGAAATTGAGCAATGTTATCACCTACTTCTTTTATAAAAAAAAAAAAATTACTTTTAGGTGATGATGTGGCACAACATCAAATTCACACATCACTACATGAATTAAAATTGAAAAAGTTACCAAGTTCAGGGACTAATGTGAACAAAAGAAATTTAAAAACTAAGTTGAAAAAAGTTAACTGATTTAGATATTAAAATTCAAAATACCAAATCTGTTGAATATGGATTTCAGAAACAACTATATGAACCCATAGAACTAAATTCGGTGTTCCCATCAAACCCATTTTGTTGGTAAGCTATTAATTTTTGTAACCCTAAAACAGTGGAATGAAGAAATTAATGCCAAAGAGGTTGCCTAGTTATCAATGGGAAATTAATTCTATTGAAGAAAGAATAATCAATAATGGGGGGTCAAAAGGCATTGAATGAGCAACAAGGATGATAAATATAAATGTGAAGGCATCCGGTAGCCTTAATGATGTTATTCACCTTCAATGGTCGGTTCCTCTATTTGTAGAAAATAAGGATTTGTGCTTCATCATTAGCTTTGAATCCTCATTCTCTTTTAGACCATCCATTCAGAAACCTACCAAAAAGCTAGCTTTTATATATACATATGAAGTTGGAGGAAAGAAAGAACCCACACTATTAATAAATGGTCCTTAATATCACATGCAAAACTCTTACTTAAGGCTAAGCCAACCTATTTGCATGTGTATATATGTATATATTAATGCATTGAAGCTAGAAAAGAAGTTGAGGGAAGACAGAACCCACACCATTTGTATATGGTCCTTAATATCACATGCAAAACTCTTATTTAGGGCTAAACCTACCTATATTCCAAATATAAACAATAAAAGCTAAAGGTGTTCAAAGTTTAGACTTAGATCATTAATGGTTGAAATGGGTTGTTAAAAGAAAACCCTTTGCGTAACTCCATTTAGTTTCTTAGAATAAGCCAAATTTTGTTTGAATGAGTTCATGTTAGTGTGTGAGTTAAGGCTAAAATCAAAGAGGAATTAACAAAGGTTTAAGACGTGTAAGCATGTCATTTTTTAAGATTTTATTTGCTTTTATGTATTGGTGTGCAAAAGAGTTATTTAACAAGTAAATCTCGAGGATATAATGAAATTCAATGATTATTTATATTTTGCACGAAAAAAATATCCATTGATTACTAAGTATTGCATAAGAAATATATCAATTTTTATAAAAAAAATAACTTTTGCAATAATTTTTTTATAAAACAATCTTAGAATAATAGAATGAGACTTTATTTTTAGGGTTTCCTTACGTATAACTTTCTAAGTGAAATCTAAATAGATATTTATTTGGACAATCACATCTCTTAACAATAAACATTACTATTTAAATAATGTGAATTGGTTGATTTTGCCTTTTAGATTTTTGTTCAAATATTATTGGGCTACCATACTAACAATTATAAATTGAGAGATGAATACTAAAGTTTGGTTACACAATTTGAAAACTTCATACGTCTATGAGACCTTACAGAGAGAGTAGTCAACCGTAAATCAATAAGTACGATATGAGATTTAAGTCCAACCTCACTCTTATGCCTAATCTATATATCTCGTCTCACTGATACTTTTCCCTTGAAAGCTTAGTTCTAAACTGGTCAACAAGAACAATTTACATAAAATGAATTTACATTGAAATAAGTTCCTCACTTGAACATAATAAGTGTTCTCTCAAAACTCATGAATAAAATACTGACAAGCCTTTACTTAAATAAACATTTAATAGCTTGCTAAAGTACAATAAATGTGAAATACTTATCTTCTCAAAATTAGCCTTTGACTAATAATAACGTGACAGAGATCTTCTCGGTATAAACTTCTCCGGAGATCAAATCTCTTCAAATATGAAATTTTGATCACATTAAAAGTCATCATAATGTCCTTACTTGACTTGATTTTCTACATTTTGTCTTCAGTAAAGTGTTGCTAAAATTCCTCAATGATGTGCTTTTAAAGAGTCTAACAATTTTGGTCAAAAAAATGTTAATCAAATAGATATCTATTTAAGTTAATACAACTTTTGATTAATAACTAAAAGATTCACTTTTAATAACTAATAAACAAAGCTAATTAATTATAATATTTCATTTACTAACTTTTTACTTTTAACTATATACTACGATATGGATAATTATTTTACACACTATCATTAAAATTTAAACTACTTCCAAATTTTGTAAAATCAAAAAATTATAAATACTACTCTTTTCCACTTCCACCACCAATTGAAGGTGCTGCTAAGGGAAAAAAAAAAATTAAGAGTAGTCAAGCACTTATTATTGTATAAAATATTTAAGCAGTACATGTGTGAGAAATTGAGAATTGAAAAATGGGCTGAGGGGGGAATTGGAAAGGTATGATTAAGTATGGGCTTTGAACATAAAGTTGTATTGAAGTAGAATGATGACACTAGTCATTTTAGGTTCAAATTTTGACCACTAATTCAAAGAAACTTTTACATTATAATCAAAACATCATCTAAATATTCAAACTCATAAAAGTGGGTATTTTTTTAATATATATTTTATTTATAAGTTATTTAAATTTGTTGAATCGAGTGGTAAAAAATTTAATGTTTTAAAAATATTTTTAGGTTCGAGTCTTAAACGAAGAAAACAATATTGGAAGAGCTTGCTCTCTATTTAGAGGCCCAATCTAGTTCGATTTCAAATTTAGTCAAGACCCAATATAGTTGCCGAAAATAAAATGTCAGATAAAAAAAAATATTTATAAACTTTCAAGTTGCCAAGAAGATAAAATAATATACTAGTTTACATCTTTATAGCTTAAAAACTAGCTAGGTGCCCCCATTTCCTTTATTGTTTTACATTTTTCTCAAACATTTGGTTAATTATGGGATCATTGCCTTCAAATTCCCCACCCTCCATTGCCCCTTTTCTTTAATATATATATATATAGACTATATTAGTTATATATGACTTGGTGCTGAAATAAGCATTACTTCATAGCAAAATTTGACACCCATTGTTTTGTTTCTTTTTCTTGATATAATGTTTTTTTAATTATAAAATGAGGAACAACAATATGACTCAAATTTAAGCCACATTTAAAATGGCAAATACTTTAATTATTAGACTAACACGAGGTTTGATATAATGGTTTCTTTTAGATGCCCATGGGGGACCTTAAAATAATTAGTAAATGAGATAGGATAGTTTATAAAAAAAAAAATGAGATAGGATATGTCATAACAATTTTTGACAAAACGGGAATCGACATGTTTTTGAAAATAAAATGGGAGTCGCCACCGATCTTTTATTAGGTGTGATCGGATCACCTTTGTTTTAATAAAACATTTTGATTTACTAAAACAATGTTTCTAGTTTACGAAAATTTGAGAAAATAGGTTCGGAGTCGGTTACGTGTGAGGAAGGGTTAGCACCCTCGTCACGCCCAAAATTGGTACCAAATGGATTATTCAATGTCTCAATGTCGAAAGTTGAAAATTTAAAAAATGAAAAGAAAATCGATCCTTTTTTTGGGGAGTATTCTAGTTTTCTCGAATTGAATATCAAGATTTTCTTGTTCCGAAGGAACAAAATATTACATCCAGTACGTAGGACACGATGATTTTAATCCCCGAATCCAATATCATCTCTTAATTCCCGAGACTCATGCATTAAAATATCGAAAGGATATTCGTTTGTTTGGCCAACCGAGAGAACCGAAACCCAACACAGAGGGCACGATCTCTCGAATTTCTAAACATAGAATATTGCCTTATTTGGGAAACTTTTAATTTTGGATGAAATTTATAAAAGATTTTAGGTTATTTTTAAAGAAACATGATTCAAAACGCGAAAGGGGTTGTGCAACGAGGAGAACGATAATGTAACACGAATTTAGTGTTACGTATATAACACATAACATTGGAATTTTTAACCTAAAATATTAACATGCACGAATAACAATAACGATAATAGAACAATAATACGCGAGCACGAAATTACATATAATGAACTATGATAACATGACAATACAAATAAATGAATTATGGCACATGCAAAAGCAATATTTAAATAATATACATCATCTAAGAAATAACATCAATAAACAAAGACCAACGAATTAAACAATTTAAAGAAGTAACACATAAAACAATTTAAAAATAATTAACAAAACGATTTTAAGTCGAGATCACATAATAAAAAGTAACATATGAAATAGTTTTAAAACAGTGTCTAAAAGAAAAAAAATAAAAAATAAGATAAACAAATATAACAATACATAGTTTAGTAAAGATAATATACAAAAACTCAAAATAAATAATAATAATAATAATAATAAATATTTAAACCCTCTAAATAGGTTGGAAACTAAATTGAAACCAAAACAAAACAATGAGGACCAATATCAGAATAAATTAAAGTAGCCAAAGACCATAGCGTCTAATGCATAAATCCGTGGGGACCGAGTGGGAAAATAACCCAGCCAATATGCGTTGCGTTTCGTACCGATTTGGACACGGACCAAATTAAAAACGGAATAGAACAGTAGTGTAAAATTAAAAAAGAAAAAAAAAGCTAAAACGGGTCAAAATCAAAGGCAAGAAAAGGAAGAGGGGGCAATCGCGCAAATATCCCTTTTAAGAGATATGCGCAGTTATCCCTATGGTCAAACGGCGCCGTTTCATTCAGTAGGTTTTAAAACCCAAGCTTATCTTCTTTTATTTCAGACTTTTCCTTTTTCAAAAAAAAAAAAAAAAAAAAAAAAAAAAAAAGGGCAAGGCGTGACCTTTAACCTCTCAAATCTTTGTTTGACCGATTGGTCTTCCACCGGCATTCGTTGCGCCATCATCGCTCCTGGAGGCTGACGGCGCACGGGGATGAGTTTTAAGCCCCATTCAGGGCCGTTATTAGGAGGCCAGCCTTGGTGTCCTGCTAGCTCGAAAGGAAAAAGAAAATCCCCCCTTTTTTGCCCTCGGGTTCGACTCTGTCGACGGGGAAAGGATTCCAACGTCAGTCCTGGGGTTCAGGTAAAGCTTTTTTTCCTCTTTTATTTATTCAGTTTATAAAAATTTATAAGATATATACGAAGAAAATAAAAAGGGCGATAATAAAAAAAGAAAATCAAGTAGGAATCAACCTTAATACTTTTTATTGCTTTTTTGATTGCTAATAGTTTCTGAGATTCGCCAAAAGGGACCCCTTCAAACATTTCAACTTCAGTTTTTATAACCCATTTACAAGGGTATGGGCTTCCGTCCCTATTCTGTTTGTTTTGTCCATTTTTGCGATCGTGTTCGCCATTTTCTTTCTTCGATTTATGTTATTTCCTTTTGCAGGTCATGGGTGATGGTATGCGAACACTGACCGAGGCGTGATGGGGTTGGCAGAGGCGTGGGCGCATGGGGTGATGTTGGCTGGCGTGCGTAGTGGCCGTGGGTGCGTGTACCGACGCGCGTGGAGGAGTTAGAGAGACGCGCGTTGAGGGGAACGCGCGGCGGCGCTGGAAAAGGGACTATGGTTTTGCTTACTATTTTCTTTTGTTAATGGGTTAGGGTCTGAGTTTAATTGGGCTTGCTTGTACTGGATTTGTTTGGTTCGGGTTAGCTGATAAATTTTAGGTATTGGGTTGTGAAATGGGCCATTCGGGTTTGGATTGGGTTAGGGTCAGGTTATTGTAATTGGGCTGCTTTTTTTGGGTTTTGTATTTGGACTATTATTGGACTCCTTTTTATTTCTATTTTTTGGTTTTATTATTTCGGGTTTATTGATGGGCCTTGGTTGCTTCAGACGAGCCCGGGCATAAATTGGTTATTACAGCTGTCCCTCTTTGCTCATTTTCGTGAAACGAGAATAGAGCAAAGACAATAAAAGAACCAATTTTGCCCGGTCTTGGCCAAGCCTTGACTTATTGGTCCTCGTCTTCCTCAAATGTCTTCAACCCTGTTGCTTTGACCTACTCCACTGCTGTTTCCGAGAGATATGACTTGTAGACTCCATTTGCTTTTCCTCAATCTTGTTTATGTTTAACTTGCTCTAACATGACTTCAGGACACGAAGAGATTTGTAGCTTCGATCTACTAACTGCTCCATTGGGACTTCGATGAAATCTGAACTTTCCAAACTGCTTCCTTATTCTCGCAATATGGATTGACCTTTTTACCCCTTTTTTTTGTTTTTTTTTTGAAAAACAGAAATTGAAAAAATACCTCGGTGTGTCTCGAGGCTCATCTCACCTATCGTATTATGAGTTGATTTTTGAACAGAAATTGAAAAACAGCAATTAAGAATACCTCAGCGTACCCCGAGGCTTAACTCACCTCTTGTATTATGAGTTGATTTTTGAACAGAAATTGAAAGACAATAATTACAAATACCTCGGTCTGCGTTGCTTAGGAAGGCAAGATCTGCTATGCTCGATCTGCTTCACTTAGGAAGGCAAAATTTGCTATCATCGATCAGCTTCGCTTAGGAAGGCAAGATCTGTTATGCTCGATTTGCTTCGCTTAGGAAGGCAAGATCTGTTATCTTCGATCAGCTTCGCTTAGGAAGGCAAAATCTGCCATCATCGATCAGCTTCGCTTAGGAAGGCAAGATCTGTTATGCTCGATTTACTTTGCTTAGGAAGGCAAGATCTGTTATCTTCGATCAGCTTCACTTAGGAAGGCAAAATCTGCTATCATCGATCAGCTTCGCTTAGGAAGGCAATATCTGTTATGCTCGATTTGCATCGCTTAGGAAGGCAAGATCTGTTATCTTCGATCAGCTTCGCTTAGGAAGGCAATATCTGCTTTTAACAGAAATTGAAAAATAGAAATTAAAGATACCTCAGCGTGCGTAACCCGATGCCCAACTCACTTTTCACATGATGAGTTGGTTTTGACAGAAATTGAAAAGCAGAAAGAAAAATACCTCAGCGTGCGTAACCCGAGGCCCAACTCACATTTTGCATTATGAGTTGATTGTAACGGAAATTGAAAAACAGAAATTAAAAAAGCCTCAGGGTGCGTAACCTGAGGCCCAACTTACTTTTCGCATTATGAGTTGATTTTAGCAGAAATTGAAAAAAAGAAATTAGAAATACCTCAGCGTGCGTGACCCGAGGCTCAACTCACCTCTTGTATTATGAGTTGATTTTTGAAAACAGAAATTGAAAACGTATCATTTAGTGGAACTCGGATGCCTTCTTTCTCCTTGGTTAAGTACAGTTATCGTCAAAACTTCTTGCTTTACTGGTGTACCTGTATGTGTCATGCGTGATGTTATCATGATATGCACGTGTTTGTCTTAAATGCTTTTATGCCTACATGATTATGCCATGCGCCCTTGGTTTGTTTGCCATGTATCTCTTCTTTGTCACGACTTTCATGATGACCTGTATTCATTGTTTCAATTCTTGACTTTCCTTTTAAGTTTTGTACCTGTCCTCAAGCTTTACGAGTAATCTGCGTTTCTCGTATATCACCTTTTTGCCCCATTGTAGCTTCAAGGTTCATCTCATTGTGACCTGGGGGTATAGGATTTGAATATCCTCCATTCATCCCACTGCGACTCTAAAACATAGGATTTGTCTCTTCTTCAACCCACCCTCTTATTATTCAAAGGTACAGGATCTGTATCAGCTTCCTTCTAACGATCGCTCTTTAGGTGACCCAACCAGATGTATATGCATGATGCTCGTGTGAATGCAGAATATCATTTTCTTTCGAGAATGATTCTGGTTTTGCACTTGGGTTAACAATGCCCATTTTCCGTTAGGATTGTATCAATGATGCGGTACTTTGTCATTTTGTTCAATCACCATTTTTGACAAAAATTCGAAGTGATAACCTTAATTTTGACTCAGATGTTTCCAACCCTTAAGCTTGGTGAATCTTAAGTAATAATCCTGTTTCAGACTCCTGTATTGTTTAGAGGTTTCCAGAGTAACACGCGAAACTCCTTTCATGAAAGTATTATTAGTCCAATAATCATTATTTCAATGCAAAATGCTCAAAAAAGGTCATAATGATGGATGAAATGGAGATTTATTGGAAGCATAGCTCGAAACAAACAAGTTAATCAAAGCTAGCAAATGCAATGAAGAAGCAAGTTTATTTAGAGTGTAGTTTGAAAAGACCAAGATAGCAAACTCAAAATGGGTAAAATGGAAACTAGGTGCCCCAGATATCGCAGCTTGAGCTTCTCTGTTCAAACTTCTTGAGGACCATTTAAAACTCAATATGTATTTAGGGGATCCGGAGTACTTTGTCGATGCCCTAAGGCGTAACATTCCTCTTCATTGTTACTTCAGGCGTAGCAAAACTACTGTATGCCCCATTTTTTATCAAAATTTGAGCTGCCCTTTTCGGGTTTTCAACTCAAACCCACCTTTGGTCTCAAAGCGCCCTTTGTGGGTTTTCGCCTTTGGCCTCTCCTTTTTGTTCTTCTTTTTTGATGAGTATTGTTTTTTTTTTTTATCCCCCTTTTTTGGGTCGAATTTGAATTCACCGAATTGGACAGGTCCTTGCCATCCATCTCTTTTAATATCCATGCTTCCATAGAACAGGCCTGCTTTGCTACATGAGGTCCTTCCTAGTTTGACATTTACTTTCTTCTGAAGTCTCTTTTGCATGAGAGAATTTTCTTTTAAAGCCCTATCATAAAATTTTCTAAGGCGATCCTTTTTGTTGTAAACTCGCTTCATCTGATCGTAACAGATATCTCTCAATATTTTCTTTTCAAATTCACTTGATCACATCGGGATTGGATCCATTCCACCTTATCCAATTTTGGCTCGGCCTGTGCCTGGGGAAAAGAGGATTTTGACTTCACTAGGCAAAACCTAATAAGGAAAGCGCTGTCTCAGTAGAGGTCCTGGCCCCCCTTTTTTTTTTTTTATACCATGACATGGCACTTGATCTTTGAAATGACCGCAAACTTTTGACATTGTGCGGTTAAACATGACCTTTTCGCCTTTTTGTTAATATTTTTTTCTTTTTTCCTTTTTGGTCTAATGACAATCGACTTTGTAATATTGGCATATGAAGCGATCCTTGCCCTCTTGGTGAAGAGATTGACATCCGCAAAAATGAGTCGATGCGGACTTGAAGCTTTCGAGGAGATTGGCTTGATAACGTCCTTGCCCCACGTGTAGACAAGAAGGAAAAGGCACATAAGTTCTGTCCTCGATTTGGCGTTTGATGCAATTTTCCTTTCTGGGTAGACCTGTAGCTCGAGCCTCTTGATTGGCTTAGTCAGGGTAGAACCATCAGCATGTGATCTTCAAATATCCTTATAGACTTCTTCTGTGGCTTCCTTAGCTTTGGCAGCATACTCGTGCCTTAGTAGTCCCGGCGTGATCATACGAAAATATCTTTGAACTCTTGGAGATAACTCAATGATTTCTTGCCTTGTTCCTGCGGCAAGCTAAGCTTCCATCTTCATCTCCCTGACACTTCGTAAGATGGGATCTACCGTTCTTGACAATTTAGGAAATAAGTTGTGACCTCTGCCATCTCCTCAGTCCTCCAATCCCTTTAGACACATATCTCGGTAAAAAGAGAATCGGTAACAGCGTTGCTCATGTCATTGCTATCTGGGGGACCCATTGTGGGCATGAAGGTAGAAAATTAAAAGTATGATATGAAAATGAAACGATGTAGAGTGTGAAATGTGATGAGTGAAAATAAGGATGCATTTTATTGAAATAACAATTCTGGAAACAAGCCCATTTTACGAAAGGACTCTTATTTTATTGAAATAAGCAACAAGCATGTTTTGAATATTACTCTAGATTAGCTAAAACTGCAGGTTTCTTCCACAGTCCTATTGTTCAAAACACTCCCAAGTGTGTAAAGCTTCGGAAAGTTTTGTGCCCCCGTTTTCCTTTTGAATGTGTCATTGGCGTTCTGACTTCTCGATTTCTAGGCTTCTGATAACTTCTTTAAGGAATCGAGACTCTCCTGCCCCCTCCTTCAATTATTGCAAATTATTGCTCTGGTCGACTCATCGAACTTCAAAACCCCTATTTTAATAAGCCTCTCCACCAATTTCTTAAATGCAATGCAGTTATCGGTTGAGTGACCCGTTATTCCCGCGTGATACTCGCATTGAGTATTTGAATCATACCATTTGGGGTATGGGGGTTGCACTGGTTTCATGTAGTGAGGAGCCACCCTATGTGCATCAAACAGGCTTTGATACAACTCCCCATATGTCATTGGAATTGGTGTAAACTGGAGACACTTTGCCTTTGATTCTTGACTTGATGATCCCTGATGACCAATGGTTAGAGCCCTCGGTTGACCTGCAGAGACTGACTTGGAACGCTTGCTCAAGTTGTTTACTTCATTTTTCATATTTCTCGAGTTTGACCTTTTGACACTTTCTCTTGCATCTATTTTTCCACTCTTTATGGCATTCTCAATGAGTTCCCCGGACATTACGATATCGGCGAAGTCTTTGTGGCGTTTCCCACCAGCTTGTTATAGAATGGTGCTTTCAAGGTGTTGATAAAGAGAACCGTTATCTCAGTTTTAATTAGTTGGGGCTCTACTTGGGCCGAGATATCCCTCTATCTTTGAGCGTATTGTCTAAAAGTCTCTGTTGGTTTCTTTTCCATCATCTGCAGCGTTAGTCGATCGGGCACCATGTTGGAGACATACTTGTATTGTTCACAAAACGCTGACGCTAGGTCCTTCCATGATCGGATCGTTTCTCTGCTGAGTTGATTATACCATCGGAGGGCTGATCTGACCAAGCTATCTTGAAAATAGAGTATTAGCAATTTGTCTTCGTTTACATAACCAGCCATCTTCCGACAAAACATGATAAGATACGCCTTTGGACATCTCGTTCCATCATATTTTTCAAAATCTGGCATTTTACATTTCGGAGGCAAAACCAGATCGGGCACCAAACTGAGCTCTTTGGCACTCAGTGCAGAGAAGGCTTCAGTACCTTCTATCGCCTTGAGTCTTTCTTCCAGACTCTTATACTTGTCCTGAGCATCACGATCTTCCATTTTCAATCTGGTTATTTCTACCGGATTATCCAAATCTGGAACTATTGGATTAGCAGAATTGTCTTCGGAGTTTGATACAAATATACCTTACCCTAGATGAGCAGATGGTGCAGGTCGTGGCTCTAGGCCTACCGGTTCCACTTGAGGATACCCTCTTTGTGTTGCATGGGCGTGAGGCAGAGTGAATTCTGGGGGATAGAGCGAATCCTGATTAATTCTTGACTGGGACTCTGTGATGTCAGGACTCTGGGTGAGTCCTTTTCCTTTGACCAGAGCTGCCATCATCTCCATCATTTTGGCCATTTGATCCTTTTGCTCGAGCAATTCCTCTCGAGATCTCGCCACCAGATCTCTTGCTTCCTGTTGCGACTTAGCCAACTGCTCTTGCAACTCTCTTTGGGTCCTTTCCATTCTTTCGATTCTTTTGTTGAGTTCTGTATCCATAGCTCTAGCTCTTAGCCGTGTCCTTTAAGGATGACGTGATTTCAGATTCGTAGTGTCACAACTGTAGATTATACGATTTTAGCCTCAGTGAATGATTAGGGTGATATGATGCTGCTATATGTAATGCAATGCAATGCAAATGCATGGTATGAATGCAAAAAGAAAGAGAGGCATTGATCATGAATTCAATTGCATTAGAAGAACTTTTCTAGAAAATACGTTTCTTTACATTAAAACGGATTGCATATACGGCCATGCCCTCATAGTCCAGGTGAAAACACCAATCTTTTTTCTTCGTATCTGGATGTTATGGTTGTGTCCCGTGAATTTTCTCCATAAATGCTTCTTTTAGCTCCTTGTTGCTCAGTTCAGGCCGCACCTCTTCACTCACTTATCCTCTGTGATACTCATAAGCTTAAGAAAGACGAGACATGACGACTCTTGGATAATCCGCGTTGGCTTGAATCATCTGGCGAAGTCTTGCACTCTTCTGAAGACTATCGGCCTTCTCTCGTTGTTTACTTGGACTATATTTGAGCAACCGTATTACAATCCACTTTATCAATAAATTCATTTCCTTATGAAAAACTCATCTATTTAGTAATCAAATATTGATCAACACCTCCTTTCTTTTGATGATGCAATGCAATGCAATCAACACAGAAAGAACATGTTAGTACAAGGGAAATAAACAAACATAGAACAATTATCCTGGTGACCACTAGGGGTTTGGCGTGGCTCTATCTAGTATAGGCTCCTAGGTCTCTCTACATGTGGTTCGGTTCTAAGGTAAAGGGTACCCAAACCAACAGATTCCTCGATCCTCACCCATTATAGGCTCATATAGACCGAGTTCAGTTCAGGGGAATACATTTCCCTATGGTTGCACGGAGATAAAAATCTCACGAAGACATAGGTACGAATGTATCCCGAAAGTGATCCACTATCTTGCACGGAGGTAAAAACCTCACGAAAGAGTAGCTTCTCACTCTCACTTAAGAGGGTGTGACCACGGTCATGCAGTGCAATGCCACAGTATTTTGTAAGACTCGACATTACTGTAATCATAGTATCAGCAAAGGCATCAAAAGAAACATAATTTTCAAAATAAATTTCTAACTTTTCGACAAAAGGACAAAGAATAATCAATTTTACGGCCTGACTCTCTTAGAAATCCCTAGTGGAGTCGCTAAGCTGTCGTAACAATTTTTGACAAAACAGGAATCGACATGTTTTTGAAAATAAAATGGGAGTCGCCACAGATCTTTTATTAGGTGTGATCGGATCACCTTTGTTTTAATAAAACATTTTGATTTACTAAAACAATGTTTCTAGTCTACGAAAATTTGAGAAAATAGGTTCGGGAGTCGATTACGTGCGAGGAAGGGTTAGCACCCTCGTCACCCCCAAAATTGGTACCAAATGGATTATTCAATGTCTCAATGTCGAAAGTTGAAAATTTAAAAAATGAAAAGAAAATCGATCCTTTTTTTTTGGGAGTATTCTAGTTTACTCGAATTGAATATCAAGATTTTATTGTTCCGAAGGAACAAAATATCACATCCAGTACGTAGAACACGATGATTTTAATCCCTGAATCCAAGATCATCTCTTAATTCCCGAGACTCATGCATTAAAATATCGAAAGGATATTCGTTTGTTTGGCCAACCGAGAGAACCGAAACCCAACACATAGGGCACGATCTCTCGAATTTCCAAACATAGAATATTGCCTTATTTGGGAAACTTTTAATTTTGGATGAAATTTATAAAAGATTTTAGGTTAGGTTTTAAAGAAACATGATTCAAAACGTGAACGAGATTGTGCAACGAGGAGAACGATAATGTAACACAAATTTAGCGTCACGTATGTAACACATAACATTGGAATTTTTAACCTAAAATATTAACATGCACGAATAACAATAACGATAATAGAACAATAATACGCGAGCACGAAATTACATATAATGATGATAACATGACAATACAAATAAATGAATTATGGCATATGCAAAAGCAATATTTAAATGATATACATCATCTAAGAAATAACATCAATAAACAAAGACCAACGAATTAAACAATTTAAAGAAGTAACACATAAAACAATTTAAAAATAATTAACAAAACGATTTTAAGTCGAGATCACATAATAAAAAGTAACATATGAAATAGTTTTAAAACAGTGTCTAAAAGAAAAAAAAATAAAAAATAAGATAAACAAATATAACAATACATAGTTTAGTAAAGATAATATACAAAAACTCAAAATAAATAATAATAATAATAATAATAATAATAATAATAATAATAAGAAAGATAAATATTTAAACCCTCTAAACAGGTTGGAAACTAAATTGAAACCAAAACAAAACAATGAGGACCGATATCAGAATAAATTAAAGTAGCCAGGGACCATAGCGTCTGATGCATAAATCTGTAGGGACCGAGTGGGAAAATAACCCACCCAATATGCATTGCGTTTCGTATCGATTTGGACGCGGACCAAATTAAAAACGGAATAAAATAGTAGTGTAAAATTAAAAAAGAAAATAAAAAAGCTAAAACGGGTCAAAATCAAAGGCACGAAAAGGAAGAGGGGGCCATCGCGCAAATATCCCTTTTAAGAGATATGCGCAGTTATCCCTATGGTCAAACGGCGCCGTTTCATTCAGTAGGTTTTAAAACCCAAGCTTATCTTCTTTTATTTCAGACTTTTCCTTTTTCAAAAAACAAAAAAAAAAAAGAAAGGGGGGGCAGCCTTTAACCCTCTCAAATGCTGTTTGACCGATTGGTCTTCCACCGGCGTTCGTCGCGCCACCACTGCTCTTGGAGGCTGACGGCACGCGGGGATGAGTTTTAAGGCCCCGTTTAGGGCCGTTATTAGGAGGCCAGCTTTGGTGTCCCGCTAGCCCGAAATGAAAAAGAAAATCCCCCCTTTCTTGCCCTCGGGTTCGACTCTGTCGACGGGGAAAAGATTTCGACGTCAGCCCCGGAGTTCATGTAAAGCTTTTTTTCCTCTTTTATTTATTCAGTTTATAAAAATTTATAAGATATATACGAAGAAAATAAAAAGGGCGATAATAAAAAAAGAAAATCAAGTCGAAATCAACCTTAATACTTTTTATTGCTTTTTTGATTGCTAATAGTTTCTGAGATTCACCAAAAGGGACCCCTTCAAACATTTCAACTTCAGTTTTTATAACCCATTTACAAGGGTATGGGCTTCCGTCCCTATTCTGTTTGTTTTGTCCATTTTTGCGATCCTGTTCGCCATTTTCTTTCTTCGATTTATGTTATTTCCTTTTGCAGGTTATGGGTGATGGCATGCGAACACTGACCGAGGCGTGATGGGGTTGGCAGAGGCGTGGGCGCATGGGGTGATGTTGGCTGGCGTGCGTAGTGGCCGTGGGTACGGGTACCGACGTGCGTGGAGGAGTTGGAGCGATGCGCGTGTGGGGGGAACGCGCGGCGGCGCTGGAAAAGGGACTATGGTTTTGCTTACTGTTTTCTTTTGTTAATGGGTTAGGGTCTGAGTTTAATTGGGCTTGCTTGTACTGGATTTGTTTGGTTCGGGTTAGCTGATAAATTTTAGGTATTGGGTTGTGAAATGGGCCATTCGGGTTTGGATTGGGTTAGGGTCAGGTTATTGTAATTGGGCTGCTTTGTTTGGGTTTTGTATTTGGACTGTTATTGGACTCCTTTTTATTCCTATTTTTTGGTTTTATTATTTCGGGTTTATTGATGGGCCTTGGTTGCTTCTGACGGGCCCAGGCATAAATTGGTTATTACAGGATAGTTTAGTTTTTTAAGGAAATACGTGGTTGTAATGGTTTTTGTTCTTTTGTTTCTAATTGTTTATGGGCTCTATAACGGTATAAATTATTTGAGATGTTGTTTGTATTATAATTTAGAAATAATTTAATAACATATTATTCAAAAGTGAATATATAAAGAAATTAAAATACAAGAGTAAATTTTATTTTTTTATGTCCGTTTTTTAATTCATGTTCGGGGTTCGTGATTGCCTCTCCAAACTATGTCGTCTCTAAAGTTTGAACCTGTGTCTCCCCTTAAGAATACAATATGCCTTTCCATTGCACCCAATACTTGTTAATAATACGAGAGTAATTTAATCTCTTTCAAAATAAATAAGTTAATTTTATTCTTATACTATTAAAAAATAAACAACTAAGAACAATTGAGAGCTTAGTTAGTCATTTTTATTAAAGCATGACACGTGTCTATTAATATCAATTGTAGATGAACAAGTGTTACGTATTAATGAAAATTATTAACTTTGCCTTTAATTATCTTTTTTCGCTCACTTTCAAATAGTAGTAGAACTTTAGACTAAGGGGGCGTTTGATGTTTTTCCATGTTATGATTTCAATGTCATTGCTATAAAATTTACTTTATAATGACATTGTAAAGTATTGATTAAAATTTCGAAAAAGATACGTTAACACATTTGATTCACTTAACGATGAATGCATTTGAGAGAGGCCTCACTATTATAGGGACTTGATCAAATTAGGCCATTTACTATTAAATTGGTCAGTTTAATCACTATATTGTTAAAAAGAATCAAATAAGACCAAACTAGGATAGTGTTAACATTTATTGATTAAAAAAATATCATTTACGTTTAACATTGTTAATATTTCTAGGATAAATTGCACCATTAGTCACTAAACTAGGAGTAAGTTTTTGTTTTGGTTACTTACAATTTGGTCACTGAGCTATTCAAAAGTTTTCATTTAAGTCATTGAGCTATTAAATTCGGTGCTATATGGCTTTCTCTATTTGCAAGCCTATATCAATCAAAAGCTCTTTTTCCCTTTCTCTTCTACAATTTATTTATTTTCATGAAACAACATAGGATGTCACGAATCTACAAACCAAATTCAAACAGTTTTTTTTCTCTAATCCCTGACATTGACCATTAGATCGACTTGGATCTAAGGTATGTTCTTTTACTCGTTGATGGGTACTAATCCACCGTACCGATCGTCGAATCGTCTATTTGAGCTCGCTAGTGGAACTTTAAAAAAAAAAATTTAACAGCTCAACGACTTAAATAAAAACTTTTGAATAGTTTAGTGACTTAAATGAAAGCTTTCAAATAGTTCAGTGACCACATTGTATCTTTTTTTAGTTAAGTGACCAAAACAAAAACTTATCCATAGTTTAGTGACTAATGGTGTAGTTTACCCATATTTTTAAAGTTTTTATGATTTTGTAAAAAAAAGAATCTTTTGTTTGGAATTGAATTGTAATTGAAAAAAAATTCAAGACATTTTTTCATTCAGTAAATCTTAACTCTGTTACAATTTGGACTTATTTGATTATTTTTAATAATATAAGGACCAAATTGATCAAGTCCCTATAATACAGGGACCTCCTAGACACTTTAACCTTCACTTAAAACATTCCTAGGAATATAATGTTATTTTACAAAATTACCCATGTTAAATAAAAGATAATATTCATACATTTTAATATTTTTCAATAATTTTTGTTATTAACAAATATTATTAATAATATTTTCTATTAATCTTTACAATTGACAGATATTTAAATTATTTCAAAAGGTATATATGATTTTCTTACATGTTGATGGGATCCAATACATTAATATATTTGAAAGACAAAGTTGTACCTAAAATGGTAAAATTTTAATTTAGGTTTTTTTATAATTTATAAAATTTTAAATTAGTAATATTAAAATTGCATTTTGACCTCTAAAAATAATAAAAAATTTAATTTAACCCTTTAAAAATTATAAAGATATAGGATATTAAAATAATAAATTTATATTTTTGTTATCAGAAAAATATACAATTTAATTCTAACCCCTTCAAATATAATTTCTTGTTCTTGCATATATAACTTAAGATTGTGATTGCATATAATATAACTTATTATATCTGTTATTTTTGACACAATGTTTAGAACTACGCATAGCTCCTCTCCAACTCATAAATAGGAGGATAATGCGCTTCAACGCACTCAAACTTACGTCCTCATGGATTGGCAATAATACCCATACCAATCAAATTAAAACTCAATCGACTTAAAAGACTCTAACTTAATTTGCATGAGTTGTGCAAAAAGTTGAGATCCACTCTTTAGAATTATGGTAATACTTAATATTAATTGGCTTAATGATAAATTTGGCCACTAACGTTTACATGTTTTATCAAAATGACTCTAATTGTATTTTTGAGCCTTTTTTTGCTATCAACTTTTGTTCTTTTTTTTTTCACATTGTTTTTTTTTAACAGATTTAATGAAAGTTCTGTAAAAAAAAGTTAATGGGATGATGTAGAATTTCATACGTGAAATATTTTTAATGAGATGTAATTTATTACTTAGATAACTCAATAAAATAATTACATGTGAAAAATAATAAAATAAATAAATAATTCATGAAGTTAAAAAAAATAACTATTAATTTAAAGAAAAAACGTAATTATCTAAAATAAGTTTCAAAATGAATGCACACATTCAATATTTTCGATTTTTTTTAATTTCATGTATGATTTATTTATTTTATTATTTTCCACATGTAATTATCTTATTGGGTTACCTAAGTAATAAATTACATCTCATTAAAAATATTCCAAATCATCCACGTTAATTTTTTTAATGATACTTTCATCAAATCAATTATAAAAAACAGTCTAAAAAAAAAGTTGATGACCTAAAAAGACTCAAAAATATAATTAGGGCCATTTTGACAAAACATGTAAACGTTAGTGACCAAATTTGTCATTAAGCCAATATTAATTTAAATAAGTCCAACCTCTTTATATTTATTATGGGTTAACTACCAAAATAGTCATTTATTTTTACCTAGCTTTTCTATGTTTTCCATTTGTTAAAACTAATCTCTATATTTTTATTTTTTTGGAACAATTTAATTTTTCTTTTATTTCTTTATTTTCCTTTTCTTCTTCCCTTTTATTTTTCTCTCTTCTTGTATTCTTTACTACAGAAACATAACCTTTACCTCTCAAATAAATTAAGTCATTGTTTCTTTCACATCATTCCTAAATTGAATTTCACTCAAAACCGAATATCAATCATTCTTAATCAAATCTCGATTTGAATATAACCTAATTTTGAAACTAAAATTTGATCTAACTAATCAATATAAAAAACCATATCCTTAATCAAACCTAAACATAAATTGAATTTTTTACATTAAATTTTTTTTTTTCTGTTTCCAAACTTTTACAGAATATGAAGATTTTCCTTTTCCTTTTCTTTTATTTTCTGATGAATAAAATTAAGCTAACGATAAAATTGATCTAAATCTTAGATATTCCCAAGCAAGCTTGATTGGAAGCCGAACATGGATGAACTGAAGAGAGAAAGAGAGCATGAAACCAAAATGGTTTAGGTAAAGTTGGGGGTAAGTTTCGTATGGTAAAAAGTCATTGAGAGTATAGAGCTCATTTGAAGAATATATGAAACGTAGTTTTGAGAGGGTGAGAATGTTATAGGTAAGATAGACAATGTGGTCGTGGGGGTTGGTTAAGAGGTTGAGGGAACAGGCTCGGAAAACTTTGTTGAGGGTGGACTGCCATAAGTCACAACTGATGAGGTCTTCGAGTGAGACGAGCTTGTGGACTAGGGCACTAAGGCATCCAAATTGGTTCGTTAAAGTGATGATGGATGATGAAGGTTTGTAGTTGTGGGGTGAGAAAATGCGAAGCAAGTTTTATTTTAGTTTCAACTTTCACCTTTCTTTTTTCATAAACATTAAAAAAGTTTAACAAATGGAAAACATAGAAAAACTACATTAAAAGAGATGGAGATGGGAGGAAAACAGAGGAAGAGCAGAAAAAAATAGAAAAAAGAAGAAAGATAAAAAGATAAAAAGATAAACGAAAATAAAAGAAAAAAATTAAATTGTTCAAAATGAAAATATAAAAAAATGTTTACACAATAAAATTTGAATCCAAGGCTTTATAATTTTCAACAATTGTATTTTACCATTTAATCAAAGCGCCATTTGTTATTTATATCGATTTTTAATAAATATGTTTGTTACATTTTTTTCACGCAAATGGTAGCCATAATCTAGTGTCTTTCGTAAGTAAAAGTACCGTGTAGGCTCTTATAGAGTCAACTTATATTTTGCCCCCCTTTTCTCGAAAAATAGGCAAATTAGTTCATATACAATATATCAAAGAGCAACTAAATTCTTTATGTTAAAATTTCATCCAAGCTAGCGTGGTTGATGAAATTACTAAATTGTTACACGACGTGTCACTTGTACCTCATTTTGGCATACTTTAATATGATCAGTTTAGACAAAATGACCAGTTTACTCTTTGATCTATCGCATAACAACTAATTTACTCAAACTTTTTTGAATAAAAAAGATAAAATGAAACCCATCTCTTACTATAAGCGCTTTTGTTAGAGTTATGTGACCCAAATTTATGTTACATAAAATAAAATAAAATAAGAGATTGCTTGCAAGTCAAGTTAAACAAAATATATTTTCTTTCTAGAAGATTTAATATTTATTAGTATAATATATTTAACATTTATTAGCATAGTTTATTTGGCTTACGAATTTAGCCTATAAATAGACTCTTTCACAATATTAGAAAACACATCATTAAAGATTAAAACTCATAACAATGTTAGAGAATTTTATATTTAAGATTTAATTTTTATCTCATCTTTTGTGCTCTTCATTCTTTTGCCATTATAGTAAAATTATCTTTATCCTATTTTTTTATCTTTTTGGGGGGAATTTTTTCCTGTTAAATTTGTGTGTTCAATTTATCAATTTCTTCTGTTTTTTTACTTATTCATTGCTTAATCGAGTCGATTTTCAACAGCTCTTTGATATGATTATTGGAAGCGTGATAAAACCAAGTCTTTTAAAGAATCCAAATGATAAACTTACAAGGTGGAGCCATCCTACAGGTCTATCAAAGGAAGCATACGTCAATTAAAACAAACAATTATTGGTCCATCAAGTTCAAACCAACAACGTAGCTAGCCTCAATATGTGCCCCCACTAAAACAAAAGGCATCTCTATTTTCCCTCTCCCTCACCAAAAATCCTACCTCGGATTTGGCCCAACAACCAGAGATTAATGCAATTTTAAATACCCTCAGTCAGTCCATGCCGCCAAAAGTATAAGGATCCCCTCAATCCCAATTTTTGTGTTCTTCCATTCACATGACAAACACATATATCGAGTCAAGATAGGCTAAAGAAAGATAGTCAATCAAGCATGAATTTCATTTGTCTTTCATATATAAATATCATCATGCTGATTTGTTTGCATCATATTTGATTGTTCAATCTAAGAATGAATTCTCTAATATTTTGATTAGCATTTACCATCGATATTGCTGCTGCAGAATGCATGTGATTAGTTAAAGAATAGAGAAATCTTCTGTTTTCACAGGATTTTTGCATGGAATCAATGAAGCTATAAGCTGGAACTTTTCTGATGCCTGCTTCTACCATGGCTTTCCTCAAGTCAGCTGCACGATCCCATCTCTCCTCGTCGGCATTTATGGTAGACAATGCTACATATAGTCCACAATGTCGTGGCTGCAACTCAAGCAACCTTCTCCCCACTTCATTTCCAAGTTCAATGGCACCATGAATCTTACAAGCACCTAAAAGAGCCCCCAAAACCGAAGCATCAGGTTGAAATGGCATAGTGTCTACAAACTCAGTCGCTTGAGTCAAAAGGCCTGCTCTGCCTAAAAGATCTACCATACACCCATAGTGTTCCATTATTGGCACAATGCCATATTGGCACCACATTGATTGAAAGACTTGTGAACCCAACTCCACTCTCTTGGTGCGAGCACATGCTGTAAGAACAGCAACAAATGTGACCTCATTCGGACACATTCCGTCCACTTTCATCTTCTCAAACAAGTCCAACGCCTCCTTTTCTCTACCATTACATGCAAGAGAAGAGATCATTGCATTCCAACTACAAACCTCTCTATCCAACATTTGATTAAAAACTCTAAAGGCAAACTCTAAATGACCTCTTTTTCCATAAAAATCAATCAATGCTGTGCCCATGAAAACAGTCATAACGCCCTCGTTTCTGAAAATATACCCATGTATCTGTCTCCCTTGGTAAAACCCACCTTGCTTTTCTAAATTAGCACAACAAGAGAGTGCATTAACATAAGTAGCCTCACTCGGTTTAACCGAAAATTCTATCATTTTCTCAAAAACCCAAAAAGCCTTTGCAAACTGTTTGCCCCTTACGAAACCATTCATAACACTTGTCCAAGACACCACATCCTTTTCAATCATGCGGTCAAAAAAGAAAAGAGCAGAACCCATATCACCATTTCTCCCAAAAGCATCAAGCATCGCATTACATGCAACGATGCACGGATTAAGAATTTCTTCGAACACTTTACACACATTACTTAGGCTACCGAGTTTAGCATACAAACCAAGCAACGATGTTTGCACGAAGGAATCAGTCAAGATGCCACGCTTTAGTGCTTGGGCATGGAGGGGTGAACAAGAAAGCAAGGCTAAGGAGTGGAAGGTAGAGGCAGCTTTGAAAAGGGAAGTGAAAGTATGGCCATTGGGGGGTGCCTGATGATGAAGCATGAGGGTGAAGAGTGTAAGGGAACGATGGGGGATTATGTTGAGATAAGCTCTTATTAAGGTGTTGTAAAGGAGGGTTGGTTTCCATTTGGAAGCAGTATTGAAGAGGAGAGCGGAGGTGATTAGCAGGGAATGGATTTGCTTGATTTGGTTTGGACGTTTGATGAAACGTTGAAGGAGTTGCAGCAGATACTCAGAGTTCATGCGGCTTATTCGGGTTTCAGTGATGGCCCTTTCAGCTTTCTATATCATGGGCCTCATTACAGGGAGGCCTAGATCCAATTTTCTATTATGAAGGCAAAAGAAATTTAGGGCGTTCATTGTAATTTTATGGACGAACACCACGGCTTTCAGGAGTAGGTGTTTGCAATGATGTCAGTACGGGCTTCTCATTTGCTGTTGCTGACATAGATCTGTTTCGAGGAACCACCTTTGGGCAGATTAAAGTAAGGATTTTCGAGGTGGTAGCAGGAGGCTGTGGACTTGTTGGTCTAGGATTCTGACTAGGAAACTTATTTGTAAATAGTATTGGCGCATTGGAGGAGTTTGCCATAGCCATCTTTTCCTTTACTCGGTAATTCAACAGAGCCTGAGCTATCCTGATCTGTCAAGCTCATCATTGTTCTCTGGCTCCAAAGAAGAACTTGCAGTTTCTTTCGCCACTGGAAATAAAACACAGTATTCAATTTCGAACAAACATTTATCCCTAGGAAAAATGAAACACAGACTCACATAGTTTTAGAGATGTCCAAGCTGCCATGGCTGCATTTTTTCTGCTTGTTTCTTGTTCTTAGCTGGTTCCCCGGTGAATCTGATTCCAGCCAATTCAACCGTTCCCGTAAAAATAGGCAGGTGCCCGAGACCTGATCTAATGTTGTATACTGAGGCAATGGAGCCCCAACTCTTTGTGCAACTTCCTGTAAGAGGTTCTTATAAACTCCTGTCTCATCCTAACATAACAAGGCCAGATCAGTATCAATCTCAATAAAACTCGAGATATCCAGACAGGCATATTCGAGCAAATTGAGATATAAACACAACAAAAATCATCAAGAATTTGCCAATTCACTGAAGGTGCGTAGCTTCATTATAATAAAATTCACAAGTTGGTCCATAGATTAGACAACACCGATGACCACGACGAACACAATCATAAGTTTACAAACTACTTTTACCAGGACATGAAAATCGAAGAGTCTTAACAGTTGTGAACTAACCAAGATGACAACAAGAAACAAACAAGCAACACAACGAGAAACATATCAACCACCATCATGAATATCATATGAAACAATTAACTAAAATGCCTCTCATCCTTGTAGTTCTACACGATCACCCAACCTAAGTCCAAGCACCCCATTTTGTTCGTATTTGCATGCTTTTCACTATGCCGGAAAAGGCAATTCATATTAATAATGCACCAACACTCGACTCTCAACAAAACAATTCATACAAAATTAAAAAAGATAACTTTGATCATTTGCTAAAGCAAAACTAACTGTTTCTCTAGGAAGCATTACCAACCCGAAACCGAACCCACTCTTCCCATAAAACCTGTCCCGAAAAACCACGTTCTTTTAACCCACAATAACATTTGCATATCACATTTCTTTTTCTTTTTCTTTTTTCTAGGGTATTTTTTTTCTGTTGCGCAGACAAATGTTCATACATCTACTTGAACTAATTAAAGTCTGCAAGAGATTGAGACACCAAATTAAATTTTGCCTTCTCTACCGTTTTATCCTCGGGCAGTCAATTGAGATGGCCTGAAATGAAACATTTTTATGACCAAAGTACCCATGATTAAGCCATTAATTACACCTACAAAACCCATATCATCAAAATACAGCAGTTTCCCAGAATATTAGAGAGAGAAAAAATTGAAGAAAAATCATAAGATTGAATCCCTTTTTTATTTCCCTCAAAAATGAATTAAGTTTTCGCTTCCATCATCTGAAAAAAAGCCAAGAAAACCCCACTGCCTTCTGCTAATTCATTAACTATTGAAGGGCATTCTAGTAATTCCCTACAACTAGCTGAGCTGAACCTCCGGCGATCACGACGGCGGAGCAGGCTAACACCGATCACACCCCACGGCTCAATTTAGCATAGAAAGACAAAAAAAGAACAAGGCGCGCCATTAGCAGAAGGTTTGAGAAAGAACTTACTAGGATTCGAGCGGCGAGGGAGTGAGAAGGTCCACGGAGAGTCGAACAATAGTTAAAAATTTCATCACTGCACCAAATCATTATTCTACTATATTAAATATACTATTTATTAATTATTTGTTATTATTATCACATCGTAATTAGCAAAATATTAATAAATTATTATGTCTAATTTTTTTAAAATTAGTTATTTAATAATAATGTAAATTAATTCAGAATTTTCTCCTGCTTTTATATATTATAAATATTTTTTTCTATTTTTAAAATTTTATACTTTTATATTAATTATTATTAATTTATATTTTTAAGTTATAAAATCAATTGAATCAGAACCGAAGGTTCAAATGATTTCGTATTTTTTCATTTTCTTTTAAAAAACTTTGAAGATTTTTTAAATAAATTATTTTTAAAAAATATATATATTAATCATATATATTTATCTTTATTTACTTATTTCGCAATGATGTAAAGTTTTAATTCATCAGTTTATTTTGAAAGAGATAAATTTATTTATAACCTTATAATACATGGATTTTCTTTTTTTTTTTTTATAAGCAAAATAAAAGTATATATCACTATTGTAATGTAATATATTTTTTTAATACGCTGTTTACTTTTATTTATAACCTTTTTAACGCTTAATTAAAAAAAATCATGTTTAAACATACTTAAATCCACACATATTAGTTGTTGAAATAATTGCTATAACTATTTAGGGTTTAATGACAAATTTAGTTTTAAATGTTTACATATTTTGTCAATTTGATCTTTATTTCTTTTTTTAGTTAAATTTAATCATTAATCTTTAAAAAAATAAAATTATTTTGCAACCTGTGTGGTAATCTTATTTGATGTTGATATGGCACTATTTATCTTATATGTAATGTCAATAAATATTTAAAAATTAAAAATATATAAAAATTCATAAAAATTTAAAAAAATAACATAAAATACACGTAAATTGCCATACGATTTGTCATGTTTAAAAATTAAATATTTTAATAAGTATTATATTCTAATAAAAACAATAATTCTACTTTTTTCGGAAAAGTTGATGGTTAAATTCGATTCTTTTTAAAAAGTTAATAAGGGTTAAATTAATAAAAAAATATAAATATTAAGGGCTAAATTTTTCATTATACCTATTTGTTATTAATGGATTAATTATTATTACACTATGTAAAACTTTTATAAATAGAATTACGCTGCTCCCGATTTTTTTTTTAAAAAAAATTGGTTTAAAATTGAAGTACTATTGTTAAAAAATATTTTTGAGAAGATATAATGTTGAAAAGTATATATATATATATATATTTAAATGATATTTAAATTCATTAATTGTATGATATTTCAATAAAAATATGAGAAAATTATTTATTTTAATTTATTACTAATTTTTTGATAGCTGAAATATAAAATTTTAAGTAGTTAATTTTAATTCTTTGTAAATTTTTAATTTAAATATATAAAATTATATTTTAACTTTTCAAATATAATTATCACAAATTCAAAAATATAATACTATATATCTAAAATAAAATTTAAAAGATATCTAATTGTATAATCAACATAAATATCACAAAACATACATTAAATGATAGATAAGTGTTTAAAGTGTTATTTTGGCTCTCAAAGTTGTGATCAAACGTTTGTGGGTGCAGGTTATACATGGGCGAGAAATTATGCAGAGATGAATTTGAAATTGGATCATCGTAAATCCATGCGCTTTTTATTGAATTCGTCTTGTCTAGGAGAATTGGCTAAATCATAATATTGATGGGCTACTGTCACATAATGATGAACTTCACGCGTCAATTTAGAGGTGTACTTCGAGACTCAAATGCTAAATAGTTGTGTGGTTTTTCGATGCCATTGGGTAAGAAAGTTGAGGCCAGAGAGATTGTAGTTATGTAGGTTATATTTCGAAGTTTCATCAATGGGAGTGGAGAAAGAAATAATGATCTCCAAATCCGAGATGAACAACAAATTCCATGAAATGAAAGTGGCTTACGACAACTCTTTTGGCAAACCACGATCAGTGGTTGGCAGCGACTTACAGGGAAAACCATGAGGCCTTGTTCAACACAATCACGGCTTGTGGAGATACATATGTTTCACGTTGCAGCTTACAGAGGAAGTGAAGCAATGCTTCAAACCCTGGTTAAGTTGGTGCCGCAAACAAAGAAGTGCCAGGTGTTGAAGGTGAAGAACGTTTATGGGAACTCCGTCCTCCATGAACTGGTCACCACTGCCAAAGCCGAAGCAGCTGATTTGTTAATGGAGGAGGTATTGTTCTCTGACAGCTTGCATCACGAAGATTATATACGGGAGAGGGAAGAGATACTGGAGGATCGGAACAAGTTGGGGGAAACCCCATTGTTCAGAGCTGTCGAATATGGCAACTTGTCAATGGTGAAGTACTTGGCTACACAGATTGAAGGAATGGGAGGAAATCTTCACAAGCATTACACTAGAGATCATGATGGACTCTCCATTCTTCATATTGCAGTGATTGGCCAGCACTTTGGTAATCCATTATGCTCAAATTATTCTATTTACTTATTTCACATAATTTTGTTTTCTTTATTTTTATAATATCAGTAATTAATTCAAATAGATTTTGATTGGATTTTTTTTTTAAAATCATTAATATGACTAGAAAGAATTGTAAGAAACTGTTATTCCACGTCCCAATCATCCTTATTCTTTACTAATTAGAGAATGATTACATAAATTTCTATGTTTGAACAATATTTTCTTCAAAATATCCATGTGAATATATATTCTAATAAAAATAGGCAATTAATTACTAAATTTATTCAAAGATAAAGCCACTTGCTCTTTGAAAATGTTGACTAAAAAGGTTAAGTTAAAAAATGAATTTAAAAATAAAAAAACATTTAAAACATGGAAAGAGATTTAAACTGGTTTGATCCAGCCTATTTTAAAGTTTATAACATGTTATTTTCTTCTTTTTTGTTATATATGATGTGCTTTATATCATATAAAAACATAAAATATATTATATTATAATTTAATATTAAACATATGTTAAAGCTGTTTATATTTAAAAATTCAGTGAAAGAAAAAAAAATGTATAATTATAATAAAAATATATAATAATAACTAATAAATAAAAATAAATAGTGAAACTTAAACAGGTTTGGAATAGACGTTATAAATATGGGTAAATTTTGACGAAACTTGAGGTTTATATTTTAAGTCAAGCTAACTTTAGGCAACTATATATGGTATAATTATGGGTCCTTTCCTATTAATGAGAACTCCATTTGGTATCTCAAATTCTTCACTTGTTTTCAATGCCTAAAATAAGTGTCAATTATTAGACTTAAATTGCAAAAAAAAAATCCCCGTAAATTGACATGATGGTTAGGGTGAAAAGGAATTGCTATAATATTTCAATTATTAATTTGAAAATTGAGGAGGGAGGGGAAGTAGAAAAAGCTCCCAATTTTGATCCTTGACTTGAGAAATGGGTAAGTAAAATTCTTTTTTTTTTTTTGGATGAATTGGTGCCAAGAACACCACCCTGCCATGAACTTAGAATTCCTGGCCTGTAAAATCTCAAGTTTCAGAACCTGACTTGGAACAAATAATAGTAGTAATAATATCCCGAGGGAAGAAGAAATTTTTTTTATCTCAACACTCAAATCCTACTAAGTCATCAGAAGATTTTCGTCCAACTGATTGTGAACATTAATATTCACAGTTGTGACATTAACAACAGGACCAGGAAACGCCCCATTAACTGCTATAACCTGCCAACAGATGAATTAGACATATAAGGCAATTTGAAGTTTTATATAAGTATCCAGATTTTCAAAGACCGGGACAAGTCGTGAGGTCCTATGCGACATGCATATATGCTAACAGTTGAGGCACAACCATTGCCAAGTACTCAACTTACGTTCAAAAGTTAATCAAATATGATATACTAGTGGAAAATCACAAATAGTTCACAAATCCAGTTTTTACCCTCCGATGTACTTCAACAATCTAAGCCAGAACCATCTCACAAAGTGAAGGAAACGGAGAGTAGTGTTGAGGGGAGAGGGTGATGTAAGAGAGTTTAAAATCAAGAATGACCCAAGGGTCGGAAGTAAAACAGAGCAATGTGAATCAAAAGAGAGAGGGTCTTTTATTGTTTATGAATGGAAAACATCATTCACTGATTTTCCAAATATATATGTATCTTTCCAACGCCCCAGCTATGTTAATGTATATCTTTTCCTTTCCACTACTTAGATTAATTAAAGATTTGAGCGTCCATGTAGTTGCTTGCTTTAACAATTTACCTTTCCGTATCACAAATGAGCTTTGCCCAAAATTAGCAGATTCTCATAATGTTTGGGAAATGGATTTAGCGGGGACTCAACCATCATTCACTACTCCATTACTATCCAATCGTGGTAGCTTCGACACGACACTTGCTTTTCCGAAGAGTAAGAGACTGGTTGAAAAAGACGGAAGCATAAATCCATTCATTTATAATTTTCTATATCATGGTTAAAATATTGAGGTGATATTATAATTTTGATCCCTCACCATGCTGGCAAAGATTTTGTGTTGGAAAATATATTTTTTAAGAAAAAACCCTCACGGACCAAAACCACAATTTGACCATTTAAAATTGAATACAAGCAGAAGCATTAGATTAGATCCCGGGGGGGGGGGGGTAATTATAAATAAACTAAATAAGAATTTGCCTCTAGACATAGTCTAACTTTAACTGCAATTATATGGGACTAACTTAATCTGCAGAAACTGTAGCTTTAGCTTTCTAAGAAAATAAAATGAAAAAGAACTCTCATATATGAGTTGACAAAAAGTAACAAAAACAAACTTTGATACCAACACAAAACCATAGCTCTTACTCTATTGCTTCTGATTCGGAATTTGATCCTTCCTTGCCATCAGATTTTGAGTTGTTCTAAACTCTGTACCGTCTCAGATTCTTGCAGGTTCTTCGATATTGTGCTTGCTGCTTCCTCTGCTTGAGTAGGTGATTGGTTAGGCGGGGGAGCAGCAGTAGCGGTTGTGATATCTTCATTTCTGAGAGGAACGGATTGTTTATCTTCTTTCCGTACTGGTGGAGCAGCAAATACAGGAACCACTTGCCTAATGGTGACTGCTTGGGCAATTCGTACTGGAGGAGCTCGCAGCACTTGAGAGGGAAGTGTCGCTGGCAGTTGATGATGAGGAAGAACAGATTGTGCTGGTTGAGCGGGATGAGTAGGAACCGCTGATGTCGGTGGCTGAGGAGATACTGCAGATGGTGCTGGACGCGGAGGTGCGGAGAAAACAGGCACTGCAGTTCTTATTGTCACAGGTGGAGCAATGCCACAGCAAGGTGTCCTTAATTGTCTGATGGGAACATAAGGCGCTGCTCCAGCTGCAGGGAATTTCTGTGGACGAACACCACGGCTTTCAGGAGTAGGTGTTTGCGATGATGTCAGTACGGGCTTCTCATTTGCTGTTGCTGACATAGATCTGTTTCGAGGAACCACCTTCGGGCAGATTAAAGGAAGGATTTTCGAGGTGGTAGCAGGAGGCTGTGGACTTGTTGGTCTAGGATTCTGACTAGGAAACTTCTTTGTAAATAGTATTGGTGCATTGGAGGAGTTAGCCATAGCCATCTTTTCCTTTATTCGGTAATTCAACAGAGCTCGAGCTATTGTGATCTGTTCAAGCTCATCATTGTTCTCTGGCTCTGAAGAAGAACTTGCAGTTTCTTTCGCCACTGGAAATAAAACAGAGTATTCAGTTTCGGACAAACATTTATCCCTAGGAAAAATGAAACCCAGACTCACATAGTTTTAGAGACGTCCAAGCTGCCATGGCTGCATTCTTTTCTGCTTGTTTCTTGTTCTTGGCTGGTTCCCCGGTGAATCTGATTCCAGCCAATTCAACCGTTCCCGTGAAAATAGGCAGGTGCCCAAGCCCTGATCTAAATGTTGTATACTGAGGCAACGGAGCCCCAACTCTTTGTGCAATTTCCTGTAAGAGGTTCTTATAAACTCCTGTCTCATCCTAACATAACAAGGCCAGATCAGTATCAATCCCAATAAAACTTGAGATATGTAGACAGGCATATTCGAGAAAATTGAGATATAAACACAACAAAAATCATCAAGAATTTGCCAATTCACTGAAGGTGCGTAGCTTCATTTCACATAATAAAATTCACAGGTTGGCCCATAGATTAGACAACACCGATGACCACGATGAACACAATCATAAGTTTACAAACTACTTCTACCAGGACATGAAAATTGAAGAGTCTTAACAATTGTGAACTAACCAAGAAACAAACAAGCAACACAAGGAGAAACATATCAACCACTATCATGAATATCATATGAAACAATTAACTAAAATGCCTCTCATCCTTGTAGTTCTACACGATCCTCCAACCTAAGTCCAAGCACCCCATTTTGCTCGTATTTACATGCTTTTCACTATGCCGAAAAAGGCAATTCATATTAATAATGCATCAACACTCTAGTCTCAACAAAACAATTCATACAAAATTAAAAATAATAACTTTGATCATTTGCTAAAGCAAAACTAACTGTTTCTCTAGGAAGGATTGCCAACCTGAAACCGAACCCGCTCTTCCCATAAAACCTGACCCGAAAAGCCACATTCTTTTAACATACAATGACATTTGCATATCACATTTCTTTTTCATTTTCTGGGTTTTTTTTTTTTTTTTTTTTCTGTTGCGCCGACAAATGTTCATACACCTACTTGAACTAATTAAAGTCTGCAAGAGATTGAGATACCAAATTAAATTTTTCCTTCTCTACCGTTTTATCCTCGGGCAGTCAATTGAGATGGCCTGAAATGAAACATTTTTATGACCAAAATTCCCATGATTAAACCATTAATTACACCTACAAAACCCATATCATCAAAATACAGCAGTTTCCCAGAATATGAGAGAGAGAAAAAAATGAAGAAAAATCATAAGATTTATCCCCATTTTTATTTCCCTTAAAAATTAATTAAATTTTCGCTTCCATCATCTGAAAAAAAGCCGAGAAAACCCCACTGCCTTCTGCTAATTCATTAACTATTGATGGGCATTCTAGTAATTCCCTACGACTAGCTGAACTGAACCTCCGGCGATCACGAAGGCGGAGCAGGCTAACACCGATCACACCCCACGGCTCAATTTAGCATAGAAAGACAAAAAAAGAACAAGGCGCGCCATTAGCAGAAGGTTTGAGAAAGAACTTACTAGGATTCGAGCGGCGAGGGAGTGAGAAGGTCCACGATTAGAGAGGGACTGGAGCGCCACTTCGGCGGCGGAGTGTTCGGCTTGACGGAGAGTCGAACAATAGTGAGGGCTCTCGAAGGTTTCGCCGTTGAAGTTAACGGTGGCTTTGAACCTTGGCGCGTGGTCGGGACCTTCCCTAATGCACGTATAGGAAGGGAGATTAAAGCAGCTCCTCTGCGCCAGCTCTTGTAGCTGGTTCTTATACATTTCTCCCTCAAAATGAAACCAAAAAGAAAAAAGGAAATCACTTTTTTTTTTCCTAATTTTTGTTTGAACACTTTATCTGGGTTTTTTCATTTGAAGAAGGAGAAATGGGATCGGACCCAGATCGGGTCGGGTTGTGATATGAAATGGGTCAGTGAAGATCAAAGGTTTTAGGGTTTCTGCACCGGAGAAAACACAAAAAGCAAGGAAAAAAAAAAGGTGAAAATATTTTTTGGTGAAGTGGGAAGGGAAAGAGAAGAGCTTTGCTTTACTGGGAATGTGTATTTTAATGGGAATATATTTATTTAATTTTATTATATTTGCTTTTTAACTGCTGGTAGTCAACTGAACGTTAGGCTGCATGGTGATACTGATGGATGAGATTTTTTTTTTTCCCCCATTATAATTTGTTTTAATTTAGATTTTACAAGATTTTATAATTAAATTTAAATTCAAGTTTGGTAAATTTATTTTATTTTATTTTATTTTATTCATTTACAATATTAAAGGGTATCGAATTTTTTATTACTTAACTCAAAAGATATTGATATTTTTATACGTTACCTCTTGTTGTTCCTGTTAAAATTAAAACAGATAAGAGTTGTGCTTGAACTTTCATGTGATTCTAATTTTATTATGAGTAATCGTAAAAAAAAATGTTTCACGTTATCATTTTAATGATAGCAAATAACAATGTTATCAATTTTTAAGAGCACCCATAGTTCATTTCAAACTATAAATAGGAGAATAATATACTTTAGCGTACTCAAATTCATATATTCATATATTATCAATCATACTCATATCAATCGAACTAATACGGATTGAGTGTTAAAATAGAATGAAACAAGTAAAGAGGGGTATTTAAATGTAGGGATGGTATGGGGTAGAGACAGTCCAAAGCCAATTAATCAGTGTAGGGACATTATATTAATGTTATTATAATCCAACTACACATTGGGTGAAATAAAATTGATGGGTAATTGAAGAAAAATACAAGCAATATATATATCTATAAAATAACAATACTAATAAAGTTGGTTCCCAAACCCCCACAAATAGAAAAATGAAATATTCATTTAATGTGTATTTATGAGATTTGTAAATTTGTGGGAAATTTGTATGGGTGTGAAGTGTGAAAAAAGCAAATTGGGGGGTGGGTACTAATTATGTCATTTTTCATTAATGCTGCCATAAAGTGGCCATTAATTGTGTTTAACGACTACAATGATTCAAATTTAATTTGTTTACTAAAAGGTTTTCTTTTTAGCATTTGTTTAGAAGGTTGGATGGGTTAAAAGCTTATTTTGAATAAGCAACTCTGAAAAAATCTTAATTTAAACTGACAATTTGGAGGCTGTGAATGCCATCATATCTTGAAATTCTAATTTTACGTTCGTCAGAAGAATCCATTATATCCTGAAAGTGGCTAAGCTGTAGAAAATTCATTATATTCTCCGAAAGGAAAACACAATATCAGATAGTCTTGTCAAGATAGTTCGTAACAGAAGTCTAAGATTAAAATTGTTTGAAGATTCCCTTTGAGGAGCTAATTTTATCGTTTTGTATTCTCTATCTTTTTTTTAAAGTAAAGTTTAATTTCACTATAATATTTAATTTTGGAATTTAGTTTTTTATAATTTTATTTTATTTTTTATCATTATTAATGTTATTTTTTAGTTTAAATTACTTTCATTGCTAAAAATTATTGTTAGTGGACTGATGTGAAAATTTTCTAAGAGCATTCAACTTGAAAATCAAAATTTCTTAATTCATTTAAAGGTGAAATTATAATTATCGAATAATTGTTTTTTTTTATTAACTTATCATTTAAAATAATAATCCCAACCCAGTTTCATAGGTGTGATTTGGATTAAGGATATTCAAACGGTTAACCGAATTGAACTAGTATTAATTGAATTAACCAAACTTTTTAATCCTTTAATCGTTAACCGAACCAAAATGTTTCGATTAATTAGGTCGGTTAACCGAAATTTATATGTTTTTTTTGGTTAAAATAAGTACAAAACACATCAAATTTCTTTGATAATTTTCATTTGACTGAATTATCCGAATTAACTGAATTAATAATAGCCTAATACATATAATATATAATATTATTGATTAAATTCGATTAATTCGATTAATTACCCGATTTCGAACCGAATTAAGTGTTAACCGAAATTCCAAAAAAACCTTTAATCAATTTAGATCAGTTTAGTCAATTAATTCGGTTTTAACCAAAATTTGAACACCCCTAATTTAAATTAAAATAACAATAAAAATTTGATTTATTTCAAATTAAAATATAAAAATTAAATCATCAAATGAAATATAGTATAAAGACGAAAATAGTGATAAACTTTTTCAAAAAGATAATAATAATGACATGAAATCAATAAAATAATAGTTTATTCATTTTTATTACCTAGCATTCTTTTTGGTGCGTAACAGAGAGATAAATAAAGAAACATCTAAGTTGGCCTATCTTGCATGAATTGTTTTTTTTAACAAGAAAATGATTAAAAAGCTAATAAGAAATAGTGGGTTTGAACACGCAAATATGATATCCATCCTTACAAGATGATTAACCAAAGAGGGGGCACTATGAAATATATGTATATCAACCTACACTTCCTTCATTATATCAGCTAACGAGTGTGCAACACAGTTTATCTCTTTTGGGATCTGCTTAAAGACAACGACTTACTAACTCTCGAATTCTAATAACCAAAATTCTCTAAACACACCCTCTCAATTCGTCAGTGATCCCTTTAAAAACAAGTGCACAATCTGTTTCCACGAAGATATGTCACCATTGGGCATCCTATGCCATAATAAGCCCATCATAGATCGTCCAAAGCTCTGCTTGCTCCACACCACACCTACCAATATTTCTACCTACTCCAAGAACCCAATTGTCGAATTTATCTCTCGCCACTGCTGCCGAAGCTGCCAAACCCAATACTGGATCACGAGCCCCGTCAGTGTTTAGTTTAATGGTGTCTGTTGGAGGAGGAATCCATCGGCTACATCTAGTTTGCCTTCTGGTACAATCCTTCGGTCTTCCAGTTGTGCACTTAAGAGCTTTAACCCAATTCCATGAAGAGTGAAGGATAGAATCTTTACTGAACTGAACATCCTGAAACACATACAAACATCTTTGTTTCCAAATCTTCCAATAAGTATACCGAACAGAGACCTCCAATCAAGTTCATGAAAAACTAAGCCAAATACATTACTCAGTGTTGACCCTTAGCCAGTCCTTTAGCGAATAAGAGAAGAAACGATGCATTAATTTTGAAGGAATGACTTGTTCCAAAATATCTCTTACCTTACAACACCCCCTTAAGGAATGAAGAATAGATTCATTAACACATCCTCAAAGCTTACAAGAAGAAGAATCTGGCATACCTCTTCTACAACGTTCTGTATTAGTTAGTAAGCGTTCCTTGAAAACTAGCCAAAGAAATTGTCTAACACGTTGTGGCCTTGCATAAGATCACACGAGTTTCCAACTATCTTCTAAAGAATTCAAAGCACCTTACTGAGAAAATTATATGTAACAGCCTGTTTTTGGGTCAGATCGGAATAGTGGTTTCGGGACCACAAATCTTAAGTCAAAATATTTATTTTATTATTTTAATAAGGTCTAAAGCATGATAGATTAATTACATGAAAGTTTCGTAAAGCAATTTTACCGTTTAAATGCTTAATTCGACAAAAATGACTAAATCGTGTAAAATGCAAAAGTGTTGTTCTATTAGCTAAAAGTGTTTATTAGCTATGGTTTTTAAAATGGGGGTCCTCAAATGGTAATTAAACCATTTGAAATGTGAATGTACATTTATGGACATTATTATGCTTGTTTTAATGGTTTTATTATAAGGTTAATATAGTAAACTAATGATTAATAATAGATTAAATGAAACAAAACAAATGCTAGCCTATTTTCTCTTCTTCTAGTCGAATATTAAGAAAAGAAAACAGCCGTGGAAGCTCTTCAAGTTTCGAAACTTGCATGGTTATTTAGTAAGTGATTTGACCCGGTTTTTAATAATTTCTACGTTTTTGAGATCTTTGCAACTTAATCTAGCTAGCCCGTATCTCCGATTTCAAAATTGTTAAAGTATTTGAATGTTGCCATTGTTGAAGGCATGAGTATTTTGTTAGTTGATGATGGAAAATAAATCATTGTTGTTAGATGTACAAGTTTTGTAAAGTGAATTTTGGTAAAAATGTCAAAAAGGGATTAAATTGTAAAAATGTGAAACATTAGGGACAAATATGTAATTTTGCAAAAATGTGCAAATTGTGCTAAATTGAATGAAATGAGGATTTAATAAGTAAATTTTGATATTATATAGATTGAGATAAACGAGAATTGGATCTAGAACGGGGGAAAACAAAGTATTGAATTAGTCGGCCTAATTCGTCATTACAACGAACGAGGTAAGTTCGTATAATTAGAATCAAACTTTTAAATTCTTATATTTATTTGAAATGCATGTATATAATTGAGGAAATTATATACTTGGAATACGAGTGCCTAATTGATATAGATTGATGGTTACCGAGTCCCGTTTGAACCGTATAAATCTTTAGGATACGAGTGACATGTCACTAGGGTTACCGTTTTGGTCGAGCTCCTGCATTTGTTACGGACTCACCACAGCTCATATGAGCTTCCCGATATATCAGCTCATAAGAGCTTACTGTTTTCAACTCATTAGAACTTATTGTTTCAGCTCAATAGAGCTTACTGTCCATCAGCTCAGGAGGGGCTTACTGATCATAGCTCGAAAGAGCGGAAATGTTAATGAATTGGCGGATTACTGATGTATATCACCCGAGTATCCTTTGAAGTTCTAATGGGTTCAACGGGCATAAATTCTGTTATTGGTTATGTGAAAAAGCTATGTGTTATATGAATGAATTACTGTTATATGGATGAAGTACCGTTTAGATGAATGAGTTACTGTTATCGAATGAATTACTATTATATGGATGAAGTACTGTTTAAACGAATGAGTTACTGTTATCGAATGAATTACTGTTTATATGATTGAAAGTGAAATGTTACAAATGATGTACATAATATATGAATTTGATACAATACATTGATGTATGAAATTGAGATAAATGTTGATTATATGTACTTATGAGACTAACATATTAATGAATATTTATGTATAGGCATTTGGCAAGTGAATTTGATATACTTTGTTTATTTGTTTGATTACGTATAAATGATAAGTTAAATTCTGAATTATACGAGCTTACTAAGTTATAAAGCTTACTCTGTTTCTTTTCCATGTTTTATAGAGGTTCGGTAGCTCGCTCGATTCCGATAAAGTTGGAGATACGCATCACACTATCCAGTTGCCATTGGTACCTTTAACTTTGTGGATATATGTAAATATAGCATGTATAGGCTAGTTTTAAAGATGATAATTATGGTTACTTAATATAGTAAATTTGGTACATTTTGTGGTATAAGTTAAAGCCATGTGATTTGGCTTAACTTGGTATAATGTTTTGATTGTGTATAAGTATTCAAATTTGGTTGATGATTTTGGTTGCCTATTGTATGATAGAATGGTACCATTTGGCCTTGTCTAGGTACATTGAATTTGGGGTGGCAAATTGGCCTTGCAAATGGCCTATTTTTGTCCACACGGGTAGATATACGAGCGTGTGTCTCAGCCGTGTATGACACACGGTCACGTTACACGGCCGTGTGTCTCACATGATCACGTTACACGGTCGTGTGTCCTCTGGTGTTAAAATTGAATTGAAGTCAGTATGTTCCACATGATCTCACACATAGGCGTGTGACTGGCCGTGTGGTACAAGTCAGTATAACCCCTAAAAAGCACACGGCCTGGCACGCGGGCGTGTGGTCGGCCGTATGACCCAAGTCAGTATGTATGCCCTGTTTTCACACGGGCGCGTCTGGATCCGTGTAAGGCACACGGCCTGTTTACACGGGCGTGTGACTCCTATATGTTTGAAAATTTTTTAAGTTTCCAAAATTTTTATATGTTATCTGTTTAGTCCCGAACCACTTTTAAAGCACGTTTAAGGCCATGTAGGTTCTTATAAGGGACAATGTGTTTGTGATTGAATGATATTATGAATGCATAAATGTATGAGTTATGTATGTTAAATGATGTGTATTGATCGGTAATACCTCGCAACCCTATTCTGGTGACGGATACGGGTTAAGGGTGTTACATTTATTGGTATTAGAGTTACAGTTTAGTCGATTCTAGGACTAACGTAGCATACGTGAGTCTAGCTATACATGCTATATAGAATCTGTGATAGTGTGATATCTCCCGACTCTTACAAAAATTGTTTTAATTAGACATATATGCTTTCCAATCGAGCTAATTCCAATAGTGTAGAAAGTGGTACCCAAATATTTGAGCGAAAATGTGTTTATGATGAGTTGAAATTCATAAAGGTATGAATAAAAGTTCATAATATTATGTTATTGATGAATGTTATGTTATGTGCATGTATATGTGAGAGTTAAATTGAGGCTTTATGACCTTCACCCCCTTATCAGTATAATGTTACAATGAAATCCGTAAGATTTAGATCGAATAAGCTCACAAATGTGGAATTACGGAGTTCCGTGATTGAAAAATTAATATTGTGGTCAGATAAGAGAATGAGTCAATAGTAAAGACAGTAGTAGAAAAGATATCAAATTATTTTGAAGGCTATTTGGATTATGCAAAGTCATTATTAAAGAATAAATTGACTTGGATAAAACAAAATATTCAGGTATGATAACTAAAGAATGTATTAATTGGAAGTTATACTTAATTTATTTCTTTTAGTGATGGGATAAAGAAGAATCAATAATGACAGAATTAGACAGTTGAATAATGTTTGAATTGTAAAGATATCTGAGTACAGCAGTATAGTTGAATAGCTTATAATGATCTCTTCTGGGTATTCTATGTGATCAATTATTCTCAGAGGTATATGTGGCTAACTATTTTCAAATGAAACTCTTATCATATGAGAACACTGGTTAAACATACTGATAGACGAAAGCATTATTGTTCTGTTTGGGTTATGATCGACATTGCTCTATATTTCCCTGGTATTCTATTCATTGTGTTGATAGAAAAGTCGACGGTAAATTCTGTATGATGCTAGTATTATGTTTCCACTGGTTATTGTTTTGTTGATGAAGATTATATTGCTTCTATCACAGTTGATTTCAGTACTTATGAGTGATGTTTTCTTCTAGAATTTTTTTGGGATATCATTGAGATCTTTATCATTCTATATGGGTTGTAATTTTCAAAAATTGTGTATAGTTTCATACCTTGAGATTTCGCTACCTCGGTTTTATTATGATTCTATGTGATTATCTGCAAGAGATATTCTTTTGACTGAGATGAATATATATCTGTTATGATTATAATTTCTGGTTTGATCATTGGGAGTACAATGGAATTATCATCAGATTTATAGAGATTATGTTTCTGCATTTATTTCTGTTGAAACCATATTTGATTTTCTTCTGTGTTCAAAATGCATTATTAACAGTTGAGATATTATCTATTTATACGGGTAAAATTTCGGTCTTATTATGGCATTATGATTTTATCTAACGGAGGTGGCTTCAGTATGGTACAACGTTTCGATGATTAAGAGTTGAAATAGCTTTATTATATAATCCTTCTAGTTTTCTTGAAAGGGGATTGACATCGGCAAAAGCATAGACGATAGAAGATCAAGTTCAAATCTGTATAATAGTTATCACTTTCAAGTAAATCTTGATATATGTCAATGAGCAAAGACGGAATGTTATTTCATATTCAAGTTATGTAGTTTTTTTTTTTTAAAAAAGATCTTTGACTTTGACTAATATCTTGAAGAAATTACGATAAATTGTATGTCTGAGTTGTCTTAAGAACAAGAAGAAAGGTTTTCTTTGAAAAGTTATTATTTGACAGCCAAGATCGATTCAGTTATTTAGTTTGATTGGGTTATTTGTTTGAAAGGTTAATTGAGTTATATGTGTTTGAGTTTATCCCAGGGTCCGGAAATAAATTTTGTGCGTATACGGGTAAATAGATGGATAGTCTGAATGAAGAGTTCATATTTTAGAAGATATGATAGAGAATTATATCTATCAGAACGGTTCTACTTGAGAAATATTATTGTAAATTTAAGTTGTCTCTATTGTTGAAGTTTGAAAACACTGTTAACTGAAGCATAAGTTTTGGTTCAATCTGAATTGGGTAAAGAGCTTATGATTTTCAGTCATGTGTCATTGAATGGTTTAGAGTGTGTTTTAGTACAAGAATGTATAGTGATAGCTTATGCTTCCATACAGTTAAAGTTACATAAAAAGAGTTATTCTGTAACACCCCTAACCCGTAACCGTCGCCGGCCTAAGGTTAAGAGGCATTACTGAACAATCGAAAACTTTTATGGACATTTCATAATATAAATGAACCTATAGGATCAAAGCGTCCCTCAATTAGGTCAACGAGACCTCAAACATGCTTTAGAATAGGGCCGGGACCAAACCGAACACATACGAAAATTCTTAGAAATTTAAAATTTTTTCAAAGTTACAGAGGTTACATGCCCGTGTGGGCAGACCATGTGCCTCACATGGCCTCAGACACGCCCGTGTGTCTAAGCCGTGTCAAAACAGGGCATACATACTGACTTGTCCAGACGGTCGTGGACACGCCCGTGGTCGCTACTGACTTGCACCACACGACCAGTCACACGTCCGTGTGTCCAGTCTGTAGTCGAGTCTGACTTATTTTAAATTTCAACCACAAGGGACATGGTCGAGCCACACGCCCGTGTACTCAACCGTGTGGGAAATTATAGGCCATTTTTAAGGCCAAAATGCTGCCCACACATTGGGTTATCCCTGCAAGCAACATACCAATTCAATCTAAGCATTATAGGCAACCAAAACTTTCATCATTTCTAGCCACTTATGAGCTCAACAATCACACAACTTATAAGCCATTTAGCTCAACTTATTCACAAACATTTCTAAACATAACTCATCCACAACTTACCATCAATAGTATGCTAACTATGCATCCATAAGCTTACCATTAACTTGACCATTTTATTAACCACCAAAACATACCAAAGCTAAGCATCATAAGACATGGCTTCACATTCATAACTTAACCATTTATCTAGTCATATCACATGGCTATATACATGACTTAAACATACTTCAAAACAACTAGCCTATACATGCCATACTTTAATATCTATACATTTTCAAAAGGTACCCAAGTGTGATTTGAGTAGTGTGATGACAATCCTCGACGATTCCCGAGCCTTTCGTAGTTTTGACAATCTGCAAGACAGAGTAAACACACACAAAGTAAGCTGTCCAAAAGCTTAGTAAGCCATATACAAATAAACTTATCATATATTTCACATTATCATATCAATACATGATTCTTTAACATATTTCAATATCAAATTCATAATTCTTCATTGGCTCACTATTTAGCCATTGCTTATCAATCATCATATCTCCATCCATCTCATTTGCTCTTATCACATTCATTCATATATCATATTTTAGCTCATTACATCTATATACGTATTTACTCACCTTTCATGTCTATTCAAAACATATATATCAAACGTACCTGAAACGAATATACAACTCACATAGTCATTCATTTCTCGGACTTGCCCATTGAACTGTTTGGAACTAAATAAAATACTCAGAATACTCGAAATAGTCGTACAATGCCAACATCCCAGACGTGGTCTTACATGTACTCAGATATCGATGCCCTTTCGTTTGCAGAGCGGTCTTACACGAATCAAATACGATGCCAATGTCCCAGACATGGTCTTACACGTAAATCTCATATCGATGCCAACGTCCCAGACGTGGTCTTACACGAAATCTTGAATCAACGCCAATGTCCCAGACGTGGTTTTACATGATCTCACATATCGGAAACCTATGTCATGACATATGTAATCCTATCTATTCCTAGGTTCGTACGAGACTTCTCGGACTTTGTTATACCATCGATTCTTCTTCGGATATCATGTACTCATCATCTCATATACATTCATCATGATAAATTTTCATATGAACATTCAAATATCAATGTAAATACATTTATTTTTATATAGACTTACCTCGGATTTGGTTAACATACGGACTCGACTATTCGATCACTTTCGACTTTCCGCGATCTAACCTAAGTCCGTTTTCTTCGGTTCCTAACCTATACATATTCAAATTTAATCCATTTATTCACCAAATCATTCAATTCAATCCAAAAACACATATTTAGGGCAATTTATGAATTAACCCTCACATTTTCACATTTTGACATTTTAATCCCTATTTCACAAAATCACAAAATACACAAAGTCTCAATACACCCATGCTTAGCCGAATTCTCTATAGGTCCCTAGCAACCCATATTTTTAATTTATTTCATAATTTAATCCCTCAAAATATTATTTTCTCAATTAAGCCCAAATCACTCAAATTCATCAATACTTCAAAGACAAAACATGTTAATCTAACACATATATTTCATATTTCATCAACAATCATCACAAAGCTCATGAATTCATCAATGGCACTTTTCAAAATCTTCATCAATTCACAAAATTAAGACATGGGTTTGAGATAGCACTAAGAAACGATTATAAAAACATAAAAATTATCAAAAACCGAAGCCAAACATACCTTGAATCAAGCATATACTTAGGCGAAACCTAGATGTTCTTCTTTTTCTTTCTTTTTCTATCACATTCGGCACTAAGGATGATGATAATGGCCATTTCATGCTTTTGGTTTGATTAAATTAAACTTACTTATTAATTTACAAAAATAACCTTTAAATTTTAACATTAAAAAGCCAATATCAAAGTCCATTGTCGTCCAAACATTAGATAAATGGCCTAATTTCATTTTAAGGCCCTCTCATTCAAAAGCTAACTCAATTGAGCACTTTAATATATAAAATGTCACTTTTACTTTATATGCGATTTAGTCATTTTATCAAATTAAGCACACAGACGACAAAAATTAATTCACAGAAATTTCACACGTGCTTAATCATGTACTGTAGACACCAAAAATAAAATTAAAATATTTTTCTGACTCGGATTTGTAGTCTCGAAACCACTATTTTGACTAGGGTCTAAACCGGACTGTTACATATTCGACGCGCGAATTAGAGATGGTTGACATTGTAATTGCATTGAATAGTTAGTGACATTAATTATTTGGTGAGTAATGTAATCTATTTGATGACTGCAAGAGTTTAAAATATTTGATGTTACGAGAGATCTGAATTTGGGACAAAAAAGATGGCTTGAATTGTCGGAAGACTTTGAGTTAGTAATTGGTTATCATCCTGGACAAACGATTATAGTCACGGATATTTAGAATAAGAAATCTTTGTGTGCTTTACAAGCGATGAATACGCGATTAATCTTATCGGATGATGGATATATATTAGCTGAGTTAAAAGCTAAATTGATATTTATTCCACGATTTTGTGAAGCTCAGAAATGTATCAGTGAATTGCAAGTTAAAAGAGTTCAACATGAATTGACTTCTGATTTAGAGCTTTAGATTGGAATCAATGATTAATTGTTGTTTCGAAACAGAGTTCGTGTACTGAGAAATCCAGAGATTATACAACAATTGTTATATCTAGCTCATAGTGGTAATTATCTGTTCATTTGGGAAATACTAAGATGTAAAATAATCTGAGACAGTTTTACTGGTGAATGAGTATGAAATGTGATACTTCTGACTTGTATCCAAATGTCTGATTTATCAACAGGTTAAAGCTGATTATCAAGTACCTTCGAAATTGTTACAGCCTGTATTATTATCTGAGTGGAGATGAAATAGAATTTCGTTGGATTTTTTAAAAAGAAAATGTTATCTGAACTATTGTTGATTGTTGAAGAAGTCTGTACATTTTATCTCAGTACGTATAATTTCTCTCTTGATAGACTAGCTAAGTTATACATTTCTAAAATTGTCAGTTTTTACAGAGTGCCAGTCTCCATTATTTCTGATAGAGATCCGAGGGTTATATTGTGTTTCTAAAGAAAACTACTATAAACTTTGGGTATGAGGTTGCACTGTAGCACTGCATTTCATTCTCCAACTGATGGATAATATGAGAAAGTAATGCAGATTCTCGAAGATACGATTTGTTATTGTATTCTAGAATGTGAAAGCAATTAAGAAAGACAATTACTGTTGGTTGAGTTTGAGCATATTAATAGTTATCATATGAGTATAAAGATGACATTTATAAAGTATTGTATGATTACAATTACCGAACTCCGTTGTTATTGGATCGAGCTTTGTGAGAAAAAGATTCACAGGATTAATTTCAACAGAGAAATTGAAGAGAAAGTGAAAGTAATTCATAACAGTTAGAAAGCGATTTTAGATTGACAAAAAACATATGCAAACTTGACACGTAAAAGCATTGAATTTCAGTTAGTGAACTGAGTGTTTGTGAAAGTACTGCTGTGAGAATAGAATTTCTCGAATTAGATATAAAGAGAAGTTGAATTCGTGATTCACCAGACCGTATAAGATTATTGAGAGAATAAAGCCAGTGGCTATTTTAACTTATATTATTATCAGAACTTGAGAAGATCCATAATGTGTTTCTTATATCTATGATGTTAGGATTCAGATAAGACCCTTAGTATATAATATCTCTTTTAAAAGTTGAAATTCATTTGATATGACGTATAGTGAAGGACAGATCAGAATCTTAGCTTGTAAGATTAAAGAGTTGAGAAATTGATAAGGTTATAAGAAAGCAAATCCCTAACCTATTCATTGGTAAGACTTTCGGGGACGAAAATCCCTAAGGGGGGAGTTGTAACAGCCTATTTTTGGTTCAGATCAGAACAACGGTTTTGGAACCACAAATCCAAAGTTAAAATATTTATTTTCTTATTTTGATAAGGTCTACAGCATGATAGATTAATTACGTGAAAGTTTCGTAAAGAAATTTTACCGTTTAAATGCTTAATTTGACAAAAACAACTAAATCGCGTAAAATGCAAAAGTGCTGCTGTTCTATTAGCTAAAAATGTTTATTAGCTATGGTTTTTAAAATGGGGGCCCTCAAATGGTAATTAAACCATTTAAAATGTGAGTGGAAATTTATGTACATTATTATGCTTGTTTTAATGGTTTTATTATAAGGTTAATATAGTAAACTAATGATTAATAATAGATTAAATGAAACAAAACAAATGCTAGCCTATTTTCTCTTCTTCTAGCCGAATATTAAGGAAAGAAAACAGCCATGGAAGCTCTTCAAGTTTCGGCAATTGCATGGTTATATAGTAAGTGATTTTTTACCCGTTTTTAATAATTTCTACGTTTTTGAGATTGTTGCAACTTAATCTAGCTAGCCTGTATCTCTGATTTCAAAACTATTGAAGTATTTGAATGTTGCCATTGTTGAATGCATGAGTATTTTGTTAGTTGATGATGGAAAATAAATCATTGTTGTTAGATGTACAAGTTTTGTAAAGGGAATTTTGGTAAAAATGTCAAAAAGGGATTAAATTGTAAAAATGTGAAACATTAGGGGCAAATATGTAATTTTGCCAAAATGTATAAATTGTGCTAAATTGAATGAAATGAGGATTTAATAAGTAAATTTTGATATTATATAGATTGAGATAAAAGAGAATTGGATCTAGAACGGGTGAAAACAAAGTATTAGATTAGTCAACATAATTCATCGTTACAACGAACAAGGTAAGTTCGTATAATTAGAATCGAACTTTTAAATACTTTATTTTTTTGAAATGTATGTATATAATTGAGGAATTGATATACTTGGAATACGAGTGCCTAATTCATATAGATTGATGGTTACCGAGCCCCGTTTGAACCGTATGAATTCGTAGGATATGAGTGACATGTCACTAGGGTTACCGTTTTGGTCGAGCTCCTGTATTTGTTGCGGACTCACCGCAGCTCGTATGAGCTTACCGATATTTCAGCTCGCAAGAGCTTACTTTTTTCAGGTCATAAGAGCTTACTGTTTTCAACTCGTTAGAGCTTACTGTCCATCAACTCAAGAGGAGCTTACTGATCATAGCTCAAAAAAGCGAAAATGATAATGAATTAACAGATTACTAATGTATATCACTCGAGTATCCTTTGAAGTTCTAATGGGTTCAACAGGCATAAATTCTATTATTGGTTATGTGAAAAAGCTATGTATTATACGAATGAATTATTGTTATATGGCTGAAGTACTGTTTAAATGAATGAGTTACTGTTATCGAATGAATTACTGTTATATGGATGAAGTACTGTTTAAACGAATGAGTTACTATTATCGAATAAATTACTGTTTATATGATTGAAAGTGAAATGTTACAAATGATGTACATGATATATGAATTTGATATAATACATTGATGCATGAAATTGAGATAAAGGTTGATTATATGTACTTATGAGACTAACATATTGATGAATGTTTGTGTATAGGCATTTAGCACGTGAACTTGATATACTTTGTTTATTTGTTTGATTATGTATAAATGGTAAGTTAAATTCTGAATTATACGGGCTTATTAAGTTGTAAAGCTTACTCTGTTTCTTTTCCATGTTTTATAGAGGTTCGGTAGCTCGCTCGATTCGGATAAAGTCAGAGATACGCATCACACTATCCAGTTGCCAATTGGTACCTTTAACTTTGTGGATATATGTAAATATGGCATGTATAGGCTAGTTTTAAAGATGATAATTATGGTTACTTGATATAGTAAATTTGGTACATTTTGTGGTATAAGTTAAAGCCATGTGATTTGGCTTAACTTGGTATAATGTTTTGATTGTGTATAAGTATTCAAATTTGGTTGATGATTTTGGCTGCCTATTGTATGATGGAATAGTACCATTTGGCCTTGTGTAGGTACATTGAATTTGGGGTGGCAAATTGGCCTTGCAAATGGCCTATTTTTGTCCACATGGGCAGAGACATGGGCGTGTGTCTCAGTCGTGTGTGACACACGGTCACGTTACACGGCCATGTGTTCCCTGGTGTTGAAATTGAATTGAAGTCAGTATGCTCCACACGATATCACACACGGGCCTGTGACTGGCCATGTGGTACAAGTCAGTATACCCCTAAAAGGCACATGCCTAGCACACGGGCGTGTGTGGCCACTTCGAAGGGCACATGGGCTAGACACATGGTCTAGACACACGGGCTTGTGGTCGGCCGTGTGACCCAAGTCAGTATGTATGCCCTGTTTCCACACGGCCTGAAACACGGGCGTGTGACCCCTGTATATTTGAAATTTTTCTAAGTTTCCAAAATTTTCATATGTTATCGGTTTAGTTTCGAACCACTTCTAAAGCATGTTTAAGGCCTCGTAGGCCCTTATAAAGGACAATGTGTTTGTGATTGAATGATATTTGAGTATTAATGCATAAATGTATGAGTTATGTATGTTAAATGATGTGTATTGATTGGTAATACCTCGCAACCCTATTCCGGTGACGGATACGAGTTAGGGGTGTTACATTATAGGCAGACTTAACTAAGAAACTTCTATTAGAATACCATTGTGATATCATTGTATCGAGACCAATTAAGCAATTAGGAACTGGAATACGTGCAATGTAAGATAAAATAAAATCATCTAGTAAACATCTTAGGTATTGCCAGTTCCAGTCCCCATCCATCGACACCATCTCTCTAAGAGAAATAGATTCATCAATAAGCGAGATGTTATGGCAAAAATTAATCAAAGGTCCAAACCCAACGACTCAGTTATCAGTCCAAAATTTGATACAAAGAAAGAAACAACAATTCTTTATAATGTCAACCGGGAAATCATCAATTATTTTGTATTTAGCTCTCAGGAAAAGAACCCATAAATTCTTTTTATTTGTGAGTAAGTTAAACCCCAACTTGAGCAGAAAAGTGTCGTTATGGGCTGTAAGCCTCCTTATTCTTAACCTCCATTAGAAAGTGGTTGGCAACAATCATTCCACCTAATTAAAGAAGGCTTCTGATTTGTAGTGGAACTCCCCTAAATAAAACCTTGAGCTATCTTTTCAATCTCATTACAGACAAAAATAGGTTACTCATTTTAAATTGGTCCTAAATTTTAAAAAAAAATCAATTACATCCCTAAATTATCGATATTATATCAATCAGGCCCTTCCATTATTGAAACCATTAATTTAGTTATTAAATAACAAGTAAAGTTACATGTGATAAAATTTCGGATGAAAATTAAAAAAAAACTACATAACTTTTAAAATTAAAAACTAAAAATGGAGTAAAGAGATAGAGATGTAAAAGTTTTGAAAACCTCAAAATCAAGATTTTTATAATATGCATTTTTTATAATATTCATTTTAAATTATGTAATGTAAAATCTGACATTTCATTTAAAGAAACTATTTTAGTAGCGGAAGGACCTTATTGGTATAACATTGATAGTTTGAAGATATAATTAGAATATTTTAAATTTGAGGACTAATTTTAAATGTGGGTCACAGTTTGAGATTGTTTCATGCAATTAACTCTTTAAAATAATATAATTATAATTTTACAACCATTACAAGTAAAATAAAATTATGCTTCAAAAAGAAAAGAAATAAAATTAGATACCTCGTAATAATAAATATTCATATATTTAAACATAGATCAATAGTGTGGCGGTTGATGTTATTTTAAAAAATATTATACGTTAAAAAGGCACTTAAAAGATCAGAAAAATAAATTAATTTTCTATATTAAATTATTAAAATAATTAATTAAGCCTTATGTTGATAAAGTTTGTGGTTGGCCGTTAAAATAAATTTGCGCATCATTTAGATATAATATGTAGATAATTTCTAGTTTAATTAATAATTTTTCACAAAAAATAATTAAAATTATAAAAAAAATTCATAAACAAATGATTAAATTTATTAAATTCTAAAATATTAAAAATATATAAACTTTATAAACGCTATAAAATTTATAAAAAATAATAAAAACTTATAAATATTATAAAAATATAAAAATCTAGTAAATTCTAATAAATTATAAAATTAATAAAACATGTTTAAAATTTTAGAAAAACATATAAAAAATTCTTAAAAATAAAAAAATAAAATTAATATAAAATTTAAAAAATTATAAAAAAAACCATAAAAACTTGAATTGGACTAGATTTGTTAGCCATATTAGTTAGACCAAATTTGAAAGGGTATAGATTCAAAGAAAACCATTAGACTAGTTGATTTAGGAATTGGCCAGTTGAACCAATCATTTTTATTTTTGTAAATATTTTTAATTTTTAATTCTTAATGTTTTATTTAATTAAACTGGATAGACCAATTAAACTGGTCAAATCGACAAACTGGTAACCTGACCGATTCGGTTTTGAAATCCTTGGTAAAAAAATTTCATACTGACTTATGCTAATAGTTGGATAATGAAATTTTGGTTTGATGGTATCTAACAATACCAAAAAATACTTTATATCATATAGTACTTAGCAAACAAATTTTAACTTTTCATGATCCAGACTTCTATATTGTATTTAAAAATTGGAGATAATTTTTTTTAGAATAAAAATAATAATTTATAAACAAAAATTAGAGGAACCCATAATTATTGTTTTATTTTTGAAATATCTAGAATATTTTATTTAACATGAAAATTACCTTAGCGATGTAATGACTATTCTCATTAACAATTGATGTGATGTCATGTGTTCATTATAATTTAGGGGTTTAAATGATTTTTTTAATTTTTAATTTTTATAACTTTTATGTTTTCTATATAACTTATTAGAATTTTTTATATTATTTATAAACTTTAAGAATTTTTTATAAGTTTTTATAAAATTTTAAATACATTTCATTAAATTTATATTTTTTTACATATTATTATATTATTATAATTTTATAGTATTTATAATTTTTATAAGTGTATATAATTTTTTATATTTTTAATCACTTTTATAAGTTTTTAAGAATTTTTATACGTTTTTATAAAAATAGATTAAATAAGAAATTGTCATTTTTATCATTTTTATGAGAAAATATTAAATTAAATCAAGAATTGTCAGATTAATCCTTCAATTCTTAATTGATTATTTTAATTAATACCATATAGTCAGTTGGGTGTGACTACAATAGTTTAATTGATTTTTTTTTAAAATTTTTAAAGATTTTCTTTTAACTTATAAAATCTTTGAAAAAAAATTAAATTCTATGTTTTTGAAAAAAAAAACATTTGAAAAAATTTAAATTGATTTAAATATGAAATTTAATTGGATTACAAAATTAATGAAAGAATTTTTGGAATAAATGTAGGCATTGAAAAGAAGAGTGGCATAGTGATAAGAGAGTGTGCACTACCTTTTTTATATATAAAGAAAATGATGATCAAGTAAGAAAGAGGGTAATGGAGTGGGGTGGGTGAGGGAATCGAGGATACAAAATTACTAATATGCATACATTTTAGGGATTGGGAATGTGAGGTTATGAGGTCGTTATGGTCATTTCAACCATCATATTTTACTGTATTAATTAAATTAATTAATACGGAATTATGATCATCATGGACAAGTGGGGAACAAAGTATGGTAATAATAACAATAATAATAATCTCCCAATTTTATCAACTTTCACTATTTAATTCCATTTAAATTAAAATTTGAATAGTATTATTAAATTTTAGTGTTAAAATATTAATACAAGGTTCAACACTTTAACATAATATTTTAAAAAAATTAATAATTTAATAATTTATATGCAATAAAATAACATAAATCACTTATTCCAATTTTACCTGCGACTAATTTAACCACAGGAATTAAGTGAGATAGTAAGGGTCTTTAGTACTATCTTAACTAGTAGTCGAGGGTTTAATGGTATGCAACAGCTTTAAAACTCGTGACCAACATCAACCTCCTTAATAGGCCTGCAAAATGTGGAAGATTAATTACTGAGTTCGTTCTAGTAAATACCTTGAAAAATAAATAAAAAAATAATAGTTAAACTAATTTATTATGGGGCATTTGGTTTAAATCATCTAATATTTTCAAGTTTAATTTTACATTTTAGCATGATATTCTCACTTTCAATCCACAAAAATTATTTTGATTTGATAATTTTATATTTTCAATTATGCTAAATATTTCGAAATATAATGAGTTATCTCAATATAAATTACTCTTTAACTAATATAAGATTTCGGAGGGAACCTAAAATAGTATATTGATCAAGGTAGTAAGTATTGTATTGGTGAATGTATCATTTTTCTATTGGTATTGCTACATACCAGTATTGGTCTATTTCAGTGTATCATTTCTTTAAAAAAAACATGTAATTTATATAACCAACATGAATTAATGAGATTAAATAAATCTCAAATATAAAATATTCATAAAAAATAAAACTTTGATTGGAGTGGTAAAGAAAATGTTTTAAAAATGCTAGCGATATGAACTTAGATCTCACATATGTAAATTTTACGACACCAAAAAAACATAAAATAGTCATCAATTAGATAAAATATTTTTAATAAATTTCACAAATACAACCCATCATTAAATAAACTCAAAATAGATAAATAAAATTACACAAAAAAAATAGATAAACTTAAAAACGTTGTTCCATAAATTAAATAATAAAATTATTCTATAATATACCTAAAACAATTCATAATTCAATAAATTTAGAATTAATAATAAATAATTTAAATTTAAAATATATTTTAAAATAGTAATAAAACAAAAGAAATCAAAATTGCCATTCAAAATGCTATTTGTGTAACAAAATTAGAATGCGGAAAGTTGAATAGAAGACTTCCATGAACTTTTATATTAATATCGTTAAATTAAGGATAAAGGAAGTAAACTTTTCGAAATATTTTATAAGAGGATTAATTTAATAAAATGTGTTTTTAAATAATCTTAAATCCAGTTAATTAAATAATAAATAATTAAATTTAGATGTAATTATTTATAATTATACAAAAATGACATATTTGGATAACAACTATAATTAATTGGTACTATCGAATTGGATGTAACTGAAGCACCCAATTACACTTTTTAATTCTTAATTATATTTTTTGCCCCATAATTAAATATATAAAAATTAAATTACTCTATTTTTCATGTCACTTTAAAATACATCAAAATCAAAACTTTGGACCTTCAATTATACCTTTTCCCCTCAAAACTAAATATATAAGAATTGTGTATACATGTAAAAATCACAAATTTAGAATGCAAATATGTATTTAAAAATAACATAAAATTTAAATCAACTATACTTTTGAATAATATAACTTATATTAAATATGAAATGACATTTTAATAATTTTCCTAATTTAGTTGATACCCGATTAACTCGTGACACCAACTCAATTAGGGACTTAGATAATATTATAGATAGATTATAGAAGTAATAAAGTGTAGGTAATAAAATTAAAATATAAAAAATATATTAAAATAAAATTTTAGTTGAGTGATAAAATAGAAATTTTACTAATGCAATTTGCATAGGTTCAGATCCATGTCCATATTTTTTTAGTTTTTTTTTTTTAAATTGAAAAGATTAAAATACCATCAAATAATATTAATTTATTTTAAATACAAAAAAATATTTTAATAATTTTTCTAAATTAACACTCAATTAACTCGTAACACCAATTCAGTAAAAAGCTTAAAAAAGTTTTAATTCACAATCTTCAAGTAAAAAATAAAAGAACTAAAATATTAAAACAATTTTCTAATTTATCTTACTTTCCCTAAATAAAATTCTTATATTTTTATTGTACATAAATAAACTTTATATCTTTGAGAAGAAAAATTCTTTTGATACGTACGTACCTACTTTGTGACTTATTCTGATACAAGTCCATATTTAAAGAGAAATAACAATTGATGTTAAAGAGTTTATTTAACTATAAATTAAAAGCTAATAGTTGACTGAATCGATAAAGGACTTGTGTTTTATATAACAAAATTATAAGAGAGTAGTGCATAATTTAGAAATTTCTCTACTATCTTATGACTTATTGTGGCACCATCACCAATGGAGAAAAGATTGAAAACAAAACAAAAAAGAAAGGGGCAAACATTTAGAAACTTAATCATACATTTGGCTGGGGACAAATTCTAACTATAGGTAACATGAAATTCTAACTTGTCAGACTGGGGGCAAAAAAAGAAGAGAAGTATAAGGAGGGTCGTGCTAATAAACAAAAGTTAAGAGTACATATTATGTATTACATGAATGACTTTTATTACCATGAAAAGGGGCTAGCTCCCTGCAAAAAAATCTCATTTTCTACATCTTTTACCCATTGACAAACCCTGTTGCAAGTCTTTATGGCTACTGCCTGCACAGTACATTAATGAAACTTTTAAAGCTTCTTCTGCACAAAATAATGTATTCAGTATGTATTTAATACTATGTTGAAATTTACAAGTTTAATTATAGTTTTAGTCCCTCTACTATGTTGAAATTTATGATTTAATTCCTATATTTTGGTTCCTCTTTTATGATGTTATTAGTAGGTACAAATTGATAGCACTGTTGGTCTGTTATTGATTGACAAATTCATGAAAGTCCACGTCATCACTTTAATAGTTATCAATTTGGACCTACCAATAACATTATAAAAGTAAAGACATTAAATTAGAAGGATTAAATTGCAAATTTCAGCATAACAGAGGAACTAAAATCATTATTAGACCAATTATATATGTATATGTATATGTATATGTATAGAAGCAAACCTTGTCTGCAAGGGGATCGAATGCCGCATAGAGTTCAAAATCTTGTGTAACCCAGCAGAGTAAAACTGACAGAAAAATCATATTAATTTCAAGACAGTAAAATAAAAACTCCCTAGAAACTGTTTTCCATTAACTATACACATAACATTAGGAAAGGGAAAGTATTGATTGCTGAAAAGATTCAAACAGAAAAACCAAAAAACAAAACTGTGACATAGTAACTTTCTGCTATATAGTGCTATAGTTTAGAGGTCAGCAAAGTTAATGTCTCAGAAAGAGACTTACCATAGTTTTCATCTCTTCTAAACTGAGTTTTATGGGGCCCAATTCCTTTATCATGCATGGAAGCATACAGTCTTTGGTAAGCTCTATATAACCTGCACAATGAAAAACCAGTTTTATACATATTGCTTTATCTCTTGGCCCGGTGTACCAAAATACATTATACCATTAAACATGTAAGAAGTTCAATTGACCCAGTGAACCAAAATACAACAAACCTTTTCTGTTGCTGGGGACTGCTAAGTGGCGGTGAGAATTCAGAAGATACATATTGCTCGAGAAATATACTACGATAAATGAAATGCCAAAGTCCAGCAGGACCGCCAATACCAATAAATGGTTCCTTCAGCCTCTTAGGAGAATCTGTTGGAAGCCTCTCAGGTGAATCAGTTGGAAGTCTTTGCTGGCCTAGGTGAGGTGATGATCCCGATCGAGGCAATGGGTCAAGCGGCAAATCCTCTACATGCATTCCACCATCGATCATTGACCTCTGAACTTCGCTAAGAACATTGGACTTCGAGAGAACCAGTTCTATGCGAATCCTATAAAATTTCAGTCAAATTTCTTAATGAATGTGCTTTCACTGGTAAGCCATAGAGGCAACTAAATCTGGGTATATTTCCATTTGGTTAGATGGTCAAAGGTCAGACTCAAGATATGCAGTCAATTGATGAAGAATTTGGTAAGGTTATAACCGAAATTCACTAGCATCACGATCAAATAAGGAAAATACAATTTACCTGCAATCTTTAAGATGATAGAACGCATCTGATCTGGTAGTAAGCAATATCAAATAGGTATCAACCTGCCAAAAGAAAGTAAATTTGTCCTTTGCTGATGGCATGATCAAGGTAGGGGAAAAAAATATGACAGCATTGTATCTAGTAGAAGTTGCACCAAATTAACCTATCGTGAACCATGTGTCAACTCACATCAAGAAAATTAACGTATGCATACAAAAATGCCATAGGATTATATCTTGGTAAGCAAATTGGTGAGAATGATTCTGCTGTCCTGCATAAAGCATGAAGATCTCATCAGAACCGAGAGCCCATGAAATCATCAGCACAAAAAGACATGAACTCCACATATCTCTACAGAAGAAGAAAAGGAAAAATAAGAAAAGAAAACTGCTAAGAAGAAGCATTTCACAAAAACAGCTGCAGAAAAACAGAAGAGCTAGTAAACATGCAGGTTGCTAATAGTGTGCAACAAGTTTCTTAGCTGGAAATTCAGTTTATAGTTCATCAGGAACATCAGGAAGACCCTTCATATAAGCTACAATGTTATTGAGATTACTGATTTACCAAAACAATGTTAGCTAGAAATCCACATAAAACCAACATATCCAAGCCAAAACATTAATCCTGTGTGCTTTTGAAGGCATATGCTATGAAGTTTAAAAAATGCAAGGGGATTAAAGACTTGACATTGGTTATACTAACCTAAATGATTCCGAGGACATCACAAAGTTCGAAAGTAGTAACATATCATCAGGATGAAGAGAGGCTTTTTGAGCACCCACAAGACTGATAACCTGAAATTGACCTTGTCATTAAAATGCTTCAAGCAGTAAATCTTAAGGAGTTAAACTGGAAAGTAAAATAACAAAAACACAGATGTCCTTATTTTTAGGGGGAAAAAAGGGATGAGGGAGTTTTACCTTGTGTTTACACATTAGTATGGCAAATAGCACCCCAGAATCAGCAACATCTTGCAATATAGCACCGGCAGCTTGCCTTGTTGCATAAGCAAGGGGAAGACAAGTGTATGCATGAATAAAGGTAGCTGGGTTCCTGAAAAATTAAAGAATAAAAATTAGAAGGTATCATTCAAGTAAAATATGAAAGAAAATGAATATTGTAACTCACATCTCATCAATAACACAAGTAACATAAATGTAATAACAATACACATCATCCTGTTTTGAACACAAGCAATTTTTACAACCAGAGTTGGAATGTGAAAAATTTTAAACAATCAGAACTGAAAATCTTGCAATTAATTTAAAATAAGTCAAAACCCCAGTAGGTTTGTTTTCAAGGGTTGAGCATGAAAGCAGAAAATGGGGTTGGTGGGGTGGGGTGGGGTGAGGAGAGGAGAGGAGAGGAGAGATCCAACATCTTAGTAAAACCCAGTGAAACACACCATCTGAAGGAGTTGTTAAGGGAAGAAAACACAAATGGTAGCGTGTGGAGAGGAGAGATTCAACATTATTATTTATTAGACATGCAAAAAAAAAAAAAAAAAAAAAAAAAAAAAAAAAAAAAAAAAACTAATGAAAACGCACCAACTGAAGGAGTGAATGAGGGAAGAGAAAACAACATCTGTTCCTCTAAGCAAAGGTGTCATGTCAAACTTAGGATTCTTCTCGAAGCATCTATTTATGGACTTCGTTAATATAAGTATCATCTGCATCCATTTCATAACCATTCAAAGCGAGTCAGTATGAGAAACACTTTTGGGTGACTTTATAAACAAGTAAAATAAAAGGTGACAAAATATTTTGATCAAGGGAAATTAGCAAGCCTTGAATATGCAATGGCAACCAAAGTCATCCATCCAAAAGAAGAGATTTGTGAGGGAGGCTATAAGAGATACCTGGCCGTAAATAAGCTCCAATTGTCCTTTTAATGATTCAAAGGGCTCCTCTGTGCAGCTGATGCAAACTAAATAAATTGGTCCTTTCACAAGAAAGACCACCTGAACAACAAATACATTATCCCATACATCACTCATCAAAAGATAAGGCTTTATTCTATAAGGGGAAGTAGGATCTTCAATGTTTAGGCATTCCATACCAAATGAATAAGAAAAAATGACAGTTTTTTTATCAAGCTGTACTGTATTGATGAGGCCAACAACACAACTTTTCATGTAAATGCGCCTATTTCAAATAATGCCAAACATTCTGCTATTGCATCATTCACTTTTCTTTTGAAAATTAATTGACATGTCTTGCCAAACATAACAAAACCATAACCATTTTGAGGATTAAGGTTCCACCCCTTTTAATGAAACTAAGCTACTTAAGACTAATGCAAAACAGTAACGAAATTGCAGATCCTCAATGTTTAATTCTAAAGTATTCAATTTCAATATGTGAAAGAAGAAACTTCAAAGGTCTACTTAGAAGATTAATCACTATGTGGAAGAGAAAGTATTTCAAATGCAAGTAATCTAATAACAACAGATTGCAGGGCTGTAAAATTAGAAAGTATATAAATTTCAAATCCAGAAATAGCAAATGTAACAATACCTGGTGCTTCCCAGCCTTGACCAATTTGACACGATCTCCCCTGAAAAGCAATGAATAAAATGTTAAAATTCCTTAAAAAAACTGACATAAAAAGGATAAAAGTAGCCCAAATAATCACATTTGATTAAGTAAAAGAATCCTGACTAAAAACTAAGCAAGCTAGATTCAGCCAAGTACCCATTCTCCACAAAGGAAATGATGGCTTGTAATGTTGCTGAAAAACCAGCTAGCTTGTGTTCATCACCATATCTGGAAGCCAAATGTATAGGAAAAAAAATTAAAACAGAATTCATAAGCAAGCAGTTTTTAGTCAAATTTATAGGAACTATTGACACACCTGGAATATATTGGTTTACCAGAATTACTCAAAATAAAGAAGTGTTTCTTCCTCTTTCTCCATGATATTGAACCATCATCCTGCACTTCACTTGTAAATTAAACATGATATAATATAGCAAGTATTATTTAAAATAGCTCCTTTTTTTTTACATTCAAACCATAACATCGTTATTGACTAATCCTAAACTTCATAAAAATTCCCAATTCTAATTCAGTGTATGAATATGTAGGATAATGATATGTGAAATGGCTAACCTCATCAACATGACGCTTACCCGGTACCCAAGCGGAGGCCTGAGTACCGGAGAATCCTTCGAGGGAACAATCGTTCCTTACTTCCTGAATCTCATCACCGTCAACCTCACTCGCTCCATCGATCCTCGACGCGGTCGAGGCACTGCTGCTCCCTCTCTCACCGGCATACCCACTACTGCTAGGACTCGAAGGCCTTTCGTCGCCAAATATTTCCCGATTCTGCACTGTTAATCGTTCATACTCCTCCTCGCCGTTGCTTCTCTCCCGATTCAACGATCCATTGGCGACTCCATAGCCGTTTCCACGATTAGGTTCCAATTCGACAGGTTCGGTCAATGACAACAAACCGAACTGTTCATCAACCGGTTCGAGATCGGAATTACGGTTTAAGCCGGTGGACTCATCAACAGAAGACGAAGATGAGATAGAATCCAACGACATTTACTTTTTATTCCCTCTTAGAAAATCAAATCTAGGGTTTTGAGCTAGGGGAAAATGAAATTGAGAAAAAAAAATTATAATTTAAGAACACCAACAAGACTATTGCGTTCAGCTACCAGTCCAGTTGCTGTTTTATGTTGGTTAGCTTCGCTGCAGAGCAGGCCATTGAAAGCAAAATATTTTAGCTTAAAATATGCTTTCAGTCACTGTACTTTGATAAATTTACAATTTAGTTATTATATTTAAAAATTTAAAATTTAAAATCATCTTATCTTTACATTTTAAAATCTTAATCAAATCATTAAAATAGAACAATCTACCAAAAAAAAAGTGAATCGACTAATATTTTTAAATTAAAAAATTATGATTTTTTTGCATTTTTATATACATTTTTCAGTTCATATTTGGAGTTCATGAAATTAAAAATTAAGATTTTTAACTTTTAACTTTTTAAGTATATGTTTAAATACTAATTTAACCCTTGAATTTGACACATTCTTCCAACTTCATGGTTAGGTTTTTTTTCTCCACAAAATATTATCATTCTTTTTCGGGAAAAGTATAAAATTAGTACCCGAACTTGTCCACTTCTCCCAGATTGGTACTTATGGTTTTTTTTTTGTCGCAGATTAGTATTCAAACTTTTTTTCCGTCCGCTTGTTTGGACCTAACGCCCTTACTTTTTTGCTAACGTGGCAGTGCTAACCACTCGTGCACTGCCACGTGGCATCCTTTTTAGCCCTTATTTTCCTATTATTTTCTTTCTTATTTTCCCTATTTTTCTTTTTTCCTTCTCCTAGCCGTCTTGGTTTTACACCGCTAGCCACCATCCGGCCTTCTCCGGTGAGCTCTCCGACCAACAACGACCACCACCCGACTTTCTTTTGTCTACTTTTGTCCGCTAATACGAGAGCAAGGCAGTAAGCAACTGCAAATTTTCAAGGTATGGTTTGCAAACACCCATTTTGCTGACGTTGCTAGGCTACCATCCGATCTTCTTCGATAAGCACCAATGACATCACTAGAGGACTTGTTTCTTAAACCATTGAACTCAACAAGTTGTAACTTTTGCAAATAGAGAAACTTTCATCTCACATTTGAAGCTTCTTCACAAAAATGTTAAAGTCAACACTAAGCAATCCTCACTTTCCCATTGTTTTCTAATCAACAATAAAAATATCAACAAGAAAACTTCAAAATTGAACCTTAAAAAAGAGGATGAGAAGCAGAAAATATATCAAAGTGAGAGTAAGAATCGAAGTAATAATCAGAACTGGTTTTATCATCTTCGCCGCCGCAACCAAAAAACAAAAGGTCGAATTCTCCCATGGAAACATCTTCGCTAGCTTTGTTAACGATGACAATTGAATCATCAAGATTGGAGCTATTGCTAGATATTTCCTTGTCGCTGACATCTTGGAAGCGAATGTTAGCTCATTCGAATTTGTTCAAAGAGTTGGTTGAGGTTTGAGTTATGTTGCTGCTTTTGTGTAACAGCCCGATTTTGGCCCTAATCGGAACGGTGGTTTCGGGACCACGAATCCGAGTTAGAAAAATATTTTAATATTATATCTGATACCTATGTTATATGTTTGAGCATGTGTTAAAATATCATGGGATAATTTGTCTGTTTGGGTGTTTAATTTTGGGAAAAAAAAGGCTAAATCGCATAAGTGGTAAAAGTAGCCAATTATTAAATTTAGTGGCTAAATTGATTTGTCTTCTTATTGATGAGGATTTAAGTGGTAAATTGACCCTTTTTGGCAATATATTGGACGGCAATATGCTTTTATAAAGCATTTGCATGCTTATTTTATTTTAATGATATAATATTGCATGCTTATTTTAATGATATAATATTACATGCTTATTTTATGATATAATATTGCATGTTTATTTTATTTTAATGATATAATATATTAACTATTATATTATAAACTTATAATAAATAAAAGAAACATAAAATTTGCTTGCATGCTCATCTTCTTCAACCTCTCTTGACCGAAACTAAAAGAGAGAAAAACATTTCAAGGGTTTGGCACCTTTCAAACTTGATTAAGGTATGAGTTTAGCTCGATTTTTGATAATTTTTACGTTTTTGAGTTCGTTGCCTCAAATGCTATCTAACCCATGTTGAAATTTTTGAATTTGATGCATATTCAACATTCGGCCATTGATGAATGTTTATGTTTTATGGTGGTTGATGGTTTTTTAAATAAAATATATGTGTTAGATTATTAAATTTTGTGTTGGAAATTTTCATTAAATTGAGTATGTAACACCCCTTACCCGTATCCTATGCCGGGACCGAGTACGAGGCATTACCAGACTTAACAATAAATTTGGTCAAATTTCTTAACACATATACAAAATGACTTAGTCAAGTCCCTATACATGCCATAACTTAAATCATTTATAAATAAAGATACCCATAGATAACTTGATAGTGTGAAGCGATCTCCACGACGACCTCCAACCCGAGCTTGTTTAATAGGATTACGTAACATGGGAAAGAAAAGGGGGTAAGCTTATAAAGCTTAGTAAGTTCACATGTAAAAATAATAAGCATTAGCAATGAATTTAGCTTACTACTAAGCCGTTATAACTTGCATAAATAATGCTAAGTTCTTACTTTCCCAACTTATTTGTAGCCTTATCAAGGCCTCAACATGACAAATTCTCACCACAAGTTCTCAAGATAATGCAATCATAATTACACATAGTTCCACCATTTTCTCATGTTCATCTTAAGCTGTCTACTTGAGTCATAGTCACTAAATTATTTATATCTCGAGCTACAAAACTCCAAATTAAGATCCGTTAATTTTATCCAAAACTAGACTCACATATATTTTTACTATAATTTTTCCAGAATTTTTGATATGGCCAATCAATACCAGATTATTCTTAAAGTTTCCCCTGTTTTACTATTTGACTGTTCTGACCTCTCTTCACTACAAATTAAATTACTCTTCGTACAGAATTCATATGACCTTTTTATTTATTTCATTTGAAAATAGACTCATTCAGGATTCTATTCATATAAACCATATCCCATAATTATTTTTGTACAATTTTTAATGATTTTTCCAAGTCAGAACAGGGGATCACGTACTCATTCTGAACCAATCTCACAAGAATTTAAATATCTTGAAATATAAAAATCCTTTGTTTCCTCTATTTCTTTTATATGAAAATAGACTCAATAATATTTAAATCAATATCTCATCCAACTTATAATTCAATTTCTACTATTTTTGGTGATTTTTCAAATTCACGTCGCTGCTGCCGTCCAAAGCAATTCTATTGTAAATTTTTGCTTTCTTTCATTTTAGTTGTGTTCATCACTTGCTTATACTAATCTTTCAAATTTTCCGATTACATATTGAACATATTGTTCATACATACATTTGCCACATTTCTCAATTGGTCACATTCATACTTGCACTTATTCATAACATGATCGTATTCAATTACACTTAGTCATCACACAATCACATGTATTTTTTTTTTTTTTTTTAGTCAATTTCCGTTGAACTCATCGTAATGATAATGAGATAAGCGGTGGCCTACACATGGTACCACCCTTGTAGCGAAGCTATCTCAGTAAACATAGTAGCCTGCACTTAGTACTATACATGTGACCAAAACCATTTGGAACTCTCTTGTACACATGGTTGAGCTCAACATTAACAATCATTCAATCTCTTTCATTTGATTCACCCCTTTTGTATTACTTATTATCAAATTAGAAAGCGTCTTACGAATTTGAGTGCGTCGTTGCTCAATGCCACGTTTCACAACTCAGTGTGGTTTTCCTCATTGAAATACCATACCTACATTTCACCACTTGGTATGGAAACACCATACCTACATTTCTTAACTCGGTATGGTTAATACCATACCTACATTTCACAACTTCGGTATGGATAATACCATACCTACATTTCATATCTCGGTATGGATGATACCATACCTACATTTGAGAACTCGGTATGGATGATACCATACCTACATTTCATATCTCAGTATGGATGATACCATACCTACATTTCATATCACATTTCATATCTCAGTATGGATGATACCATACCTACATTTCAGAACTCAGTATGGATGATACCATACCTACATTTCATATCTCAGTATGGATGATACCATACCTACATTTCATATCTCAGTATGGATGATACCATACCTACATTTCAGAACTCAGTATGGATGATACCATACCTACATTTCACACTTTGCCATGGATTAACCATGGTCTTATCCATCAATTCATCACATGTCGAAATTCGATCATACTCATACTGCATTTCTCTTAATTTGATCTTTCCATACAATTTTGTATTTTTTTTTATAAATTCATGATCCAATAATAACTTACAAAATAATACATGTATCAGTTAAACATTTAAACATATTAAATTTAATGCTTATTAACATACGAACTTACCTCGAATGCCAAAACGACCATTTTACCAACTTTCTCGATTTTCGATTTTCTCTCGAGTTCTACATCCAAATCTCATTTTTCAGGATCTAAAACATCACATTTCACTTATTTAATTAATATACTACTCAAAACAGTCCCTAACTCAAACTTTGGAAAAATTACAATTTTACCCCTAAACTTTTGCATAATTATGATTTTGCCCCTAGGCTCGAAAAATTAAACTTTATTCCTTTTTCTTATGTTTTATGACATGCTGAACATTTTTCCCTTCTATTGCAACTTCAAATTCTTACTATAACACATACTTATGAACAATAACAACTTTTTACCGATTAACTCGCGTTTTACTCGTTTTCATAGAAAATCACTTAGTAGAAATCGTCCCTCTACTCATAAACATGCATAATCTACCATCAAACATCAAAATTCAATTATTCAACATGGGTCAATTTTTAAAATTAAACTCTAGATCAAATTAATGGTAGAAATAGCTAGAGTAAGTTACAGAGATTTCAAAAATACGATGAACATTAAAAGCGGGCTCAAAAGCACTTACTATTGAGCTTTGAAAAAGCTTGAAACCCTATCCATGGCTTCTTGAGAAATTCGGCAGAATGGAGAAGAGAATGAGCAGATTTTTTTTCTTTTTGGGTTTCAATTTGTCTTTTATGCCTTAAAACACCCAAATGACAAAAATGCCCTTAAGGCTTTTCTTTCAATTTTGTCCAATTCATGCCGATATTTATCCATCAAGTTATTCAATGGTCTAATTACCTTTTAAGGGCCTCCAATTTAAAACTCATAGCAATATGACACCTCTAATATATAGAACTCAAGTTTTACACTTTTACAATTTAGTCTTTTGACTAAATTGAGTGCCCAAACGTCGAAATTTTTTGAGCGAAATTTTTTACTGAAATCTTTCTGTAAAATTGTAGACCATAAAAATATAATAAAAATAGAATTTTACTCGTCGAATTTGTGGTCTCGAAACCACTTTTTTTTTCGACTAGACCCAAATTTAGGTCATTACAACTCTCCCCTCTTTTAGGATTTTCGTCCCAGAAAATCTTACGAAATGAAGTCTAATATCTTTCGCACAATTTCCAACATTACTAAATAACCCTTTTAAGGCGATACTTTTAGAAACACTATGTCATCGATCTAAATCTCAATATAACTTTCGATTAATTTTCACAAATAATGAATCGATACATATTGAAATTATTATACTAGTTCAGTCAAACGTTCGAAAATAACTCGCTAGCATTTCTCTTGATCTAAAAATTTAGGAAAAACGATCTGAAATTCACAATAGTTACTGCCTTATTATCATTCTAATATTATCGCTGATATCGTTAATCCCGAATACACTTAACATTCAACTTAATTGCGCCGACATATCAACATCTAAATACTGAGTCGGAAGTACCGAGTTCATATTCGTATGCCCAAAACATTTACTTTAACTCTTTTGGGCCCTTTTGTCACTTACCATCCTTTATCAAATTAGGGAGCAGTTCACGGAAAATTGAGTACTTCACTTCCATTTCGCCATAGTATAACTATGGTTTTATGTATGATCATTTATCATCGATCGGATAAGCGTAGCTAAAGCTACCACTTATCACTTGTCACTTGTAACCGAAGATAGCATCATTCAATGCTCGGGTAGTAGTGAGCTACCACTTTTCAGCGATCAAAGTGGCGGAGCTACCACTTTTCACCGATCGGTGGCGAGACTACGACTTTTCACTTTCACTTATCATCGATCGTAAGTACTCAAATCCAGATGTTCCACTCGATTTGATCATTTATTTTCAACCATATGAACTTACTACTACTTATCCAAAAAAATTTCTCTCATTAATGAAATACTTTTAGAAGCACTTGACACACATCTAAGTTCAATACTCTTACCCATCAAAAGTTTAGACATCTGGTTCAAAGTCCGGTACATAACATTTCATACTCTTACTAGTGTAACTGCCTCGGAGTATCATCCATCTCTGTACTTCTCAAATAAACAGATAATTATCATTGTGCTAGACGTAACAATATTATGTCTTTAATTTGGTAATATATATATATCAAGATCATTTAAAAAGTGAAAATCAATACACGGGTCTAAGTTGAACTTCCTATCATTCACACTTTGCGAGTTCAATTTCTTCTCAAATCTAGAGAGAGATTAAACTTATAGTAGAATTTACTTCATTTATTACTACTCGTCGAAGCACTTAACTATACTGATGCCACAATACTCATAGAGCTTAAAAATCATAGTACCATAATAAGACTAACTTCTCAATTACTTTAATAGATAATGTCTCGGCTGAAAACAAAACATCTCGATTATCGGAGAAATTTAAACACAAATTTCTATAACAACCAATACAAAAGCACAATTTTTATACCTCACAGTAAGCTGTGTCAAAGTGCTCTCGCCATCAAGTCAAAACTTATAATCATCCTAAGCATTTTAATAATAAGAAGAAATCATTTTCATCAACAGAACATTTCCTACTGATATCCCATGGCTGATTCTTTGAACATTAATTTATTAAGGAAACAGAAATAACAAAATCTCATAACATGGAGCTACACAAAATAAAAAAAACTCATAAACACTGAAAATAATCTTAACAAAAGCCATACAATCTTCCTTTATTTTCGTTTGAGCAATAGCTAGTAAAACAAGACACAAACATCATACGGACCTTACAAGTCAACTTTCTATATGTGTATGATGTAGAAAGTAAGAAAAGAAAGAGCAATTTCGATCACAACTCAAATAGACTACAATGCTTTCATCTACTGTAAATTTAGTGACATTCTCATACTATAGGAATTTCATTTGAAATCTTGCAGAGATGTATATATATACACCTATGGGAGTAAATAAACACATATAATAGTCGGAAGAGATTGCTGTAATTTCTTAATCAGAAACACTGCATTCGGTCACTAATACATCTCGATCATGATTGCACTAACTAATTCTGTCTTTACTAATATGATATTATTCCAATTGCAAACTGAAATAAATTCAGAATAAATTCCGGCAATCACATACTTTAGGTCTTATACTTGGATGGGTTAATTAAATTGAGCGACCTTTCTTCAACTATAACATTTCGAATCCGAATGATCTTCATATTAATCGACATCTTTTATAAGAATTGTGTTCATTTACTAAACCATTCTTAACTCGATCACGTTGTTAGTTAATCTACAATTCAACTCTTTAGTCTTCCAATTATAAACCCATTCGATCTGAATTTCATAAAATTTCTTTATAAGACACCTTATTAGAAGGGCGTGAAGTTGAAACGCCTCTAACTTGCCTCTTATATATATATTCATGCATATAACTTAACACTCATCAATATATATTTTGTTTCAAGTAACTTAACATGCATACTCATTTTACGCAACCTTACTATCATTTTATACAAACAAGTGCACTTATACTTTCATTCATAAATCTCAAGTAAAATTACTCATAACATTCACTTAATTTCACAAGTTATACTCATAGCATCATACAAATGCCAATCAAACATGGACACTTATCATAGTATAGACTTTTCTTTCATCTCATCTTTCATATTTCAAAAGAAATTCCTATCCACAATTTATATATCATCACATAAACATCATAAACTATTATTCTTACTTTTTACGAGTCTCAACTCATCATAAACACTCTTGTTTGCACTATCAAAGTTAGCTCGATTGAAGTGCGATCGCCTAATAAAATAGTTTACATCGGTCTTGGGAGTCGTCACACTATCACATCTCATTATGGCATGTATAGCTAGACTTTCACACTCACTATGGTAGTCAGAGAACCGACTAAACTAAACCATAGCTCTGATACCACTAAATGTAACACCCCTTACCCGTATCCTATCTGGGACCGAGTACGAGGCATTACGGACTTAACAATAAATTTGGTCAAATTTCTTAACACATATACAAAATGACTTAGTCAAGTCCCTATACATGCCATAACTTAAATCATTTATAAATAAAGATACCCATAGATAACTTGATAGTGTGAAGCGATCTCCGACGACCTCCAACCCGAGCTTGTTTAATAGGATTACGTAACATGGGAAAGAAAAAGGGGGTAAGCTTATAAAGCTTAGTAAGTTCACATGTAAAAATAATAAGCATTAGCAATGAATTTAGCTTACTACTAAGCGTTATAACTTGCATAAATAATGCTAAGTTCTTACTTTCCCAACTTATTTGTAGCCTTATCAAGGCCTCAACATGACAAATTCTCACCACAAGTTCTCAAGATAATGCAATCATAATTACACATAGTTCCACCATTTTCTCATGTTCATCTTAAGCTGTCTACTTGAGTCATAGTCACTAAATTATTTATATCTCAAGCTACAAAACTCCAAATTAAGATCCGTTAATTTTATCCAAAACTAGACTCACATATATTTTTACTATAATTTTTCCAGAATTTTTGATATGGCCAATCAATACCAGATTATTCTTAAAGTTTCCCCTGTTTTACTATTTGACTGTTCTGACCTCTCTTCACTACAAATTAAATTACTCTTCGTACAGAATTCATATGACCTTTTATTTATTTCATTTGAAAATAGACTCATTCAGGATTCTATTCATATAAACCATATCCCATAATTATTTTTGTACAATTTTTAATGATTTTTCCAAGTCAGAACAGGGGATCACGTACTCATTCTGAACCAATCTCACAAGAATTTAAATATCTTGAAATATAAAATCCTTTGTTTCCTCTATTTCTTTTATATGAAAATAGACTCAATAATATTTAAATCAATATCTCATCCAACTTATAATTCAATTTCTACTATTTTTGGTGATTTTTCAAATTCACGTCTGCTGCTGCCGTCCAAAGCAATTCTATTGTAAATTTTTGCTTTCTTTCATTTTAGTTGTGTTCATCACTTGCTTATACTAATCTTTCAAATTTTCCGATTACATATTGAACATATTGTTCATACATACATTTGCCACATTTCTCAATTGGTCACATTCATACTTGCACTTATTCATAACATGATCGTATTCAATTACACTTAGTCATCACACAATCACATGTATTTATTTTTTTTTTTTTTTAGTCAATTTCCGTTGAACTCATCGTAATGATAATGAGATAAAGCGGTGGCCTACACATGGTACCACCCTTGTAGCCGAAGCTATCTCAGTAAACATAGTAGCCTGCACTTAGTACTATACATGTGACCAAAACCATTTCGGAACTCTCTTGTACACATGGTTGAGCTCAACATTAACAATCATTCAATCTCTTTCATTTGATTCACCCTTTTGTATTACTTATTATCAAATTAGGAAACGTCTTACAATTTGAGTACGTCGTTGCTCAATGCCACGTTTCACAACTCAAAGTGTGGTTTTCCTCATTGAAATACCATACCTACATTTCACCACTTGGTATGGAAACACCATACCTACATTTCTTAACTTCGGTATGGTTAATACCATACCTACATTTCACAACTCAGTATGGATAATACCATACCTACATTTTCATATCTCGGTATGGATGATACCATACCTACATTTGAGAACTTCGGTATGGATGATACCATACCTACATTTCATATCTCGGTATGGGCGATACCATACCTACATTTCATATCACATTTCATATCTCGGTATGGATGATACCATACCTACATTTGTAACTCGGTATGGATGATACCATACCTACATTTCGAACTCGGTATGGATGATACCATACCTACATTTCATATCTCAGTATGGATGATACCATACCTACATTTCAGAACTCAGTATGGATGATACCATACCTACATTTCACACTTTGCCATGGATTAACCATGGTCTTATCCATCAATTCATCACATGTCGAAATTCGATCATACTCCGCCCTGCATTTCTCTTAATTTGATCTTTCCATACAATTTTGTATTTTTTTTTTTTTATAAATTCATGATCCAATAATAACTTACAAAATAATACATGTATCAGTTAAACATTTAAACATATTAAATTTAATGCTTATTAACATACGAACTTACCTCGAATGCCAAAACGACCATTTTACCAACTTTCTCGATTTTCGATTTTCCTCCAGTTCTACATCCAAATCTCATTTTTCAGGATCTAAAACATCACATTTCACTTATTTAATTAATATACTACTCAAAACAGTCCCTAACTCAAACTTTGGAAAAATTACAATTTTACCCCTAAACTTTTGCATAATTATGATTTTGCCCCTAGGCTCGAAAATTAAACTTTATTCCTTTTTCTTATGTTTTATGACATGCTGAACATTTTTCCCTTCTATTGCAACTTCAAATTCTTACTATAACACATACTTATGAACAATAACAACTTTTACCGATTAACTCGTTTTACTCGTTTTCACAGAAAATCACTTAGTAGAAATCGTCCCTCTACTCATAAACATGCATAATCTACCATCAAACATCAAAATTCACAATTATTCAACATGGGTCAATTTTTAAAATTAAACTCTAGATCAAATTAATGGTAGAAATAGCTAGAGTAAGTTACTGAGATTTCAAAAATACGATGAACATTAAAAAGCGGGCTCAAAAGCACTTACTATTGAGCTTTGAAAAAGCTTGAAACCCTATCCATGGCTTCTTGAGAAATTCGGCACAGAATGGAGAAGAGAATGAGCAGATTTTTTTTCTTTTTGGGTTTCAATTTGTCTTTTATGCCTTAAAACACCCAAATGACAAAAATGCCCTTAAGGCTTTTCTTTCAATTTTGTCCAATTCATGCCGATATTTATCCATCAAGTTATTCAATGGTCTAATTACCTTTTAAGGGCCTCCAATTTAAAACTCATAGCAATATGACACCTCTAATATATAGAACTCAAGTTTTACACTTTTTACAATTTAGTCTTTTTGACTAAATTGAGTGCCCAAACGTCGAATTTTTGAACGAAATTTTTTACTGAAATCTTTCTGTAAAATTGTAGACCATAAAAATATAATAAAAATAGAATTTTACTCGTCGAATTTGTGGTCTCGAAACCACTGTTTCGACTAGACCCAAATTTAGGCTGTTACAGAGTATCTAGGACTAAATGTCAAAAATAAATTCTTGAGGGACTGAAATGTGAAAGAAATGTCATGCATGGACTTGTATGAAGCCTAGGAACATTCTGCCCTTAAGGTATTTATTCAAATTGTGTGTATTTTGTGTTTTATGCAAAAAGGACTAAATTGTAAAAAGTGGGAAATATTAGGGGCAAAATGGTAATTTGCCCATTTATGTGCTTTTGCGCTAAATTGAATAAAAATATATTTGAATGAGTTTAATTTGAACATGTTTAGATCAAGAAAAAAAAAACGGACTTGGATCGGGAAAAGCGAAAATTATCGAATAATAGGTTTTTCTTCATCAAAGTCAATATCCGAGGTAAGTCTTTAAGCAAATATATGTCGAAATTATTTACGTAACTTGTATATGCTGAAATTTGGAACCATTATAACTATATACGAATTAGCCTAATTTGGTTAAGTAGAATATAAGTTTTAGTTAAATTATTTGAATGATAGAAGTTATTTGAATGTTAAATGCGATGAGATTGTGATGAGTAAAAGGTTCGATATATGAGATGATTTGTGTGAGGAATCTTAAAATGTTTCTATTCGGGCTTTGAGCCTAGCAAACCTTGGGTCAGTGAACTTATCGGGCTTTATGCCGCCCAGGCTTATTGTCGGTGAATGATTATCGGACCTTGGGTCTAGCGGAGCTTAGTCTTGGTCGCGTGATTCGAGCTTATGCCTATGGTTTTATACCGGTGATTTATAATACGAACTTATGCTTACGAAATGATTGAGTCATATGGCAATTGAAAAAGCTAAGGCTTATTTATATGAATTAGATTATTCGGCAATGAGGTATGTATTTGATATAAGTATATGTTATATGTGATGCTTATTGGATAAGTAAGTTGTTACAAATAAGTTATATATATTCGGCAATTTGGATATGTGAATAAAATGGTAATGAGTTGATATTGTTTACTTGCAAACATGAGAGTATGTGAATTCGGCTATGTGGTAATTTATATATATATATATTTGTTAATTGAGGAGCAATTGATAAGTTTTATAATTAAAGAAAATAATGATAAATATTTTGTAATGTAAGGACATAGTCATTCGGCTATGATAATCTATATGAGTTATGTAATTAAATTAATGTTATAAATTATTTGGTTTAATTTGATTGAATATCCAATTGATTTGTTAAATTTGCTTAAGACTTACTAAGCTAAGTTAGCTTACTCTGTGTGATTTTTACTCTGTTTTATAGATTTTGGTCAAGCTACGAGCTCGGGGGATCGTCAACGAAGTCATCCACACTATCGACTTAATTTGGTACTTTAAAAGTTGGGATTTTGAATTTGAGGCATGTATAGGCTAGCCTAATACTTGGATGATGTTTTGATGTCGTAAACATAAGCCAAGCGAAAATGACTTGTCCATCTTGTAAATCTTGGAATTTATATTTTGGCTTGATGATTATGTTTGGTTGTGTTTTTGGGTGATTTGGTTTTAGTATATATATATGTATGGTTAATGTATAGAGTTTAAATAAAATAGAGTAAGGAGGTTATAAACTAGTTAATCATATTTTGCAATGAAACAGTTTTTAGTTAGCAGCAGTGATGTGATTTTGAAAAATCACCAAAAATAGGATAAATTGAATTAGAAAGTGAATAAGATATAGAATTAAAGCTTATTGTGTCTATTTTGATATGAAAGAAACCGAGTAGGCAAAGGAATTTTATATTATGAGATATTTAAATTTTATTGAGACTTGTTCTGAATGACTTCGTGATTCCCTGTTCTGTCTTGGAAAAATTGTTAGAAATTATACAAAAATAATCATGGAGCATAGTTTATATGCTTAGAATCCTTAATGAGCCTATTTTTGATTGGAATAAACAAGAACATTATTGAAATTTTGTACAATGAGATAACTGAGTTTTTGTAAAGATAGGTCAGAACCATCAAACAGTGAAATAGGGGAAACTTTGATGAATAAACTGCACTAATTGGCCATATGAAAAATTCTAAAAAAGTTATGGTAAGAAGATAAATGAGTCTAGTTTCAAGGAAAATTTACGGATCTAAATTTCGAGTTTTGTAACTCAAGTTATAGTCAATTTAGTCAGCATGATGCAGTTGGACAGTTTTAATTTTTATGCCCCGAATTAGTAGTCAAGTCTAGTAATGCCACATACTCGACTCCGGCAAAGGTCTCGGGTAAGGGGTGTTACATTTTGCGATGACCCATTTTCTTTTGTATGACAGTTATTAGGGTTTTGTGGAGGAAGCGATGAGAATATTAGGGCTTTTGTTAGAGCTTTTTGCTTGTGCTTGGGAGAAAGGTAAGCTCCACTATGGCGTGAGCACTTTTGCTTGCTTGCATTCTTGCTTTGTGTCTATGTATTTGCAGAAAACAATGACAATGACAAAGCTACTTACTACCTTGCTCTCGTATTAGCAGACAAAAGAAGGCCAGATGATGGTAATCATTGGTCGGAGAGCTTACTTAAGGAGGTCGGATGGTGGCCAGCAGTGTAGAAGCATGACAGTTAGGGTGGGGAAAAAGAAAAAAAAGGAAATGAGAAAAAAAGAAAAAGAAAAAGGAGGGCTAAAGAGGATGCCACATGGTGGCGCGTGAGTGGCTAGCACTGCCACGTCAGTAAAAAAGTAACTGTGTTAAGCTCAGGTACCAAACTAGTGGACGGAAAAAAAGTTTGGGTACTAATCTAGGACAAAAAAAAAACCGTAAGTACCAATTTGGGAGAAGTAAATAAATTTGTGTACCAATTTTATATTTTTTCCTTATTTTTCAAAATACTCGTGTCTCCACAGTTATCTACCAAATGTTGGTGAATGATGATGGTTCCAATTTGAGGGTTGAGACTAAATGATCAGTTTTCTCCTTGTGTTTTCATTAGGTTTAGTTTGGATGGGCGATGCATTTACTTTCGGTAAGGTTAAAAATAACGGTGATAGTGAGATTATTTACTATAGTTGTGAGGTAAAAGATTCCGCCGCACCACAACCACTGCCCATCCAAAGGAGGCCTTAGTTTGTGCAACACAGGACAACTTAATCAAGCTTTGTTAGCTAAATAAGCATGGAAAGTTTTCACAAATAAGTTTTATTTAATATTTGTAACGACCCAAAAGTCAGTGGAGTCGAAAACAGTGGTTTTGGAACGTTGTTTTCCGATGATAGAATTTGTGAATATTATTTATTAATATTTTCAAGCGTATTACAGTATTATATTGATGTTTGGTCTAATCATTTTAATTATTTAGAAAGTTAGACAAGGTACAAGTGTATCAATTCTAAAGTCGGTGGTTTTGTAAATTGAGGTATCGGGACATCGTTTCCTTAAATTGGACTCGTAAATATTTTTTATTAAATATTTACAGAGTTATATTAAAGACGAATTAAATTTTGGATAAGTAATTTTCATGAAATATTTACAGAGTTATAATTTTTATTAAATATCTATAGAGTTATATTAGAAACTGAATCATGTAGATATTAAAAGTTGAATTATAGATTGAAATAAATTAAATGAACTAAAGAAGCAATTTTACCATTATTTAAATTAATGTTTGTGGCCGGTCATAGTTAAGGCGATTAATATTGTGTATAATGTATATTATATATGTATATATGAGTTATAGTTATAAATAATAAGAGAAAACATAATAAAAGAAATAATAAGAAAGTACAAAGTGATGAATGCATGCAAAAAGAAAAGGAGGAGCAGCCTACGGCACTAAGGGTTTTTGTTACTTTCAAACTTTTAATTCGCTACTCAATTTAGTCTCTTTTCTTGTAATTTTTACATTTTAGAATCCCGGTACTTAGAGCTACCCGGCCCATGTTATAGTTTTTATTATTGTTTAAGATTTGAGATGTTGCCATTGTTGAGTAGTTTAAGTATTAATTTGATAGATTTTAAAGTTAGAAGTGAAAAATTACTAAATAGTGAAGTTAATTATTGATTTTGAGCAATAGAAACTAAATTGCGAAAATTTGAAATTTAGGGGTAAAATTGAAAAATGGGAGCTAAATTTAGCTTAGAGTGAAATTAGTATAAAAATTAGAGGTTAAATGTGGAATTAAAATGAGTCTCAGTTTAGGGACTAAATTGAAGACTAAAAAAATGTAGTAGAAAATTTGAAATTTCTCATGAATTGAGTTGTGTATTATTAACCTATTTGAATTATTTTATTCTGTAACAAATGTCATTTCGGAATCCTCGAGTAAGAAGGGAAAAGATCAGGTCAACTCAAGTAGCTCGGAATATACGATTTGTGTTTCTATAATCAAAATTATTTAAAAACATTGCTTTTATACATTGCATTATTTGGTAAGTGTGTATATATATATACGGTGAGCTATTTCTTTGAAACAATTTCATGAGATGTGAATTTGAATTGAATGATTATTAATGACGAGATTTTTGGCTTTTATAAGGTACCAAAACGGTGCCGTTTTGGAGAGGTCAAAAGGGCCCCAAAACGACGTCGTTTCATGCAACCCGACCCGATCCGGCCCGCTCCAAGGGGAGGATCCGCCTTTTTTTTTGAATTGGTATTATTACCAGTTTGGTCCTTCCGCTTTTTTGTGGTTTCGTTAAGTTATTTTTAATTTTAATTTTGACCTTACATTTTGTTTCGATTTCAATTGGGTCCCCATTTGAATGGTGTCGTTTTGGAGGCAGGGCGAAATTGCCCAATTAGTCCCTCCTTCATGGCGCACGTTTTAATTGAGTCCCCCCTTTCTTTTTATTTCTGATTTTTCCCCAGACTTCTGTTTTAAGTTTCAATTTGGTCATTCTTTTATTTCTTTTATTATTTTTGATATTTTATTATTAATTTATTATTATTATTATTATTTACTTGTTTTTATTATCGCATTAATAAATTAATTAATTTTAATATTACTACTATTATTCTTACTATTATTTTTAATATTATTATTATTATTACTTTCATTACTACTACCATTTTTATTATTATTACCATTATTATTAGTGTTATTATTAACATATTATTATTATATTATTATTAATTAACTTTGTTATTATTACTATTATTTCCTTAATATTTTTAAATACATTTATTTATTTATTTATTTTATCATTTTATTACTTATTTATTTATGTTTTTCTATATAGTTTTAAAACTTCAGAATTTATTATTATTATTAATGTCATCATCATTATTATTAATATTATGATTTTTAATTTGTGTTACACTATACTTGTTTATTTGATTAGTATTAGTTCTTTGGTTCTACATTTTTCGTTCTTTTTTTTTAATTATTATTTTTTATTTATTTTGACTTGTTATTTTATTTTCGTCCTTTATATTGTCATGCATTAACATATGTATTATTCCGTTATGCGCATAAGTACCGTAATTCATTTTACATTTTACTACAAAATCACGTTATATTTTACCCAATACATTAAATTTTGTTTTGAAATAAGCAACATTCTGCGTTTTTTTTAAATCGAAAGGTTGTTCCTTAACTTTTGGGGTTGCGATTTTCTCGATAAATCTGAATAAACGAATGTTTTTAAAGCATAATATTTTTAATTATTCTCGGGAATTAAGAAACAATCGTGTTCTAATTTATGGAATACGATTCCTGTCTAAAACTGAGATAATCGAATGTATTTTAAAATAAATAAATTTTTTGGTATTTATCCTCATTTTGGGATGTAATTATTTATTCTCGATTAACGTGAAATATGCCCTCTTCTCCGAAAAATTTTCTAATAAGCAATGTTTTAACAAGGGATCGTATTTTTAAACCTCTCCAAATTTTTGATTTTCGACACTAAGACACTAATTAATGAACTAGTTACTAATTTTGGGCGTTACGATGGCGCTAATCCTTCCTCATGTGTAACTGACTCCTGAACCCGTTTTTCTTTATTTCGTAGACCAAAATCATTGTTTTAATAAATCAAATCTATCATTAAAATGACCCAAATTACGAGGTGACCTGATCACACCTCATCAAAAAGGATTGGTGGCGACTCACGTTTTTCGTTTTCGTTTTCAAAACCAAAGTCAACCCCTTTTAAAAAGAAATGGTTTCGACAACTTGGCGACTCCCCTGGGGACAAAATAAGAGAGTCAAGCCACGAGTTTATTATTTCTTGCCTTTTTGTCAAAAGTTGATAATTTGGTTTAAATTTACGATCATTTCATTGCGTTTCATTATCTCCATCATTTTGATATGTATGTTTCACTGGTTCTAGTTTTTTTATATCTTTCTACACATTGAATTGCATAATCGATTGATTTTACCCTTTAAGTGGGAGTGAGAAACTATTCCTTCGCGAGGTCTTTACCTCCGTGCAGGATAGTGGATCCCTTTCGAGATACATCCGTATCTATGTCTTCGTGAGATTTTCATCTCCGTGTAGCCATAGGGAAATGTATTCCCCTGAACTGAACTCGGTCCATATGAGCCTATAATGGGTGAGGATCAAGGAATCTGCCGGTTCAGGTACCCTTACTTTAGAACGGAACCACATATAGTGAGCCTTAAGAGCCTACCCCGGGTAGAACCATACCAAACTTTAGCAGTCACCCAAATAGGTGCTCTATTTGTTTCTTTCTTGCTTACTTTTACTTTGTACTAACCTGTCTCGTTTTGTTTTAGTTATGATTGCATTGCATTTTCATCATAGAAAAGAGGTCTTGATTCACGTTCAGTTACTAAATAGAGAGCTTGTCATGGAAAATAGATTTCTTGATATAGTGGAGGATAATACGACTTTCAGAATATGGTCCGAGTAAACACAACGAGAGAAAGGTGATGGTTTGACGGAGGAGCACACGACTTTGCTTTGTTGCCCGATGATTCAAGCCGACAAAGATTATTCGAGAGCAGTTAACGTCCAAATTTCCTTAAAGAAGCTAACAAGCATCACGAGGATGAGTGAGTAATGGGTTGCAGCCCAGATCAAGCAAAAAGAAGCTAGTAGAGGTATCCATTGGAAAATTTGCGAGATTTGATCTTAACATCAAGATATGAAAAAATGATCGATGTCTTCGCTTTAAGTATTAGGGCAAGGCCGTATATGTAATCTGTTTTATGTAAAGAAATTTATTTTCTAGTAAAGTTGTTCTAACATAATTGAATCAGAGTCAATGCCTCTTTTTTGCATTCATTTCATGCATTAGTATTGTATTGCATCATATGCAATAAAACGCACGAAAGACCTTAAAATCTTGGCAGTTACCTTAGAATATCGATACACGAGGAAAAACTAAAGAAATGGACCAAAGATTGAAGAGATTAGAGCAAATACAAATACAGATACAAGAGCAATTGGCCAAAATTCAACAAGATATGAGGAATTAGATGTTAGAATTTCAAAGAAACATGATGAGCCAGTTAACCCAGATGCTAGCTGGAGGGTTAGAAAAAGGAAAAAACCCTATGGTTAATTCCGGGGACGATAACAAGGACTCCGCTTATCATTTAGGTTTTAGCCCAACAAACCCCCAAGCAAAACCAGATGCGTATCCACAAAAGGTGTCTATTAACATTAGACCACAATACTAGACCGATACTTTGACACCGGTGAATTTCCTGACAAGTTCAGGTTCTAGTCCAGGGGATAATCCAATCAATCCTGTTGTCCTTGATTTGGATGATCTAGCGGAAACAAAAAAGGCGAGAGTGGAGTTCCCAAAACAATTTGAAGATCATTACAAACGGAAAAGGCGAGAGAAGAGCTCACAAATTAATACTTTAAGGGCCCTGAGGAAGAGGGAAAATGAAGTGAATAATACGAGTATGTATAACAAGGGCTATTCAAAGCCAATTACCATAAGCCAGCCAATGATGGAAACTACTAGCCATCAGGTCCCCCCAAGGCAAGATTCTAGTCCAAGACTGAACTTAGAAAAACTTCGGTTCACGCCCATCTTGATCACGTATAGGGAGTTGTACCAAAGTTTGTTTGATGCACATATAGTATCCCTTTTCTACTTAAAACCTATACAGCCTCCCTTTCCTAAATGGTACGACGCGAACGCCCAATGCGAGTACCACGCGGGAATCAGAGGATACTCGATCAAGAACTGCACTGCTTTCAAAAAAATAATCGAAAGACTCATCAAAATGGGTATTGTGAAGTTCGATGATCCATTTGGTGCAGAAAATCCATTACCCACCTATTCTGACAAAGGGGTAAATGCGATAATCGAGAATATGAGGAAGAGAATTAAAATGAATATAGCAAAAGTGAAAACCCCATTGAGAGAGGTTTGGAAGAAAATGGTAGAAAGTGGATTAATCACACAGGACTCAGGGGAGGAACCTAGAGAAGCAATGAACTACTGTGAGTTCCACGATGAAAAAGGTCATGAGATTCAAAAGTGCAGTGAATTCAGGGCCTTGGTGCAAGGCCTGATAGATAATAAGGAACTAGAATTCCTTGAAGAAGTCCAAAGCTCGAAAGGAATATCAGGAAATCAGAACATTAACGCCGTATCTGAAGAGGGAACCGGGGAATAGAATTTTCCAAGCGTCTGCCCTTACATACTTGGGATCGTTTTGAACAATGGGACTGTGGAATAGATCCCTGTATTTTTTAGAGCTAATTTAGAGTAATATTCAAAACATGCTTGTTGCTTTAAGCCTAGAAGCAATAAGAATCCTTTCGTGAAATAGGCTCATGTCCAACACCTTTATTTTCAATGAAAAATGCATTTTTATGTCTCACTTTGAGAAAATATTCTTTTATTCCTTTATTTCATTCATGTTCATACCACATAAATAATTATTCTTAGATTCATTTGTTCTTTGAATATTCCTTCATACCTACAACAAGTCCCTCGATATCAATGACATGAGCGACGCTGCTATTGACTCAGAATCTACTTTGAGCAAGATATATGTCTAGAGGGATCGTAGGACTTTGAAGACGACAAAGATTGTAACTTATCTCCTGATTTGTTAAGGATAGTGGAACAAGATGAAAAACAGATCCTACCTTACAAAAAGTCATTGTGAGCCTAAGAGAAGAGAAAGAGGCGAAGATCGGAGCCTGTATCACCACAGAGACAAAGCGAGACGTCATTGAGTTGTTCCAAGAATTCAAAGATGTTTTTGCTTGATCGTATCAAGATATGCATGGGCTACTAATACGTGTAGATGCTGTTAAGGCTAAGGAAATCTTAGAAGAGGAACACATGCTAATGGTTTTACAATGGCTAGACAAAACATGAGGTTCGGATATTGCTGGTCCACTATGGAAGGGGACTACATCAGTTATACCAATAAATGCCATAAGTGCCAAATTTATGGAAACAAGATTCCTATGTCTCCTTCATCTCTTCATGACATCTTCATGGACCTTCTCTATGTGGGGCATGGATGTCAGTAGGCTAATCTCACCAAAGGCATCTAGCGGGCATCGATTCATCTTTATGGTCGTCCATTACTTCACTAAGTAGGTGGAAACTGTTTCGTATGCCAATAGGTCGACAGTCAGCAAATTCTTGAAAAAAGAGATCATATGTTAGTATAGAACGCCAAAAAGGATCATATCTGGCAATGCACTAAATTTGAACAACAGCATGATATCAAAAGTTTGTAGTCTGTTTAAGATTAACATCACATCACCCTAAAATGAACGGTGCAGTGGAGGCAACCTTAAAATAAAAATAAAAATAAAAATAAAAAACAAAAAAATTAAAAAAGAAGAAGAAGAGAGATCGTGAGGAAAATGATTGAGACTCACAAAGATTAGCATGAAAAATTACCATCTATGCTTATCGAACGTCTGTCAGGACCTCTACCGGGGCAACGCTTTTCTCATTGATTTATGGAATGGAAGCAGTTTTACCTATCGAAGTTAAGATTCCCTCCCTTCGAACCTTGTCAGAGCTGAAGATTGGACAAAGCATAATGGATTCAATCCCGATGTGATCAGCTGAATCTGATAGAAGAGAAAAGGTTGAAAGCTATCTGTCATGGTCGAATGTACCAAAAACGGATGATGTGAGCTCACAATAAAAAGGTTCACCCAAAAAAGTACCATGATGGGGACTTGGTATTAAAGAAGTTTTTTTCCCGTAGAAAAGGACTTTAGAAGGAAATGGATACCAAATTGGGAATGACCTTATGTGGTAAAGAAGGCCTTTTTTGGAGGAGCATTGACTTTGACTGATTTGGACGACAAAAGCTTACCTAATCCAGTGAATTCAGATTTAGTCAAAAGTACTTCATAAAAAAAAGAAAGAAAAGAAAAAAAAAAGAAAGAATAGAAAAGAAAAGGAAGAGAAAAAGAAAAAGGAGAGGCCAAGGCGAAAACTCGCAAAGGGCGTCTTGAGACCAAAGGGGTTTTGAATTGAAAACCCGTAAAGGGCAATTTAATTTTTAATCAAAAATAGGCATGCGGTAGTCTCGCTTTCTCCGAATTAATAAGAAGGAGAGATTTATATCTTGGAGCATCAATAGAGTACTCTAGATCCCCTAAACACGTATTGAGCTCAAAAAGGGTCCTCAAAAAGTTTGTACAGAGAAGCTAATGCTGTGATATGTGGGGCACTTATTTTTTCCTTTTACTCATTTTGTGTTTCAGCAATGTTTGCTTTCTTTGATTAATCCATTCTTTTTATATTTTTTTCTTGGTAAATTTCAGTTTTGTCCATCATTATGATCTTTTTCAAGTATTTTGCATTGAAATAACGATTAATGGACCAATGATACTTTCATAAAAGGAGTTCTACATATTACTCTGGAAGCTTCTAAATAGTACAAGAACCTGAAATAGGACCATTATTTAGAGCCCACCAAACTTAAGGGTTGGAAACACCTGAGAAAGAAGAATCTAAATTGTGACTATTTCTTCAGATTTTCTGTCAAAGATATCAGCTGAACAAGAAGACAGGATATCACCTCAGTGACACAACCTTGATGAACAACGAGCAATGACAACCCAGACATTAAAAAGAGATCATTCTCATGACATTCTGCTTTCATGCAAATATCATTCATACACTTCCAATTAGGAGCATTTGATTCATTCTGATCATGACATCCTAATCATTTGGCATAAGCATAGGCCCACGAAATCAATTTTACAGATCATGTCCCAGAGGGCAGCGTAGCAAGATTAATGAACCCATAAATCTCATCTCCCTGAGGTAGCAGTGAAGCAGATTGAAGGTGTAGATCTTATCTCCTTAAAGTCGTAGTGGAGTAGATCGAAGATGGTGAATCTTATCTTCCTGAAGTTGCAGTGGAGTAGATTCAAGCCACCAGCCTTATCTCCCTGAACTTGCAGCGGAGTAGATTGAAGATACCAAATCTTATTTCCTTGGCGTTGCAGTGGAATAGATTAAAGCTACAAAATGGTAAATCTTATTTTCCTGAAGTTGCAGTGGAGTAGATTGAAGCCACCAGCCTTATCTCTCTGAACTTGCAGCGGAGCAGATTGAAGACACCGAATCTTGTTTCCTTGGCATTGCAGTGGAACAGATTAAAGCTACAAAATGGTGAATCTTATTTTCCTGAAATTGCAGTGGAGCAAATTGAAGCCACCAGCCTTATCTCCCTGAACTTGCAACGGAGCAGACTGAAGACACCGAATCTTATTTCCTTGGCGTTGCAGTGGAACAGATTAAACCTACAAAATGGTGAATCTTATTTTCCTGAAATTGCAGTGGACCAGATTGAAGCTGCCAACCTTATCTCCCTGAAGTTGCAGCGGAGCAGACTGAAGACAGTGAATCTTATTTCCTTGGCATTTTAGTGGAACATATTAAAGCTACAAATTATGGCAGATCTTATCTTCTTGAAGTTGCAGTAGAGTAGATTAAAGCCACCAGCCCTATCTCCCTGAAGTTGCAGCAGAGCAGACTGAAGACAGTAAATCTTATTTCCCTAGCGTGGCAGTGGAACAGATTCAAGCTACAAATTTTGGCGGATCTTATCTTCCTAACGTTGTAGTGGAGCAGATTGAAGCCACCAGCCTTATCTCCCTGAAGTTGCAGCGGAGTAGACTGAAGACAACGGATCTTATTTTCTTGAAGTTCTAGCGGAGTAGATCGAATCTACAAGTATCTTCTCCATGAAATTACATTGGGGTAGATCGAAACCACAATCCTTATCTCCCTGAAGTTGCAGTGGAGCAGGATAAAAATACACAAACCTTATCTCTCTGAAGTTGCAGTGAAGCAGGTTGAAATTAGCAATTCTTATCTCCTTGAAGTTCTAACGGAGTAGATCTGATAAACCGTAAAAGTAACATATTTTAGGCCCACATTTAGCATGCTTTTAGATGATTTTAGCCTTGAAATATGTAATTTGGTGCTCTTAATCATTCGTTTTCATGTTTTATACTCAAAAGAACACCGGATGATGAAAAGAACAGAAAATGGGCCCAAAACGGAGTAAATGGCCATATCACGAAATCGACAAGGCCTGGACCCAAGACTACACAGCCATGCCTCATCAACAGACTCGAACACGGCCTGGCCATGATTCACACGGGCGTGTGCCATGGACGTGTCCCTGCCGCGGCCAAAAGAAGTTTTACTCGGAATAGGATACTTAGAGGCAAAGAAACACATTCCAAAGCCTATTCAAACACCATAGTAGGAATTCTACTTGAATTAGGATACTTAGGGGCCAAGTAAGGCATCTCAAAGTCTATATAAACACCCAATGGGGCAACTTGAAGGGGAGTTTGGCAGAAGCCTTCTGTCAGGGCTTTTGTAGGGGGGAACCCAGGGCTTTAGTCAGGGGGCGTCCAACTAGGCCAAAGAGGGCAGATTTGTGGAGATTTACTCGAAGATAGCCAGTTGATTCATCTCAAGAAGCCAGAATCATACTCAAGACGGAGGATCTTTCCTTCAATTCCTTCAAGGGGTTTTAGGGATTTCTTATGTTTTTTTTATCTTTTTTTTTTTTGAGATGTTTTCTTTTATTGTTATGAACTAAACCTTCAGATACCTGAGGGGGATGAAACCTAAGATGAATCTTGTTATCGTTTGCTAAACTATATGATAAATATTGGACTTGTTCTTAATTATGTGTTCTTAATTCTTGTTTTGATATTTCCGGGATATTAATTCAAGTGTGATGTGCTTAGCTCGAGGAGAAAAAGTCCCTGCCTAAGAGTAGATCTAGCATAATAAAGCGGAGTTGATCGCACGCCCAGTGATAGGGTGACGAGATTTTGCCGGATTAGAGTGGAGCCTAATATGGGAGTCCATAGATCGAGTTAATGCGATTCTAGGGGTTTTAATTAGAAAGAGATTTCAATTAATCAACATAGGGTTAGACGTTAGTTGCCTCGAGAGAGGGATTAATATAACTTAGGGAATGTTACGGATCAAGTCAAATGAATAAATCGTCTGGTTCAGAGTTAGATAACAAGTGAAGTCTAGGTGGATTCTTCCTTGGGTGTCGTCTTAATCAATTGGTTTTCTCCAAAGTATTTTTCCCAAATTCCTTTTCTTTGTCTTTGCATCTTTAGATTAATTGTTAGTTAATTTTAGATTAGATAAACAAATTCATTTAATTCTTAGGCTAAATAATAAAAAGAGAGTTAGTATTAGTACTTTTGGTTCCTTTAGGTTCGACATTCCGGTCTTGCCTTAACTATACTACTGTTCGATAGGTGCGCTTGCCTCAAAACGTTGTCATAGTTAGTTTCTATGTTTGATCATTCTTTATATAAATTTTTTAAGACTTTGACATTGCATAAAACAATGATCAAGTTTTTGGCACCATTGCCGGGGAACCGAAATATTAAGAAAGCTTAATTTTTATTACTTTAGTCATTTTTTATTGCAATTTATTTTCATTATTATTTTTTATTTTTGTTTTTATTTTTTTTTACTTTGCTAATTTTTCCTCTATTTGCTTTTGGCAGATAATTTTAGTTTATAGAGAAGATGGCACTGAATAATTATCAGTGGCAAGTCATGAGGACAATTTCTATTAAAGCAGCCAGTATCTTCAACCTCGACGTAGTCACCAGGTTATCTAACCAGCTAGAGATGATGAATAAAAAGATTGATGGTTTGTATAGTCTCTCACAGGTACACCCAGTAATGCAATATGACTCGAATCTAGGAGGCTGATAAACCGTAAAATTAACATATTTTAAGCCCACATTTAGCATGCTTTTGGATGATTTAAGCCTTGAATTATGTAATTTGGTGCTTGTAACCCTTTGTTTTCATGTCTTATACCCAGGAAAGCACTCAAGGATGAAAATAATATAAAACGGGCCCAAAATGGAGTAAATAGGCCGTATCACGAAATCGACAGGGCCTGGCCCAAAGACCACACAACCGTGTCTCATTAAAAGTCCGAACACAGCCTGGCCACGATTCACACGGGTGTGTGCCATGGCCGTGTCCCTGTCGCTGGAAAGAGCAATTACATTCGGGAAAGGATACTTGGAGGCAAAGAAACACATTCCAAAGCCTATTCAAACACCCTAGTAGGAATACTACTCAAACTTAATAAAAAGTTTTTGGCGCCGTTGCCGGGGAACTAAAATATTAAGAAAACTCTATTTTTATTACTTTAGCCATTATTTTTTTCATTTTTTATTTCTTTATTTTTGTTTTGTTTTTAATTTTGCTAAATTTTCTTTCTTTCTTTTTCCTAGTAGGCACCTCTAGTTTATGACTAGAAGGAACACGAGAGGACCTTTAGTATACGAAAGTGATATCAAAGCTACCGCTCGCAGGAATCGCCGAGAAATCAGGCGAGCCCTAAACTACACAGAAAGAGAGGAAGAAGATAGATCCAATCTTACTGAAGGGATGGACGAGAATAACCCGCAACCACACGATGTGGGAGAAAATAACGCTCCACGTACTATGTTTGATTATGCTAAACCACATTTAACAGGATTAGAATCGAGTATTGTTAGGTCTGCTATAGCTGCTAATAATTTTGAATTAAAGCCTAACACAATACAATGATTCAACAATTTGTTCAATTTGATGGTTTGCAGGACGAAGACCCAAATACTCATATAGCTAATTTCTTAGAGTTCTGTGATACCTTCAAAATAAATGGTGTTTCTGATGATGCCATACGTCTTTGGTTATTTCCTTTTTCCTTAAGGAATAAAGCCAAACAGTGGTTAAACTCGTTACCACAAGGGTCAATCACTACATGGGAACAAATGACCGAAAATTTTTTATTAAAATATTTCCCACCAGCCAAAACGGCCAAATTATGGAATGATATCTCTTCTTTTGTGCAGATTGATTTAGAGACATTATACGACGCATGTGAGAGATACAAAGATCACTTGAGAAGGTGTCCATACCATGGTTTACCCTTGTGGCTTCAAGTCCGAACTTTTTATAACGGTGTAAAGCCCTCAAAGAGGCAACTAATCGATTCAGCTGCCGGTGGAACCCTGAATAATAAAACTCCTGAAGCATCGTACGAGTTCATTGAAGAGATGTCACTGAATAACTATCAGTGGCAAGTTACAAGGACAAAACAGACAAAATCAGTCGGAGTTTTTGACCTAGATACAGTAACCATGCTATCAGCACAGATGGAATTGATGAATAAAAAACTCGATAGTTTGTGTTCTTCGCAGGTACATCCAGTTATGTAGTGCGACACAAGTGGAACTGTGGCGAATCCTGAGTACCCACCCTACCAACCAAGCCCAGAGAATGAACAGATGAACTATATAGGTAATAATTTCAGATCCAATAATAATCCATATAGTAATTCTTACAATCCAGGTTGGAGGAACCACCCAAATTTTTCATGGGGAGGACAAGGAAATCAAGGAAATCAAAGACAACAACCTCCTCAAGGTTTCAAAACTAACCCTATTCGCAGGAAAAGAAGCCGAACCTCGAAGAGATGTTGGCAAAATTCATGGCAGCAACTGAAGCCCGTTGTCAAAAAACTGAGACAACACTTAAAAGCACCGAGAACCGAGTCAAGGAAATTACCAAGCCAGTAAAGGAAGTCACTAAGGCAGTCGAACAACTTGCAAAGTTAATGTCAGAATGACCGCAAGGACGTCTACCAAGTAACACTGAGATTAATCCAAATGAGCAAATTCAAGCCATCACAATTCATGACAGTAAAAGGTTAGATGAACCGAATATAATACAAGAAAACAAGGTAGGCGAAGGTAAGGTAGAGTTAACACAAGAAAAGTCAAAACCGGTAATCAAGGAGTACCAACCTGGCATACCTTATCCCGAAGCGATGAAAAGAAACGATTCAGAGGAACAGTTTGGTAAGTTTCTTAAACTTCTAAAGAACTTACATATTAACCTACCTCTTCTTGAAGCACTTTTCCAGATGCCAAACTTGAGGAAATTTTTAAGACAGCTCTTGACAAACAAACACAAATTAGACAAAGAGCCACATGTAGAACTCAACACAAAGTGCTCAACTATTCTACAAAATAAACTGCCACGAAAATTAAAAGATTCAGGGAGTTTTACAATTCTATGTCTAATTGGTAGTTTATCTATTGATAATGCTTTAGCTAATTTAGGGGCAAGCGTCAATGTTATGCCTTATAAAATGTTTAAACAACTAGGTCTAGGGAAACCCAGGCAAACTAGGATGAGCATTGAATTAACTGATAAGACTATCAGAATTCCTAGGGGAATACAAGAAAATGTTCTAATCAAAATTGATAAATTCGTATTCCCAGTAGACTTTGTCGTTTTGGACATGGATGAGGACAATTCGATTCCTTTAATTTTAGGAAAACCCTTTCTAGCAATTGCCAGGACTAAAATTGATGTTGGTACAGGAGAACTCATTCTTCGTATAGGTGATGAATCAATCAGTCTACAAGCTCTTGACTCGGCCAGAACATCGACTGATGAAGGTGAGAAAGTAAATTCAGTTGATAACAAATTTGTTCAACTTTCATCACAGGAAACACCACGAAGCCACAAACCTGAGCCGAATCATAGACCTCATGCCAATAAAGAAGAATTATATGAGGAACGAAGCCTTAAGGTCGACAAACTAGAAGAGTGCAAGAGACACTTTAAAGAGAAACCGAAGGAACCCCCAGACAAGCTGATAAGAACAACAAATCACTTCAAAATAGGGGATCGAGTATTGTTGAATAAGGAAGACCCTCGAATCACCAATTCAGACCTCAAGGCAAACGAAAAAATCACTTTTGAGGTACTTAATGTCTTTCTATACGGCACAGTCAAGGTAAGCAATCCTAAATTCATCACTTTTGAGGTAAACATTACTCGGCTTAAACTCTATATCCATAACCGAATTGATCGTATGAGAAAGGATTTTCACCTCCTCAAACCACCATGACCATACGAATGAGAGGTAAAGTCTAGCTTAAGACTATAAACAAGCGCTTCTCGGGAGGCAACCCGAGCACTAACCCCATTTTTACATTTTTATTTTTTTCTTTTATTTTTCCTTTTAGCACCTAACCATAAACTAACCAAAGTGTGGATTTCCATAGGGAGGGGGCAACCACCAGATCCATAATTTTTATTTAACCCTCTTCTCCCTTTTTCTTTTCCAGTTACTTTTCTTCTTTCATTTTCTATTATTTACTTTTATTTTTATTTTTATTTTTTATTTTCTTCTTATTCTTTATGACATTTAGATTTAGCTTAGGACGCAATAAAAATCGACCAGCTGCTTCAAGGATTCAATTTCAAACGCTTCAAGGCACTACCCCACATTCACCTCCAACGTATTTTCCACCTCCTCCAAGGATCTCATCCATAATTCAGGAAGTTTCACTTCTCTCGTTATCTTATGATTTTATGATTATTTTGATATTATCTATCTTTGTACATTGAGGGCAATGTACATCTTAAGTGTAGGGGGTTAACTATAGTATTATTTGAAAATCCCTGAATTATGCCTAGTTCTTAAGTAATATTATCATATTACTAATTAGGATGAAATTTCTAATGATTTATGATTTTTATTGATGTGTTCTGGATTAAGTCATTGATAACTGTGCATTGATGATTAAATTTGAAGGATACTAGAGAATCAAGCATGATAAATCTATTTTTCAGAAATTAAAAAATTTTTTAGGTTGTCTACCTGAATTTGAATATTACTTTGAAGTTTGAAATTTATGAGGTTGACATCAAACACCCATAATTTTTGTGAAACTTTGAACCGTATAGAGCATCTATTATTTTTCATGCTCACTTTTTGATTATGAGAGTGTCAACTATGAACTGTTATTCTAGAACTTGCCTTTGATTATACATGTTGAGACCACAGCTATGATTTGATATACCGAGATGATAAAGGTATCTAGGATTTAACCCACTTATTCCACTAAACAGCCTACCTCTATAAATTAACCCCTAGTGAACCCCATTGATCCTAACAACCCTTTTTATTGAGTCACCCGCTAATTTTAACCCAAAACCCCTTTGTATTTGTTTTTATTGAGTCACCTGCTAATTTTAACCTAAAACCCCTTTGTATTTATTATCACTATTCCTTTTTAACTACCCTTTTTGTCGAGACTTAACTTTGAACAGTTTCCTAACTATGTTCTATATTTCAGTTGTAAAAGTTCTTTCTTATTTTTATAGTTTGTTCTTAAAAAAAATGAAAATGAAGTATATTCGTTATTAGTTCTATATTAAGGGAGCTTATGCATGTAGATTTTAAAATCTTGAAGAAAAGCTCATATTATTAAAATTTTCAATTGATGTAATTATTTAAGATTAGTTTATTTTTCTAGTTAGAAAATCTATCAGGTCAATCTCGATTCTAACCTTCTAATTCAGCCTTAATCCATACCCTTAACCTAAGCCCTGTTACAACCCTGTTAAAGACCTTTTGATTTGTGTATCATCTCATTTTACAATGGTGGAGATTTGATTTTCATGGAAGCCTATGGGATTAACTTTTCATGTTTGACTTATTGATTGCTTAAATTTTGAACCTTAAATACTTTGAGTGATTTGAGTGAATCTTTAGTAAGGATGTCAACTCTTGTCGATTTTGAATCAGAAGTAATTATTCGGGTAAAGAGAAGTGCCTATGTTTTCATGCTAAAAATGTATGACTTTAATTGTTTGAACCTTTAGGACTCTTTGAGTTGAATTATCCATGTATGAATTATCTTTAAATTATGATAAAGCATGATTGATGAATTTTATGAATAGAGGAAGTTCGTTTTAATTATGAGTTGAGAATTTTGCTTGAGAACAAACAAAAGCTTAAGTGTGGGGGTATTTGATAAACCGTAAAAGTAACATATTTTAAGCCTACATTTAGCATGCTTTTGGATGATTTAAGCCTTGAATTATGTAATTTGGTGCTCGTAACCCTTTGTTTTCATGTCTTATACCCAGGAAAGCACTCAAGGATGAAAAGAAGATAAAAAAGGGCCCAAAACGGAGCAAATGGGCCATATCACGAAATCAACACGGCCTGGCCCAAAAACCACATAGCCGTGTCTCATTAAAAGTCTGAACACGGCCTGGCCACGATTTACACGGGCGTGTGCCATGGCCGTGTCCTTGTCGCTGGAAAGAGCAATTACATTCGGGAAAGGATACTTGGAGGCAAAGAAACACATTCCAAAGCCTATTCAAACACCCTAGTAGGAATACTATTCAGATTAGGATACTTAGGGACCAAGTAAGGCATCTCAAAGCCTATATAAACAACAAAGGGGCAACTTGCAAAGGGAGTTCAGCAGAAGCCGAAACAGGCGGTTAGCTAGGCCAAGGAGCCAAGCCGGAAAGGTCAGAGTTGTGGGAATAACTCGAAGATAGCTAGTTGATCCATCTCAAGAAGTCAGAACTTTACTCAAGACGGCGGATCTCTCCTTCAATTCCTTCAGGGAGTTTTAGGGATTTCTTATGTTTTGTTTTATCTTTTCTCTTGAGATGTTTTCTTTATTTGTTATGAACTAAACCCTTCAGATACCTGAAGGGGATAAAACCTATGATGGATCTTGTTATTGTTTTCTGAATTATATGATAAATACTTAGTTTGTTCTTAATTATGTAAGCTTAATCTAAATTTGATGTGCTTAGGTGGAGGAGGAATAGACCCTGCTTAAGAGTAGATCTAGCATAATTAAGCGGAGTTGATCGCACGCCTAGAGATAGGGTGACGAGATTTTGCCAGATTAGGGTGAAACCTAATATGGGAGTCCATATATCGATTTACTGCTATTATAGGGGGTTATTATAAGAGAACGAGAGTTCCACTAATTAACCTAGGGTTAGACATTATTCGCCTCGAGAGAGGGTTTAATATACGTTAGGGAGTCTTACGGATCAAACTAAGTGAATAAATCATATAGTTCAGTGTTAAATAACAAGTTAAGTTTAGGTGAATTCTTCCTGAGGGTATCGTCTTAATCAACTGAGTCTTTCCTAAATTTATTTTCCCAATTCGTTCTTTTTGTCTTTGTGTCTTTAGCTTAGTAGTTCGTTAATTTTAGATTAATAATAACTTCACTTATTTTAGGCTAAATAATAAAAAGAAAGTTAGTATTAGTATTTTTAGTTCCTTTGGGTTCGACAATCCGGTCTTGCCTAAGCTATACTACTGTTCGATAGGTACACTTGCCTTTAATCGTTGTCAGAGTTAGTTTCCAGGTTCGATCATTCTTTTATAAATTTTAAAACTCGACAAGACATACGATCAGAGGCGTGGCGAATCCTAAGTACCCACCCTACATATATGGCATGGAGAATGAACAAGTCCACTATACGGGTAACTATTCTAGACCTCAAAATAATATTTATAGTGACACTTATAATGCAGGTTGGAGGTTCCCAATTTCTCGTAGGATGATCAAAGTAGCCAAAGACCGGAACTTCCTCCAGATTTTCAACAACCACCTCACCAACAGGAAGAGCAGCCGAACCTTGAAGAAATGCTGACAAAATACATGCCAGCCTCAGAAATACGTTTCCAAAATACAGAAACACGTTTCCAAAATATAGAAACAAAACTTAAGGCATTGACACAGGAGCTCAAGGATCAAATCGGGCAACTTGCTAAGCAGATCTCTGAGAGACCACTGGGAAGACTACCGAGCAACACCGAAACTAACCCAAAAGAGCAAATTCAAGCCATAACAGCTCATGACAGTGAAAGGTTAGTGGAATCTGACCCAAGGCAAGAGCCTGTGGTAAGTGAAGGTAAGGTTGAGGTAAGCCATGATTTACCAAACTCGGTAATTACAGAGTACCAACCCGTAAGCGATACCCCAATGCGACAAAGAAAGACCACACAGAGGAACAACTCGGTAAGTCTCTTAAACTTTCAAAGAAATTTCATATTAACTTGCCATTTCTTGAAGCTTTTTCGCAGATGCCAGATCCTAGACCTCGTTTCGATAAAGAAGAAATTCATGAGAAATGAAGGCTTTGGATCGATGAACTAGACGAGTGGAAGACACACTTTAAGGAGAGACTAAAAACACACGAAATAAAAACAAGGCAAATCCATGACGAACTTGATAATGGGACGACCCAGCTTAAAATAGGAGGTCAGGTACTCAAAATCTTCCTAGATGGAACAGTCGAGGTAACTAGTCCTAAAATCAGCACCATTAAGGTAAACATTACTCGACTTAAACTTTATATCAATAACCAAATTGATCGCATGAGAAAGGATTTTCACCTCCTCAAACTACCATGATTATGTGAATGAGAGGTAAGTCTAGCTCAAGACTTTAAACGACCGCTTCTCGGGAGGCAACCCGAGCACTAACTCTACTAACTAGTTTCGTTTTATTTCTTTTCGTATTTAGGCGTAGATTTTCATACCCATACGACCTTTCACACGACCGTGGTCGTGGCTGTGTGGGCACTACAGGTAGATAAAAGAGCATGGCCATAGACGTGTGGCAACAGGACAAAATATTTCCCAAAACACGAGCTGCATCTCTATTTAAACACCTTCTTCCTTTCTCTTTTCCAGTTGTCTTTCTTCTTTTATTTTCCATTATTTACTTTTACTTTTATTTTTATTTTTATTTTCTTTATTACTTTCTTATTTTTCATGCCATTTAGATCTACCTTAGGATACAATAAAATCAGGATGGTTGTTTCGAGTCAAACGGTTCGAGACGCTTCCCCACGTTCACCTCCAATCCTATCCGGTTTTTTTCAATGACTTTATCCAAAATTCAAGAAGTTTCACTTCTCGCCCCATCTTATGATTTTATGATTATTTTGATATTATCTATCTTTGTACATTGATGGCAATGTACATCTTTAATGTGAGGGGTTAACTATAGTATTATTTGAAAATCCCTGAATTATGCCTTGTTCTAAAGTAAGTTTCTCATATTATGATTAGAATGAAATTTCCCTGATATATGATTTTTATGTTTTGGATTAAGTCATAGCTAATTGTGTATTGATGATTAAATTTGAAGGATACTAGAGAATCAAACATGATAAGTCTATTTTTCAAAAAAAAAAAATTATAGGTTGTCTACCTAAAGCTGGATGTTACCTGGAAGTTTGAAATTTACAAGGTTGATATCAAACACCCATAATTTTTGTGAGATTTTGAGCCTTTTAGAGCATATATTCTTTTTCTTGCTCACTTTATTGATTATGAGTGTGTCAACATTGATTTGTTATTCTAGAACTTGCATCGATTATACATGTCGAGACCACACCTTTGATTTGATATGCAGAGATGATAAAGGCACCTAGGATTTAACCCACTTACCCCACTAAAAGCCTACCTTCATAATTAACCCCTAGCGAACCCTTTTAATCCTAACAACCCTTTTTTATTGACTCATCTATTAATATTAACCCAAAATCCTTTGTATTTGTTAATCACCATTCCTTTTGACTACCCTTTTGTCGAGATTTGATTTGATTAGTTGCCTAACTATTTTATCTATTTCAATTATTAAATCTATCCTTTATATTTGATATGTGTTCTTTAAAAAAAAAAGAAAAAGAAGAAAATTTTGAAGTATATTCATTATTAGTTCTATGAGCCTATACATGTAAATTCCAAATCTTGAAAAAGAAGCTCATTTTATTAGTTTCCAGTTAATATAATTATTCATTATCAGTTCGTTGTTTCTAGTTAGGTAATTTGTCAAGTCAATCTCGATTCTAACCCTCTAATTCAGCCTTTATCCATACCTTTAACCCAAGCCCCGTTACAACCCTGTTAAAGACCTTTTGATTTGTGTATCATCTCATATTATAGTGGTGGAGATTTGATTTTCATGCAAGCCTATGGGATTAACTCTTCATGTTTGACTTTTGAGTGCTTAATTTTGAACCTTAAAACACTTTGAGTGGTTTGAGTGAACCTTTAGTAAAGATGTCAACTCTTGTCGATTTTGAATCAGAGGTAATTATTAGATGAGGGGAAAACACCTATTTTTTGTGCTACAAATTTATGACTTTGAGTGTTTGAATCTTTGGGACTCTTTGAGTTAAGTTATACATGTATGAATTATCTTTGAATTATGAAGAAACATTACTGCTGAATATTATGAATAGGGAAATTTTGTTTTAATCATGAGTTGAGAATTTTGCTTGAGGACAAGCAAAAGCTTAAGTGTGGAGGTATTTGATAAACCGTAAAAGTAACATATTTTAAGACTTTGACATCGCATAAAATAATGATCAAGTTTTTGGCGCCGTTACCGGGGAACCAAAATATTAAGAAAGCTTAATTTTATTACTTTAGCCATTTTTTATTGCAATTTATTTTCATTATTATTTTTTATTTTTAATTTTTTTACTTTGCTAATTTTTCCTCTATTTGCTTTTGGTAGATAATTTTAGTTTATAGAGAAGATGACACTGAATAATTATCAGTGGCAAGTCATGAGGACAATTCCTACTAAAGCAGCCAGTATCTTCAACCTCGACGTAGTCACCAGGCTATCTAACCAGCTAGAGATGATGAATAAAAAGATTGATGGTTTGTATAGTCTCTCGCAGGTACACCCAGCAATGCAATATGACTCGAATCTAGGAGGCGTGGCGAATCCTGAGTACCCACCCTGCGAATATGGCATGGAGAACGAACAAGTCCACTATATGGGTAACTATTCTAGGCCTCAAAATAATTTTTATAGTGACACTTATAATGCAGGTTGGAGGTACCATCCCAATTTCTCATGGGATGATCAAAGTAGCCAAAGACCGGAATTTCCACCAGATTTTCAACAACCACCTCACCAATAGGAAGAGCAGTCGAACCTTGAAGAAATTCTGACAAAATTCATGGCAGCCTCAGAAATACGTTTCCAAAATACAGATACACGTTTCCAAAATATAGAAACAAAACTTGAGGCATTGACACAGGAGCTCAAGGATCAAATTGGGCAACTTGCTAAGCAGATCTCTAAAAGACCACAGGGAAGACTACCGAGCAACACCGAGACTAACCCAAATGAGCGAATTCAGGCCATAACAGCTCATGACAGTGAAAGGTTAGTGGAATCTGACTCAAGGCAAGAGCCTATGGTTAATGCCAAACATCAATTACCCTCTAGACTGCTTCAGCCAGTTAAGATTCCATAGTGGAAATAAGAGCGGGTAACAATGGATTTTGTTATAGGGTTGCCTTTAACTCCAACTAAGAAAGATTCAGTTTAGGTCATTGTTGATAGGTTGACCAAGTTAGCCCACTTCATTCCTATCTGAACAGACTACTCCTTACAGAAGTTAGCTAAACTGTACATCGCTGAAATTGTGAGACTACACGGAATTCAGGTCTCGATCATTTTTTACAGAGATCCGCGATTTACATCTCAGTACAGGAAGAAACTCCATAAAGCTTTAGGCAATTGACTTAATTTCAATACTGTGTATCACCCTCAGACCGACAGACAATCAGAGTGAGTCATTCACATCCTAGAAGATATGTTTTGGGGTTGTGTGATAGACTTCAGTAGTAGCTGGGAGGAGTACCTACCGTTGGCAGAGTTCGCATACAACAATACCTTTCAGTCTAGTATTCAGATGACACCCTACGATGTATTATATAGTCGTAAGTGTCCTACTCCGTTATGTTGGACTGAGTTAAATGAACGCCGGATATTGGGTCCAAAGCTGGTTTCTGAAACTGAGAACACTGTGAAAGTAATTAGGGATAGACTAAAAAAAGCATCTGATCAACAAAGGTCTTATGCAGATTTAAGAAGAAAGGATATTGAGTTTTCAGTAGGTGATCAAGTGTTTTTAAAGGTATCACCTTGGAAAAAGGTGCTCTGATTTGGACACAATGACAAGCTAAGCTCGAGGTTTATTGGGCCTTATCCTATCTTGAGGCGTGTTGGACCTGTTGCATACCAATTAGAATTACCGCTGAAGCTAGATCGGATTAATGATGTATTTCATGTCTCGATGCTGAGACAGTATCGATCGAATTCGTCACATATTGTTACTGTTGATGAGGTCGAGTTACGACCAGATTTAATTTTCGAAGAAGAGCTTTTCCAGATCTTGGAACGTGACGTTAAGATACTGAGGAAGAAAACTATCCCTCTAGTGAAGGTACTATGGCGGAACCATGGTATTGAGGAATCCACGTGAGAATCGAACGACTCAATCCAACGATTGTATCTGTATCTGTTTGACTCAGGTAAAATTTTTCTTAGGGGAGAGAGTTGTAACGCCCCCCAAAATTTAAGAGTTTAATTGTGAGAATATGTAGTAATTAATTTGTGTATCTCTGGTTCTGTGCTCTGCTTTTTTGTTTAAGGTTTAAAGTTTGAGTTACGATTATTAAAAGTTTTATTATTTTTAAAACAACCCTTATCCATGTGTTAGATGTTAAGCGCGATTCTTGGTAAATCGATGACAAAAGTGAGCCTACTGGTTCACTGGTTCAGCATCTGTCTGTATTCTATCTGGTTCAAGTTCGAATCCCATCGTATGCGTTAGGAAATATATTTTTCACAGATGCCGGAAGGGGTGGTGGTTATTTTTTAAACATTCTAAGAAAATGTTATCGTTCTTTTATTTTTCTAACATTTCTAGTTCTTGTTTTCTTTTTCTTTTTCTTTTTTTTTTTCTGTTCTTCCTTTTTTTTTATTTTTTTCTTCTTTTCTGCAATCGATTTTATGTGAATTAGGAAGTCTTGTTACCGGTAAGGTCGATATTGAGTAAGTTCCACTGTGATTTTCTTTCGTTTGCGAATTTCGTTGTGTTAGCATATTCTGTCGAAACAAGATTTTGCTCATTTACTTAACGTTCTGTTAAACACTCGATTGGTTACTTTGTTTAGGCAAGGATATTGTAAGAGATGTGAATCCACCATGTTAGTCTGATCTCTCCTGTTGCGTGTAAGGTAAGTGTGCGAGTTGAGTTAGAATTGCGTCGAATCTTCTAACATAATCTTAACGGTGGGTTGATTTTGCTAAATATTTAAATTGATGGTGTAATTGGTTGTTAAATGATTAATTAGGTCCCGGGTAGTCTCAATGTTGTTCCTACATCAAAGTGAAGTCAGATGGGTATCTGAAACCTTAATTTTGCAAGTTTCGGGTAATCGAAAATGGTGGCTATTGACGTTACATGGGCATGTGGTAAGCCGTGTAACTCACTACTCAGCAACTTCGGGCCATACGAGCTGGCACACGAGCGTGTGTCCAGACCGTGTGTGGCCATATTAGTGCAAGGTTCACACGGGCATAAGACACGGGCATGTGTCTAGGCCCTGTAACTCGCTGTTTGTAAGTTAAGACCACACTGATAAGCACACGAGCGTGTGCCCAGGCTGTGTGAGTCACACGAGCAAGGATATGGCCGTTTATTCAAGTCGTGTAACTTTCTACTTATATGTTAGAACCACTCGAGCAGAGGGCATGGGCGTGTGCCTAGGCCGTGTGAGTTACACGGGCAAAGACATGACCGTGTGTCCAGGCCGTGTAGCATTATCAAAGAGGCCCGAAACTCATTTTTGAGGCCATAAATGTTGTTTGTGACTTAGAATAATTTCCCCATTGTATGACTGATATGAAATTGATTGAATCGAGACTGATCTGAAATTAATTGAATCGAGAACTTTCTGATACTTTGTAACAGACATATGAATATTATAAATGTAAGTGTATTATGGATAATTGTACTCAGCATTTGCATGGGTTAGGATGTTATGAAGAATGAAGTAATTTTCTCTGAATCAGTGGTTAAGCCACTATGTAAATAGTTTTGATTCAGGCACTTTGACGCATTATTATCCAGCAGCTAAGCTGTGTTACTGTAAATGTGTCAAATAGACACTTTGTGGTATGTAGAGATGGATAGGATTGAATGTCCTTAACGGTGTGTTGGGATGGTCGAAGATGGTGTGTAGTGAACGGGGTTTAAGAATATCTGTATTTGTATCTGATCTGCAGTATATATATGAGTTTGCATATATATACAAATATCTGTATACAACTGATCTGTTCTGAATCTGAATTGTAAATAGTCTTGTATCGAACCGAATCTTTAAATATGAACTACTTTATAAATGAATACTAATTGAATAACTTAAACTTCTGTTATGCATTGAGTTCAAAAATCATTTTGTCTTTGGTTGGATTTTAGGTAATCCCCAATCTTGAATGGGTCAGCGCAGCGGATGCTCGGTCAAGCATTTACTCTTCTTTAAGTAGTATATTAGGATTTCGAGAAACTATAATAGTATGAATTTAGAAGATTATATACTTAATTAGTTTTATGATGAATGCGTTATGAAATGTGGTTTAATTTTATTTTGCTGTTGTGTGACAATTGATAGCTGATAAGGTAACTTTCTAAACTTAGGCTGGACGTCTAGGCCGGGTTTAGGTGTTACATTCTATGTGCAGGTTAGGTACTTTTAGCTTATCGTAAACACAACATCCAACAACGAATCCCGAGCTCAAGTGTGATGATGTTTAAATTGTAATGGCATATACCTAGGAAGTATTTGTTTGAGATTGTTTATAATGTGATAATTTTTTGGTTTTCTAGTAAAATGATGATTATGTGTATATATGGTAGTGGTTGAGGCTATGTTGGTATAATAGCTTAGCTTAATGTTTTGGTATGTGTTAGTTGAAAGTTTATAGCTTAAACAGCTAAATGTTAGTTCAATTATGACAAAATTTGGTATGAACGAAAGCTTTGAATGGTTGATGCTTTGCTAGTATGTTTGATGATATAGAATTTGGTACCAATGAGGGTACATTGGTTAGGCATATTAGATGATTGATTTGGCCTATTTTGAGCATGTTTAATTATGTTTTGAATAGGTCAAATGGTTGGTAATTGAGTTTCTTAGTGTCCAAGTAAGTATGAATTGGTAAACTTGAGTTTTAAGGTACATTTAGGTACATACGACCTGGGGCACGATCTGTTACACGGCCGTGTGTCCTAAATGTGTTGTAAAACAATATAAGTGTAATTCCCATATGGGCTAACACACGTGCTGGGACACGGTCGTGTGTCTCAAGTTAGTGAGTTACACGGGCTGAGACACGACCGTGTGTTCTTACTTTGAAAGTCACATGGTCTGGGGTGTTCCACACGGCCTTGTGACCTTTGTTTTTGAGTATTTTTGAAATTTACCCTAAGCTTCCAAAATTATTTCAAATTAGCCCTTGTTTGTTTTTAGACTATTTTTTTAGGGTCCCGTAAACTTGTATTAAGGATTGTAAGAATATTTGTACTCTGATTTGGAATGAAATAGCAAACCTAAATTAGGTGAAGTAAGTCATTCTACTAATATCACTGAAAGTAGATAGGCAGAATATAGACCAATACTTTGATACTAATAATTGGAATAGTTGTGTTATGTATCCAACTTCTAGCTTTTAAGAGGGGATAAATAGTGATAAGAGTGTAGATAGTGGAAGACCAAGTTTAGCATTGCATAGCATGATTAATTATTCGATTGTATAAAACACTATTATGAAAATATTTGATTAGCATGATCTGCCCCTGTATAATATATTGTTGTTAATAGTTAGTTTACACCATGGCTTATAATGTTAATAAATGTTTTGATTGATGAGTAATGCCTGTGACATTAATTCGATGACAGAGAAGGGTTAGGGATGTTATAGTATATTAGTGTAAAATTTAAAATTATTATTCTATTTTTAAAAAAAATGTTTCTGTATATTTATCTATTTTTAAAATTTTATATATTATTATTTTGTCAATAATTATTTTTATCTTTATATATTTTTAAATTTATTTTTTAAAAAATATTTGTGTATTTTTATATGTTTCTTTAATTTGATAGAATTTGGATCAAATTGAGATCATTTGTAAATTTTGAGGGTTAGTTTTTCAAATTTATAACTAAATCAATATAATTGACTGAATCGATATTTTTTAAATTATATCACTTTTTCAACTGCCATGTTACTCTCTCGTGAGTACAATTAATGGAAATGGACAAAAAAAAATCCCAATTAGTTAGTTAACCAATTTTAAAAAATTCATAATTGTAACAAAAAAGAAAAGAAATGACCTATAATTGATTGACATGTGGTGTAATTTACGCTTTTGGATTTATATTAAAAAGAATTAACAGACTCGAGTGAAATTCAATGTCCATAAGCATATCAATAATCCATTGTTGTAAGAATAAACTTATATGTACCCTATAGACATTTCAAATTAAATAATTACTAATTACTAGCTTTTGGTATGTGTGATTGATAGAGGGAAGTAGATGGATCGATTTCAAGTTACTAAATATTTTTAGAATTTGAATATGAAAATTAAACAAACAAACGATTAGAATGAATGAAAATAAAACAAATCTGAAAAGAAAGAGAATGAAAGTAAAAGATTCGTCCTTGAATATGTCTTTGGTCGAACAAGAAAAAATCTGTTGAACAATTAGATTTATTGTTAGTTTGAATATAATACATATCTTGTGGATGGCATGACGCTTTATAACATCCCATACCCAGCCTAGATGTTACAGTTGGATTGTGGATGTCACATTGCTGGATAAATAAAAAGATTGTTTTGAAGAAACCAATTCTAGCGGGTTGAAAAGTTTCACTGTCTTGCTATTTTGTAAAACATTTTAAACATGTCGAAAAAAAGTTAAATTCTCCCATAACCATAGCATGCCAAAATCATTTTTAATGAAAACCTAAAACTTAGTTTGTAGCGGGAATTATTTAAAAAAAAATTATCGTTTCATTTAGTCACCTTAGGTAAGATTATTAACCATTTGAGCTTTGACAAAATGAACCATTTTAGTCCTAATGAACTAAACAAATCATAAATTGTCCAAAAGGTAACAAACCATAATAAAGTCCCAAATGTCCAATTTCAACAAATAAAATAAAACCATAAAATATTGTATTAAAAATGTGAAACCCGAGTTCCCCGTGGCGCAATCCAAAGCTAAGCCGTAGGATTACCTAAAACAAAACATACAGGAACATAAGCTAATAGCCCAATGTGAGATTTGGCCCATAGTCTAAAATCATACATTTCATATACATCAATTATATAACAGAATATCACATAATGCATTTATTCCAAATGTTTCATATCATATCAGATTTCATACAGTTTATAGCTTAATATGCTAGATCATATCGGACACATCATATCAAACCATAACATGCATATCAAAACCTACCCCTTCCTGTTACACACCATCTCTGTCCAACCAATCACGCCATATTGGACTACAAGAGTCCATCCATCTAATCACACCAATATGTGGCGAGATGCCACTTATATAGTTGCAGCAGAGTTGACATACATATAGTGTTGCGGTCTAGCTGCCATATTTGCAGTATGTACTGCCATAAACACTTCCTCCGTCATACATATCCCACCCCAAACATATACATATCATACACATGTCTTGTACATATCAAAATCACAAACAGATGGCATATTAACATATAACATATGTTATATGACATGCTCATATACATAGTTCATTTGACACATACCAAAACTATTAGTTTTATTCTAGTTTAACATATTTACCATGCTTTTAGAGTTATTCAAACAGACTAAAGTACAAAACTTACAATTTTCAGACCCTTACGACGTCCTCAGATCCAAATGTCATCTCCCCTAAACAACCATTAATTGGGCTCTAAATTGGCCTAAAAGCATAGCTCATGTGGCCCACACGAGCTACCCACACAGTCTACAAAAATTCACACGATCATGTGCCCCACACGGGCCAACCATTCGGGCCACACAATCTCACTGCGATGCGTGTGCCCACGACCTACCACCACACTGCGTGAAGGCGGGCGGTTCAAGCAATGACCTCAATTTTGCAATTTCAGTCAAGTTTCTAAGCGATTTTGGGTTATTTTCACCATCTAGTAACAAAGTTGAACACCCACACTATCGAAAACACACGAACCCTACAAATAACACCACAACACATCGATTACTACCTCCACTTAACACAATAATCCATAAAAAACATTCCTTCCTTTTATAAAAACAATCCCAAAACCAATGTCAAACACTTATCCCCGAAAAACAACATTTAAAATGAGGTTAACTCTACTAGAGAAACTTGGCTGCGCAAAACTTCACCTATCCAATAACCATAAAAACATCTAACATAGCACTGAATAAGAGTTTGCAACCAAAACCTCAAATCTTAATTAAGAATGAATGAAAGCTTAAATATCAAAGAAAAAAGAAATATCCTAACGAAACTTACACTGCTCTTGAAAGAAAAATGATTGTTGAACGGAACCACGCACAAGCACAGGAAAAGGACGATAGCTGCAATCAAGAGTTAAATCAACAATGGAAAAAAACTCAAAGCGGCAACAGGAAAATAAGAAAGAAGAAAGAAAAACAATTAGAACAGAACTGGGAAAAAGAAAGAAATGTGGGAGACTATTTAGGGGATAATAACTAACTCAATCCTCACAACCAATCCATAATTGGAATTAAAATAAACTACCATCACTTAGGTGCACGATAACCAAAAAAATATTATTTCTATTTTGCAACATCCTCAACTTAAACCTAAAACCCACCACAAACAACCAACACACATAACCATCACATCAAATCATTTTTCTTGTCAAACTTGCACAAACAAAACCTAAGAAATTTGGGGCATTACACATTTAGAATCTAAAAAAGACATAGGCTCTTGTGAAATTTTCTCGTTATCTACGTCTTCGTGTTTGCTCAGTTCACTACCATAACTTTCGCTTTCACAATTGTCATCATTGGGACAAGTATCAAGGATAGATAGAGAGTCACAAGTTACTTTCTTCTTTGGGTAGGTATCGAATCAGACATTAGGAATTTCTATGACTTTTGTTACCACACTAGCAATATTTTAAAATAGATATGAGAACATTCTTACTCTTCTTTTCTTATGAGCATCTCTCCATTAATTGACACTTGGTTTTATGCCTAGCTTTCCAATGTACAATTTGGTAATTAATGGAGCAATAGGAAAATAATCTACATCGTGAACACTTTCTGAGAGTAGGGTTGTTACAATCAAAACATTAGAGCTCATCATTTTGTAAAATCTAAAAGTCACAAACACTTAACAAAGTAAAATGTTATAAAAATCGACATACATACACACACTTAGAGGTAAATAAATAAATAAGAACATCAGATCAAGTAAATTTAAAGAAAAATGAATATCTGTATACTCTAAAATGTTGGTGGCTATTTTCTAACAAAACATACTTGAAGGCTCTAGAAGGCCAAGAAAAACGCTTGACATCGAAGAAGGAAGTTACACATAGAAAGGAAAAAGCAACTTGCGTCGTAGCTACTAACACTAGAAACAATAAAGAGCTAGCTACATAATAAAAGCAAAGAAAGCCGAAACAAATGAATACTTAAGACTAAAAGTTCAAAGGAAATAAGATTTAACCCAAAACCCTAAAATTGTGAAGCAACTTGAAATTTTTTCATTCGAGGTTTTCCCAATATGCTAAAGTTATGAAAAATAACAAGATACATCTTCAAATAGTGAAAACCAAATTTGAAAATTTTGGGCTTGAAATGTGTACAAATGAATTTGTGTTGTTTTGCTTTTCTTTTTTACTTTTTTTGTGCAAATATTTTTTTTCAATGTAATACAATAGAAAACTACCAAGAAAATAGTTTGAGGTCAAAAACAACAAGTTTATCCCTACTTTTGGAACAAAACAACCCTAATTTCGGCATAAAACATTTTTTCGGGAGACACCCAAGTAACAACCAGCAAGAATACAATTTTAGCACACCAAGGATACTAAGAACGTCCTAAAATTTGATACCAAATGATAAAGGGCAATGAATAAATAGATTTTAAGTTTTTGAAAATGTTTAGAATTCAAATATGAAAATTTAAAAAAAAATGATTTGAAAAATGAAAATAAAATAGATTTGGAAATAAAGAGATTGAAACAAGAGGAGATAGATTTAGCCAATGTGTGATGGATTTTAGAAGTAGTAAAAGTAGAACCTTGTTCTCCAAAAAGGTGACGCTAAATCTAAATACTTGGATCTAAAATTAAAAGATAAGCAAGTTAGGAATAATTCAAGAATAAAAAGAATTAAGAATAAATAAAGAGAGATGGAAGATGGAAGGATGATAAAAATGGTGATAGCAAGATAAGGAAGAAAGATATCCAATGGAACCCCTTGAAGAACAAGCTTCAATAAACTCCACTAATGGCTTTAATCAACCTTTCAATTTAAATAACTTGACAAATCGAAGGATAGAAAACTCCCATCAACAATATCCAAGAAGATTAAGTTGAAAACTCTTCTAGAACAAACAAGAAAAAATTTCTTGCAAAGGAGAAGGACTTAGAGAGTAATTTTATTCAAATTAAAGTTAAGTGCCTCTATGGTGGGTGGCTATCTCTTTTTATGCTATAAGGGAGTTCAAAAAAAAAAACAAATCACTAAAAACTAGACTAAAAATTGTGGACGGTTAAGATGAAAAAACAAATCCCTAAAAACTAGTGTAAAAATGTAGGCAGCTAAGAAATATAACTCATGTTGCCTAAGAACCTTAAAAGGAAAAAAGAAAAGTGAATTTGGCCAGCTTTATGATAATTATGCATAGACCAAATTTTATAGGAAAACAAATTAACTTGAGCTTAAAAATAAACATTCTAATTAGGTCGTTGACAGATTAGGCTAAAAATAAAACAATTAAGTCTTCAACTGATCCAAATGAACTTCAAATGGGCTTGATCTTCAGTTGATGTGCGTTTGAGCTGCCCTATTCACAACTACGCTCTTGCAGACTTATTAACACCTTCCATTTATGTTCACATCCAGAATCACATCCAAAAACTAGCTATAAGTTGACTGATCTTCTAAACTTGAAAAACAACAACTTCGATGAATTTAAGTGAATAAATTTTATCACATCCATGCATGTATGAGTGATGCTCGAATTTTTAATTGTTTGAATAATATTTAATTGATTATTTAATTGTAGTTTTTTATTCAATTTTTTTATATAATTATATATTACAATTTTTTTAAAAATTATTTTTTTCATAATTTAAAAAAAACTAAAAAAAGTAATAAACCATAAAAATAATATAATTAGAATAAAAAATAAACTAATTAAATAAAAATTGGATAAAATATAAATTAAATATATTGGAAAATACATACCGTAAAATTTCTAGTGTCGTTATTGACTAATATTCATATAAAAGTTTTGCAAAAGTAAAAATGTTTATTCATTATTAAAAGAGTGTAGTATGATTACAATTTTTATTACATTTTTAGATATTTATTCTTAATATAAAATAATAAAGAAAGTAAATCACATTTATCCTAGTTTTTTATTTTTGGTACATATCACAAATAACGAACTAGAAACTAACTATTATAGAGAAGCAAGCAAGGTTATATGGACTAGCATTGAGTGTATCATTAGTTTGTTGCTTGCGAGGCTAAACTACGTACTAAGGGGTAGAGTCTACGATGTTTGCACTCAAAGTTAAGTTGCAGTTGTTGTTGTGGGATGATGATGTCCTTCCGTATTAGTTCAAACGTCTAATGTACACTGAATTGTCCAGTGAATAAATTTATCCACCATTTGGAAGCAATTGCATAGTTGACTATCCCAGAATTGGATTTGCATTCCATGAAGTTTCCTCAAAATTTCCCGAATGAAGATCAGTTCACTATGCAGCTTGGAAGTGGAAGAATAATGCATTGCTATAAGGAAGTGGACCTTGAATAGTGTGTGATTGCTACAGTTATCCCGTTATCAAACTTTGCAATATTCTTAGCAAATGAAAGGATGATGACGATAGTGGGATTGCTATGAGTAATTGTGGATGGTAGCAGGAGGCTCGATGAGGTTCATTCTACGGTGTTTTGTTTGTGCTCAAAGTTGGAGATGCAGAGAGCCCAGCAATGGATAATCATGGTAGAGATGTATGGTGTAACACACCTAACCCGTATTCGTCGCCAGAACAGGGTTACAGAGCATTACCAGATATTTCAAATCAAATGGACATAAAATTTCAAACTTTTCAAATCATATCAATAAATACATAAGAACCAATACAAAACATACATATTGTCCCGTAAACGAGCCCTCGAGGCCCTAAATACGTGTTAGAAACAAGTCGGGACTAAATCGTAAACTTATAGAATTTTTTGAAAAAAGATAAAAATTTTCAAACTGTAAGGGTCACCGGGCAGCGTGGGCATTCGAGATAGGGACACATGGCCATGTCCCAGCCCATGTCCGTGCCCATGTAGCTATCTGACTTGGTCACACGGTCAAGCCACACGCCCGGATGCCAGGCAGTGTACCCTTCGAAGTAACCTCACACGCCCATGTGCCAGGCCGTGTGCTAGACCGTGTAACAGCTTGACTTGCAACCCTTTAAAAGCTACAGGGGACACACAGTCGTGTCACCTACTGAGACACACGCCCGTGTGGACGAAAATAGACCATTTTACAAGCCACATTTCTCACCCAATTTGGCATCCACTTATACTTAACATTGGGCATATAATCAAACCATAATAAGGTACCAAAACCATGCATCTTCTAGCCTTATACAAATGGTATGAACACATACAACCAATATGCCTTTAGGCACCTCAAATGACAATTCATAAACATGTGCAAATATGAACAGAATTTGATCATTTATTCAACAAAGGCTTGACCAAAATTATACCATGATATGCCACTAGATTTACTCATTAGAACATACTAAAATGTACCATATATGGCATAAGAAAACTAGCTCCAAATGCTCATATAATTTACATGTAATTTGTGCACTAAAAGCATCATATAAGCCATTCACACAAGTACCTATTTGTAATGGCCTAAATTCAAGGTTATCGGAACAATGGTTTCGCAACCATAAATCCGATTTAAAGAGAAATTTATTTCAATATATTTGCATGAATATTTATATGATAGGAAATATTTTTATAAATATTTATAAAATGTTAGTAATGTGGTATTAAAATTTTAGTTAGAAAATTTTAACGCTTGGGTAGGTAATTAAATGAAAAAGACTAAATTGAAATAGAAGTAAAAGTTGAATTATAGATTAAAAGAAATTATAAAGGACCAAAATAGCAATTAAGCCATTTTGTATAGTTGAGCCAGTGTATTGTATAAAAATCTGAGATTTTTTATAAAGATAATTATTATAATATATATTATAAAAAGAAAGGAGAAAAGAAACAAAAACATAAAAAAAGAAAGAGAAGAACAGAGAGCAAACGTGAAGGAAAGAGAGAAAAAGAGAAAAGAAAGAAGAAAAGGGGAAAATTGAAAGTTTGAAGCTTAGATATTTAATAGATCCGGAAAACTTAAATACAAAACTAGATCGAGGAAAGGAAAAAGTCCCGGATTAGTAGATTTTGTATACGAACTAGTATCGAGGTAAGTTCGTGTAACTTGAATTATATTCTTAAATGCTTGAAATGTATGTTATTGATGTGAATATAATTTGAATGTTCGTTGTATGAAAATTGATAAAATATTGATATATTTGGTAAAAAGGGGAAGAAATCCCGGTTGAATGAAAGGAAAATTCGATGGATCTCTGAAAAGGAATTGACGGTAAAAAGGATCTAGCCCAGACGGGTGATCCTATCCTGATATAGCCCTTCCGAAAAATATGTGGAAAATGGATTTAGCCCAGACGAGTAATCCGAATTAGGGTCTGAATTTAGCCTGGACTGGTAATTCAGATCCAAGCTCATTAGAGTAATTATCGTTGCAGGGGATTTAGCCTGGACTGGTAATCCTGACAATACTCTATGAGTTTATATTATAGGGGATTTAGCCTGGACTGGTAATCCCTCTGTAAGGATGAGGTTCGCAGGAGTGTGCTCTCTGAAATAGAAATGTGCGCACATGAACATGAATTGACAGATCTGGATTTGTACACTAAAGTGTACCTCTGAAAATCCATCGAAATTCTGAGTAATTCAACGAGATAAATATGGAAAAATAACAAGGAAATGGAAATCATGGTATTGATGAGCTCATCAATCATGGTATAAATTATTGATTCATGGAAATTATTGGGCTAACTTGAATGTTGAGTTTGTGCATGATAGGGTAATAATGCATTGAATGGATATATGAATGTTTATTGCATTGTATTGAAAATATTAGGTAAGTATAATTCTTGTTACATGGGCTTACTAAGCACAAAGTGCTTACCACATTTCTTTTCCCCTGTTTTGTAGTGTTAAAAGCTCGGAGGTCTGGATTCAGTCGGAGACACATCACACTATCAACCTCAAGATTTCGGTATATAAAGAAACTTTATTTTGGAAAACAATGGCATGTATAAGCTAATAAAGTAGATGTTAATATGAAATGAATGTAAGGTTAGCCATTGGTATGGCTAATAAATCTTGTTTTGGTATATGTTGAAGTTATCTTATAATATGCATGAATTTATTATGAAAATATGTTGATGTGGATTGGTCTCGATTTAAAATTGCAGGGAAGGCTAAATATTTATAAAGGGGCTATGTAGAGGTAAAAAAAAATTCGTAAACTCCGGTAATGCCTCGTACTCTATTCTGATATCGAATACGGGTAGGGGGTGTTACACTATTCACAACAATTCAAGGCTTACACAAAGTGCATATTCAAACCACTATTTTATCTTCCATCATTCTACCATATTAAGCCATACCTCAACATATAAGGCAACTTATAAACACATCAAAATATACCATTTCACTAGCACAAAGCAAAAATGCAAACCAACCAAATGGTCATTTCCACAACCAAATCACATAGGCTAACATTAGCCAAAATACCTATACATGCCATTAGAACCAAAATTAAACATCCGTAAGTACCGAAAGAACCGATAGATAGTGTGATAGATCTTCAACGACTTTCCAACCTGAACAAGCTTCCGATAACTACAAAACACAGAAAAATAAACACAAAGTAAGCATTTCATGCTTAGTAACTTCGTGATACATACAGTCTAACCTTGCCAATACAATATACAATCACAAAACATGTACAACCGAATCCAACATGAGAATAACTAACTCAATAGCTTATATATGTACATTCATACTCTTAATTTTTCATAAGGTACACATTACCTACCTCTCATCAAACCAATGAAATTTACATTAAAAGCTCTTACCGAAGCTCACACGAGGTATTAATACGATGGTTGACACATCCCTTTTCGTAATTCGATAACCGAAGTTATCCCTTTTCATAGTTTGACAGCTGAAACTATCCATTTTCATTGGTCGATGGTCGTCACTATCCCTTTTCATAATTTGATAGCCGAAGCCATCCCTTTTCATAGTACGATAGCCGAAGCCATCCATTTTCATAATTTAATGGTCTTCACCATCTCTTTTCATAATTTGATGGCCGTCGCCATCCCTTTTCATAATTTATAGTCGAAGCTATCCCTTTTCATTCATCAATGATCGCCGTTACGTTGTTGAGTTTTTCCGTCAACACACAATTTAATATTATTCAATAATAGCATTTAAATCATAATTGAAAACTCTATTTAAACGTACGAGCTTACCTCAACAATAAACGTACGAAATGAAGTCGAATGATCCGAAGCTTTTTATTTGCCTTGATCTAGAGCCGTACGTGGTTTATCTTGGTCTAAATGAAAAAATTCAGCTCAATTCAACAATCGTTCTATTCAATTTAACAAAAACTCACATTTTAGAAAAATTACGATTTTACCTCTATACTTTTGATTTATTTACAATTTAGTCTTTAGGCTTGTAAAATGAAACTAATGCAATTTCACCCCTACACAAGCCTAGCCAAATTTCATACAAGCTCATAGCAGCCCACACATTTCATTATTTCACAATTTACACCATGAATATTTCATATTTTTCAATTATATCCCTCATTGACAATTTTATCAAAAATCACTTAACAAAAGTTGTTTATCTAAGAACAAGGATTCATTTTCTACTATCAAACATCAAAAACCACATGTATTAATTCATGGAAAATCCTAACCTTTTAACAATTTTGTAAATTAGTCCCTAGGCTAGCTAGATTAAGCTACAACGACTTCAAAAACATAGAAATCAATAAAAACGAGATGAAAAATCACTTACATGCAAGGTTATTGTCTTAGCCGAAACTTAAGCTTTAAAATGGCTATTCTCCTTCAAATTTTTGATGGTATAGCTAAAGTGAGAAGATGATACAATCTTTTCATTATTTTGATTTAATATGTATTTATGAAATTACCAAATTAACCTTTACTTATAACATTAAAAAAGTCACCTATTCATTGTCCATTTTTGTCCACTCAAACAAACAATGGTCTATTTATCTCATAAATCCCTTTACTAATCAATTTCATAGTCATTTGATACCTTTAACTTATAGAACTCAAATTTTGCACCTTCTGCGATTTAGTCCTTTTCATCACATTAAGCATGCAAACGGTAAAATTTATTAACAAAATTTTTATACGATGCTACTATCATGCTGCTGACCTTAAAATAATAATAAAATAAATTTTTTAACATCAAATTTGTGGTCCCGAAACCACTATTCTGATTTCACTAAAAACAAGCCGTTACATATGGTCTTGTGCAAAACCATATGAGGGTAAGGACTTTCACCTGCAAACAGAACAACGTTACGGTGTTTCCATATGCTCCAGAGCAGGACGATCCCTTTGCTCGGTTATAGTTGGAAATCCAATCAACTATCCAATAGCGAATATCATGAAATTCAACATTCTGTAAACGGACCGCCTGGGGAATACTGAACTACACAACTTTTTTGTGTAAGCTGGTTCAAAGTTCTTGTTCATTAGCTTCGGAATAGGTATATCGGGAAGGGATTGAGCTGTATGTTCGTGGAATGCCATGCCATTACCACTAACAGAAACATTTTGTCCTGAACCAATTTGGATGCCTAGTCCCTGTTGTAGATAAGAGATTTATCCTTCTTATATATCAATCATGTAAAAAGAAAATGATTTGTGAATGGAGTATTAAAAAATATTTTAACTTTTCTTTTTTATTTTATATTTATTTTATTGGGGAAGAAATTGTTATATATAATGATTCTAAAATTATTTTTTTCAACTTTCTTTTAAATTTATTTTTTGTTTCTTTTAACTTATTGTAGAATAAAATACATAATAAAGGCACTAGACTGCCTTCTTTTATTATAAAAAATACATAATATAATTTATATAAAATATATATTATTTTCAAGTAATTGGTGGGGGAATTTTGTTTAAACTTAACTATTTTACACAATTGAAACTATTTCAAATCTTTTGAATGTATTATTTTTAATCTTGGATATTTTGTGTTTTATAATCAACTTTTATTTTTATAAAGCATATTATGTAATAAGTTAATTGTCCTTTTTCCTAAAAAAAACTAAAGTCTTTCCTAATTTAATTGTATATTAAATTATCAAATTTTTTTTTGGAAAATATGAAAAATTAACCAATACTAACTACACTAAACTTAATCTTCAATAGGTAGAATTCTCATCGCATGATAGATATCGTCTTCAAGTAAGTTCCTCACATATATTGGTGGATTTGCATAAATAAATAATTCTTCCATGCCGCATTGAGCTTTTCTAGTAAGACAGTCTGCCACCCTATTCTTGTCCCTCACTATCTGATGGAAAGTCATATTCCAATCTTTAAAGCACCAATCATGTATAAGTCGAACTTCACTGTAAATGTTGTTCATTGCTAACCCATTCTGTACGATGGAAATTAATATAGAATTATCACTTCCGATCTCCACTTGGTAGTATCCTTTTGCCCAAGCTATCTTTAAGCCCTTGACTAGTGCTTGAGCTTCAACCTGAAAAATATCGGACAATCTTATTACCATCTGAAAACCCCCATCCATCCTTCATTCGGTCCTCCCACTACTCTCCTTATGGTTGCCTTTGGTCTAGTACCTAACATAGAACCATTCACATTCACCTTTATCCATCCATGAGACGAAAACTGCCACCAACCTTTAGTCATCAAAGTACAACTCCAATTCTGAGGCCCACCTGTACCAAATAAAGATCTTGTCCAAGCTTCCGTAAATGCTAGCAGTGACTGACTACTACTAGTAGTCTGTGTGAAAATAAAATCATTTCGGTTCTTCCAAAGAAACCAACACACAATGGAAAAGAAGGTAGGCCATTCATCATCTTTTAACAATATTTTACCTTCATTCCTAATGTTCGAAATAATCCATTAGACAACAAGTAAACTAAAGAAATCATTCCAGAGCTGTCTAAGTACGATAGATTGCCAAATTACTTTAGAGAAGACATAATCCCTAACTACATGTATTATAGATTCAATGTCCAAACCAAAAAGATCACAGAAAGGAATAGTTTTCATACCTCATCCAGTTCGTTCCTCGTTTGTTAGAAGTCTACCATGAGCCAATAGCCAGAGAAAGGTTCAAACCCTTTGCGGTTCCCTAACTTTCCATGTCATTTCATCATTGATAACACTAATTGATACGTTATCAACAAATAAATGTTTATAGGATTCTGAAACGGAGAACTTACCCCCTAACAGCCATTTCCAAATTAAGTGATACATGCTTGCATTCGTCAATAGAGGTATAAAAGTCAAAATACGCTCAACAATCACTTGTGGAAGAACCGCAACTAGCTAATGAACATTCCATGTCCCATCTAACACTACATCACAAACACAGAGTGAGTCTTAAAGGGCCTCATGACCAATGTGATAATGTCGTAGAATACTCAAGTCTCGTATCAATCGTCATTCCAAAAATTCACTAGCATACTATCACCAACAACCCAATATATACCCAATTTCACCTCACCCCATATGTTGGCTATGGAACATCATATATAGGCGCAGTTCCTGTGATGAATGTCCATTGGTAGTAATTCATGCACTTTGTACTTATTTCTTAATACTTGAACTCACATATCTTCTATACTAGTAACTAGTTTAAATCCAAACTTCATGAGAAAAAAAATTGTTTTGGTCGTGTAATCTCAGAATACCTAGCCCTCCCCATGCGCCCGAGGTTTCTAGTAATCCTTCCTACTCAAAAGTGATAGCTTCTATACAGAATATGTTCAATATCATTACGAATTAATATAGGAATTTTGGTCATTAATGTAATGCCCTTAACCCGACCCGATTCACCGGATATAGATCTTGGGTGTTACAAAACGATTCAAAACATTTATAAAAAAATAGTTTACTTTTTCTTATTTATTTCAACTTGTTATTGGAAGTTTAAAAAGGAAAACTTAACATCTGGGGATTTATAATAAAATGCATGATAAATAACTTATTACATCAGATTTGTTACAGATATTTGCAAGATAGAAAAATTATTCAAGATTGTGCCACAATCCACTATATGCATAATAGCCCACTTCGCCACCATCTTGGCGTACTCTTGGCATTGTCCCTCTAGATGAAACCTCTTCTCATCGTACTTGAAAAGAAATAACAAACTTGTAAGTACAAGAGTACTTAGTGAGCTTATGAACCATACCTTGATGGATGTTTTGTAATCTTGTAGGAATATTTATGAGCCTACTTCTACTCCGCATCATTTACTACGGCTAATACCAAACAATCTTATCACTCCCATATACGCCAATTATCATACCCCTTCTATACTTAATCTTTCATATTTAATTAACTAGAGAATTCTTTCCATCATTTTATAATTCTCTTATCCTATAATACTTTCATAACAAAATGTACCCTTAGAAACCACTTCCAACAATCTATACTTCATCTCATAATCTTCTCTCAAACAATTGCTTATTGACATTGTCTTGGTAGATACATACTTAGAATCTCACATTATTGGTTCAAACTCAGACATACCCTGATCCCGTTATGTACACACATCCATACTAATAATTCACGGTGTATAACGTTCAAATGAACTCCATATCATGCTATAATAGAATCTCATATTTTAAAATAGCATTTTTGCTAGTTCAGAATAATTTTAGAACAATATTACATACTTCTCACTTTCCATATTTACATTTCATTATGGCAAATACCCTTCTCGACCAACAGATATACATTTCTTTTCCACGAAACCTTTACGATTTTATTCAACTTTTATTTCAAAGCATATCAATACCCTTTCATAGAGACAAACATTCAGATTCATAGCTTACCAGATATTCCTATCAGTTCACACCACATAGGCTTAGCAGAACACCAAACAGACATTTAGATAGAATACACCACTTAGGCGATCCATTCAGAATTTTCCATAAAGGTTATTCTTTCTTGACGTGTTTACAGCATGAATTTGCCTAAAATCACAATATGTGAGGTTCGCCCATCATTGTCCTAAGACACGCAGCGAACCATATTGCGTAATCACTATCCTTTAGTTCCTTTCAAAGGGTGTTATGGCCATAGACTTTTCCTTCAAAGTTTTATTTTAGAGTTCGTGTTTAAAGTCCCAACGAAACCCTTTTAGACAACTCCGCGGAGAACAGACACAAATTCACTTGATAGACTCTTCATGCATTAACATAACCTAAATTCAACATTTTACTTCACTAACATACCCAAATAGGACACATATCTCATAGCATACATTTCAGACATATACATACTCAACCATACTTCAATATTTCAATACTCATACACCATCTTCACATACTATACTTTTCAGGACTTCGAATCCATAGTTCAATCAATTTTCTATAGATGATTCACAATATGAACAATACACATGCAGGAGTCAGTAAATAAATCACCTAATTCTCACCTATTGTAGTTCAAAGCTCTAGATCCAAACATCCAACACAAAAACGGCAGCAACTGTTGCTTACAAGTCATAAGAACACCATTAAAACTCATTCTCATACTACTTATCATAATCTCAAACACAAATAACCCTCATACAAAACCTTATTTCTTCATCTTATAGTTCATGTAGCTTAACAGGCTTACTCTTTTATAACTTTAACATGCAGAGTCGCAATACTTACCTTAATATGGAGTAATTACTGAAAAAGATCCAGATTTACAACTCCAATGTAAGGAGAAAGAAATACTTTTGGTTCCATATGATTCAAATAGCAGCAATTTTGAAGAAGGAAGAAGAAAAACTTCCCATTTTCTTTAGCCTAAATATATATAAAGATAACTTAAGTCCCTATTAGAACTTGACACGTGTCACAAACTTTCAAATCCCCCTTTTATAAATGGTTTACAATTGTAAAAAGAACCTAAATGAAATTCTAATAAATTTATACATTTGGTTCATCTGTTCTATTAATTTCTAACCAAATTGGTTATAACGTAACTAGCACAGTAACTTAATGAACTTGGCGTACAATACCTTCGGTGATAACCCAATTTACCAAAAATCCTCAATACTCTTATCAATCTCTTCTTTTATACAACTCAATGTATTCTGAGTTCATAGATTACTTCCAGTTTACTCGTCAGAGCTTAGGACCTGCCAAAACTGGGTGTTACACATTGTATTGCTGTTGATCTAGGCTCGATGTGGTTAATGGCTTCTCTTTTGCCTATTGGAGTGGCTTTGAGTTTTAGGCTCCATTCGGCGTCTCTTGGAAAGTGGTTGGTGATGCTCGATTTCTTTCATGATGAGCTTCATTGTTTTTCTGCCTTTTTTTTAAGCAAGGATGCCTTTCTTGTAAGCAAGGATTACTAGTGAAAATAGAGGTCGTTCAATAATAGGGATCATACACATTAATATTTTTACATTAATGGCTAACGCCAAAATAAAACCTAGTTGAAAAAGATGAATTAGTAGAAAACAACAAATAGGGTGGTCGTATCCACAAAGACCAATGATAATTTTATTTCTTTAACAAACAAGTAAAATAAAAATAAATAAATGGGTTTAGAACTAAAAACAAAAAGTAAAAGTAAAACAAAGTAAAAAGAAATAAGGAAAGAAAACCAATGAGAAAAAACTCTAGTCAAAGTAAATTCTCCATTTGATTCAATGGTTAGATCGTTAATGCAAAGATAAATTTCAGTGTTTTTTGATAAATTGGTTATAGTTACTAACAATCGCCTAGTAACATAATCTCTTTTTACCATCTCAATAATTAATACAATCGTCATTAATTACTTCTCTTATTGACAAACAACCCTATAAAGATATTTTAAGAATTTATTTTATCAATAGCAGTAAGAACGAAAGGACTCAATTCTAACCAACAAACACACTATCAGGGTTTATTTAAGTTAGACGAATGCCCACACTACACAAATAATCATGCAGTCGTCACAAATATTAGAAATCAATTGATCGACTAATCATCTAACTGAGAAAGCAATCATTCTAAGCTATCAAATATCGACCGAATATTAAACAAACCTGAAAAAAATTGTAAATAAACCAAAAGACATGCAAATACTAAAGAGAAAAGAAAGATTAAAAACAATTCAATCTCAAAAACTTGTAGAATCAAACTTCGAATGTTACTTCAATTAGAAAAGAGGATTTAAAAACCCATAAAATAAAGAAAATAAAATAAAACTGATAACGGCTAGGTCTAAGTCTTCCAAATGTTAACCTAATCATGTCTATTTATAGGGATAAAATAATATAAGGAAGAATGTAACACTCTTAACCCGTCTCTGTCACCGTATTAGAGTTACATAGCATTACGATACAATTGGAATAACATTTAACATTATAACATTAAATAAATGAATATTATTAAAGACCAATCAATCAGATGTATTTGGTCCCTAATTTGAGCCTTCGAGGCCCTAAAAATAGCTTAGAAGCAATGCGAGACTAATTTGAAACAAAACAAAATATTTAAGAAAAAGTTGAAAAAAAATTAGAAAATAGGGGTCACATGGCCGTGTGAATTAGCCCAAGCCATGTAACAATCGAATAAGGGACACACGATCGTGTCCCAACCCATGTCTTCACCCGTGTAACTCACTGAGTAGGGTCATACGGTCGTGTCGCAGGTCGTGTGCTAGGCTATGTAACTCACAAGGTCGTGTCTCCAAGCCATGTGACATCCCATGTCCTAGGTCGTGTGATCCATAAATTAACCTTAAATTCAAACCATTTCAAGGCCAAACCATACCTAACCAACCATTCCATTTGTGCACACATTCAAGAGACTTAAACATCATTTAAACACACTTAAATGTACCATTTAAAACATCCTAATTCATCTAACCAATATGTCATTCAAAGGCATCACATATGTATATCAAAACATCATTAACCAACAAATCAATTTGACCATATTTCAAGCACAAAACCTAGCTCATTTAACTACCACATGATATCACAAATGACCACTTCTCAACCATCACAAACATACCAAAAGAGTTTTATATACAAGCACTTAAGAATGGCCAAAATGACCTAACTTGAACAAGTATTAAAAGTTCATCAAACCAAACATAAACTTTAAAAGCATAAACATACTAAATCAACCATTTACACATTCATGAACTACCATTACAAAAGATCTTATACATGCCATATATAACATTGGCCAAATTACTCAAAAATTACCGAAATGGTTGCTAGATAGTGTGATAAGTCTCCGACGAGCTTCCAACTGATCGAGCTTCCGATTACCTATAAAACAAAGGAAAGTAACTACGTAAGCAACTAGCGCTTAGTAAGTTCGTGTAAATTCAAAAATAACTTACCATTTCATTAGCACAGTTTATAGAATAAGCATAATATCATTACCAAGACCCGTAGCTTAGTAAAAGCCTACTGAAACACCATTAAATTCACAAGTTAGTAGGTTCATCCATAATACATTTGAGTTCAATTATAACATAAGTAGATTTCATAAGATACATTATTTACTCATAACCTTTTCATAAGATCATGAACCATTCAATTTCCTTTACTTACCTGTTGAACCATCTAAAATTACATCGGATACTCGAAATCCATATAATCGTAACCTTTCCTTTTCAATAGTACTCACACGAGCTGTGAAATGGGCCTGTTCACACAAGCTGTGGGTCAGAATGCAAGCTACACGATACTGCTCACGCGAGCTTTGGAAAATTCGCAACAAATGCAGAACCTCAGCTATCGGTAGAACATTCAAGACCAGCACCTGAAACATGAAATCCCTAATGACATATTATTCGTATCCTAAGAATACTTAAGGCTCAAACGAGACTCGTTACACGTTAATTATTCATACATTGATACATATACAATTTCAAGCCCGTTTATATTAACGTAACATAGAAAAAAATAAATTTAACTAACATTAATACGATCATAATTCATACGAACTTACCTCGATAGCTATGGTCATAGAAGTAGAGTTGCAAACTAATCTAAAGCTTTAGCTTTTCCTCGATTTAAGTCCAATTATGGTTTATCTTAACCTAAATAGATAATTTCATTCAATTAAGTACTTCAAGTATTCAATCCCATCCATAATTCATATTTATGTAAAATTACAAAATTACCCCTAATATTTTAACTTTTTACAATTTAGTCCTTAAGCTCATAACTTAAAATTTGACCATTTTAACCTAAATACATATTAACCCAAAGCTACAAGGGACCTTGGAACAGCCCATAATTATCAATAATTCACAATAAAACCCATGCGCTTTCAACAATTTAATCATTATTTTAAAATTCATCAAAAATCATTTAACTAAACAAGTTTGTTTAACAACTAAGATTAATAATCTATCAAAAAAATTCAAAATATGCTCAAACTCAACCATGGAAAGTCCATCAACCTTTAAAAATTTTGAAAATTGACCCCCGAGCTAGCTAGATTAAGCTAAAATGAACTCAAAAACATAAAAATCATTAAAAACGAGGCTTCAATTCACTTACATGCAAGGTAGAAGCTTGATTGAATGCTCAACCCTATTCTAATGGTGTTTTTCTCTTCAGTTTTCGATGGTGAAGGAAATTAGAGAAGATGGTATCCATTTTGTTTTGTTTTAGTTTAAGATTATTTATTAAAGTACCACATTACCCTTAGTTATTAACTTATAAATTAACAAAATCCTACCCATAATTGTCCACTAACTTTAAGAATGGTGTAATTACTATCTAGATCCTTTAGATTTCATTTCCATAGCCATTAAGCCCTTTAAATAATAGATACTCACTTTTACACATTTTACGATTTAGTCCTTTAAACCATTTAAACCTCAAATTTTCTTAACCAACCTTTAATACAACCTTAAAATAATCCCGTAGACATTAAATAAATATTAAAATAATAACTCACTCGTTGAAATCATGGTTCTGAAACTACTATTTTCGACACTACTAAAAACAAGTTGTTACAAAGAAAATACAAAAGTGCCCTTAATTAAATAAAATAGAGTGTTCTTTTAGGTTTTTCGACTATTTTTGTGTCAAACTGCCAGGCTGTTTCTAGACATGTTCCTGACGTTTTGGGGCTTCATATATGAAATAACTTTAGATAACCTTTCAATTCCTTTCGAGTTGGCATAGTATGGGCTCAAAACAGACATTTGTAGCTCAAGTTATGACCAAAATACTAAAATTGCACTAAAATTAATGTTCAAATCGCAAAAACTTACTAAAAATAAACTTTAAGCTCTTTTTTCTCCAATTATTCACTAAATTAATAATAAAATATAAGTATAAATAATATATTTAAGAACATAAAAAGCATAATTCAAGGCGAGAAATATCACAAATAAGTATAAAATTACGCACTTATTAAATGGAGATGATCCCTTCCCCATTTTTTCATTTAGATGGGAAAGTTGCTTCTTTTGGGGACATGGGTGCTTGGAATCATTTTGTCTTGGTTGTTGTCTTCTTTATACAGTTAGAGGAAATGAATTTCTTTTATGTGGAAAAAAAATAAATTTAGTATCTTTAGAATAATACTATTTTCACAAATATATAAAATTACTTGATACAAAATTGGAGTTGACCATTAGATTCGAAGAAAAATAACATTACGAGGATTTGATTCTCTCTCTTGTCTTTTCCTTCTCACACAAATGCTGAGATTGGAGCGTATTATTTCTATTTGTTTATGTTTGTTAGGTAGAGGGAGAATCAATTTATATATAATCAACTTTTAATCTATTACATCCATCAAGTAATTAAATAAATAAATACGAACTAATATCTTATTAAAGTAAATAACTTAATTATTTTAAATTGAGCCACTTGATTTGCTAAAATCTTAATATTCAATTTTAATACTTCAACTAAAGTTTAATTTAATTTTTACACAAAATTTTAATTTTTTTTTAAAGATCACTTGTGCTAGAATCTAAGTATCTAACATATTATAAATTTTGGATTATTTCACTTCTAGGTCTTTCCTCGTTTTTTAAGTTTTATGTTTAGGCTTTTTTTTTTTTAATCTTTTCTGTTACGTAAATATTATTAAAGTGTTATATTATCTATTTATATTGCTTTTAAAAATATTATTTAAAAATAAATTTGAGTGTATTATAAAAATCATTATTATAACTTTTCAAGATGTTGTTATCAATTTTTGTTACCTAATTCAAGTGCTTGAAAAGTATATCTATCGAAACTAATCGGATTACCTCGATAAGATATCTTCTTTTGTCTTCCTCTATGTTGTTTACAAAATCGAGTTCTTTTGGGGTTATAGTTGATGGTTGTTTATGAATTTCATCTCTACTACAATACTGGACATGAGAGATTCTTCTCATTCAACTCTCATGAAAACAAAAAGACTAAAAAAATATTTTATTCTTAATCTTAAAATATTCAGGTAGTTAATGAATAATTGAATCTTGGGATTCTTTGCTTTGGGATTTTATCTGATTGTTAGAAGTTTGTATATCTTGTTTGGATATATATATATATATATATATAAAATATGTTATAACTAATCTTTATTTTGTTTTTTTATCATATTCATATCAGATTCAGATCGAAAAAAATTGAATAATCAAATAAAATGAAACTCAAATTTTCGTGGGTAGAGGTGTCCATGGGTCAGGCCAGATAAAAAAGTTGAATTAAAAAATATATATAATACATCAAAAATATTAAATTAAATGTTTCCCAATAAATTAAAATAAATTTAAAAATATATACACTTAAATAACCCTAAGATAGGTGCAACTTAACAATCAAATGCCTCTAAAATAGTAACAAAATTAACAATAAAACAAAAGTTATACAATATCTAAACGATAACAACAAAATAGTAGCAACATAATAGTGAAATGGTAGCAAAATAGTGAAAAAAAAAAACAAGAAAATAGAAAAAAAAAAGCAAATTTTTTTGTATATTCAAGCCGGGCTCAAGCAAAAAAAAAAAACTTTACTCGAGGCTTGGCCCATTTTCTTAACATGCCTTAATTTTTGCCCAAGTCTGTTTTTCGGGCCTTAACTTTTCGGGCCTATCTATGGACAGTTCTATTCGCGTGCAAAACTTTTTTTCTAGTTGAATATTTAAATTTATTTTGATGAAATAAATAAACTATTGATCAAATTAAATTTAAATTAAAAAATGATAATTATATTTCATTATTAAGATTTTCTAAAGTAAATAGAGAAAATATTTGTTATATTATTAAGGGAGTTTTTAAACTCCACAACTAGAGTTAGAGGGCTGACAAATGTCCTACAGAAATATAATAAAATATTTTTAAAAAAAAGACAGATGTCAATTTTTTAAAATTATTTGTGAAATTAAAAAAAATACACTACCAATGTATCAAATTCTCACCCAAGTAAATAATAAGATTTTTATCTAATCTTTTTGTATTTTCATATTCATTTTACGGTCCATATTTGAGGTTCATGGCTATATTAAAAAATATTATTATTATATTTATATAATATTGTAATTTGCATTTTGGGTTATTTTAAAAAATATATATATATCAATAATGCTAAATATAAGACAATATTCTTAAACTAGCCTTTTGAGGAAACTAAGAGCCACTTCCCCTTTAGATCATATGTATACATATGATGTGTGTATGTATAAATTATGTTTATTTTAAGTTGCCAAACATTATGCTGCAAGAAAAGCCATCCAAGTTTATCCAAATTTTTAGTGACACTTTTTTGATAATGTTCTCATTTTTAATATCATTATTATTGATTCATTTTTTATTATTATCTAATTTGCTTGTTCTTCACTTTCTAAAATATGTTTCTTAATTTTTTTTTTTAGTTCAAGATTCCTATTTATTTAACAAATCAAAATAAAATATTTAGATTTGTTCCACCCAAAATATCTTATAGTGAAGTGGATTCCAACATAAATATTAATATAATAAATTTAAATATTATCATTTTTTTAATATTTAATTTTTTTTATTAAACCTAAAAAATGTGTCACTCTTTAAATCTTATTGATGAAATTTAAATTTTTTTAATAACAATGTATGAAATATTTTCTATATATATTTGATAAATATTAGGTAAAAGTATAATGAAGACCTCTGTATTAAGAGTCGGATTGTATTTGTTTTATTTATTCAAAAAAAATGGGCAAATTAATCCATATACGTTAGATCAAAAAGCAAAATGGTCATTCTGTTAAAAATTTTATTCACTTTTATTGTTAAAATTTGGTCATTGTATATCAATATGAGGTACACTTGGCACGTCATGTGTCATTGTCTCTATACAACATGATTCAAATTTTGATTAAATTGATTGGTTAATGATTTTCACCTTAGGAACATGATTCAATTTTTTGGTCAAATTTTGCTATTAGTCTATTTTCTCTAAAGTTATCAATTTTAATTATTATATTTTTTGAACTTCAAAATCCCAGTCAATACTCAAATTGTAACCGTTAAATCCATAAACTAAAATAATGTCATTTTGTGGGTATCACGTGAAAACAAAATGATATAACATTATACATAATAATACATTTTCCATATAAAATTTTGAAAGTAACAAATCTAACAACTATTGTTTGGGTCATAGCTAAAATTTTAAAATTCAAAAAATACAGAAATTACAAATGATAAAATTAAAATATATAAACTAAATCAGTAAGTTTTACATAATACAAACATTAAAAACAGAATTAGATCTTTTTTTTTTTCTTAGTACTCCAGGTGTTTTCCATCATGATTTAAACAGATAAACAAGTAAATAAATAAATAAATAACCAAAGCTAGTCCAAGACACCATCCACAAACTTTACCCACATGTCATCATTAAAGCACAAAAAAGACTGTCACATTATTGGTGACAAAATTACCAGTGACAAAGGCAACAAAAGGAAAAAACAGTTTCATATTCCCATGTCGCCATTAAAGGGAAATAAAATACTCGACGAAAACGATGGGCTAAGCGTAACCAAAACGCCATTAGTTTATTTATACCAGATCAAAATGGTCAACTTACCGTCACTATTTTTGTTCCCACAAAAAGTTTAATCCAACGGTTCCTAGTTTCCCCGATTGGCTAAAAAAACGTCGCTAAATGTCTAACTTTTCTCGACAAAGACTTGCCTTACTTTTTTCTTTCATTTTTTTTCTCTCTTTTATTTTTTAATTTAAAAGAATTATTGGGTTTTTAGTGGCTTGGAATGTCTCTCCTATGGCAAAGTAAAAAAGTTCACGTGATGTCAAAATTTGTCCGATCAATTTTCGTCCATAAAAAAAGCAAAAGCAAGTAATTTTAAATGGAACCAATTATGTTTACCCTATTAAGTAATAGGGTTGTCTCCTCTCAATTTGTCTATGTATGTTCCCGTCGCCTTTTCCTCCTTTTTGAGTTTCCATTTTTGAATCATTCATTGCTAGTTAGTAAACAAGTGTTACGTATATAAGTTTATATCTATTTTACTATTTATATAAATTAATCTTTTTGGAGCTTAGGTTACTTTATTTAATAGTGTCATCTCTAATGTTCGAATCTAAGTTTTTTCTTTAAAAGTATAATATATCTTATCATTACATCCAACACTTGTTAGTAATTAAACAAGCTGGTTTGAGCTGGTGTCATGAGTTAAATAAACACCAATTCAATTAGAAAATGACTAAATTACTCATTCTTATAAATTTTATTATAAAAATATAAATTGAATATGATGAATATAAGTAAGTAGGGTCATGCAAAGAAGACTTGAAATAACTGCTCTTATGTCATATTAACAAGACAATTCAATTACAATAATTTGCATGCATTACAAAACCTCCAAAGACCAGCCTACTTAGACTCATCTATAGAACCTAAGGACCAATGAAGTTTAGGCAAAGTTATAAGAATAATTGATGAAATCGTTTTTTAAATTGATGGAAATAATTTATTTTTTAAATGCCAAAGTCTTTTAAATTGATGAAAACAATTTTTTATAAGAATTTTAATTTGTAAGCACTAAATTTATAGGGAAAGGATTGTATGAAATAGTGACGACACGTCATCTATATCTCTTTACCAATAGTTTTATGCCACATCAATATTTTCATCCTGAATTTTAGCATTTTCATCCTGAAAAAAATTAAATCTAAATTAGAATACTAAAATTCAGGATAATAATACTGATGTGGCATAAAACTATTGGAAAGAGATAATATTCCTGTTTCATACAATCATTTCTCAAATTTATATTATAAAACTATTTTGTATATTAATAAAAAAATTAAGTGTTGAATGTAATTATTTTATTTGATAATACTTGAGAATTCGTTATTTTATAAATTTTAATTTTGAATAGTTTTGAAAAAATATTAAAGATAAATTCTAAAATACTTTAATTTTAATAAAATAAGAAAATAATTTATCTCAAAAATAAGAAAATCCACTGTGGACTGTAAAATCAGTTGAGGATCTTAACAATTGTATTATAGGGTATAGTAAAAAATAATAAATAAATAAATGTATAATCAAATATAACACTTTGCACGCTCTCAGCTTATCTGTGGGATCTAAAAAACTCCATAGATGATATATCAAATAATCACTCTTAAAAAAATTAAATGTTAAAAACTTTCATTTTTAATGATTTATCAAACATACCGTAATAATAAACAATAAAAATTAAATTTTACATTACACTACATTTTCTTTTTCAAAATTATTATTTATACTATTATTTTTTTGTTTGTGAAGATTAAAAATACCATAATTATATTATGAATTATTATCTCTTGGACTTTTACATAAAAAAAAATTGAATTTTTGAGGTCTTAAAATGTTAAATAATAAATAATAAAAATGTTAAAAACTTTCATTTTTAATGATTTATCAAACATACCCTAATAATAAATAATAAAAATTAAAATTTACATTACACTACATTTTCTTTTTCAAATTTATTATTTATACTATTATTTTTTTGTTTGTGAAGATTAAAAATACCATAATTATATTAGAAGTATTATCTCTTGGACTTTTACATAAAAAAATTGAATTTTTGAGGTCTAAAAAGTAAAAAAATATAAATATTTATTTTAAGTTTAGTTTGTAAAATTGAAAAGCTTTATATGATAATAATCATTATATTACATTTAAAAAATATATAATTTTTAATGATCAAATATATATAGAATATTTACTCTAAAAATATATATATAATTCTCGACTTATTAACTTAAAAGAAAACAATGAATGAATGAAGTTGAAACTAGTTAAAGGGTAGATTGGACAATCTAAATTTCAACAACAATAATTTTCAACTATCATTCGATGTTGCCTAGCGGTTGTATTTGTAGCCTCTTATTTTTCTTCACCCAACCTTACCAATTATTTAATTCCGACGGCCCAATTTTCCTTTCTTACCCAAAATACCCTCAAAGTCTCCAACCACATTTTTTTTTTCGAATTCTAAAATTGAAATTGAAAAAAAAAATCGAAAATTTCTCTGGAAAATTTCATAAAAATTCTCCAAGTTAGATTACACGATTGGAAATTTGGAAATGATCCTCTTGATCATATCACAGTGGCAAAAAAAAAAAAAAAAAAAAAAAAAAAAAAAAAAAAACCTTATATGGGGGAAAAGAAATAAATTTCTCACTCTTTATATTATATTTAATCTTGGAACCCTGTTTTTTCAAAAATTGCGTTTCTGACCCTCCTCAGATCTCTTCCTTTCAAAGTCCTCCCTACCCCTTCATGAACCGAGAACGACGCGATTCTCGTCCTCGCCATTTGCTTCGCCAAAAACTCGTGAGGCGGAATCCTGACACCTCCTTCCGACCAATCATCGGCTTCCACGTCATTATCGTCGCTCTCCGATCTCCTCCGATTATCTCGGTACTCTTCCCTCAAGATCTTCGACCAGTCCGGTATGTTGACCGGCAGGGAGGCCGCCGCCCCTCCGACGACGGAATTCCCTCCGCCGCCGCGTTTGTTGGACTGCTTCTTAGCCACTCGACTGGTGGACCTGAACTCAGGCGAGTCGGAGCGAGTCGAGACACCGTTGTTGTAGATATCTGACTCGTCTAACTCAAATGCCGACGCCGAGTCGTGACTCAACGTCGATTGCAGTTGTTGATCGCTGGACAGAAACCGGTAGTTCGGTCTCGAGTAATAGCCTCTGCTGCTCGCCATCAAAAATTCAAAAAGAAAAAGGAAATCCCCCAAACTCCCTCTTCTCTTGTTAGTATTCCCTCTGTTTAATTCTCTTGCGGTTTTTTTTTTTTTTTTTTTTGAAAATAATTATTTGGATTTGAGTTTCCTCTTTGGTTTTATGATCATTTCGATCTGCTTTTATAAAGGTTGGCTTCCATAATGGATAAGGGTGGCTCGCTCAATTTAAAATTAAAAATAAATAAATAAATACAGCTCATAAAATTACAGAAACACCCCGTCATTTTCAGGGAAGGTCATCAATTTATATAAATTCACAAAATTACCTTGAAATCTGAATCCATTTTTTATTTTTATTAGATTTGAGTATTTTTATTATTCGAATTAATTAAATTGTTTGTCAAAAATTCAAATTTAATAATAAAAAATACAAATAATCAATTTTTAATCATTTATAAAACTCAAGATGTAACTTAAAAAACATCATGCAAAATACGGTTGCCGAAGTTATGATCCAGTGTTTCAACTTCCACGACTTCAAAAATATCCTTCCAATTGGACCGTTGAAAGGGGATAAACTTTGCGTGATTCGTTCAAGTATTTGACTTTTTTCTCACTGAGTTGTTTTTATCCAAATTAACTCTACAACTAGACTATTTCCCTAACACCCGGAGTTTTTAACTTGATCCGAATGATAATGACACGCGGATATACGACAACCAGAGATGGACGCCACGTGGAAGGTTAGCAAGCGAGGGTGAGGGGCAAAGTTGGGAAAACGAATTTTGTCTCTTACTTGGTTTTGTCGTGACGTGAAAATTTGTTTTAGAGTGGGGGCGTTCTGGTTCGAGGAAGGAGGACAAGGGAGTGGTCCCCTTTCCTAAATGAAATAGGATTTCGACACGTGTAAAAGTACCCCACCATTAACACGTGGCTTACAGCCATTTAGTGAAAGGGAACGAGCGGGATCGCACGTGAAGTGGGGCCCAATCCTCTCCCACTTGGATCTAGCGCGCCTTGGCTTGCCAGCTGGCTCGATCTTTGGACATATCCTCGACGTATCGCTAGACGAGAAAATTTTTTTTTTTTTTTTTTTGGGGGGTGGGGTTGAACTGAAACTCTAATTCACGTTTTGCTTGTGAAATTCAATTTCTTAATTAATTAATTCACACCTTTTTAGATTTTAGACACATTTAAGATCTACTAGATTATCTCACACTTCGTGGATAAAAAAGAAAAAAAAAATGAAAATACATTTATTTATTTTTTATGAATTATAAGAAGAGAATAAAACTCTAACAGTAATGCAATTAGTACGAGTTGAATCTAGATTATATTTGAAATAATAAATACTCTAATCATTAAGTCAATACATAAATTTCAAAATATATTTATCTATAAATTTATAAGAGTAAACATTTCCCTAGGATATTGATTAATGCCATGAAAGATTAAGGTTTAAGTTTTAATATTATATTTTTTAAAATAGTTTTTAAATAAGCTTATAAAGAATATTAAAAGATTTTAATGTTTTCTTATTATCTTTAAAAAAAGTTATACTTTTTTCAAGCGAGTTACCATTTGATTAATTTGTGACTCTAACTTAGTTAATCTATTTATATATGTTAGATTACCGAATCCTCATGATATGAGTTAAAATTTTATGTAATAAATGCATTTAGGTTTAATGACAAATTTGGTCACTAATGTTTACATATTTTTTCAAAATAATCCAATTGTATTTTTAAGTTTTCTTTTTTTTACCATCAACTTTGTTCTTTTTTTTTAAACTGTTTTTTCTAATAGATTTAATGAAAGTATCGTTAAAAAGTTAAAGGGGAATGTAGAATTTCATATGTGGAATATTTTTAATGAGATGTAATTTATTACTTAAATAACCGTATAAGATAATTACATGTAGAAAATAATAAAATAAATAAATAATACATGAAATTAAAAAAAAACTCGTAATTTAAAGAAAATAAACGTAATTATCTAAAAAATTAACTCAATATAAAAACGTCTCAGTAAATAAACGTATGAAAAATTGAAATATTTTGAAAAAAAAAACGAAAGAAAGATTGAAACCTTGAATTTATCTACTATATCTATTAAAAAAAACAGTTTGGAAAAAAAATCAATCAAAGGTTGATGGCCAAAAATAGCTCAAAAATACAATTATGGTCATTTTGACAAAACATGTAAACGTTAATGACCAAATTTTTCATTAAACCATATATTTATTAAAAGTTTATATAAAAATCAAATCAAGTTTTGATTGAAAATGGTAAAATTAGAAGTTATAAATTCATTGTCTTCTAAGTTCAGATCTCATTATGCGTAAATTTTTATAGATTGTATATAAAATATCTTAAAATGACAAAAATACCCTCATAATAATGTAACTTACTTTATATATATATAAAAATATTTCAGTTCCAACTCAATTAGAGACTTAATATATAATATAAATAACAAGTCGTAAGATTGAAGTTTTGAAAATTTTAAGATTTAGGTTTGAGTTTTAGCCAATTTAAATTGTGCATGGATTTTTTTTTTTTTTAAGATTTTATTTTAGTTAACTATCACCATATGAGATAATGCTAATGGCCATACAAATTAAACTACTACATGTCAAATTCACATTCGATTATGCTAAAGATGTACTAAAATACATTACATTCGGCTAAACCAAGTTTATACAAATAAACATTACTTTCGGCCAAATTCATATCTTAATTTAATGTCACACATATCTATATTGAACACACATATACTTATATTTCACATTCAACCAAATTCAACTTCCAAATAATTACTACATTCGACCATACCACATTATACAAATTTATCTCTAATAATTACATGTACAATCATTATAATTAAAAGTTCAATTCAATTCAATTGCTTAAAAACTTACATCGAGTATCAACGGACTTTATTTTCCGACTATTCGATTATCTTTTCCTTTCCTCGATCCAATCCCGATCTTTTTTGTTCTTAATCTAAATCAATTTCAAATTAAGCTCATTCAACATATTTTCATTCAATTTAGTCCAAAAACACATAATCTAGCAAATTTATGCTTTTACCCCTGACATTTACAATTTTTACAATTTAGTCCCTATTGCATAAAACACAAAATATGCAAAATTTGAACATACTCCTTTAGGGCCGAATATTATTCATGTCCATACAAATCCATACATTCCATTTATTTCACATTTTGACCCTTCAATTTACAAATTTCACAATTCAGTCCTAATTACTCAAAATCATCAAAATTTACAATACAAAACATATAAATCTAAAACATATCTTTAATATATAATCATCAACCATCACAAAACACAAATTTTCATCAATGTCCGAACTCCAAGCATGCATCAAAATCGGAAATTCTAGCATGGGTCGGATAGTACGCAAAGCAACGATCTTAAAAACGTAAAAATTATCAAAAACCGAGCTAATCTCATACCTTAATCAAGCTTGAACAATGCCGAAACCCTTGAAGTTTTTCTCTTCTTTTCTCTTTTTAGTTTCGATCAAATGAAATGAAAAATAAAAGATGAACATGCAACCTTTTTCTCTTATGTTTTTATTAAAATAAGTTTATAATATATTATTATTATAATATAAACTTAACATATAAAACAAATATATATAAATGCATTATAAAAGCATATTGCCGTCCACTAGTCTTATAAAAAGGAAAATTTGCAACATAAAACCTCCTCATTATAAAGACACACTAATTTAACCACTCGATCAAGCAAAAAGCTACTTTTACCACTTATGCGATTTAGTCCTTTTTCTTAAATTAAACACTCAAACGGGCAAATTAATTCACAAAATTTTAACACATGCTCAATCATATATAATTAACACGAAAAATAATATTAAAATATTTCTCTGACTCGGATTTGTGGTCCCGAAACCACCATTCCGATTAGGGCCAAAATCGGGCTGTTACAAAGAGCATCACATCAGCTTTTGGGCTTAACTCTTCTTTTAATCAAGTGCTGATAATAACTAAGAACCTGAAAGAATAGGCTAGGAAAAACTATGAAGGCCCAAAACACTTCCAAGAAGACAAAAATAAAATAGGAAAGGAGGTTGACCTAGTCTATCTTCTTTGGGGAGGATATAAATATAATTTTTTTCAAAAAATAGGAGGGCAGCTGTCGAGGTTGAACAGAAACTTTCAGAGCAAGAGCGTCGGAAAAGAAGTAGAGAAGATGAGGAAGAACGAGACACGAACGAATTGCGAAGAACCACCGACATTCGACTCACATCTCTTCACCTTTCTATTTACCTGTTATTTCGTTTTTATTCAGTTGTTTGAAACCATGGCCGAAATTTGTTTGAGTGTTTTTAGTTTGATGATTATGAGCTGAAAGCTTGTTAGTTAGAATAACTATGGAACCCTAATATGGGATTGTTGATACTTTGTTAAGGATACTTGATGCAGTTTGAGGTTTATTCATTCAAGTGATTTTCATGTTTAATGCTTACTATTGTTTAATCAACATTAGTGGGTAATCGAGTTAATTGCTAAATCCGAAAGGGTTGTGATTAATGGACATAAAACTTGAATGGTGCATGTTTAATTTCTTTGATGTTAAATTTGTAATGGTATAAACATATATTGTTATCGTGCATAATTTAGTAGGAATGGTGCCTGCAATTGTAATATTGATATTAACTTAGCATAGACATATGTTAAATTGATTAAAAAATTGAACGTAGTGACTTCGAGAGAAGCCTATAACTTGTTGATTCTGGATTAATAAATCGTTGTAATGTCGCAGTATTGCTACAACATCGCTACCAATAGTTGCATATTAGGGAGAAATAATCATTCTAGCTCTTCATCTCATTGCTATTAATTTGTGTTACTATTTTTAAATTGCTTCGTATAACTCCTTGCATTCACTCAAATTTCTATTTATTTTCCAAGTTGTCGTTGTTAATTTTGCAATCTATGTTTTAAAACTAGCCCCTATGGAGACGATAACTCTAATATCTTTACTATATTACTTGCTAGTGACTGTGTACACTTGCACATCATAAGAAAATTTGCGACAATTAGTAATTGTTACACTAATAGTGTACTTTTTTAATTCCACAAATAGAGTTAAAAATTTGTCACGTGTCTCTTTTCTTTTTTCTATTTATTTTTGAAATGTTTTACTATATCGTATATGATACTTGTCATTATCTTAACCCTACTTGTGAAGTTTAAAAACTCCACTGGTAGTGTACCAAATAATTTCTCTAATGCTAATTTAATTTTGGTTCTAAAAAATTATCTAGAAAAAAATGTATAAAGTTTCAAAAAATCTAAAAAATAAAAAAAAATATAAAAAACTTTAGCTTCAAATACATATATATAAACAAAAAATATAGACTTTGAGAGCTAAATTTGTTATTATACCAATCAAAATTATGCAAATTTGATGAAAAACATTAATGTTGTGATTAATTGTCCTTCGATGTTCATGTTCAAAATTAATAATGATTAAATTGCTTTAATTTTTTTGAGAGGGAACAATTTACTCAATATCGAAATTGAGAGTAATTGAAAATGTCTTTTTACCAAATTTTATTATTCTCAATTATGTTTTTTTAAGCTACAATGTTAGTTTGGGGTGATATCGGTTTGAATTTTTCGAGTTTTTTGAATTTTTTAAACTACCCATTATAATCTGGTTCGATTCGGGTCTCAGTTTTTTAATATTAATTTCTTGTTTTGAAATTTTAAATTTATTTTGATAAAATGAGTTTTCTTTTATAGCTTTTAAATATCATTGATGAAGTTTAGTCATTTTCATAAATATTTTTAAAAAACAATATCGGTTTAAGTAAATAAAAAATCAATATCTTTTATATAATTTTTGAAAATATTTTTATATAGAACTTTTTCCTATTTTAAGTAAAAAACATTTATGTTTACATCATAAAAACAAAATCAATTATAAATGAAATAAAAATAGACCTCAGTTCGGTTTGAGCAACCGTAATTTTTTTAACTTGCATATCATAAATTGTCCAAACACTTTAGTTCAAATCGATTTTTTATTTTTCTTGCCCAGTCCTAGTATTAATCTACCTAATCACTTTCCAACCTAACACGTCAAATTCCAACCTAACCTAATGGTCCATTTTAACTTTTGGTTTAGGATAGTTTTTTAATAAAAAAGTTCAAATTCAATTGAGGTTGAGGTTGGGTTTAGATGAAACCCTAAACATTTTGCATTGAAAATTTTATCGAAATACACTTTTTATTTTATAATTAATTTTGTACATTTTAATTAGAATTTTTAAAACTTTAACAAACTCTTTTATCAAAATATACTACTAATGTATTAAATATTAACCCTTAACTATGGGTATTTATTTGATACATTGTCAGTGGAGTGTTTTAGACTCCACAGATAAGTTGAGGGTATGATAAGTGACATTTATTTATGGGTTAGCATTTTGTCCACTGTCAGTGGAGTTTTTTTAACTCCATGAGTAAGGTTTAGTACATGACATGTGTCTATTTTAATTTATTTTAATATTTTGGGTGCATTGCTAGTGGAGAAATGTTGTCATATGTCATGAGGGTATTAAAAATTTAAAATAAATTAAAACAGAGACGTGCCATGTCCTAAACACTGACAGTGTATTTTTTTTATTACACAAGTATCATTAAAAAATTGTTGTGTCTTTTTTAACAATATTTATCTTTTTTATATTTTACTATACTCTTATAGGACACTTGTCAACTCCTGACCTTACTTGTGGAGTTTAAAAACTTTACTAATAATGTATCAAATATTTTCTCATATTTTAATTAGATACATATTTTAAAATTTTAATAATATGTATTATATTTAATATTTTAAAAAGTAATATATTTGTTGAGGCTCTCTCGTGTCCTCCATTTCTTAGGAGCATCATTGTCATATTTATAAGGCATGGTTCCTTGGTAGGACCGCTAGGTGCCATGCGCAAGACATTTTCACCCCTTTAGGCTAGACATGTACCCTAAACATGTCTCCTCCCGTAAGGAGGTGAGATGATCACACCTCACTGGTGCTAGTGACAGACAATTGATGACCTCGTGAGGCAGTGAGGCGAGGTGACAAGATGGTGGTGGCAAAATGATCATTTGAGAGGTGGACTTGTGAGGAGGTGCGAGACAAGTCGAGCGAAGTGATCCTCTGAAGTGATGAGGCATGACACTTCGCAAGCTGGTGAGGCATTTCGCGAGGCCCTGATTGCTTGCAAAATGGATCAAGCGATCCCGTGAAGTGGCGAGGCATGTCACTTCACAAGGTGGTGAGGCATTTCGCGAGGCCTTGGCTGCTCGTGAAACGAGTCACCCATCAAAGTGATCCCGTGAAATAGTGAGGCATGTCACTTCGCAAGGTGGTGAGGCATTTCGTGAGGCCCTAACTGCCCACAAAATGGATCAGACTTTCCATTTCATGTGACCGAGTCAGATTTCAGGTTTATGAAGTATTCTGTAACAATAATATAAATATAATGTAATATTTCAAGATGGATTGATTTGGACGGAAAGAATACTTTTAACATAAAATTCAAAAACCATGGAATAAAATGAATTGGAAGCAAGATGGAGACGGGAAGAAACCGTTCAAGTGCAACCCATCTCGTGGGTATAAGAATTTTTTTGTTACTTGATTAAATTGTGTTGAAAGTTGGTTCCGATGTAGTGGAAAGTCACTCAGGTGGTGCCCATAAATTATATTCGCATTTCAATTATCAATAACGTTTAGGTTCTCCCTTGAACCATGACATGGTACAAGTCACTCACCATCATAATCAAATATCATCCAAAGATGCTTCAACATTCCACCCTTTTTTTGACTTAAATGTCTACTTTACACTATCAACTTTTATTTTTGAAGAAAAGAGAATTTTAATTTGAAGTTCTTAAATTGAAATGAATTGTTGATACAAGATTTGACGATAAAGATGAAAGAAATTTACATGATAATGTTAGGGTTTGATAGCATTTTATGGTGGTTTTGATGCACTTAGAAAGGAATAGAAGGTTTGGCAATTTTTCGATAAGTAAAAAGGGCGTTTTACTTATTAAGGACAACGTGATTGGATGTGATAGAGGACTTGTCATATTTGGCATAAAACCCATAGTGGAGTCATGATGTAACTTGGGGATGGCTCATATGTTGCATAAACCAAAGGCTAGTAGAGGGCTCTCCTTAGTTAAATGGTGTAATTGCTATAATAGACCTCCTAAAATTAATAGTGTAAATTACCAAAATAATTACTTTTGTTTACCTCAGGTTACATTTTAGTCACTTATGTTTGAAATATTATGTTCTAGTCATTTACATTAACGTGTTGTAACATTTTAGTCATTAAGCCGTTAATTGCCGTTAACGGTATAACAGTAAGCTAGCGGTTAAATCATCATTTCAAATAAAAATTTTAGGTTAAATTATACAATTGATCTCCATATTTTTTGATTTGAGCAATTTAATTTTTTTCTTTTATGTTCTTTTAACTTTTCTTTTTTTCTTTATTTTTCATTCTCTTCTACTTCTTCCTCTGTTTTCCTCCCTTCTCCATCTCTTTTAACGTAGTTTTTCTATGTTTTCCATTTATTAAAACTAAAGGGGAAGAAGAAAAGAAAAAGAAAAAAAATTAAATTGTTCAAAAAATAAAAGTATAGAGACTAGTTTTAACAAATAGAAAATATAGAAAAACTACGTTAAAAAAAGTTGAAGAAGGGAGAAAAAAAAAGAAGAAACAGAAGAAAATAAAAAATAAAGAAAAAAAATCAACTTATTTGTAAAAAAAAAAATACAACTTATTTAAACTAAAATAAAAGGATTATTTGTAAATAGATGTAACCCTTCTCCCCTATTAAAAGATATTTTAGCCATTCGATGGACTTTTTCGTAAAAAGCATGATAAGCTAGTTGATGTTACTCTCTTTGGAAATGCAATTTACTTGTCAAAAATTTATGAATACCAACATTGGTGATTGAAAGAATATATCTCTTTCTTATTGTTTTAAGAAAAAAAAGATGCTGATTTATTTATTTATTTTTGTAAAGTGTAAAGTGAACAAAGGTCGATTAATAAAGAATATTCTTAGAAGTGAGTTCATGATTCTAAAATTCGGATGATAATGGAATTTTTGGCCGGCTGGCTTGCATAAAAGAATAAAAATAAAAAATGTTGGAAACCCTGGGGTAGAATTATTATTATAGAAATTACTCCATCATTTATCTTTGTATCTCTATTCTTAATCTAATATTTTATATAATGCATTTAATTGAACTCGTGTCATGAATTACTAAAAAAACAACTCACGAACATTTAAATTTATTTGGTCAAATGAGCTATTACAAATATGAATATTATAATCCAAATCTAATGTCATACCGACAAGATAATTACCTTCTCTATAGACATGTCCAAATAGTAGCTACCAATCCCATCGCAGCGTTTGCACACCCGTAAGGGGGTTGATTCTCTTCGCTTCTTGATCATCACACCAACTATTATCACTTCTATTAATAGTGCTTAAGTCCCTAAGGAAACCATTAACATTGAGAGTTATCAAGAGCACAAACTTTCATCTCTAAATCAAGAAATCAGAATGTTGGCTATCAAGTGCTTTATCAATGCCCTTAAGCCAGGCTAGTAGCCTTGACTCCCCCTTCTCCCAATGTGACCACTGTTCTAATCTCATTCTAGATTTGAAACTATTAATCGATATCCAAGTAGCTAGTAGTGGATAAAAAATCCTGAAAAACCCAAGTGCCCCTTTCCAAGCAGCTAGGAATCGAAAGTTAACGTGCTTTGTCTTATCGATCTTCACAAAGCTCTTAAGGAGTATTAACATATGACTGTTGGAAAGGAAAAGTTGCAAACCACTCACTGTTGCATAGTAACTTGTCAAGGCACTGAAATAAATTACCCCAAGATCAAGTGAAATTTGGTACACTTGTAATCCATATCGCGCATGTATCATAATTTTTTCACTCACATAACACATGTATTATAATTGGTATTTTTCTTTCACTCACGTCACACATCAACACATATATGAAACCAGTGTGCCATAAATTTTCAAGTTAAAAAACTACTTCGTGCCAAAAAAAAGTAATTATGATTATTAATTAGGGTTTAACAGTGACATTTCAAGGTGTTAATATTCTATGGTTCTCCAAAATAGCAAAGTTAGGTAGAAATTCAATTATAAAAATATTTATTATTTTTTTGGTACAAAATATTTATTATTTTAAAAAATAGCTTTAAAGTCAGTGATGATGAGATTAGAATAATGTTTTTGAATAATTAAAAAAAAAAAAGCTATGGTCCATGTTGGGTCGATTCGATGATTTTAATTGATTGCATTTTCATCTTGTTCAGTCCACTTCAAAAGTATGGCCTAGAAAATGATTTCTCAATAGACAAATTTGAAAGGAAAATAAAATTTATAATTTCATGTATAAATTATATTTTTAATATATATTTATTTTCAAGGATAAAGTTATCCATTTCTTTTGTTTTTATAAAATATATATCCATTTTGCTTGTTTTGAAGTTGGTACGCATATTAATAACAATTTTTGGATAGAAATATTAATGGTATTAAAGATTGTATTAGAATTTTTTAAAATTAAAAATAATAATTTTTAATTCTTTAAATACATGATTAAATTTCAAATTTCGAAAACTTTTTGATATGATATTTAAAATTATCTATAGCTTCTCTTCGACCTTTAAATAAGAGGATAATACACTTCAGTACACTCGAACCCACATCTTTCTGCACTGGCTACAATATTAATACTAATCAAATTAAGCTTTAAGTTTTATATTTATTTATGATTTTATGAATAATTAAATCAACAATAATCACATGAAACTGTAGCCACCTTTTGAAAATTGAAACCACTACCTCGAGGCTTTAGGGTAATGGTGAATGGCTATTCCCAAAAGTCATATATGGATGTCGACATTATACACTAATTATACATGCTATCATTGTGTCATAGTTCATTCTTTTCATTTTAAGTTATAAAATTATTTCATGGGTCTCGAAAGTCGTAAATCTAACTTTATAATTTATGATGATATTGATAATTAATAAATAAGTCATGTCGAAGATGATTAATTATTAATAAATTTGTATTTTTATTATTTAATTTTTAAAAAATAAAAAAAATAGTCATTGAATTATTCAAAACTTTTTATTTAAGTTATTGGACTGTTAAAATATTATTGTATAACCTTATTTATTCGCACTACTTGCATAAATCAAAAACTCTCTTTCCTTTTTCTTCTACTCTTCAGTTTTTTTTTTTCAGAAAACATATTTGAATATCATGAATTTACTAACCAAAATTCAAGTAGGTTTCTTCTCTGATCTTCAACATTGATCATTAGATCAATTTGAATCTAAGGTATGTTCTTCTACTTGTTGATGGGTATTGATCTACCGTACCGATCGTTGAATTGTCACTTGGAGTTTGCTACCTGGACTTTAAAAAAAAAAATTAACAACACAATGATTTAAATAAAAACTTTTGATTAGTTCAGTTACTTAAATGAAAACTTTTGATTAGTTCAGTGACCACTTTGTAACTTTTTAAAGTTGAGTGAACAAAACGTAAACTTACTAATAGATTTTAACTTTTTTTAATTTACAATAATAAGAGTTGCCCGGAGGGCTTGGTTGATATTACTTTATTAATTAGATTTTAATTAAGTTTTAATCATATTTTATTTTTCTGACACAATATTTAGAATCACTTATAGCTCATTCCCAACTCATAAATAGGAGAATAATATATTTCAGCACACTCAAACTCACATTCTCTTGTAATGACAATACTACTCATACTAATCGAACTAAGACACAATCGATAATTAAATTATTCTTTTACATCAATATAAATTGTTTATTAAAATCATTGGTCCCTTTTCAGTTAGTGAACCATAAGTTAATGTGAAAAAAACAAAGGACCACAACTAAAAAAACCATAAGTTAATGTGAAAAAAACCAAAGGATCACAACTAAAAAATGTCGCCTGTAATAACTATACGAGTTATGATTTTTAATTGGTGGGTTTAGTTTTTCTTCAAAAACGTGGTACAATATGCACTTCTTTCACGCTATAAATTTGTCAAAGTGGATTCTTTTATGATAATCCTACTTTATTTTCTTTTTTTCTGTATTCATCAACGCGTTTTCATACGTGTTGAGTTGTGATTACGGTGGCCTGTTTTAGACGTTAAGATCTACGCGTTACTTACTTATGGTTTTTTTTTAATTTCGATAATTGGTTGAATCGATTGATTCAAAAGTATTAGAGTAATTTAATTTTTATTGATTTCAAAATTAAGTATATAAGGACAATTAATCGTAATATTAAGTATTTTAGTCAATTTTATAAAATTTTGATTGTTATAATACTAAGTTTAACACTCAAAGTTTATAATTTTTGTCTATATATATATATATATAGAGTTTTTTTTATATATTCCTTTTGAATTTTTTAAATTTCCAAAAATTTTATACAAATTTTCCAGATAATTATTTAGAATCAGGCTCAAATTGACAGAATATATAAACATCGAAGGCTTAACTTGTTATTATATCAATTAAAATTATGTACAAAATATAAAAATTAAGTGGTAAAAAATCAACAAGTAAATGGTGAGGGATAATTATGTGTTTTTATTGAGTGATTCGGTTTTATACCTTCATTAGGAAGGGTTGTTTTTATTAGGGGAAAGTTCATACTAAATGTATTTAGGCAAGACTATAACTATCTAAGGGGTAAGATTTAGCATAGTGAAAGTAATGTTCTTCAAATATAAGTTTGAACTATGTTAACAACTTTTTGTGTTCATTATTTTCGTTCTTTTATGAAAAAAAAGACTTAAAAACTTTTTTTTAGAAAAAAGTACTAAATAATATTATAATAGTATTTTTGTCTTTTAATATTTCCATAAGTTTTTTTAATAAACAACTAGAATCTATTACTTTATAGGGTAAACTACAAAAATAATTATTTTTGTTTGCCTCAGATTACATTTTAGTCATTTATGTTTGAAATGTTACGTTTTAGTCACTTACGCTATCGTGTTGTAACATTTTAGTCACTGAATCATTATCGTTAACGGTGAAATGGTAAGCTGACGTTGCATGTTAAATAATCATTTCAAATGAAAATTTTAGGTTAAATTTTATAATTGGTCCCTATATTTTTTCATTTTGAGCAATATAATTTTTTTTTCTTTTATGTTCTTTTGACTTTCTTTATTTTTCTTTATTTTCCATTTTCTTTTGCTTCTCCCTCTATTTTCTTTCCTTCTTCATTTCTTTTAACATAGTTTTTCTATATTTTCCACTTATTAAGACTAGTCCACAAGCTTGCCTCACTCGAAACAAATTAAATTGTTCAAAAAAATAACAAGTATAGGGAATAGTTTTAACAAATGAAAAACATGAAAAAAACTACGTTAAAAGAAATGGAGAAGGGAAAAAAACAAAGGGAGAAGCAGAAGAGAATGGAAAATAAAGAAAAAAATTAAAAGAACATAAAAAATTTTAATTTACTCAAAATGAAAAATTATGGGACCTATTGTATAAATTAACCTAAAATTTTTGTACGAAATGATTGTTTAAAGTGCCAAGTCAGCTTACCGTTACACTGTTAACGATAATTAACGGCTCAGTGACTAAAATATTACAACGCGATACTGTAAGTGACTAAAATGTAACCTGTGAAGTAAACAAAAGTAACTATTTTGGTAATTTACCTTACTTTAAATAAGTTAGAGTCTCCCATAATCAAACCAAAGATTGATGATGAACTATTTACAAATCTTTTACCATTCCATATAGGATTCATTCAATAAATATATTTTTATATAACTTTTTTTCTTTCTCCCGAGTTTAACATAATCTAATTAATTTTTCATTACTATTTATATGCTAAAAATTAACTCATAAATTATTGAAATGATTATTGTATTGAATGGTAATTAGACATGTTCTCGCTATTTGCCCAAGCCTGATGGCCCACCTAACATATAGGAGGGCTTAGATAAAATTAAAAGGCTCGAAAAAAGGACTTGGGCTAAAAAATAATCTTATTCATAATATGGGTGGGCTTGGGCTTCAACATTCAAAGCCTAAGCTTAGCCCTTTTTATACTTTGTTTAGGGAAAAACGTTTCAATTAATAAAACGAAATCAGAAAAACAACATAGAACAAACCAAAACAATAAGAGAATAAACACTAACCCTAAGTCGACAGGCTTACCGCGTACACCCAATCTTATATTCCCTCATTATTATGGTCGAAAGAGACATTTAGGCTCTGTTTGTTTCAACGTAAAAGTTTTTACGAAAATATTTTCAGCCTTTTTCGATATTTGTTTCATGTAAAATAGGATAATCAACATAAAAGATTTCCCAGTCAACGTAAAATTACCCCCTTAATCCTGTAAAATCTCTTATCAATTTGTTTTTCTAAGACATATTCCAAACTAATAAGGCTCTGTTCATTGTAACACCCCCATACCCAACCCGAACATCGGGTCAAAGCACCGAGATGTTATATTCTCTACTACATTCTTCACTTATCAAATATTTTCTTATAAACTTTCATATTTTTTTCAATTTAGTTCTTTTTGTCATAAAAGTTCAATATTCACAAATTAATTATATGAAATCAATTTTCTTTCTTGTTACACTTTAATCACATAATTTATCTCAATGTCTTGTTTCAAATATCAAATTTCTATGTATTTCACTTATATTATTTCATCCGCATATTTTCTCAAGTTTAACAATTTAGTCCTTGTCATCATAAAAATTTCATGTTTTTCCACAATTTCACTTTTATAATACTTTAGGCATATTTCATTATCTCATAACACATCCATTAAAATTTTATCATATTTTATTTATTCACATATTAAATTGTTTCTCACTTAAACTTTTGTACATTTTTCAATTTAGTCTCTATTTCCATGTAATTTAATTTTCACCATATAAGCACTTTAATTAAATAATTCATTATAATATCTTATTTCATATAACAAATTTTCATGCATATCACTTCTCTTGTTTCAATTATAAATTTCACAAAATTTACAATTTAATCCTTAACATAAGGAAGATTCATTATTTACTATAATTTCACCTTAATATCACTTTGTAATAAATTCACTACTTATCATAAATCTTAAATGTATGTTTGTTTCATTGAAAACAACTTTTATTTAAAGCCATTTTCAGTGAAACAAATAGAACCTTATATTAGCATCAAGAACATGCCTAAGCGAGTTAAGATATTAAGCCATTCAATGAATTCATCATACGATAAAGTTACATTGTAACGCCCTGAATTTTTGAATTGTTGTTATTAGTTTTTGTCAACAATTAAGTATTTGCTTTAGTGGTTAAGTGTTCTGTTGTGTGATTGAGGTCAAGGGTTCAGATCTCACTTTTAGAAAATTTTATTATTCTTTTGGTTCAACCCTTAACCCTGAACGTTCGACTTAGGTTTAATTCAATGTTAATCTATGTCAAGAATGAGCCTGCTAGCTCAATGGTTGAGCTTTTGTATATCTCTTGGTCTTGTGTTCGAGTCTCAGCGTAAGCAAAGCGGAGATATATTTTTACTACTCTGCAGAATTAGTTTAGTTTTGCTTTTGAAGTATATTTTTATTTTTATTTTAAACGTACCTTCTTTCTTCCCTCTCTCGTTCCCCTTCTTTTTGTTCTTCTCTTTTCTTTTTCTTTGTTTCTCTTTAGTCGTATAGATTCTTGAGTTTTCCCTGTTAAATTTTTGCTGTTGTGGCGAGAAAGTTTTGTTTTCCATTTTTCTTTGATTGAAAGTTAATTCTGTAAGTTCTGGTGTTAAATTTCTGCTAACATTCACTATTGTTCACTTTTGGTCAAAAATTGGTTTCTGATTAAATTGCTTGAATTCTTTGTCTAAATGATCAATTGGTGTTTGTTAGGAGAAGGTCTCGAGAAAAATCATTCCCTAGATGACTTAGATTTTTGAATTGTTGTATGTGTGAAGGTAATGGTTATTTTTGAGTTGGGGTTTACGTCGAAGTTTCGACATAGTGGGTTGACTATTGTTTGTGTGAACTGTTTCATTTTTGTCGTCGATTGAACTTCTGATTATCGTTTTTAGGGCTTTGGATCACTTCCCATTATTCTACATCGGATGTCTAACAGGTGTGTAATTAAAACCCATTTTTCTACAAGTTTCTAACACCCAAAAACAAGGTTGTCAATGCTACACAGCCGTGTGCTAGGTTGTGTAACTCACTGTTATGGAATTGGAGGCACACGGACGTATGTTCAGGCTGTGTAACTCATTATTTGTATTTTGGGTCACACTGGCCAGGGACACGGGCGTGTGTCTAGGTCGTGTAAGAGGTTGTAAGTCACACAGACTTGTGCTTGGTCGTGTGCCACACCGTATAACTCGTTGTTTTGAGCCACACCGTATAGGTCGTGTGCTTGGGCGTGTGCCAAGCCATGTGAACCACATGGGCAAACACCTAGGACGTGTGGACCAAAATACTGAAATTTTCCCTAGGGTTGTAAGCATCGTTTGAATCAAATGTGGGCCTTCCGTAGGGTCCGTATGATTTGAATTAGACTGTATAATTGATATCCAGTACTCTGAGGCTGAATAATCGATTATATGTATGTATAATTGTTCCAATAACCGTTAAATAATAATGATCTGTATTATCTGATTATAAATTGTATTTGGATAATTGTATGTATATCCTTGATATCTGATATCTGCAATCTGTATTTATATTGAGTGAGAATAATATAAAGAAGGAAGGGCTGACAATTTAATGATTTGCCGAACTGAATGGCTAGGCCACAAATTTGCATCTGATTCTGGCAATTTATCCCATACTGATCTGATAGCTAGTCTGTAATCACTCTGAAATGTGTCATACCGATAGTAATTGGTGTGTAGGGCTAGATGGGTACTTGATACCTTATATGGTGTGTTGGGATGGTTAGAGATGGTGTGTAGCGGATGGGGTAGGAAACTGCATTTTATTTTGATCTGTCATGTATCCGTATTTGATATGTTCTGCATCTTATCTGAACTGTTATGATAATATTGAGTATCACCTGTTTGATTTTGTATCCGAATTTGAAAAATTATTGTTATATTTATATTGTTGTCTTCCCTTTATACCTGTTACATATATTGAGCGATAAACACATTCTATTTGTTGACTGAATTGTAGGTAACCCACAGACTTAGGAGATTCAATATGCCAGGAGCTCGGTCATCTCTCTTTTCTAGATATTTTATTGTTTATTTAAATTTGAACTAACGTATGTTTTATTTCGAACTACGATTTGTAAACTCGGATTTCTATGTTAGTTTAATTGTTTAAATATTTTTTGTATAATGAACTTTAAAATACTTAAAAGGTTGGTTTGTTTTTAATATCAACTGATGTAGCCTCTAGACTTGGTCTTAACTTCTAGGCCGGGTACGAGGAGTTACATACATGACCAAATCTATAAGCCGCTTTGTTAGCCATTCCACCCCAATCATGAATAATAATCGCAAAACCTATAGCATTCTTTTGAACAAAACACGCAATGTCGATGTTGCACTTGTACCACCCCACGAATGGCACCTCTTAATGAGCTAAGAAACCAGATGGCACAAAAATAGACCTACGAACAACACAAAAATACATGTGCGACATCAGCCACGACTGCATGAACTTATTGGCACCTCCAACAATGCTCATTTATATTATGTGGTAAAGGGAAGTCCCCAACAATTTTAAGGGCCATTGGCATAAAAATATGAAAGGTTATGAATCGAATCAAGCACCACATAGTAACTGGACTTCACATTATAAAAGTCATTATAATTATGATGTCAAATTAGCCGGTCAAGTTGTTGATTACGCCCAAGAGGGATCTTAACCCAGGCCACGTCGAGAGGGGATAACACACCTTCAACAAAAATATATCCTAATCCCCCCCTCATTCTTGACCTTAAGATCTTTCACACGCAACTCTTCAAGCCCTTAAAGAGTAACCGGAGCAATAAAAAATAAGGCATTGCTGCACAACCAAGGGTAAGAAAACACCCGGATAGACGCCCAATCCCCCACATGCCAACGAAAACCATGTGCAGCAACCTGCTTAGTTGCAATGACCCTTGGTTGCAATCCCCTACCCATAATTTTTTTTTTTAAATGCATGCTACTTTCAATTTAATATTTACTATTTTAGATATTTTTAATTTTATTAAAATTTAAAATTTAAACAACTTAACATAATTTCTAACATTTACATAATATTGTATTTTCATATAAAGTATATTAATATTATATATAAGCCCAATTCAAATTTGACCTAGCTTAACCCGTGAACACCTCTAATAGTAATAGAAAAAAAAATTGCTTGACTTTTTAAAGAAAAGTGTAATAGGTTATCGTTTTAAAGAAAATTCATCATTTTTAAATTGTCGAATTGAAAATTTTAATGTTAAGATTTTGAAAGTAATATTTTGATAATAAAATCTGAAATACAACTCGTCATTTTTGTAACAATTACCTTCTATCTATACTATTATTTAAGCTTTTAGTTAGAGAAATTACGAAAATATCTTTTTGTAATTAAGATAAGTTATTCGAGAGTATTTTAATTTTTTATTTAAAAAAACCAATAAAAATATTACATTTGATTGGATTTGAACCTGTACCGTTTACATTAATAAAACTTTACCTTTATCAATGAGCAAAAGTTTTATTACAATATTATATCTACATTTTAATTGTATTATGTATACTTTATTACATCCATAAATTTATATATTGATAATGTTGTCGATTGAGTTAGTGTTACAAATCAACACGTCACTAACTCAAGATTGATGATAATATCATGATAAACAATCATGGTGCATTTTGTGTTCTTAATATGATATGTTTACAAGTTTAAATTTCATTTCACTCACAATTTAATCTATTTTTTTCATTTTAATATTGTACATATTTATATGTTATTATTTAGTTTCAAACCACATGTTTCATCATTTATTGTATATTATTTTTTAAACTAATATCTATGTTCTAAGTACATAATTTCCACGTCCATACGTGTGTGATAAAATTTCTAGTAATAATGAAGTAATTAAGTTTTTTATAGAATGAATTTTTTTTTCAATTTTAGTCATCTATGACATATTTTTATTTATAAGAGCAACAAGCATACCTATACTGAGAGCATATTTGATAAACCATTAAAAAATAATAAAATTATTTTAGTCTTTAAGTGAAATTACGTTCGCAAATTTTATATGCTAAATTATTCAAAAAAAATTATATGTTAATTAATTGATTGAACTTAATAACTTATAAATTGTTTAATTGAACTTGATAAATCTATCAAATTGAAACATGAAAAATACATCACGAAGTTAAAAAAAATTGTTAAGTCATTTTTACTAATAACATCCAAATATAATTTAAATCTAAAATGCAATTATATGTATGTAACAATTACATACATACAATAAAGAAAATCTTAACAAATAAAATAAAATGTTATAGAGATTATTATTTATGTCCCTTCAACAAAGTATTACTATTTTAACATCAATATGGTTTAAAAAATATTTTTTTGGTAAATAGAAATAGTATTAAGCGATTACAGAAATAAACAGAAAATCAAAAGTCCATAATATTCTTTTGGATTAATTTCTGCACAGCTTGGGAAGGTTCAAAAAACGCTTATGGTAAAATTTATATCAGCTTGTTTGGCCATGAAATCTGTAACTACATTATGATCTCTAAGAATATGACGGATACGAACTTTCCAGTTACTTTGTAATTGTTTATAGATGACCCGTATTTCCATAAGAGGACTATCAATAAATTTATTAGTCCAACTAAAAACCCTAAATTAAAACTTGTGCTTTTTATTTTATTCTAAAATAATAATAGTAATAATTTATATAGGATTAAGTGATGTTTTCATGAATCATGTTTTTTTCATAATAATTAGAAGAATTCTATAATTCAGTTGTTAAAATTGTTTACTTCGTGTCACCGTGTAACATCAATCAAAACGAAATTGTTACATTGAGGGCATCATTTTGGTTTTTTTTTTTTTTAAAAAAGAAAGCTATTTTGATATTTATAATTTACTTGATTACTTACATTATACTTGAAAAAGATAAATTAAATTCCCAATAGTTGAGATTTTATAATACATATTTAATCCTATTTTTTTAAAGAGTTTATAAATGTAGTGTTGACGGAGAAAGAGAAAAGAAGTGGAATGTGGTGGTTCATACGATGGCATGTAGAGAGACATAAGGAGTTAGGATGTCTCTAGATGAAATGGACAAGAAGAATGAGAGTGAAGAAGAATATCCATCCCTAAGGAAAGAAGTATTTATAAGTGAGAGTCACCCATTTTTTGCCTGGGGTCTTGAGATATGTATAGGCATGAGTTACATCATGGACGCCCATTTAGGAAGCATAGTAGCCTTTTAGGTGGGTTGTGATGGGACGATGACGAGTTAGGCAAAGTCCTACGTGTATGCCTACAAATAAGGATCCCACACCTATTCTTGGCAATTTAGGTCAAAATAGTTCCACATTTTATACAAACGTACAATCACAGAGCTTGACCCTGGCAAAGTGTTACTCTTGGCAAGATTGTGGTGTTCAAGGTAGTTGTATAACAAGTTTGTGGTGATAAAGCTTGGTCAAGTGAGGTACTAGTAACAACTCCATATTGAGAAGGAGGTTATAATGTAACCTTCTCTGAGACATTTGAGCTTGCGTGACTTAAGCAAATGACCACATATGCGATGCACACTTGGTAGAAAGGTAGCGTATGTTGTATAAATAAGAATTATGTACATATCCTTTATTTTAATTTGAAAATAGACTCTATTAATATTTTACCAATAAACAAGTAAGACACATGTATGTTTAAGATTGAAGGAAGAAATGAGACGTCATAATTGTGCATAATGTGGCGACACATGATTAGGTGTTGGAAGTTGTTTAGCTTTTAAACTTTTTGGTATGTTTTGCCTCCTTTCTATAAATTGGTCATCTTATTTTTTTTTTTGAAGAACTTTGGTTCCTTTAGCATTTCGAGGAATAGAAAGTTTTTAAGGAGATTTATTCAAGGTTTTTTACAAGAATTTTTGTTGTTGTTTGTCTTTTCGCAAGTTTTAGATTTTTGTGTGTGTATTTAGGATTTTGGGATTTTAGACTTAGGGGGTTATGGATAGGGGTAATGATCGAAGAGGGAGGGGAAAGGGAAATAGAATGTTTGATGGTCAGAAGTAATGAAAGTGTGATAAGGTCGATTGGAGTAACTCCATAGAGGTGAAAAACCCTTATAAATACAAGAAATTTTTAGTGCCTATTGAAGGAAATGAATGGCACTGTAAAACCAAGCATGAAAAGATGACACATACTGGAGGTTAGAGGAATCAGGTTGTCGAACAACGCTTACAAATTCTCCATTACTGATGGGGTGAATTGTATAAGTGATGTCGTCGGAGGAGTTTTCCTGCCATAGTTTATCTTCGGGGATGGATTTCAACTACTTCTCTACCATTCTTTTGCACAACATTGCAAGATATGTAATGGCTCTTGGATTATTGTTGAGCCTATCATGATAGACCCTAATTTGTTTCTTCATCAACTGTTGTGAGAAAGGCGACCCATCCAATGCTTAGTGCCTTCCATGACATTTACAAGCTCACCATATCTGATACAACTTGCTCATGATGCATAGAGTATTGTACACCCCATCGTGAGAATCAACAAATAATAAGTAACACGGCAAGCAATTTGCATTTGGATACAAAAAAGAATAGTTTCCTCAAGCAAACAAATAAGAAGTTGTTTGGTTTTTAAATTCAATGGTTCACCTTTAGTAATAAGGTAGGGGTCATTCTTTAAAGATAGAGGATGTAACATCCCAAAAACCGGATTAAAAGAAATTCAGTTGGTGAAACCAAGAGCAGTTATCTCTTGATTTTGAGTTAAGATTTTGAAATGTCTATAAGTAATTTGATTTGGTTCAGTGGTTAAATGTTGTGATTATGTGTGTGAGGTTCTGGGTTTGAATCTTGCCTTTTGAATTTTTTTCCATTTGATTAAACCCATATCTCTAGGCATTTGGGTTATAAGTCCTTTCCGATCAATTGATGATAAGAATGAGTCTGTTGATTCAATGGTTAAGCTTTTGTATACATTTGGTTTGCTGTTTGAATCTCTATAAAAACAATGGAGATATTTTTGTTTTTACTGCCTTGTGAGGTAGTTTTGTTTTTTTTTTAAAGTTAATTAAACTTTCCCAAGAAACTTCATCGATGGTTCATGTTCATGTTCATGTTCATTTTTATTTTCTGTTTCTGTCATTCTTCTCTATTTTCCTTCTCTCTTTTTTGATTCATTCTCTTCAAATTTCTTTCATTTTTGTTATCTTGCATTAAATTAATGCTATGCGATGTCTAAATTCTCTTTCTTGGTTCAATTCGTTTGTCGGTAAGTTACGATTTGAGGTTTTGTGTCAAAAGTTCTTCGACAAAGCTTCTTCGATGAAGCTTCAATTTTGGGATGTTGTTTTAGCGATTTGATTACGAATTAATTATTTGTTTGGCCAATTGATTGTCGTTTTAGGTTTCAAAACCGTCTGTGTTGCTTCTGTATCGAAATTGTATCAGGTGTGTAACAAAAACCTGAGATTCTGTAAAATTTAAACATCGGAAAACATGGCTCCCTACGCCACACGATCGTGTGCTAAGCTGTGTGGTAGGTCAGGTGAGCTACACGACTATGTGGTAGGCCGTGTAATTCACTGTCTTCAAATTGGGGTCACACGAGCAAGGGACATGGGCGTGTGTCCAGGCCATGTAACTCACTGTTTCTATTTTGAGTCACACAGGCTAAGGGCACGAATGTGTGTTTAGGCCGTGTGAGGGGTTGTAAGACACACAGGCGTGTGCTTCGTCGTGTGCTAGATCATGTAACCAACTATTTTGAGCCACACGGCCGTGTGGACCACATAGGCCAGACACCGGCATGTGGGCCAAATTTATGAAATTTTCCCTAGGTCGTAAGTATTGTTCAAATTGAACGTCAGCCTTTTGCAGGGCCCGTATGGTCTGAGTTATGCTAGAAACTTTAAGATATGGTGGTTGTTAGTGTATAATACGTTATCTGTATGCATGTATAACATGAATTAAGTTAAGTAGGTATGATCTATTAGTGTATGATGTGCTTTTATTCTGGATGTGTTTAAGATATGTGATTTGTCCATGTATGTTTCATACTCTGTTAATTTTGATGGTACGTCCATGTGTACCTTGTTGAATGAGAACATGTGATATGTGAATATGTTAATTTTTTTAATATTGATTCTAATATATAACCATGCATGTGATTTCATGGAAAATCTATTATGATTCATTGAGATATGAAAAAATTATTCTGCATATCGTGGATTACTATACCTTCTGTTCTGTTATTGTACGATAGCATGTCCTACATGTTCATCACTCTGATTTTGTCTATGCATGTCATGACACATTGCATGGGATTGGGATGATGTGAAAGAAGGAAGTTTCTAGCAGTTTAATGATCTACATTATCTGGTGGTTTATCCACAATTCTGTCTGGCAGCTTGTCTACAATTTTGATGGCACTATCCACAATTATCTGTTGGTGTGATTTGGTTGGATGAGTTCTGGAGACTCTATTTTTTTTTGTGTAGCGGACTTGGCTAAGATGTTTTCTAGATAAAAATCTACAATCTGATTTTTTGAAAAACACCGCAATGGCATAATTATACATTCTCTGTGCATTTATACGATCAATAGGAAAATCTCTGTGATACTCTGATTTATTCCGTTCTGGTTTTATAATTGTTATGAAATTCTCAGTGTTACTCTGACTTTTATATTTTGGTTAATTGAATCTCTGTTGAGTTTTGTTATACATTGAGCTTTATAGCTCGCCCATTTGTTATATTTTTGTCTGTTCAGGTAAAATCTCTAACTTAGGACCGGACGGCGTGTAGGAGCTCGGATTATTTTTTCACTTGATGCATATATGGTGAATTTCGTAATATGTTTCTGAACTCGTTTTGGGTTTTGTTTAACTTATCAAAAATTGATATTTTCTATAGTGAAACAGAAAAATCACTTAAGTAAAAAAAATGGATTTCGATTTTCAAAATTAAAACTCTAAAAAAGGTTTTTCGCTGATAACTAAGTAATTTCTTAAGTGTTTTCTAAAAGTGAGCAAATGGTTTTCTAATGACTGCTTGCGAAAGTCGTATTTGCTAAATACTTACTGAAACAAATTTTCCAAACGAGTCAATGTAATTTCTTCAGATTTAGTCGTAACTTCTAGGTCGTGTTTAGGGTGTTACAGAAGATTTGTTGACCATAAAAAATATTTGGAAGTATTGCCTAGAAGAAAGGAGTTCAAATGGTTTCAAGCTAGATGATGTTAGGCAAGGCATAAATATAGATGGGCAAAAAAATCCTAGCATTGTAGAGCAAAAGATGCCTTGGGGTTGATTATATTGAGAGTTGCTAAGCCAAAAACAATTCCTTACAATTACTGTAAATTAGGCATAAGTGAAAGTCAACACAAAAAATATTCATGTAAAAATAATTTGATGAGCACTAATGATTCTAGTAAATGTGTTAACATTGTTGTTGTTGCTGGTGTAGGCATTGTTGAAGCTCATAGTAAAGTAGAGGAAGTTGGTGAAGGTGATATTCTTTTTTTATCATTATGACAAGCTACACAAACAACCATATGATAGATTTAATTGGCTTGGATGACTATGATGGACTGGATGTAGCTTCTTAGAATGTTTTATTATGGCAAGACTATGGGATACCATTGACTTTGAACTTATAGCTCTAGTGTGTGTCAGGATTTAATAGCTCGCAAACCTTATTTCATAAAACTAATGTTGTTTATATTCTTCTTCTTCTTCTTCTTCTTCTTTTTTGCAATAAGTTTAAGTTTATCCTTAAATTTGTCCTTATGAACTTCATCTATTAGAGTCATACTAGAAGATCCAATGGTCATTCTTTCTTTGGCCAAGTACATCGATGGGGATAAATGGTCTAAGAGCAATGAACCTAGAAGGGATACTAATCCACATGCTAAAAAAAAAAATGCTACTAAGTAGGCTCATGGCCACGAAGAGACATGTTCTAAGGTTTAGGGTCCTCTTAAAAAATAAGCAAGTCTCAACAAAGTAAAGAAAAGACTCATATGGCACGGGAAAAGTCCCTCCAAAAGAAAGTGGAGGACTTCTATTCATCAATAAAGAGAAGAATTTCGTGGGGACAAGGTGACTGAAAAGTCCACTAGCCACTGTCAGTTTAAACGCATTTCAAGGTACTCTGGTGACCATTGACAACAATCTCTCTATTGTGCCTAACATTTTTGTGTCGTCAAGTGATCTTGATAGTGCTTCTCCACCTAGAGGTTCCTTAAAATTTGTGGGTAACCCTCCATAAAGCTTTTATGCTTAGAGGGATAAAACTCCTTTAGGTGAATTCCCGTTTTCTCCTACTAATGTGATCGCTAACTAAAAAAAGAGTCTATCTCAAGCTTCAACAGAGGTTGTTTATCCAAACCAAGCTTCAAGAAGCGAGGTTGTTTACCATACTGTAAATGAGCTGATGGGAGTTGCCGAAGTTTATGTGGGGGGGATGAAATTACCCATGCATGGTCTAAGAAAAGAAAATGGAACTGATCTATATTAATGACAATGATTAAACTGACAAATAGTGTTTTGAATACTAAATATCAATTAAGACAAAGATACAGTAAAAACAAACTAACTACCAACCAGCACAACTAAAACCTAGAAAATTTGAACACTAAGGCCTAGAAAAATGAAGAAGAAGAAGATAACTAGTAAGTTAAAAAGATGAAAGATAACAACCTACTTTTTTTCTTAGCCAAAAGTGGCTTTTAACATTTAATTACAACCCAAAATTTAAGACCAAAATGCCCTTGGACGTTGTATTATGATTGAGATTAGGGTTGGTGTTGGACAAAAACTACTCCAGTAGTAAATTTTCTCCCCATCAGGCAGTGGTATCGCGACACCCAGGCTTCATTATCGTGATACCCACTACTCGGTGTCGGGACATCACTAGAGTTGGCCTCAACCTTCACTGGACATCGCCTACTATCTACTTTGGTTTCAATAAAAAATACAATATTGGGGATATGTTTCTTCAGCATATACAAAAGTCTACGAACTGACCACGAACTCCCAAACCCGAGGACGTTCCAACTTAAGGTTTTTATTGTCATCGGCTGGTCTACTTTAATAGACCTACCGATATAATAGAATAGTCCATTACAATCATGCCCCTTGAGATCTCAATAGCATTCTTCAAAACCAAACCTTCAGTGTCATATAAAGTCATTTGTGGTCACTTATTCCCATCAACAACCTCCAACTGACAGTCATCCCCTTCCAACCCAATATTCTCCTTACTCATAGCCTTCAACTCGCTCATCTACTGATTTACACTCGATGCGTAACTAGTCCTACCTTCCAAATTAAGTCCCAAATGAATCTATTAATTAAGGAAACTCCTCACATTAGTCTCCTTATTTAGCTATGAATTCAAAATATTTGAAATGTCATCGCCTTCTTCATTTAACCAATAACTAGTCACTGTCGAAGCCTTTTGGAGAGTCGCCTAGAAAGAAATATCCAACCCATATCTAGTATCTTCTTTCCCTAAACAATTCTAATGGGACAAAAATTATCACTATGAACCAAATGGCCACAGAGAAAACATAAGAGAGTCAAGTTCTCAGTTCGAAACCAAACATAAACTTGATCCTTTTAAGGCAATCTAATCTTTTCCTCCTTTCCAATGGATTTTGAACATCCATCTTAACACTCACACGCAAATAACCCCTCCCACCGTGACTGATCAATTTAGATTCATAATTGGCAAATTTATCAAGGATATCGCCAAACTATCATGCCATCGCCTTAATCATCAGACCACTTGGTAGATCATGGATTTACACACAAAAATTCGCAAACACTAGAGGCACACTTAGTGGATCTTCAGTATCCATCAAATTATGGAGCAGGAGAAGATGGTTGTTAAAAGTCCAAGGGGATCTATCTAAGGCTCTCTCCATATTTATCTCATAGTAAAATCAAAACAGAAATCGCTTCTCCCCAAGATCTTTTATCGTAACACTTCCTAATGAATGTTAATGGTTTTTCATGGTGTTCCACATCACCTGGAAATGTACGACAATTATCGTTAAAAAACATCCAACCAAATCAAACACTTTAAGCGCTAGCTCTTGCTCTCTATTTGTCAGAATTTGCCAAACATCTTCATTGCCATCCGATATACTCAAATTTACAATCTGATTCTCCATTAAAACAAAATGAAAAAACAAACTCAACATTAACTGCTCACACTACACACCGCACAACAAATTGAAAAACCCTAAAAACGTTCCACACAAGTAAATTTACAGAGAAAAAGAACATCTCACATAGAGGGAGACTTCAAGATGTAAGAAATATAAAAAACTAAATCTAGATCTTAACCATTATTATTATTTTTTATTTTTTAAGAAAATAAATATCTAGATATATTTTATTGTGGTAGTGAAAAATGTCCATAAAGGGCAATTAAAGCTAGCTTCCGTATAAGATAAGTAGGTATTGACATAAAGTTCCAATTTCCAATAAAAAAAAAAAGTTTGATGTGATAGCTGCCATAGGCATGCATGGGCCATACCACCTATTATTGCCTTCAACGAGTGGGGGCCCAACCCAAACACCAATGATAATTACGTTTTCGGTACTTTAAAATCAACCCAAGAATATGCTTATCGCGATACAAGCTTCCATTTAATAATGAAATGTTAATAATTTAAATTTTAAAATATTTTAAATTTGAAATTATATAACTAAATAACTTAAATAATTCGAGTTAAAATCAACGGACTCAACTTAGAAAAAATTACTAATGATCATAATTTAAATTAAATCAAATTTAAAATAACTAAAATCTAAAATAATTAAAATTTGAAGCTAATACAAATTTAAAATAATTCAAAATTTTTAAAATTCGATTTAACCAAATACAAAATAATTTAATCCATCTAATTAAAAAAAATCAAAGTAACGGTTGTATGTAATTAAACAAATCATTTGATTCTTGAAAATGAAATTTTCAAATTTCATTGTTTTGTCAACTAATTTAGATAAAGAATATTTAATCACGAGTTCAAACCCGACCCTGATGATTGTTTGAAAGTGTAGCCGTCTAAGGCCTAAAGTTAGAAGGGGCCTAAAAAAAATTTCAGTCTTTTATGTGGGAAAAATATTTTCAGACTAAAATAAATTAATTAAATTCTTAAAATTTTCAATTTTTCACCATAAATACTTCATCTCCTAAGACCACAAAAACTTTTCAACTTTTATTATATTATATTTTATAATTTCTTTTTAAAAGGGACCCAATTTATTATTTCGCCTAAAGTCCAAAAATGTTTAAAATGGGCATGCATGAATTGGAAGAATTCCACCTAATTTAAATTAAATAATTTTTAAAAGTATTTTTATTTATTCTTCATTTATAAAATATATAAATGTTAATATAAATTTATATATTTAATATATGTTTTTAAACAATAAAATAAATTAGGAAAAACTATACATATTGTCACTTAACTATGTTCGCATTCCTATTTTTGTCACCCAATTTTAAAAAAAATTCAATTTAGGCACTAATGTTTAAATTCGTTCCTATTTTGGTCATCCACTGTTAAATTAATAATGGAAAATATTTCTTTAACTAATTTAATAACACATTTAGTCTTCAACACTTACATATATTCTATCAATTTGATTCTAATTCTAAATAATTCAATAAATTTAACCTTTCATATTTGCAAATTCTAGCAATTTAATCCTCAAACTTCCCAACCAAAGCTTTCAACTTTTAAGACAAAAGCATTCCACATCTATTAATTGTTTTATTTATGATTGAAATTATCCAATTCAGTACATAACCTTTTTTGTTTATATTTTTAAGAAGTTAGTGTTAGAAATCAACTAAACTCTATTAAAAATAATAGAAAATTACAAATTTTTGAACATATAAGTTATAATAAAATTATATAAATAATTTAATATTTGTAAAATATTTTTTCACTCTAGTAGCATAATTTTAGTTTTTAATCAAATTAGTAATAATTCGAGACTAAATCATATTATTAGTGATACGTATTGCTTATTGTGGATTTAAAAATTAAAAATAAATTGAGCACTTAATAATTTCTTAATCAGTTTATAAAATTTTAAAAATTATTATCAACGTAACAAAAGGAAATTTAATTAATTCTTTCACTTTTTTTCTTATGAAAAATTAAATGTTCATAATTTTTCTTATATAATTATTGATTGAACAATTGGATTTTTCAAAACTATATTTGTTAGCTCTAGATTAAATTTCCAATTTCAAGGACCTACTTCCAAGACTATTTATATGTACTTTTATTGTTAACAACAAGAGTAAATCTAAAGTATTATTTTATAAGGTTTTTTCATTTTATTTAGCCAAAAATTTATTAATCGAAGGGATATACAACATTATATTTAGAAGAAAACTAATGAAAAAAGAAATGATAATTGGCTTAGAAAATGGGTCGTTAGTTGAGAGAATTTTTTTTTTTCTTTTTTGGGTTTTACAAATTTATAGGTGTGGAATACTTTTTAAAAGTTGAAAGCTTTAGTTAACAAGTTTGATGATAAAATATGTTAGTATCGAGGACTAAATATGTTATTATACCAGTTAAAAAAAAGGCTTTATGTTATCAATTTAAGGGTGGGTGACCAAAATAGAAGCGAGTTCAAACATTAATACCTAAATTTAAAAAGGTTAAAGTTGGATAACCAAAATAAAAATAAGAACTTTATTGAATGACCATTTATATAGTAGACTCCAACTTAAACTTATTTATTCTTTTTATAACGAGACCTAACCTGAACCATAAACAGACGTATCTATATACTTTGGCTATACAATGTTCAAAATTGGAACAAATCGTATTCATTCACAATCTCCGTCAAAGCTGGATTCTAGTGAAGACCAAGCTATTACTTCAACATTGCGAAATTTGGCACCATGAAAATTACGTTTTGGGTGCTTCAAAATGATCCAAGGATATGCTTATCCCCAAATTCCAAAATTCCATTGTTTAATTCTAATTCTAGTTTAATTTATTTAATATAAAAAATTAATAATATTAGTTTAAAAATAAATTTAATTTGAAATCATTCAAATAGATAATTTTAAATAACTTAAATTAAAATGACTTAACATGAAATTATTGGTAATGTAAGGTGAGTAATCCCGTTAAGAAAATGTTACTAAGAGGATTTAAATATAACATTGCCTCTTACTCTCATTGAGTAGTACATATATGTTTATTTGTACGATTATTAAAGTATTGTATTAATCTTAGGGAGTCAACATAGTAATTATTTTATTTATTTACGTTCAATTTATTTTTCCTATCAATACTAACGAATTCAAGGAAAATTTAAGTGAATAGAATACAATTATAAACAGAATAAAGAATAAAGACGTGTGTAGTAAGGGAGTTTGGCATCTTAAGGGAGTCAGGTTTGATGGCAAATAGAGTTATTGTTTGAATAGAACTCTAAGCATCTTAATTATCGCTTAATTAATATTTTAGTTATATACCAATTAAAATTTAAGCTTGACATTATAAATAACATTCATAGTTAGACAAATTTGATCAAGTAGCATCTAAAATTTTTTTTCATAAATTTGCCTCATCCCGGCAAAAAATAAATGCAATTTCAAGGCTGTAGCTTGATGATGGAGGTGAGACGACTGACGAAAGGGAGATAGCTGAAACTGCCACTTCTTACTTTCAGAAATTATTTACATCAAACAGGGTTAGGGATCTATCTTATCTATTACAAGGCATCAAGAAGAATATTTTGCCAGACAAGAATGCCGCCTTATTAGCAGCATATACAGAAAAAGAAGTATTTTCAGCATAACTCTATTTTAAAACTAGAAGATGTGTGTAGTGAATGAAAAGAATAAAGAAATAAAGAGTTGATGGGAGAAGAAAAAGGTAGGCGATAGCCCGCCTGAAGGCTGACATCGTCACTGAGCAAAACTTTTAATCATTATTATTAAATGTGTTTATAAGTTTGTTTAAATATTCTATTTATCATGAATTATTATTATAATTATGGGATGTTGTTTTACCTCTTTTTTTTCAAATTAACATCATAGTTTATTTTCTCATATAGTTCTAAAATTTTATATTATTTAAAAACTAAAAAAAAATTACCATATTAATGATAGATAACAATAATTAAAAATATATTATTTGAAAATTAAATTTGTAAAATCACATACGTTGCATTAGAAACTACTAACAAACAAATCTCTAAGACACTTATAACGGTTTTCTTTTTTTTTTTTTTTGTAAATTTTCAAATTAAAAAACTATAATTATGTTAAAAATATTTATTGGTGAGATTTAGATTGTATCTTTAATAAAATTTACAAATGTAATTTCATTTATTAAAAAAATTGTTTTCATTTAATAATATATTAGTAATATATTTTTTATAAAAATTTTAAACATTTTAATGAAAAGTATATTAATTAAAAATTATTATTATTTATTTCACTTGCAAATAGAACTAATTTTACAAATGATGTGCTTGGACACCTCAGAGTAATTGGAAGAAAGTGTAATTATTTAAGTAATAAATACACCCTATTGTAATTATAAGGAATTTGGGGTGCTTCAATTGCACTCAATTCAATGAGACTCGTCAATTACAATAATTATTTAAACTTGTTACAAATTCAATTACTAAGTGACTTTCTAAACGCGTCATTAAATTTTAGATAAGGGACTGTTATAAAGAACAAATTTAGTAAATAGTGCACTTCATATTTTTATGGTTGTTATTATGTGTGGAAATTTGTTATAAAGGGTAAACATAAAACATAATTAAAAAGAAGGATTTTATAATAAATTTGATTGTTATAATCAAATGAGCGTGACGGTTATAACGAGGACTGACTCTACATTTTTACCAATAACATATTTGTGGTTTGTTCTTAAGTAGAGTAATTTTTCTTTACCATAGTAATATAAATCTAGATTAAACCAGATCAATCGAGTCAAATGATTAATACGGAATATGTTGGTCTAGCAATTCAATAAAGAAATTTTTTCGTGGGTGTTAACAAAACGTAAGCTTAGTGATAAAACTTATAACAAATATTTTTTGACGAAGCACTAAAGAAAATGCATAAGACAAATATGAAAAAAATAAGGATATATGAATTGTAGTTTATAGAAGCCCAAAATTCTACCAATTTTAATTTTTCAAAAGAAGCCCAAATACCAAAACCATAGAATTGCTCAGCCCAATGCAGTCTCTGAAAATAGTAAATGACGGAAACATCCCTCGTACGTGCCTATTGTTCCCCAACCTCGTAAAAGGTTAAATCGGGTATTAAACAAGAAAAACCCTAGCTATATTATATCATCTCTTCACACTTTCATTTTTCGAAAACCCTAGCCACCTTCTTTCCTACGCCAAAATGCCGCCAAAATTTGATCCAAGCCAAGTCGTCGACGTCTTCGTCCGCGTCACCGGCGGTGAAGTCGGAGCAGCTAGTTCACTCGCTCCGAAGATCGGTCCGCTCGGTCTCTCTCCCAAGAAGATCGGAGAAGATATCGCCAAAGAGACCGCCAAGGAATGGAAGGGTCTCCGCGTAACCGTCAAGCTCACTGTCCAGAACCGCCAGGCGAAGGTCACGGTGGTACCGTCGGCGGCAGCGCTGGTAATCAAGGCATTGAAGGAACCGGAGAGGGATAGGAAGAAGACCAAGAACATCAAGCATAACGGGAACATCGGACTCGATGACGTCATAGAGATCGCTAAAGTAATGAGGCCGAGGTCCATGGCTAAGGATTTGAGAGGGACGGTGAAGGAGATTCTGGGCACCTGTGTTTCCGTTGGGTGTACCGTCGATGGTAAAGACCCTAAAGATTTGCAGCAGGAGATTGATGATGGTGATGTTGATGTTCCTCTCGAGTGAGTAAACTTTCTTTATTACTTTTAAGATCATATCTTGTTTAATTTTGTTTATCTGTATGGTTTTGGAGAATTTACGGATATTTTCCATCAGAGATTGTTTTTGAGGTTAATTTTAGATGATTTTAACATTTGTGGGTCATTTTTATGGCTATATATGTGATGTTTAATTATATCCTCTGTTTGTCCTTTGTATTGTATTTTTTTCGTAATGCAAGTCTTGGTGTTTTGCTTAAGCTTGATAAGTTGGAAATGAATTGAAAATGTGAGTCTTTTGACAATGCTTCAGCTTAGTAAGTGAGAAATTAATGGAAAAAGTTGCATTTTAGTATAGTTTTTAAGTTATTCAATGTGACTTAGGAACTTGATTGCATTGATCTACTGGTTCTCTATGAGAAATATTATTGAGATTGTATTTTAAGATTGAGATATCTTTGAATGTTGTTGCTAAAGAATCTGAATGCACGTACTATTAGAATACTTTGTTATCACAACAGGATTATGTGCTTTGTTAGTTGTAGCTGTTCAGGCTTAGATTATTTTCAAAAGTTTGAGAGTCCTATTCTTGCTGTTGTCAGCTAGACCTGTGAATTTTGCCCCGAAACCCTAAACCGGCTTGAACCCAAAATGATGGAACTTGTATTTACCCGGTCTAAAAAAACCTCAGCCTCCCAAACCTTAAATGAAGACCTGGAGCAGAAATAATCCGAAAAATTTAAAACCGATCCATTCAATTTACAGGTTTATTGGTCTAACCATTTTTACATGCTTAACATCATTTGTCTGTTTAGCTGGTTTAGCTTCATTGCTAAATGTTTGATTTATTTGATTCATTATTGCATCCTGAATAAATGTATTATTGTGTTGTGGGCTATCAGAAAGCTTAGCATCTGTGTAAATTTCAGTCTTCCCTCTAGTATTCTCAAATTCTCAATTTTGTCCTTGTACTTAAATTTAGTCTCTCTAGTTTGATTACGGTATTAGTTATACCAAATAGCTAACACTTTATGCTGATATGGATTTTTGTTGTTGTTGTTGGAAAGGGTGTTTTTAGCTGTATTACCTATTTGTGTTAATTAATGACAGTATAAAGGTAGGCAAAAAATAAATTATGTCAAATTAAAGTACATTAAAACTCAAATATGAGTATAATTGAGGGACCAAAATCATAATTAAACCTATGGATGGAGGGACCAAAATTCTTAATTGAGTATAATTGTGTTGTGAGGCGTGTTAGTAAGGTTATGGGTTTAGGGGTTAGGAATGAAGAATACTTATGATCAATCGTCATTTAGGCCTGGAACAACTTGTCTAACCATTTCAAACCATACGCTTCAGCGTTAATGGTAAACCTTGGTTGACATTAGAAGGGACATCAACCTTTATTCCAAAGCTGCTCACCATATAAGCGGTCAGGCAATGGCAGAAGTTATCCTGATTCAATGCCTTGCAAACCAGTTCTAGTTCCACTTTGCATGCATTACTTCATATATTGATTTTTGCTACTAGCTCAATGTTTAGTTTTAATTTCATTCTTTCTTTTATGATAATATAAAATTGTCTTTTTATTTTAAATTTTGATTTTTTTTTTTTTTACTTTCTGAGAATAAAAAATTAGTTCAATTGAGTAATATTGTTAATTTTTTTAATATTAAATCATTGACTAAAAATTAACAATTCAACAATTTTGATGCACACCAAAGGTTGAGGTTTAGGTTTGAGTCTCGTTATATACGAATCATTTGTGGGCTTTTTATATACATATATATTCAAGTTAATGCTTCTAGGTTTTAATAATTAAATTATAATAATTGACCTTGATTAGAATATTGATGTACTTGTAACTTTAAAAAGAAAAAGAAACAATTTAAATGAACAAAGTTAGCAATTCTACAAATTAAAATAAAAGAGTTAATTTTTCAGTGTTGAAAAATTCTAAAAAGAGCTTTCGATGAGAATGTTATCCAAAGATAGAATATGTTTTCGAACATTAATTTTATTATAGATTTTTATTATATTTGTTATTAAAATAGAAGATCTTTTTTAATTCTTAAATAGAAGGATCATGATCATCTTACATTGGTAATAGTGTTAATGTTAATAGAGTTACGATTCAATCAGTTAAAAATTAAAATATTATATTATTGAAATGTTATATATTTTGTGTTACTGAAGAGTGTTTGGTGTGAACATAAAACATAATGAATATAGTTTTTTAGTTCTTTTTGTACAGATGAATGAGAGGAGTTGTTTAATAAACTAATCTGAGAAAATTTTGTTTAAACATTATAGATTGCAATGTGATTAATTTAGCAAGTCTCCAACCTTTGTGGAGTGGGATAAGTGATCTTTCATTTGTAGGGTAAAGTATTAAGGATTAGATGATGATATCACTCTCACTAAAAATCTTATTAGAAGAATATTTGCCTGAAATTTCCTCCTCACCGTCCAGCCAATGGGGCACTATAAATCGAGAGAATTTGATTTCATAATCGTCGGACACGTGGTGTCTTTCTAGCCATAACTCACATTCAAGAAAGACTAATAGCTGTTCCAAATGGAATGGAATTATTGAGTTTGAATTATTAGAGTTATATATTTATTAAGTCTTTTAAATAAAATTTTGAATTTGAATTTTGTGAATCAAAAATTTCATTCAAAGAATAAAGATGAAATTAGGAAAAAAAATAGAGAAAAATCGGATTATAATTTTTTGAGAGGTCAGTATATAATTTAATCATGATATTAAATTATATTTTTTTAATCTCTCGAAAATAATTTCATTTTGGGGTTAAAACGTTCTTGGATTAATCCCTTATTATTTAAGAATTAAAGTTGGAATTTAATTAAGATTTAATATGATTATCAGATACTAAAGAGTATAAACTCGTGTATGTAGAAATTATCTAGAAATGGAACTCAAACATGAAATTAATGTCATTAGTACATAAATTCTTTAATCACGCGACTAATGATTGAATTAATAAACAGAAGAAGTTATCAGATAATTATTTATATGCTACGATGATGGAGTTATGAGGGTGACGTCTCGAGATTTTTATATGTAAAATTGAGGTGGAATGGTGGGTCCATTTTTACATTAATGTCAACATTTTGCAAAACATTATACAAATATTATTGGTCAGCATTATTGTTAGTCTAAATGGTCGGTCTTCTTTAATTTTTTTTATTTAAATTTTATACAAAATTTATACTTCTCTTAAAAGAATCGATTTTTTAATCAACAAAGTTTAGAGAATAATAAAATGTTAATTATATAAAATTATTCAATGTCTGAAAAATAACCTAAACTTAAAATGATGCAAATCTCAAACAATTTAAATTCGAGATATATACCAATTCAGAATGATTTGAAAACTTTAAAATTTGATTTATTTCAATCTAAAATATCCGATTTAAAACTATTTCGATGATGAAATTGACATTCTAGGAGTTTATCATTTAGGATGTTTAATTTTATTTAAGCAACCAAATTTGTTGGACTGCCAAGAAAGTGATTTTGGATACCATTGCACCCATGATGAGATAGAATTAGGGTATACGCCTTACAAACGGTGAAGCAACTTCCTCTTTACACTTGCGGTTAAGTGTAGTGGGTTAGTTGAATTGCACCATAACCCTCAATTTTGGCTGGTACTTTTCGCTCTAGTAGGAGTAAATTTACTCTTGTTTCTAATTTTACTGCTACAACCTCTAACTTATCATTATATTAATTAACCTCGTTGTCACCGTTCTTTTAATCTCATTAGAAATAAACCGATACACCATTTAAACTAACCCTAAATCAACGAGTAAAATAAAAAAAAATGAAGAAAATTGAAATATGTGGTTGAAAATCACAACCATGCACATGTCAATGATTAAACAATAACAACAAAACATGAGCCACATATTCATATTTTCTTGCAAAAATTAAATTTGGCTTTTAGGTATATATTCAGAGTCATAAGTTTATCTGGCAAAGTCCTCATCAGCCCACCATACGACAGCAGTTTTGCTTTATTTAAATAATAATTCATTTAATAATTAAGGAATCTGACCTGTTTATTTATACTAAAAGATAATGTTGTTTTTACTTTTATTTTTAGTATTATTGAATTTACTTTTATTTATTTATTTAGGGTTTTGCTTTTTAGTAGTTGTATGTTTAATTTGTATTTTCTCATCAAACAAGTTTGGTGGATTATAGAAGAGTATCATCCATTAAATGTAAAAAGGGATAAATTGTGATTCTAGTCTCTCTATAATGCTAAAATTTGATATTTAATCTATAATATTATTAGCATGTTCAATTGATACACTTTGACTAGCTCTTGTTAAAACAACCATGTGAAATTTTCTTTAAAATCACCATAAGTGTTTAATTGAGCATGGTTAACTGAATTTTCAGATGACTCTGATTGTGTGATAGAATAAAAATTTTAAAAAAAATTCATACCGTCACTATAATTATAACAACAAACTGTGTTATCAATTGTGAATTACTAAAACATTATAAAAGTAAAAGACCAAAGTAAAGAGATTAAATTTTAAATTTCAATTTAATAAAGGGATTAAAATGAGAATTAGCCCTAAATGCAAGTAAGACAGTTGAAAACTTTGAAAAAATTATAGGGAAATTAGAAAAATAAAAACAAATGTATAGTTAACGGTGGGACCATGCAAATGAAGATAATCTAAAATTGGACGGCTTAGAATAAATGTTAAAAATAATCACATCATAATCAATCACCTTAATCACTATCATCATCATGATGTCGCCTCCTCTATGTTTGCCCCTTATATACACTCCCTCTCCCGCTCACCACTCTTCACCCATTGCTTAAACGAACATTTTCACAGCTTAAAACACAATATGACTAAAGATATTGAGACCACGGCGGAGCAAGGCGGCGGAGCGGAGTTCTCAGCGAAGGACTACCATGACCCACCACCGGCACCGTTGATTGACTTGGAAGAACTCACCAAATGGTCGCTTTATAGGGCGGCGATCGCTGAGTTCATTGCCACCCTTCTTTTCTTGTATGTCACGGTGTTGACTGTGATCGGGTATAAAGTCCAAACCGACCCGATAAAGAATACTAAAGACCCGGATTGTGGTGGTGTTGGTATACTTGGAATTGCTTGGGCTTTTGGTGGCATGATCTTTATCCTTGTTTACTGCACTGCTGGTATCTCTGGTGAGTGTATAATTAAATGCAAACTTTTAGTATAACATTGGGTGAGGAAAACACTGTTGAAACGTGTGAACCCAACAGGAGGACACATCAACCCGGCGGTGACGTTTGGACTGTTCGTGGGGCGGAAGGTGTCACTGATCCGTGCCCTGTTGTACATGGTGGCTCAGTGCTTGGGTGCAATCTGTGGGTGTGGGTTGGTGAAGGCTTTCCAGAAGACTTACTACAATAGCTATGGAGGTGGTGCCAACGAGCTCCAAGATGGGTTCAACAAGGGCACCGGCTTGGGTGCTGAGATCATTGGCACCTTCGTTCTTGTCTACACTGTCTTCTCAGCCACTGATCCCAAGAGGAGTGCAAGGGATTCCCATGTTCCTGTATGTTCCCTTCTCTCTTCTATAAATGAATCAATTTTTATATTTGAGTCAAATTAAGAAATTGAAAGAAAATCAGGGGACCAATTATGATACTACTTTTGTAGATTGTCCATATGTAGACTTTGTTATACACAATCAATTTTCCACTAATTTCCTTAGTATGAACTTTCATGGTTTGCCAACTTGCCATATAAGTCCCTCTTATTATTATTATTTTTTCTCAATTTTCGGATTATAAACATTATGAGTAATTATTTTCTATTTATGCAAAAAATAAAAATAAAAAATATTTAAGGTGTTGGCACCACTTCCCATTGGATTTGCCGTGTTCATGGTTCACCTTGCCACAATCCCTATCACTGGCACTGGCATCAACCCAGCAAGGAGCTTTGGAGCTGCTGTGATTTACAACCAAGAAAAAGCTTGGGATGATCAAGTAAATTTCCTTCTTTTTTTTATTTTATACTTTTCCTAAATATATAAAATTTACCTTTCCATTGAAAAAAAAAATTAAATGAAATTCATGTGGTGTTATTTCAGTGGATATTCTGGGTTGGACCCTTCATTGGTGCTTTCGTTGCAGCCTTTTACCACCAATACATCCTAAGAGCAGCAGCCATTAAAGCCCTTGGATCTTTCAGGAGCAATGCTTAAAAACATTTCACCTTTATTACAATAAGAAAACAATGATGTAATAACAAATGAGGAATGAGTGCAAGTATATGTCTTGTGGGAGGGGTTCCCTTTTGCAGTTTATTTTCTATACCATTGAGAAGGGGGGCCATTGAAATGTAAATAATAAAAGAAAACAAGAATTATGGATAAGGGTGTCTTTTCAATCCCTGTTTGTTTTTAATTTTTGTTGCTTTTTAAATGTATTTTTATATAATTAAGTTGTGTTGTCATCTTTTATCATCTCCATTTCTTTTAATGTTGTTGTATTTTGTATGTGTAATATTATTGTTTTGAGTCTCAACCACTCCCTTTAAATTATCCTTTTTTTTATCTATCCATTTTGTATTGAGTTGCAATTAGCAACTCAAGTTAAGCATGCTTTCAGAATTTTCATCTTGAAAAAAGCTAAATCTAAATGTAAATCCGATGAAGCTGCTGGTTTTCAAATTGAAATGACTTAATCTTCCCTAAACTTTTGATTAATTATGACTTACAATATGGTCAAATTACCGTTCTGGTCCATTTACAGTTAATGTTATTAAATTTGTCATGCTGACATTGATTTTGTGTATGTGTGAAAGGGGGTATTTTTCTTTAAAAATATTTATATCAACATTTTAATTTGAATAATTAACAATTCAAACTAATTAATAACATTATAAAAAAAATATACATTCTAAATTAAAATAAAAAAATTAAATTCCAAATTTGAAGCCAAAACTTGAACTTCGAGTACCCAATTGGAGCACCAATAAATATATTTAACACTTTATTTCAATCCCAACTTTCTAGTTTATCTTTGCCATTATTTTTATAGGTATCTAAAGTTAATTCGTAATAATTGTATTTTACTTGAACTAAGATGAAATTGATAGTTCAATTATCACTTTTGAAAAAAAGAAACTTTAAATATATAAATGGGAAAACGGTGCAATTTAAAGGCCAATTTTTTTAATTAAACCTTAATTTAGGATTAATACAATCTTTTTGAGGTTGGTTACTTTCAATGATACTTTTATTAAGAATATGCTTTTATTTATTCTCTGGGTATTAATCAAAGAGATAAAATATTAAAATTTTGGTTAATTGATTAAGCTAAAACTAATACTACATCTTTAAAGAGATTAGATGAGTGAAATAAGATGATGTATTTGATTCTGTATTGATGTTAACTAATAAATTATTATATAATTTGTTGCTAAGAAGCAAAATTGTTATAAAATAAAAAATAAATGTGTTAGGTCATAAAATTTAGAGTTATTATACATTATCTTTGTCCTTATTTTATGGCCCTTTGGTCAATTTCTAGGGCAAAGTAGGTGGGTGTGAAGCTCTTTGATTATGAACAATTTGGCTTTAAATTACAAAAATTAGATGAGATTTTGCTGTTTTGAAAGCTGCATATGAAAGTGAAATTAATATTATTTATAACCAAAACTTAAGGGTTTTTATTAATTCTATTTCTATAAAAATCATTGGAATTTTTGTTGGTAGATAAAAGAATAAAGCTTTGAGCTAAGATTACAGTAGAATTAATCGCCATCAAACAATGGGTATGTAGCTCAGTGGTTGTCATAATCTAATAAACCCCTCACACTCTCCGGTGGTTCTTCATGAATAATCAAGTGTTCCATTTTGCCTTGGACTTCTTTTGCGATACAGTCTGTCAACCTATTACTCTTTCTTAGTATCGGTTGAAACTTCACTTCCCAATTCTAAAGAAACCAGCCTTGAAGGAGTCTAACTTCACTGTAGATATTATTTGCTGCTAGCCCATTTTGAATAATGGTTACCAACCCAGAATTATCACTCTCGATCTCCACTCTACGTCACCTCTTTGCCCAAGCAAATTTTAAGCCTTCAAGTAATGCTCGAGCTTCAATCTGAAAGATATCCGATAAGCCCATCACCATTTCAAAACCCCCATCCAGTTACCATTCAACTCTCTCACCACTCCACCTATGGCTGCTCTTGATTTAAAAGTCGACACTGAACCATCAACATTCACCTTTATTGGTCCCTGGTTCGAAACTTGCCAATGACCCTTTATCATGGAGTTATACACCCAATTTCCAGCCACTCTTTTAATAAATATAGACCTCGTCTAAGCTCTAGTAGAATTTATGAGCGCATGGTTGTTACTACTCACTTGATTGAAAATAGATTCATTTCGACTCTTCCAAAAAAAACCAAGTTGTAATAGAGAAGAAAGGGGGTCATTCACCATATTGGGATTCAATACTATCTTCATTTCCAATGTTTCAAATAATTCATCGCTCAAGCGGTAATCTAAAAGAGACATCCCATTTGCTTCTCGGGACAATAAATTTCCAAACCAAGCTCTCGAGATAAATTTTTGAAATGGGTAAATGCTTTATATGGATATTTATAAAGATTTTTTCTTATATTAAAAGGATTATATTTTATATTCAATCGACATATTAATTGAGACAGAGCGAGTTGATTTTGGGTCGGATTAATCTAGATCAGGTGAATTTGAGTTTTAAAATGTTCAAATCATTTTGGTTTCAGTCATTTAGCCTTGGAGCATTTTGGGTTCGGCTTTTAGGTTTAAATTACTTTTAAGTACAATTATTTTGATTCCAGGTCCATTCGAATCAAATTAGATTTGAGTTACTCATTTTTATGCTCAAATTAAATTAAACCTACTTAAATTTTAATTTTAAATCAAAATCAACATATCTAATTTTAAATTGAAATGTGTAGGACATAAACTTTATACTTAAATAATTGGCTACTCAGAGCATTCCACAATAACCAAAGATTTCATTAGAGCAAAATCTCAACCAGTAAAATTAGAATAATTTTTGTCATAGCTTAATTAATCAAATTCACCGTTGAGAAAGTATCGTCAATGCACTACTAGAATACATGCATACAAATTTGCTAACTGTGGTTATTATTATTATTCAATTATAATAGGAGTACAAAAACTTATCAATAACGCGATTAACGCAGCTTGAATTCAAGTCATACCTAGTAGGGGTGAGCATTCGATCGAGCTGAGTCGAATCAAGTCAAACTTTTCAAGTTAGTCGAGTTGACGAATCCTATTTTAAAAACTGAACTCAATTTAAAATTTTTTTCAAATCAAATCGAATCGAGTCAAAAAATTTCAAGTCAAATTAACGGATCCTATTATTTATACTCAATATTGCGTTTACATGGACTGATTATTTTTAACTAGTAGATGAAATATAAGATTATTTAACTACATAAATAATATAATGGTTTTGCTTTTAACTTAATGAGTAAATATTTATCAAAAAGAAATCGTTTTGACTTTTCTTATTCAAATTTTCGAATAACTCAAATTGTGTAATTCATATTCAAGTTAAACTGAAAATTTTGATTTTTTATTTGAGTTGGTTCAAATAATCAAATTATTTAATTTGAAATTTAAAATTTTTATCGAGTTTTTCGAATCAAATCGGATTTTCTCACCCCTAACACTTGAAACGAGGAATACCTTAATCACTAGATCGACACATAGGGTTCAACTGTGGTTATTTTATATATATATGATCAGTGTAGGACTTTTAATTTGTTTGGTAAACTACACATATTAATCAATAGAAATCATAAATTAACAAGCCAACCACCAAACAAGTTAAATACTCATATAAAAGAAAGTTAAATTATGTTTTAAGTTTATCTAGTTTTTGTCTATTTACAATTTAGTCATTATATTTTTATTTTCTAGATTTTAAAATTTAAATTCAATTGTTAACATTGTTAAAATTCTTATATTAAATTTACTAGTGTACGTTTTAAAATAAAAAAAAATTATCACTTGATTGCCATGTAATAAAACATTGGAATTAACCCGAACTTAAGAAAATAATTTATTAAAATTTATTATTCTTTTTAAATGTTTTTTATAAATTTATATCAATTCTAATAATTTTTTAATAATTTTAATTTTTAATAATATTTTATGATTTTTATAATTTTTTTCTGATTTTTTTAATCATTTTATGAGAAAATATTAAATAAAACTAGAAGTTGTCACGTGTCACTATTTGATTAGTTCGTCAATTATTTTAGTATTCAATGTAGTTAATAATAAAAATTATTAACAGACGGACTTAATTAATTTTTTACAGTTTTTTAAGTATTTTTTTAAACATATAAGCAGTAAGTAAATTAACATATCTTGAACATGTACATGGACCTAAAGGGGTGCAAATACAAGGGGCTTTTAGGTTTAGCCTCTTTGACTAAGCCAACTTTGAGATAAAAATGTACCCCATGAGAGGAATTAGCCTATTTAACTACTAAATCCACCTTTTCATTTTAAATAATCAAAGGGTTAGTATTCATATATCTACAATCAAATATGTTACATTTAAAGGGAACTACCTGTATAAAGTTCTATCATTGTTCCCTCGAAGATTCAAATCCGGGTGAGTTCTATAGATGAATAGCTCTTAACCACTAAACCAATCAAATTCTCATTTTAAATACTATCATATGATAATATTTATGTCCATTTAATTACAAATTCGATTTTTAAAGTTCTAAATAAGATTGATCTCATAATCATATCATATCGATTTTAGCCTCGAACTTTTACAAATTCAAATTTATTAAATTCAAATTATTTTGGAAACCAATTTTTTGACTTTTTAAATTAACTCCAATTCGAATTTGCTTGTTTTATATCTCTACATATATAGGAATAAAATCTCCAAAACATGCCATCTCATGTCATGTGTGATGTGAGGATGCACATGAATGCCTAAAACATGTGAAGCCCTAAAGGTCCCCATCGGCTGAGAAAACCATGAATCTTGTGGAAATGTCAGAATGAGAAGTTACATCTTCATATTTATATATGTTTTCCTTCTATTAAATTTGTAAATATAAACAATTTAATATTTTTTAATATTTACATTTAATTTTTCATATATATAAATTACACAATTTATAAATAAAAAAAATAACATATTATAAAATTAAAAAAAAAAAAAAGGGTTCGTCCTAATTTTAAACAAGACTAATTCTTTTTGCTCGGATTCATTTCTAAAACAAACAGTTCTATCCAAATCTTCCCAAATATCGTAGGTAACTTCTAATTTAGATAAATAACATTACTCATATGTGTTTTAGGCCCTTTGCTGATCCTTCAAGCTAAGTAAAACCCTCTTATCATTACTTTTTATTTCATGTATTCATATTGTGTGTGTAGAGAAAATCATTCAGAACATTGATTCAAGAAATGATGAGATTAGGGTATGATTTCCTTTCATTTGAATAGCAATGTGAGTGGGATGATAAAATTACAACTGAGTCCACAAAAGGTGTTTGAGAAGGCACTCAATCAGATAGAAACTTGGCTTTGAGAGAAAGTAAATAGAGATTAGAGGTCTAATTCTGCCCCTAATCCTTGTATTTCTTGGAGTTTTGAAATTTAGCCTTGAAATTAAAATCCAATTGATAACAATGTTGATTGACTTCTCTTAAATTTAAATATGTGCTATCGAATGGACTTTAATTTTTTAAATCAGAGCCTTGAATATTAAAATGTTACATGTTCAAGTTTTATGAGAGTCCATTAATGATATCATCAATTCGATTTTAATTTTCATATAAAAAAAGAATAAAGACTATATTTCAAAAGCTCAAAGAATACAGGAATAAGAAGCATGATTAAATCGAGAATAAAAACAAATTAAAGGGACCAAAATTAAATGCCAAGTAACAAGGACGCTTTATAAAAGCCAATTAAAAGGTAACCGAATTTTTTAACCCATCAAAGAGTCAGAAAAAAAATGAGTTCATTTGCTTCTTTCTTGCTTATCTTATCTTCTCTAGCTTTAGTTTCCATTGGCAGAGGTGAAGAAAGAGCTCCCCATGGCATTGCATACGAGAGCCCTATGGCGTTTTCCCCCTCAGCATATGACTTTTTTCATCCCAAAACCCCTTGTGTAGCTTCCACGTGCTCACCATTGCCTGTTGCAGCTCAAGTTGATGGTTCAAAAGCCCTTGCAAGCAAGGTGTCATCAGGGCATGGAGTGGGAGCTGGTAGAGTTGCTGCTGGCATTGTTTTTGGTTTGGCATTTGCAGTGCTTTTGGCAATGGGTGTTTACTATTTGCTCAACACCCGTCGTGTTAATGCGAATCGAGCCAACTCGGTTCAACCTGATGCCTAAATCATTTGCTCTTCAAACATCCAATCCTCTATGTACAATGTAGGCCAAGGCTTGATGGTGATGATGATGATGATGATGTAGGAGTTAGAATTAAGCATTTATGCTATCTTCTTTTTCCTCTGATTTTTGGATTTTTCTGCCATGCTTTAGTTCTGTTTTATGTTTGAAGTTCTTATACATAATTGTATGATAGTGTTTCACAAGTGTTTGATATGATGTTAATCATAGGATGCCTTAACTAACTTTTCCCTTGAAGAGCCACCAACAACTCAAACCTAACCATTTATGCCCATCCACTCCACCCCAATGCTATAGGAAGATGTAAACGCATTTCATGATCACTAGCCAAGTGCCATCACTGTCAGCTCAAGAGGTGTGACAAAATTACTCGATTCACAGTTAAAGCCTATGCCCCATGGTAGTTGTAGCCAGCTAGTTTTTGTTCCCATTCTCAACCCATGCAATTTTTTTTACCCCAATTATCTTTTCAAGTTTTTACTTCTTTTTTTTTTTTTAAAGAGTAGAGAAAATGAATTACTCAAGGTTTAAATTCGGAATAGTGTCAACACAAACCTGAGCAATATGAATTATTTACAAAATCAATTGATATTTTTATTTGAGATAATAAAAAATTTAACTCTCATTGGTTATATATATATTGTAAATTTGACACGGAAATACTAATTAAAATATAAAATTTTTAATAATATTCTACATATTATCTTTCCATTCATTTTTTTTATTTCAAAAATTTCATGATCCCTTCTCGAACCAAACATGAACCTTTCGATTCATTTGGCTCTCACGCTCAATTATTTCTTATTTATTGGGAATTAATTCTCAATATCTTTTTTTTTCTAACGTAATGAGCTTACCCTCTCCCTCTCGTCTCTATTCATATTTCAAAATAAAGAAATTGATTACTAATCCAAGACCAAAATATTCGGAGGATTCTTCTGACCAAAATAGAAAATATATCAAAAAACTAAAAAGTATAATTAAAAAAATAATAAATAAAAAGTTACATTTATTTGGAATTTCTAATTGTACTTAGAATTGTATAATGTATAATTGTAATTTGTCAGCAAAGTTGTTGTTTTTTTCCCCTTCAAATTCAGATAATTCTTCTCCCTTTATACATAAGTCATCGATTTAGTATTGAAAAAAAGGGGCTCAAATCATTTTATCGACACCAATGTTTTATATCCAAAAAAAAATTATTTTGAAAATATTTCTGTACTTAGTAACATGGTAGTAGAAAGAGTATCCTGCTGCATCTGAACTTCAAACGAGTTTGGCCTTAACCATGTTAATATCCCAGATTATTGGTTAATAGAGAATCAAAGTTGATGTACAAATGAATCACGAAATGCTATAGTTCTATAATATGATTTTAAAATTTATTCAAAAATAATCCGCGACATTTTTCGTCCTATATATCACACGTCAACAAATAATTTAAAAAATAAAAAATTATTTAAAGTTCATAAAAACTCAAAAAAAAAAAACATGAAATATATACAAGCTACCATGTTTAAAAAATAAATTTTTGTCAATATTTCTATTAAAAAAAATCTATTTGACTCTTTTAAAAGGATTTATGATCAAATTTCAACTCTTTTTAAAAAAATTAAGGGTCAAATAGAACTTTAAAAAATGACTAAATTGACAAAAATGCAAACGTTTAGGACTAAATTTTTCATTATACCTTTTTATTTTATGATGTAAACAATAATGCACTTCTGATTAGATTTAGATGTTGGATCCCAACTAATCCAACTAGGGATTTACAATTTAATAATAAGAGAAACGCCATGTTATTTGGAAGCATGAATTAGGATAATTTCTTCATAAATATATAATGAAATTTTACACTCTACTTTTAAAAAAAATAAAAATAGAAAAAAAAAACTTAATCAATTAACCAACCAACTTAAATCTTAATCAAACTTAAACCTTAACTGATTTAACCCAACTAAATTAACATCATTCATAAAATACTAATAGAAGAGACTTTGGATTTTACATAAAATATAAGTATAAAAATTAAGAAGAATATATATTAGAGATGGGTTAATCATAACCGACCTAACTTATTTTTTCTGCTCACCCTATGCAAATGCCAGCGGCTTTTAACCAATGAAAATGGTCCCTGCCTCATTGCCTGCTCATTACAACCATGTGCCCAAATTCACCCCACCCCCCGTTCTTGATTACGACGTATCACCAAAATCCCGGAGGGGCAACATTAAATTACCATAGTTATAACCAGTTTAACTGTAAACTGTAGGGTACCCTATCCTTCCAACTGGATAAGTTTCGAAACATCTTTCCCATTGTTCCTCCTACAGACAACAGACAAAACGTGCTCTCTAGTCTAACTCAGACGAACTTGGAGGTGAAAATGTGGTTATTGCACTTACATGTAACTATCGACCAGTTCCATGGGAAAAGCCAAGAACAGCTGTTGTTTTTGCCCCATAGGAACACCCCGGTCCTACTTAAGAACAATTTACGTCAGAGCCAGTTGATTTCGCTCAAGTCTATAAATGACTGCTACACTACCTGTAATTATTATATGTAGGGGAGGATCATAGTACTTTAATGAACTAATCAAGAAAACATCCAAGATTATATAGATCATAACCATTAATCAAACCCTAGAAACAACCTTTCTTAGCATCTAAGAAACTATTTTCAATGGCAGATGTCAAGATTATGTTTGTCTGAGTGCAATGCTTGCAGGTTCTAGCATATGATTATATCCCTAATGGAAATGCAGGAAACCACCCATACGGTAAACATTAGTTTCCTCAAAATTGGTGTCCAAGGATCAGCTTACACATCATCTTCAGCCATTGACTGCTTTCTTGACCTAGAGCATGTAAATCAATTCCTCTTTGAAACCCATTGCTTACTTAGATCAAATAGGGTAAAAGAAAAAGCATACTTATGTCTAAAATATAATTCATGAAGGTTATATTCATCAAAGAAGTTATCAGTGCAAACTGCGAAGCAATGTGTATGGCCTTTTTTTAACACTTCGAAAGATTCTTTCTTGTTTCAATCTAAAAGTTAAATTCATTTCCTCACTTTCTCAAGCATAAGTGTCAATGTTTCAAACTTTCTAATTCAACATAATATCCCCACTAAGAGGACGCTAGATTTCAAGTTCTCTGATTCAGCCGGGCTGTAATGTCCGCATATCAAGAAGGCTAAAGTTACAGCAGCCTCAAAAACATAATAGTGAAGAAAACCTTATCTATATTCCTCCGGCAAGCTATAACCGGTCAGGACTATTTTGTCAGCGAACATCTTTCCGGTCTTAGGCATGACATGCCAGTGCAATGTTAAGTTGAATTTTTTGCCACGGAGATTGTTTCCCTAGATAATGAAAGATCCAAGAAAAGAGACGATTATCCTCCATTGCAAGAAAGCCCTAATCAATTTAGGTAAATATGATGAACAAGCTACTTCATCTGAACGAGCATACCTGATCAACAAAGCGATACTTGTTTGAGGTATGGATCCAAAACTTAGCATGTTCTTTGGCAGGTATAATGGCATCCCAAAGTGAGACCTGTACAACACCATGTCAAAAAAAATCAACTAGTGAACATATTTTCTGCTAAGATCAACATAAACAAAGAATTTTATATGCTAATGACAGTAAGCAGGCCAGAGGATTGACAAGTCAGATACTTAGGGTATTTAACCAGGGAAATTAACCTTTACCTGATTCAAGGAATTCTTTTGGGTTTCGTACTCAGCTGCTACAAAAATGAATATCTGTGATATAGTATTTTAAACCAGCTTAAAAAATGATGATGATGATTACAACAAAGAGCAACTGATTACAAAAGGGAAGCCTAATCAAATCATCACCCCATCAAAATTAGAATTGCTGGGTGACAAATATGAGTTATAGAAATACATGAAAGCAAGAAGGAAAAAGAAGCATCAGAATAGAACCAAAATGAAAAATTTCTTCTATCTCATGTACTGATAATATCCTACTATAATTAAAAGAAGCAAATGCCATAGAGTTCTAACAGAAGAAACCATGAAGATCTAGAAATAGCAAACCTGTTTTGTGTTCCAAGTAAACAATGACTGCAAATCAGCTGATACATTCATCGTTAGGCTGACCTACATAAGTCAAAAGCTTTTACTTAGAATTTACCAACAACAAACAACAATCAAGTAATCAGTGGCGTACAGCTGCAAATAAGATAATAATAACTAAAGGAACATATTACCAAGAAGGGGGGTAGTGGGAAGAGATACACACGATCAAGTAGTTCTCTATCAAACACAATTCAAAAGCCCATGACCGAAAACAACATTACCTCATCATGCCCCTGTGGCTGCTTCTGGAACCAATTAATGTTCATAATCTACAATCACACCAAGCAAAACAAAATAAGAGATTAAAATAAAACACGAAACAGTCCAAAAAGCAATTGCAAAATTTTCGATCTAAAAAGGTATCTAATTATGAATATAAGAGTAGAGATGGACCTTGATCTCTGCAGAGGGAGAGGGACTGTTGAAGTTGTCCGAGAGAGATGTGATGGCGCACATTAGCGCTAGAATAGTCACGGCAAACGTTAGCAAACCATTTAATCTGTACCCAAAAGAATGCATCTTTTCCTCTTCCTTCGCTTTGTTTTAATCCTACTGCTGCTCAAATTTAAGTTCAGTTCCTCTGTTACTAGGATCTAAAGTACAACGATCCAGAGTCAACCTAATAACAAAATTCAGAAAAAGCCAACACCAAAGGCAAAAACCCAACATCAAATCGACTAGGTTTCCATATGATAGTAAAGTCACCCAAGATCAAAATCAACCAAAAAGAAAGCCCAATAAATAAACAGATATAAGAAATTAAAACACCAACTAAAACAATAAAATTTAGAAGAAAAAAAATTATCTAAAAGAAATCACGAGAACGATATTATTGCAATCAAAGCAAAATTTGAAAACTAAAGACAGTAAATAAGAGCATAAAATTATAAATCTGAGCTCTGATTGAACATAATGCAAATTAATCAAACAAAATGATCGAAGGAGATAATAAAATTTTACCTAGAAGTGAAGGGAGAGGAGAGGGAAGATGCAAAGAAAATTAAAACCAGATACGGAAGAATTAAGAAAAGAAGTGGGAAGGGGGTTTCGAAACGGGTTTTACTTTTATTATACTTTGCTGATTTTTACTTTCAAAATAAATTTTGCAGTTATAAATGGTAAACTATACGGATAATAATAATTTTAAACCTCAATATTTATAAATTGTGTTAATATAATCTTGATTCTAAAAAATTTAATCTTTAACATTTACATATTTTGTAATTTGGCTTTTTTTACAATTTTACTTTTCTTTATGACCCTTTCAACTAAAAAGCTAAAAAATAAATTCATCAGATAAATTTAGTTGAAAATATATAAAAAATAGAAACACCCAAAAATCCAAGATAATTATTTTTCATCTTGTTTCATTCTTTTAAAATTAACCCTCAATATAAAAAAAAAAAAACCACAAAAGAAGACGATTTACACAAAGTGTGAATGTTGAGGGTTAATTTTTTTTAGAACTAAGACTAAATTAACATAATTTATAAATGTTGAAAGCTAAAGTAACTATTATGCCAATTTTAAAAATTATTACATATAGCTAACTAATGACCAAAGAATAAATTTACTAATAGTTGGATAATAATTTTGTAACTTTTTATAGTTAAATAACTAAAAAAAATTTATATATCCAGTCGTCACCAAAAAAAAAAAAGAATTTGAACATGTGACCTTAGATAACCCTCTACGCCTTATCTGCTCAACTAGTTCAAAATTTTAATTCCTTTGCACCAAGAAATTTATATTTGTAAATGCATGTTTTCTCGTGTTTTTTTATTGAGTTGTACTATGCTTGATATTTGGATGAATAGAAATTTGATGATTAAATTCTTAATTATTTAATATGCTTAAAATTTGAAATTTGATTAAAAATTGTACGTGAAACTTTTTTATATTGAGTTGAAAGTTTAAATCGTGATATTAAAAATTTGATTAGTAAAGAAAATAGTATAAAATTTGTCATCACATGCTAGATAGAGGACCTAGTAAGTTAGATATAGAAATCTAAGTAAGTAAAGTCCTACTAACCATTGGAGATAGGTGGATTAGGGTGGGTTTGGATGGGTGATTGAGTACGGTGCGGTGCGTCTAGTTTACTTTTTGTCTCACTCTAGAGTATAGCTACAGTATCTAATCTCATTGCTACTGCTGTTTTTACATTAAACGCAGGTAAACGCACTACCCATCCAAATCCACCCTTAGTCACCTATCACTTAAAAGTCTCAAAACTAATCCTAAAATAGAGCTAAGAAATAAATTTTAAAATTATGGCTCAACCTCGTTACCAAATATGAATGGGGTTAACTCTCTAGTAAAGTATTTATTAATCACACGCTAACCACATGACCCATTAAATATTTAATTAAAAAAAACAAAACGTAAAGTCAAGTAGTAGAACACAAATAATTAAACTAAATTTGATACTTTTACATAAATCTCCTAAAAAAATAATTGTTTCAATTATAAAAACTTCGATAATCACTTTATTAGGAATCACCCATTGCCCTTCCTTGATGTCACCTCTTTGACATCGAAACATCTTGTATAACCTCAATTTGCCATGTTGGAAGTTGACTAACTTGTTTAGAAATAACAATCACGTTTTTGTCGTTAAAACTCTCAAATAAATGTAGATTTGAATCAACAAATGTTGGGTATAATAAGTTACATTACACTCTTAAGATGAAAATTTATATTCAAATCTTGAAGATGACATTGTAGGGGGCAACCATAAACCTTAAAAGGAATAGCCTTCATGGCCGTAAAATGAATATGGAAGAAACATTGATTCAACCAAAAATTATAAGTTTGAAAGATTAAAGTTTCAATTGATCTATAAGTCATGTGGTAGCTCTAATGACCCAAACTTGCTAGATTTTTATTGTATGATGTGCACCCTTAGGAAATCGTTCTTTCCACAATTATACTAGCACTAATTCCCCTTTATTTGAATTATTTAAGCTACCTATGCTAATTGGTTCTAGCATATGCTACGTTGTTAAATATAAGGTAAATTACACCAACAGTCACTCAACTTTGGGGTAACTGATAAAACAGTCACCTAGGTTTCATTTCAATCACTCAACTTTCAAAAAGTAACAAAACAGTCCTTTTTGCCGTTTTTCATCACAGATGTCACGGAAAAGTGACGTGGCATGTGACGGTGTCCTTGCTGTCAACCTTAAGTCCAGCTGGCCGGTTACTTACACTTTAACAATTGTAGTAGCACCATTTTAGGGTTAAAAAAAAAGAAAAAGAAAAAGAAAAAGAGGAGGAGAAGAAGAAGGAGAAGAGGAAAAATGCAGATGCCTAAAGTGATTTCGGTATGCTATTGTGGAAACCCAGCCAAATTAAACATGTCTTGGTCCAATGACAACCCAGGTAGGAGGTTTTTTGGGTGTAAGAAATTCGGTAGTGGATTTCGAAATCCATGTTGGTTTTTCAGCTTGTTTGATCTACCATTGACGCCCCGTTCAAGATTTGTGGTGTTGGGTCTTCTGAAAAAAATGAGGACATTGAAGGATGCAAGGAAGAGGGAGAGAAGAACATGGTTATTGCTGCTTGTAATTGTAACTGTTTTGTTGTTTTTAAAAGCTTAAAAATCATCTTATGTTCATTGAAAACCAGCTTATGTTTTGTAATTTTGTTGCTGGTAAATTGTTGCTTATGTTGGTATACATGACTGCTGGCATATTGTTATTTAACATATGTTATACATGGCTGCTGGTATACATGGCTAACCAGCTCATGTTGTTGTTTACAAACACTTGAGAAAGACTTGAAATGGGATATTTCTATTGATTACAAATTGTGTTGGAATATTTTTGTTGCTTAACATATGTTATACATGGCTAACTAGCTCATGTTGTTGTTTACAAATTGCTTAACAGTTGGTATACATGGCTGCCGGCTAGAAGAGATAACAGTTGGTATACAAATTGCTTAACAGTTGCTTAACTCATATATCAAAAAAAGACAACAGATGGAAAAAAAACCTATGCATTTCTCATATATTAAGGCCAAAATGTCAAACTGTTTACAAAAGGAATGAGGGGCAAAATATTACCAACTTTTCCTGCAATTCACCACAATTGAACAGATGTGAATTGTAGGGAAATTTACAAAAAAGTTTAGTGACTATATGCCTAAGTTTATCAACAGTAGTAATCATAGGCAAATTTATAAAAAAATCATCTGCCTAAGTTAATAAATCGAAGAGTGAGCAAATTTACACATTTTCAAAAAGTTAACAAAATGCGATCTGTTCACATCATCATCAATGGTCCATCATGGATGACTCTTGAGTAGAAGGCATCCTCTAACAAAGTGGTTGGTTTTCTCTTGAATGGGAGCTTTTGTCTTTAGGCGACTTGTTGATGAGTTGGGGCGACTGTTGAATTGGGGTACCCTCTTGTTGATTTGGGGTAGCTCTTGTTCTTTGAGTTGGGACACCAACTTTATGTCTTTAACCTACAAGAACATTTGTAATCATCATTTCTTGGTATTAGGTCCGAAGAGAATAGGATACTACCACTTTTACCTATCTCAAAGTCAAAAGACTTCAATTCCATAGTTCATCTGCAAATCAGAAACATCGAATAAACAAGAGTAATAACACTACATATAAATGTAGGCCAATCTCGTCCTTGTAAATCTTGACCAGTGCTTAATAAACTATGGTGAATTACTATACAAGGCTATTTCAAGTCTTAACAATAATCAAATGTAAAGTGATATGTGGATCTAAAACAGATTTGATGAATCCAAGCTTTGTATTCGATGACTACAAAACACTTGATAACTTTTGAGACTACATATATTATTGTAGTGCTAATCGAATATCAAAATGACACTCAACAGCTAGCAATTCAATTCAAAACCACTTATGATTAAATATTCTTGTTTCAAACCTATATCAGATTGCAAATTTCAGTAAAATAGAATGTCTTGGGACAAATAGTTTCCCAAAATTTTTAGAGGCAGGTTCAATTTTAAATGATCTCAACAAAATACCGTTTTAGAAGCAGATGTTGGGGGCATAAATAATGTCAAACCCCCATCAATGCACAGACGATTTCGGAACATTGTTGCTGGGTGAGGAGCAAGATACCTGCAAAGATGTTTTGTATCAGGTTCTCATAACTTCATAGCAAGCGTTTCAATGCAGAACTATGCCTTAACCAATTACTTAGGAATGAAGGAAGATGTAATGACTGCATTGATCAAATCTTCTTTAGAATCAAATTGATCTACCAGTAAACAATGGCAGATATACACAATAACACACCATTTTTGTCATGTACATGGCAGATAATAATAGCCAATAACCAGTACAATATAGCAGCTTGGATACAAACAATGGCAGATATACACAATAAACATCAATTTGATAATGGCATTTATACAATGGCAAATATACACAATAAACATCAATTTGATAATGGCATTCATCCAATGGCAGATATACACAATAAACATCAATTTGATAATGGCATTCATACAATGGCAGATACAAACAATAAACATCAATCAAACAAATAAAACCAAAATCGAAATAACCCTAAATCGAAATCCAAATCGAAATCAAAATCAAATTCTAAATCAAAATAGAGATCGAAATTGAAATCAAAATCAGAATCAGTGAGTGTTTCAAAATTGAAATCAAAGTCGAAATAGAAATCAAAATCAAAATCAGAATCGATATTAAAATTGAAATCGAAATAACCCTAAATCAAAATAACAGCATTGAAATCCAAAAAATTTAAAACTAAATGTAACAACTTACTCGTTAAAGTGGATGTAACAACACTGGTAGCTTTTCTTCTATTGCCCATTGTCATTTAAAATAATAAACATTGAATGGTTTCTGGTTCGTCTTCTTTTCTCCCCAACAAAATAAACAATCGTACCCTAAACCTTATACCCTATCAATCAATTATTGAACCGATTTCTAACCCTAAACCCTTCTTAATCGATTTCCAATTTAGTTTAAACCCTAAAAAACCCCAAATCAATAAGAGAAAATTTCCTAAATCGATTTCCCTTTCCCCCCCCAAATCCCCTAATCTTAATCTGTTTCTAGCCCTAAAACATTAAGCATAACCCTTCAATTTTTTTCCCTTAACCCGCCCTAAACCCTAAACCCATCAACCGTCGCCAACGTGGCAAGTTAACTTGCCACATGAGCTGGTTAACTTGCCACGCCAGCAATCCCATTAACACCCTAACAATAATCATTAATCAGTGACTATTTTGTCACTTTTTTATAACGTTGGTGATTGTTTTGTTACTTTTTGAAAGTTGAGTGACTGAAATGAAACCTAGGTGACTGTTTTGTCAGTTACCCCAAAGTTGGGTGACTGTTGGTGTAATTTACCCTTAAATATAATAGCTACTACACCTCCTCGTGGACCTTTTAGATATGATTCGTAAAAGCTTATCTGCTCTTTGTGGTAATGGAACAAAATCAAGCATATGTTGTGGTTTAAGGCCATATGCCAAGCTTAATGAGAGTTATATTTATAGGTATATAAGCAAATTCATCTTTTGGTATAATTGAATCCTAACTCAAAAAATTTCCCAAAGTTTGATTAAACTACTTTACACACTAGCTTGTTGATGGCATGTGGAAAAATACTTTAAATTCAATCCCTACTTTGTGCCACAAAGTTTTCAAAAAGTGCCTCAAAACTTGACAATTTACGTTTGAACACCATATAGCCACATCAGAGTGTGTTATTTTTTATACACTATCAACTATAAAAAAAAATACAATCATCCCTCGGATGTTCTAAAAAGACCCAACACAAAATCCATACTCAAGTGATACCATGGTGCTTCTATTTTTGGCAATGGAGTATACAACCTAGTGTTTTGAGAATTCTCTTCCCTAAATTAGCAAAGGTAACATTGCCTCACAAATTTGCACACATTGTTGTACATATATGGCCAAAAATAACAACCCATCACCATTTCCATTGTTTTGTCCTTGCCAAAATGCCTTCCAAGACTATTCTCATGAACTTCTCGTGTAATTTGTTCACAAATTACTCTTTTATGATACACAATTAACTATTTTCGAAAAAGGGCAATTTTTTTACAACTTGTGACCATTGTAACTCCCTCACCAACCTAGCAAAAATTGAGTCTATCAAATATTGATTCTTAACTATTTGAATCCAACAACTTAATAACTCATCATATGGATAGGAGTATAGGATCAATTTATTGTTGCTAAACTATCACAACTCTAATTGTAATGGCCTGAATTTTCAATGGTGTCGGAACTGTGATTCGAGGTCACTAAATCCGACAAGTGAGTAGAAAATATTATTAATTGAGTATAAGTTAAATGTGAAGTTAGGAAAATTTTTGAAATAGTAAATAGTGTACTAAAAAAATTAAAATAATTAGAATCGAAAACGAGGTATCGAGACCTCGGAGATTTTTTAATCTAGCCATAAATATTTTATAAATATTTATGGAGTGTTAATAAGTTAGTATTAAAGTTTCGTCAAGAAATTTTAAAGTTCCGATAGTTAATTGACCAAAAAGGACTAAATTGTAACAAATGTAAAATTATGGGAAATGATTAAATAGCTTAAATGATAAAAGAAAGATGGCTTAAAAGGCAAATAGACCCAAGGTCTATTTGGGGTGGACGGCAAGGGCATGAAATCAGCAAGAAAATAAGGAGAATTAAGGGCAAAATTGGAATATTGCAAATTTTACTTAATAAAGCTAGGACTAAAGTGGAATTATCTAGATTTCTATTTATTTTTCTGCATTCTCATCAGCAAAAACACCATAGAAGGGTTTTTTTTAAGCTGGTTTTTCATATTTTTACTGCAATTAAGTTCAATTCTTGATTATTTCTTGAATTTTTTGTGCTTTTGTGACTTTTACAACTAGGTCCACTTGTTGAATTCATTAGTTTTAGATTTTATGAATGAAGTTGGAAGTTTCTATGAATATGTGCTGGAAGTATATGATGATTTAGCATGGAATTGGAGCTTTAAATTGTTTATATGCCAATTTTATTGAAAGAATTGAATAGAAAGTGAATGTTTGGGACCTAATTTTAAAAGAATTTGAAGTTAGGGTTTTATGTGGAAATTCTGAATTTCAATAGTTGTGAAATAACTTATAATGTCTAGGTAAAGTATTAATTTAGAGAAAATTAGCTCAATTGAGGGGTTAATTGAGCAAGGACTGAATTATATGAATTGTGGAATTTGGGACAAAATAGAAATCAACATGTTATACTAAAGCAGTTTTGGACAGCAGCAATTGTCTAACTTTGAAAAATCACCAAAAATGTTAGAAATTGAATTAGAAGTTGAGTGTCTATTTTCATATAAAAGAAACAGCGCAAGTAAAGGAAGTCTACATATTGAGATATTTAAATTTTTGTATGACTGGTTTAGAATAACTTCGTGATCCCCTGTTCTTACTTTAGAAATTCATTAAAAATTGTAAAAAAAAATAATTAGGGGCTTAAATTTATATGTTTAAAATCCTGAATGAGTCTATTTTTAAGAGAAATAAACGGTAACATAATCCGAATTCCGTACAAGGAGATAATTAATTTTTAGTGAAGAAGAGCTGGAATTGTCAGACAGCAGCACAGGGGTAACTTTAAAGAATAAACTGTACTTATTGGCTAAATCAAAAATTCTAAAAATTTTATAGTAAGAAGATATGTGAGTCTAGTTTCAGCTAAATTTTGAATATCTTAATTTGAAGTTCTGTAGCTCAAGATAAAAATAATTTAGCGACTGTGACACGGATGGACAGCTTGAATATCCATATAAGTAAATAGTGAAATTATAGATAATGTTACTTATATGCGGGTTATAAACATTAAGGATGTGAAATAAAGTAAAGGTGAAGTCAATACTAATAAGTGAATGATTTTACAATGATAGATCGAGAACCCGAAGCAAGTCGAGGAAAAGAAAAAGTAGCTGATTAGTCCTTGAATTTTCACAAATTCTGCAAATCGACCCAGGTAAGTTCATATGGCTGAAATTTAATGATTAAAAGTTAATTTTATGAATTATATAATGTACGATGAGATATAATTGTTGATGAATTGAGAATAAAATTGTTGATGAATTGAGAATAAAATTGTTGATGAATTGAGAATAAAATAACAATGCGAAAAATGATTAAATGATCAAATTGAGCGGAACGTCAGATTTGAGTACTTCTGATCAGTGACAAGTGATAAGTAGTAGCTTCAGCTACACTTATCTGATCAGTGACAAATGACAAGTGATAAGTGGTAACTTTAGTTACACCTATCTGATCAGTGACAAGTGACAAGTGATAAGTGGTAGCTTTAGCTACACTTATCTGATCAGTGATAAGTGACAAGTGATAAATGTGATCCGTGTAAGACCGTGGCAGGGCTATGGCTTCGGAAAGTGATAAGTGATCATATGTAAGACCATAGTTATACTATGGCAAAGTGGAAGTGAAGTACTCAATTTTTCGTAACCGTTCTCTAATTTGACTAAGGATGGTAAGTGACAAAAAGGGCCCAAAAGAGTTAAAGTCAATGGATAAATGGTAGTGAGTTTATACAAGAGGCCTCACCAAATTGTGGTTGACAGGTGAACTTAGTAATTGTGTATAATGCATAAGTATATGAATGTTTGGTAAGATTTATATTTTATGCCTATGAACTTACTAAGTTTCTATAAACTTACTTGAGTGTATTTAATGTCTCATGTAGATTGACGTAAAAATATACGGAGGATCGGATCAACACTGAGGATCACACTATTAAGATTACCTCTGGTAGCTTTTGTAAATTTCCTTTTTGATTTATATGTCATGTACATGGTTTGATGATTATATAAATACCAAAACTTGTTTAATGAATATGTATTAAAGTAAAGAGTGATGAATATGCTAAATAGTATAATTATAATAGAAGTATGATTTGGTATCAAATTGATTGAATTGGATTGGATTGGTCGGTTTTAAATTGCAGGAAAGATTGGATATTTATAAAGGGACTATATTGAGTTCATAATAATAATAATAATAATAATTTGTTAAACTTTGGTAATGCCTCATACCCTATTCCGACGACGAATACGAGTAGGGGGTGTTACACTAATAGTTAAAATAGGGCGACAGATATTGAGGTACGAACCAAGTCACTCTCTTGAGATGACATGCATCCCTTGCTAATAATAATCGGTGCAAAGAAAATTTATTATACCTTATCTCCCGAGATGCAATAAGCCAGTCACCCACTATGCATTTTGCTAACCTGCACAAGTTAGAAGGTAAAAGCTTCACCTAATAATTTAGAACTCTTTAAAGGATTTAAGAAGACTTATTTTTATATCTCTTAAAAATAGATGCTTTTCTTATGAATGTATGATTCCTATTTATAAGATAAGACTTAAGCAAAAAAAGTTAACGAAACATTAAATAATTTTTTTTGAATAATTTTAGGTTTTCTTTTTGAACAAACACGATGTTTAGAATTATCTATGGTCCCTTCTCAACCCATAAATAGGAGGATAATGCGTTTCAGCGCACTTGAACTCACGTCCTCCTATATTGATAACAATACCCATATTAATCGAACTAAAACTCAGTATGCAAACATTAAAAAAATTTAAATCTAAATTGAAGGCATTCAAAGAAGAACTTACATCATTAAAATTTCATATTAAAACTTTACCAAATTTTTAAAAAAAAATTCATATGAACTTTTTTTTTTAAAGTAAAATGGTTATAAAATATAGAACGTTTTGTCTTTTATTAAAATATCCCAATAGAAATCTTTCTACTCAAACTTTTCAGCATCCTATCTTTAAAGCCATCTCTAGAACACAGAGTTCGATGTTGGATTTTAATTCTAATCCAATTCTATAAATCAAATAAATAAAAAAATTATTATAAAAAAATAAAATAACATTAATTTAATAATATAATGAAAAATAAAAAGTATTTTTATCTTTTAAAAAAATCAAACTCATATTTATATATAATTATATTAATAATATATAAATTTTTTTATTTTATAAAAAAATAAATTATTTTTCTACTTAATTAATATTTGATTGGCTCGTAACATTAATTATCTCAAACTGTCAAATATTGATTAAGTATAGATAAAATAAAATTCTAAAATTTAACACTTACCCAATCAAATATTTAAATATAAAATAATTTTGTTAATCGAACCAAATTGATCAATGCTCAAAACCTATGTCGATTTTGGTGACTTGAAATTTTAGATTTAGTCACTTCATTTTAATTTGGCATTATTTGATTCTCTTACTTTTATATTATCATTAGCTAGTTCAAATAGTTTTAGCCGTTGCAATATAACGGTTGATTCTGAGTTTTGGTGACCATCTCTACAATATTCAAATTTGTGATTTTTAGTTTTGATGCCTCTGCTATGTTCAAAATTGTTATCTAGTCCATACACTTTAATTTGACATAAATCGATTCTTTTACTTTTATAAGGTCATTAGTTTGTCCAAATAAATTTGATTAGTAACTATTCTAGTTAGAATGCTAACATGATTTTTTCTTAAAACACCATTCTAACACACACAAGAAAATATATTTCATTGATTGAGTCTTAATTCAATTAGCATGAGCATTATTGCCAATGCAATAGGACGTGAGTTTGAGTGCGCTGAAGCACATTATCCTCTTTTTTATGGGTTAAGAAGGGGCCATGGATAATTTTAGGCATGCTGTCAAAATGAGCAAATATAATAAGAACCTATAATGAGATTGTTCAACATATATATTTCAAAATGATGAGTCAGAATTTGTGTTTTTAAGGGGAAAAAAGCCCACGTAAGTATTTTAATCGAAAAAGTTAAAAGTGTAGAGAAATTAAATTATAAAATATAAGGATTAAATCCAAAACAATTTAAACCTAAAGTAAAAATCTGAGATGTGGTTTTATTTATATAAATATATATTGTCATTAAATGTATAATAAAAAGTTAAATATTCGACAACATTTGATTTATTAATTTAATAATTTATATATTACATATTCGGATATTAAATTTATTATTTTGAATTAATTAAAAGTTGACATGAATTTAAGTTAAAGAATGCTTATTATTTTCTTTCCTCTCACTTTTCTTTCCAACTAAACATGCTTAGAATTTATTTTTCTTCCACTTTTCCACCCAACCAAGCATACCCTTAAATTGTACTTAGTACGAAAGAAAGAAAATTAGAAATTTGAAAATTTGAAAGGGTGAAAAACTTGAAGGGTAGAAAATATAAATCTTCTTTCTATCAATATGCTTGGTGGGTAAGATGGAAAAATAGAAAGAAAAAACAATTTTCTTTCCCTCAATTGCTCGATAGAGTTGAAAAGTGAAAGGAAATAAAATAAAACAACTGAAAAATGCATAATTTAAAATAAGATACGCTTCTTTTGAAATGATTGGTTTTTATGCAAAATGATTACCCCTCCTATTTTCTTTTCTTTCGCTTTTCTTTTCAACCAAGTATACTCAAAATTTATTTCTTTCTACTTTTCCACTCCCTGCTTCCATCCCTCCACTTTTCCATTCAACCAAACACACCCTTAATGTTTTATTTTAGTATTAATTTACATGATAACTCACATTTGATATAGGATCCATACTTAACTTGCTCTAAAAAAGATTTATTATTTTAAATTGTTTATTTAGAAAATTGTTGAGCATGCTAATTCACGGGCTAAATTAGCCATGTATGCCAAAAAAAATTTATTGGCTAAATAGGCTGATTTTTTTGAAAATTTAGGGAAATAGATCGTTTTTGGAGAGAGTGTGGGAAAGCACGTCTAATTTTAAGTTGCATTTTCTAAGTTTTTAAATATAATTAATTTTTTTGGTTAAATGGTTAAATGTTAGTAGTTTTGTCATTAAGTCTTAGGTTCGATTTCTCTCTCACTCACATTTTTATTTTTTTGTTTTAATTTTTTTATATTTTTAATTAATCTTTTTAACATATTAACTGTTTTGGTTAAATAGTTAAATAATAATTTTATCTTTGAGACTCAGGTTCAATTCCCCTATTCTAAACACATTTATAATTTTTATTTCATGTATTTTTAATTAATAAATATATCATTTTCAATTTTTTATTTTTAATAATATTTTTAATTAATAACCCTTCTATTCATAAAATAAAATAATAAATATGTAATTATGTAATAAAAATATATATTTTACATATATCATTAAAAATATTTGAAATTAATAACTCCTTTATATATAATATAAACATTAACTAATTTTTTTGATATATTTTTCTTTATATATAGTATTTATATGTCAAATATTTATTTTCTCTACATAGATTATGGGTATGGTGATTTTTAATATTATAAAATGAAATAATTATTTCAAATACAATTATTATTATATGTAAAATATTTCAAATATCATTATTTTTTCATCTACATTGTGGGTATGATATTTTAAATATTTTTATATTTGAAATATTTCAATTAATTATTTCAAAATTTATTATGCTTATATGTGAAATATTTTAAATACACACACAAAAATATATGTAACAGCTAGATTTTGGTCTAGTCGAAACAGTGGTTTTGAGACCACAAATTCGACGCAGTAAAATTTATTTTTATTATATTTTTATGGCCTACAGTTTTGTGGAATGATTTCATGAAAATTTCATTCGAAAATTTTCATGTTTGGGCACTCAATTTAGTTAGAAGGACTAAATTGCAAAAAAAGTGCAAAATGTGTGTTCTAGAAGCTAGAGGTGTCTAATTGCTATGAAACTTTAAATTGAAGGTCCTTATATGGTAATTAGACCATTGGTTAAGTTAGTGGACAAAAATGGACTTGAAGTAAGAGAATTTTTATGTTTTAAGTTAGGGGCATTTTTGTCATTTGGCTCATTAAATTAAAAGCCAATTTTTGCTCATCTTCCACCCCTTGGCCGAAAATTTTAAGAGGAAGACATAGCTAGGGTTTTTCAAGCTTCCAAGCTCGATTGTAAGTCCGTTCTAGCCCCGTTTTTAATGATTTTTATGTTTTTGAGATCCTTGTAACTCAATCTACCTATTTTTAGTACTAATTTGAAGTATGATTAATGTATAGAGTTTGAACCATGTTATATATTTGTGTATTTTGATGTTTAATGGTAGATTATACAAATTTGAGGTTGGATAAACAACTTTTGCTAAGTGATTTTCGGTAAAAATGTCAAAAATGACCTATGTGTAAAAGTTATAAAATATGTAGTCAAAGTGTGATGTAATGAAAAATGTGGTCTGGTATGGGCATAAAAATAGTTCAGCTAGGCTTGTGTATTAAAGAAATTGAACATATTTCATTTTACGAGACTAGGGACTAAAATGTAAAATGTCAAAAGTTTTGGGGCAAAAATGTAATTTTTACATAATATGATTTTTGGGCTGAATTGAATAATGTGATGATTGAATGAGTTAAATTTGTTATTATAGATTAAGAAAAGTGAGGTATGGACCTAGACAGAGGGAAAAACAAAGTAATTGACAATTAGGTCAAATTCTACTATTTTTGTACCGAGGTAAGTTCGTATGTAAATAATGCAATGTTACATTTGTATTTTCATGTTTTGATATTGCATGAAATGTATGATTGATTCTATGAGCATATTCGACAAAGTTCCGGCAAGAGAGAAATCCCGGTTGAACCTTAGGAATAGATTAGGATACAAGTGATATGTCACTAGGAACCCATGTGATTATGTGATTTATGTGTCCCGGGTGCTGCAACTGTACGTCCTACCGGTGGCTGGATATACTGACATATATTGCAGATACCTGATAGCTTGTGTGAGTAGCACCGCGTGGCTACGTCTCGATTGACAGCTTGTGTAAGCAGGCTCGAGGATAGCCCGAGAGCGAGCTTATATGTGATATGAGATTTGTGGTAACATTGGCTACATATGTGGCACTTATGTGCAAAGATTTTTGTGTATCCGATAGTATTCCAAGTGGTTCAACGGGTATGACAAAGACGAGAAAGTTTGTAATTATGTTATGAGTTGGTACAGGTATGTACGAAAAACTCAAAGGAAATGAATTCGGTATATGATGAACTATTGGTAAGAATGTGAATGAGTATGTTATGTGCATAAAGTTTTAATGACATTTAGGTTGATATACGAATGTTACTTATATGACAATTGTATGGTTAATATTGTTTATTTTTTGCACATGAGCTTACTAAGCTATAAAGCTTACTCCATTTTCTTTCCCTTTCCTTATAGTGTCTCCAAGCTAGCTCGGGATTGGAGTCCGTCGGAGATCCACTCACACTATCAACAATTATTTTGGGTACCAATGAATTTAGCATTTTGAGTTATGGCATGTATAGGGGACTTGGTCATTTTGTTATGTGTTATAATTGATTTGGCCAAATGTGTTTGCTTATATTGGTTGAGGGTTCATTTTATATAAGGCCATTGAAAATTGGCTACAATTGGTATGAGCAAGTTATATGATGATGCATGTGAGAATTTACATGATTTGAGTTGATAAACATGTGATGTTTGTGTATGATAGATGATAGCATGTGAATGATGTGTTGATGTCTTATTGTGGCTAATTTTGGTTGTATGTAAATATGCTTGGATTGGTGCCATATGATGTTGTGTATGTATATACAAGTAAGGGTGGCGAAATGGCTTGGTAAATAGCCTTATTATTGTCCACACGGGTAGACACACGGCCTGCCCCACGGGCATGTGTTTCGGCCGTGTGTCCCTTGCACCCTAATTGTTATAAAACAAAATGTCCAGAATTGAGCACACGGGCAGAGACATGGGCATGTGTCTCGGCCGTGTGAAGTCTGCACCTATTTTATGAAAAATTATGGAAATTAAATCGACCACACGGCCTAGCATACGAGCATGTGGCACGGCCGTGTGGCACAAGTCAGAGAGCACCCTATTTTGAACACGGCCTGTAGCATGGGTGTGTCTAAGGGCCACACGGGCGTGTGAGCCCTGTAACATGAAAATTTTTCTGAAGTTCTCGGTTTAGTCTCGAACCACTTCCAAAGCATGTATTGAGCCTCGTAGGCTCGTTTTAAGGACGATATGAATGTGTATGAAAATTTTTTAATTTGGATGGAAATTTATGACTTGGAAATGTATGTTTGCTTGTGTTTATATCTGGTAATGCCTCGTACCCTGTTCCGACTTTGAATACGGGTAAGGGGTGTTTCAATATACAATACTAAAATTTATTGCACTCATGATATGGATTGAAAAATAAATGTTACACATATAAAAATCATATTTACTAATAATAATATTTTTAATAATCATTTGATTTTACGAATAAAAGAGTTATTAATTCAAAAATTGAAAATAATATATTAATTAATAAAAAAGCTTGAAAAAACATGAAATGTGCTTAGAAAAGGGGCATTATACCTGGATCTTAACAATATGAAATTATTATTATTTAACTAAATAAGCTAATATATTAAAAACATTAATTAAAAATATAAAAAGCTTAAAACAAAATAGAATATATAAATGTGAGTGAGAAAAAAATCGAATTTGAGACTCAAAGAAAAAAGTATCTAGCGTTTTTCTACTCTCTCTAAAAATAACTTATTTTTATAAATTTTAAAAAAATCTAACTATTTAACCAACAATATATTTTTTTTTACAGTTAATTTAGCGAAATCTACTCATTAGCAAAGGAAAATGATGAATTAAATTAATCTTGTCCGAAGCCCGACTGAAAGACGAAAACGACGTCGTTGGATTGAGTTGTTGACCTTCTTGCTCAGCTTGACTTCCATCTTCTATTTCCTTCCACACTATAAACCCTACTCAGATCAGAGATCTCGTCATTCTCAGTTTTCTCTACCATCTCCGATCTCTTCTCGAAATGGCGTCGTTTCGGTTCTTCATAGCTATCTCCCTCGTTTCTCTCATCCTCATTTCGACGCTCACTCCTTCAATCTCCAAGACCGCCAAAAACGACGACGTCGAGCTCGACGACGACGAGGATCTCCGTTTTCTCGAAGAAACGGAGGGAAAAAAAGACGCCGCTCCTTCTCACTCCCACTTCAACTTAGAAGACGACGGCGACGACGAGTACCCCGACCTGGACGACGAGGACTTCGGGAACTACCACGATTTCGATGACTCCGATTCGGATCCGTACAAGGAACCCGAAGTCGACGACAAGGACGTCGTCGTTTTGAAGGAAGGGAACTTCAGTGATTTCATTGAGAAAAACAAGTTCGTGATGGTTGAGTTCTACGCGCCGTGGTGTGGCCATTGCCAGGCGTTGGCTCCGGAGTACGCTGCGGCGGCGACGGAATTGAAGGGAGAAGAAGTGGTGTTGGCCAAGGTGGACGCCACGGAGGAGAATGAGCTGGCGCAAGAGTATGATGTGCAGGGTTTCCCTACTGTTTACTTCTTTGTTGATGGAGAGCATAAGCCTTACCCTGGTGCTAGAAATAAGTAAGTTTTGATTAGGATTATGGGTTTTCGATTATCTATTGAATTCACGATTTGATTTTAGCCAAATCATGGTAAAAATGTAGAAACTAGAATGTACCGTCTTTGTTTAATTGAAGATTTAATCATTGACAATTCAGGGAGGCCATAGTGACCTGGATCAAGAAGAAGATAGGGCCTGGTATTTCCAACATTACCACCATCGACGAGGCTGAACGCATATTGACCTCAGAATCTAAAGTTGCTTTGGGTTACTTGAACTCTTTGGTGGTATGATTTACCTTGCTCTGGTTATATTTCTGTAGTAAACTATAGTTACTTGTTAGATTAGGGTGGCTTGTTGTTTAATCAACATATTTGGAATTGTCATTAGGGGTGGCTTGATGCTCGATCTCCATTTATTAATATACCCCTTTCTCAAATGATGTTGTAATTCGGATTCGGCTTGTTCTAATGATGACAGGGTCCTGAGAGTGAGGAGATTGCTGCCGCATCACGACTCCAAGATGATGTCAGCTTCTATCAAACTGTGAATCCCGATGTTGCGAAGCTTTTCCACCTAGATCCTCAAGTTAAACGCCCTGCATTGGTCTTAGTTAAAAAGGAGGCTGAAAAAATAAGCTACTTTGGTTAGTTTCTAGACAGATACAATATTGATTGGAATCTTGATCCAACTTCATAGGGGAAGTTTTATACCCAATTGTTTTGTCTTGCAGATGGCCAGTTTGTTAAGACTGCGATATCCGAGTTTGTATTTTCCAACAAGCTTCCTTTGATTACAATATTTACTAGGGAAAGTGCTCCTTCAATTTTTGAAAGCGATATTAAGAAACAGGTATTCGTGTTATAACATTTTCTCCTATTTATGAACTTTTGAATTATACATGCCTTGGATTTAGTTTATTTGACACTTCAAACGTTGTTCTTGAAGATTTTGATGTTTGCTGCATCAAACATTTCTGAGAAGTATTTACCATCATTCCAAGAAGCAGCGAAATCTTTCAAGGGAAAGGTAACATTAAATCATCTAGGTTGAATAAAAGTACTCTTCAGTATTTGTTTGTGTTGATTTTAATAAACTATTGGCTTATGCGATTTCCAAAAACTTCATTTCTCTCTAGTCCTGTAGATGGTAGTAACATCTTACTAATTTGTGTCTTGTATGTCTATTTGCAGCTTATCTTTGTTTATGTGCAAGTGGATAATGAAGATTTTGGAAGACCTGTTGCAGATTATTTTGGTGTTAGTGGAGACGGTCCCAAAGTATGTCCCCCTTACCCTTTATGGTCTTTTACCCCTAGAAAGTTCAATTTTTTTGGATGGAAGATGTGGGAATGGGTGAAATTTTGTTGTATACCCCATTTGCAATGAGTTTGATGTTCACCATGGTGTTATTTTATCACACAGCTCCTTGCATACACTGGAAATGACGATGCTAGGAAGTTCGTCTTTGATGGAGAAGTGACCTTGGATAAAATTAAGGTGGTCTCTCTCTCCATGTCTCACCATATTTGGATTTATCCTACTCTCCTTAATGTGATTGGTTGACAATACTTACTCTTCAAATCAACTTGTAAGCAGTAATAGTTTGACTTAACTTTAGAGGGTTCTACCTTTGTGTAGGCTTTTGGGGAAGATTTTTTAGAAGACAGGCTTAAACCTTTCTACAAGTCGGATCCAATTCCTGAAACAGTAAGTATCTTCTTTTCACATTATTGAGTTTCTCATCGTTGATTGTAATCTAACTTCCATTTTTCCTTTTCCCCCCTGAATTTCTATTTGACACAGAACGATGGGGATGTGAAAGTAGTGGTTGGCAATAACTTTGATGAAATCGTACTAGATGAGTCAAAGGATGTCCTTCTTGAGGTATTGCTGTAAGAAACAAAAAAAGCTTAATTTTATCTTTCTTTAAATGCACTCATTCTGTTAATTGCACTGAACACCAGATCTATGCACCTTGGTGTGGCCATTGCCAAGCACTTGAGCCGACATACAACAAGCTTGCCAAACATCTCCGTGGCATTGACTCTTTGGTTATTGCTAAAATGGATGGTACAACAAATGAACATCCTAGGGCAAAGGTAAAAATTAACTCAAATCCGCACTTCAATTCGTTGTTAAGCTCATGATCCTATTCAATTCCTATTTTGCACTTGAGCTTGAGTGGAACTTCTCTTATTTTTTGGCAGTCCGATGGGTTCCCGACAATTCTGTTCTTCCCGGCAGGAAACAAGAGTTTTGATCCCGTAAGTACTATATGATATTCTGCTTACATCATCCTTCCTATGAAATATTTTTGGACAAATTATGGTTTTGGTCTCTCTATTATGCTTAAATTTGGAATTTAATCCTTAGCACTTTAATTTGGTATAATTTGGTCATTCTACTTAATGTCATTAGTTAGTCAAAGTAGCTAACATCTTTAACTATTCCGATAAAAGCCCGACATGGCCGATTAAGTCTTAGCTTGATCGGTATGAGCATTGTTGTTAATGTAGGAAGACTTGGGTTCGAGTGTGTTGAAGCGCATTATCCTCCTATTTATGGGTCTATTTATGGGTTGTGGAGGGATTATGGATAGTTCTAGATATTGTGTCAAAAAAGAGCTGATATAATTAGAACATATAATGAGATTGTTAGAAAAAAAAACTGACATGGAATTTTTCTTAAAAATACTCTTAGCTGATATGCATTTTTTGTGTGTATTTTTTAATTTCAGTCAGTATTTGAAGGGTATCAGCTATTTGAGCTAACTAATAACATTATAAATGGAGATGGATTAAATTATCCCAAATTAAAGTATAGTTTGCGTATATTCATCTGTTTCTCTTTGTAAAAAGATTGAATGAGAAAATGTGTGAAATACTGGGCATTGACAGATAACTGTGGACACTGATCGAACTGTGGTGGCATTTTATAAGTTCCTAAAGAAACATGCATCTATCCCGTTCAAGCTCCAAAAACCAGTGTCAGCACCCAAAGCTGAAGCAGCATCAACCCCAGAAACAAAGGGTGAGGAGTTGAAGGAGAGTGATAAGGGCAGCAATGGTGATTTGAAGGATGAGTTGTGATCTCACAGTGAGGTTATATTATATGAATAGATAGTAAAGAATAGTGAGTAGAAAAGAGGAATCCGAAAATTGTGAGGGTTCCTAGTGTTTGATGTATGAGTTTTTTTTTTTTTTTCTTAGAGGACAGGAATTGGCTTTTTAGACATTGAAGAATAAATGGCCCATTGTTCTCATTCTATCATGCCACCTCATCTAAACATCCTCTTTCCTTCACTTGTACCTATTAATTTTGATTCCACATTGCATTCGGGGGCACAATTACTTTTCAATACCGTAAGTAATGTAATGCTAAAAACTTCACTTTTGATTGTGAAAATTAAATTATTTTTATTGTTTTCAACTAATTAATGACTCTTTTAATACAAAAATACTTTTATCATAAGAAAATTATGTATTAAACATATTTTCATTATTGAAAACAATTTTTTGTTTTTATTTCTCATATGTGTTTTTTAATTTTTTTTTAAAATAATAAATCAAATCAAAATTTTAAAATGAGAATAGATAATATTTTCCAAAGCCAAACGAAATTTAAGATTTAAGTTTTTTTTTTTTCTTTTGAAATGATATTATCGAAATACAGCTATTTATATTATTTAAAGTTTTAAATTAATTTATATTGTTACATTAAATTATTTGGTGCATTACCATTTATTTTACAAATAATTTATATTTATTATTTAAAATATATATTTCATATATCATTATATGAAATAATTTAAAATCTAATTTTTTTTAGTTTTTAATATCATATCTAAAATTAACATTATAATTGTTAACTGCAATCCTAAAACTTGAAATTACAAATCAATACTTTTTCACTTACATTTTTAAGTCATCCTTAAATTAGTACTTTTCAATTGCAATAAACAACACTAAATTAACTCTTAAATAAAAAAATGATTTAAACTCAATGTTAGTAATGAATCTAAACTTAAAATTATTCGAATTTCAAATAACCCAAACAAATAACTTATAATAACTCAAATTAAGTGTGAAATTTGAATGATAAAATCCAAAATGGTCTCAAATTAAAAATATTTCGATTCAAAAAATCTATCAGACAAATCTGAACGCAAACAATCCAAACATAAAATACTTTAAACCCAAATCATCAAACTTAAAATAATAAACCCAAAATAAATAAATTTTTTAAATATAAATTAATCCAACTTAAAATCAACTTCATTCCTCCCATTATTTGTATCAGTTCACCTTTACAAGCAATACAAGCAATGAGAAATGGGATATTTGGTGGGGAGGCTGAAGAGCATGTGAAATCATGTGCCTTGGTCCATGAGACTCGGAGTTCACCGAAGATCGTGTTCCCTATTACCCGCCGCTGTAATTTGACCTTCATAAATTGAGTCGGTGGGGGTCTAAATGTAATCCTCAACGGGTCCAACAAGTTCAACTACTAATTCATTCACCAGTTGCCCAATGAAATTTTGAGTTTTATTAGGCGTAAATATTATGTCTGAATTCTCTTTTTAATTATTTCAGATTTATGATTTTCCTTTTCAAATTTATTTCAATTTTCAATTTATTATGCTTAAGTTGTCTCTAATTTTAATTAATCCAACATATATTATTTATGGTGTGTCGAGGTTTGAAAAAAATTACAACAGTTTTATTTCTTTTCCTACTTTGTTCTTGGTGTTTCCTCTCACCAATAAATTAATAATCTTTTTAAACTTTTTTTAATTTGGTATTAGTGTTTGTCGAGTGTCTAATTCATCAAAAATAAAAATTCTACAACTAAAACAAAATTATAATTCATTCGATTAAGCAAATAGGATCAATCTTACATAAATTGATCATTTTATCAATAATTTTGTACCCCGGACTTTTACAGTTTTGTAGAACACAAAAAAGGGAATCAAATCAAAATACAGATACAGCTTTAAGCAAAAGCATGAGAACTCTAGCCTCTAACACGACTTTGGTTTCGGTTTTGATTTGATCGTAAATAATAGATCTAATCACGAATTATGCATCCTATGAATCGGTTATAACGATCTAGTAACATCCTTAAACTTCTTCATAGTGATCAATTAACTACCTCAAACCTCTTCTTAGTGGAAGAGCCCGACAATTTGCTCTTGCTCCCACAGTTCAATTATTTGACAAGAACAAAAAAAATTCGACTTAAATCAACTATCTCAATTACATGAATAATTTAAACTAAATCGCTAGTTTCCTTAACATTATTTAAATACATCTAATTAAATCACGCAAATTTATTTTTTAGTAAAATAAATAACAATTACTATCTATTATTCTCAGCCTTGTTCCTAATTCACTTTGATAAAATTAAATATTTATTTAACTAAATAAAAATAAAAGATACGAGTATAATCCATTTTTAATGTGTGAAAATTATAAGTTAAATCTGCTATTAATTTTTGTATTATGTATAAGAATACGGATTTAGTTTTTATATTTTTTTGAATTTTAAAATTTTAATCTTAATCCAATCAGTACCAATAAAATCGATTAGGTGAAATTATATTATTAATTTTGTACTATTTGTAAGTTGTGGATTTAGTTTTATTCTCCAATTTGATTAGTTTTTAGTCCCTACATTTTTTAAAATTTGAAATTTCAATCATGACTAATACAATAGTAGTTAAATCTATTAACAATTTAACATGGTAATTTTATGAGTATTATGTGAAAATAACAAGCTGATACAACATTACACATGTGATAATATGTTACTTGTATAAAATTTTGGAAATAACATAATTTAACTTAATAAATTTAACAGCTACTCTTTGGGTTATTATTGAAATTTCAAAATTCTAAAAGTACAATAACTAAAATGATCGACTTAAAATACAAGGATTAAATCTGCAACTTAAACATGGTACAAAGATTAATAGCGGAATTTATCAAAATTATATAAATTTATATTACTCCTAACTCAAAAATGACACAAACACAAACATGATACGAAAAATAAAACGAATATATACACTATAGATTGTGTCATACCCATTACATGGGTGAAAGAAAAACTTAATAATAAATTATATTTATAAAAAAATATTTATCAATTGAATCATAAGTGTCTATTGAGTTTTAGCTCAATTGACATCGATATTATTGTCAGTATAGGAAGACGTCGGTTTGAGCACGCTGAAAAGCGTTTTATCCTTCCATTTAAAGATTGAAGAGGGGTTATGGGTGGAGAATGGTAAAGTATTTATCAATAAACCTCTTTTAGGCTCAATTTCAATCTTTAGACATTTTTTTAATTGTTTAATTTAAACATTTTATATAAAAATAAGTTTTTTATCGAATTAGTATCGAGCTCACTCGTGACATAAATTCAGTAAAACACATTATATATTTTATAAACATAAAACAAGAACACAACAAAACTATGCTAACCATGAAATAACTTGAGACATGAAATAAGAAATTAAAATAATTTAAACAAATAATTTCGTGAAAAATCACATAAACACGATATTTTAAATACATGAAAAAAATAATAAAAAAAACACACAATTAACTTCCTATATATTTATGATTTCATTTTTAGACCATCTTAGACGTTATTAACCTTTGCAGTTTTATGAAAATAAAGATATCAAATTAAGCTAAATTAAAGTGAAGAGAATAAATATTAGATTTCAACATAGTAGGGGGATTAAAATCACAATTAAACCAAATGATACTTGTTTTGTCTGTCTTTAATCTCTCATTAATTGCCCATATGCTCCCTTTACTTGATCATTAAGTCCCTTAAATCTCTCATCAAAGCCGTCTCTTTTAATTCATTGTTTGGCTCCGTTCGTTCGCTCTCAACTTTCCGTTCAACGTGTATTCAAATTTGCACATTTTCATTTTCACCCCTAAATTCCCGTTCCACTATATCTACCCCGTTTTCGTCCCATTTTTTCCTTAAATTCTCCCCATCTTCAAATTCTCTCTAATTTTCAACTGCTTTTTTTTTTTCCTTTTTCAGATTGGTGAAATGGCTAAAGTCGGATTTTGTCTTACCTTTGTTTTGTTCATTGTTGCTGAACTCACTTCTGCTGCTGAACCGCCGGCGCCTGCGCCGTCATTCGGTGCAGACTTACCGCAACTCGCTCCTACTCCGGTGACTGGATCTCCCGACTCCGCGCCATATATTTCACCGGTAATGGATGCTTCGCCACCGGCACCAATGGGGCCATCTCCATCAGATCTGGCGCCAGGAAACTTGCCCGCGAGTTCTCCCGCTCCTTCACCGGTCGATGCCAGCGATATCAACCACAGCGACATCAACGCAGAAGGAAGCGAAGAGAAGAGCGGCGGTGATGGAGGAATGAGCGGCGGAAAAAAGGCGGGAATCGTGTTTGGCGTAGTGGCGGCAGCGTGTTTGGTTGGCTTCGGTGGATTGGTTTACAAGAAGAGACAAGAGAATATCAGGCGATCACAGTACGGATACGCCGCCAGGAGCGAATTTCTGTGAAGAAGATGATGAACAGTACAAAGGTTTATCATTCAAATATATTACTAGCATTTGATTTTGATTTGATATTTATTTTTTATTCTTTATAAAGAGATTTAAACTATTTTTGCATGAGATTAAAGATTATCGTAGCAGAAATTTTCAGTGAGTCCCATACTGTTGTATTTCCATTACAATTATCATCTCTCAACGATGTCCGTTTGTTTTACTACTAAAATCTGTAGTTATTAATATAATTAAATTTTTGAAAAAAAAAAACCGAACAGTTATTAAATTACGTTTTCAAAGTTTTTTTTTTTATATAATTTAAATTATTTTTAGAAAACAATAGCTAAAAATGATTTAAATTATAAAAGAAAGAAAACCTTTGAAAACGTTGTTTCACAATTTTAATTATATAAGTAATTTAATTAAATTAGAGAAAGTTATTAGATATGTTTGAGTTTATAATAATGAGGATGTCACGTTATTTTATTGATGCTTAAAAATTATAGATTTTATGATTTCTTTTTATCTATATACTAGATTAGATTATTAGAGGTGGTCATGGGTTCGGCTAGACTTTAATATAATTTTAGGCTTGTTTTTTAAGCTTCGGCTTGGCCCAAAAAATGAGCTTAAAATCCAAGTTTGATTCGGATAAAAATGTTAAAACTTTAGTCCGGTCTGGTTCGGTATGATTAAATTTTTTTTAATATTAGTCTTTTTATATCAAATAAATTTAAAAAATATAATATATCATATATACTAAAAATACTAAAATAAATGTTTCCCAATAAATTGAAAATAAATAAATAAAAAGTATAACTTAGCAATCAAATGCCTCTAAAATAGTAGTAAATTTAACAATAAAACAAGAAATTATACAATATCCAACAATAACAACAAAATAGTAACAATATAATAACAAAATGAGTACAAAACAGTGGCAAAACAACACCTAAATAGTGAAAACAGCAGCAAGTTTGTCGAAGGTGTTAATGTGTTAACAGCAATTTGGAAGAAAATTCTTGAAGTCCTTAATAGTGATAACGCTAGTGATTTTTTTAATATTGTATACACGGTTTAAAGTTTTTTAGTCTTTTCATCGTAAAAAAAAATCAGTTCTATAACAAACTAGATTATTATAGTGAAATATAAAGAGTAGCTGTTATAGATAAGACTGACTGTATTAAGTATTAAAAATTATCAAATTAGAAAACATAAATTAATAAGATAATTTGAGATTTAATTTTTTATATTACAATTTTCATTTTTTATTTTAAAATTAAAATTTTAATTAGTAAATAATATCTCATACAAATCCTATCTTACCTCCCAATATATTTAGGAAAAAAAAACTTAACTAAACCCAAATTAGACATTCTAAGCCGAGCAAATTTCTCTCGACCATTCAACAAGTCTACTTCAACCATAAATTTTCCTTCGCTTCTTCGCTATCTAAACTCTAAAAAAATGCATTTTACAGCCTTGGGAAACAAGAAACCGCAATAAAACAATGCAAAATTGCAACCATGTATTTTCATTATATACCCCTTTCCATTTTGGCCTAAATGAAATCTGGATAAATTTCATAATGTAGTGTTGGAGAACCTACGATCAATTCAGCTCCCAACGAACAGTTTCTGTATTTTGCCAGTTTACGTTATTAGGATCCGTCCGAGGCGAATTAACAGCTCTAGGGGATTGGACCGGAGCTCGAGTTATCACTTGTGAACTATGCTGTTGCTGCTCTAACCCAGCCCGCTGCCATCTTCTTCTACATCGTTGGATCTCAACGATGATGGAACTCCCACTCATTGTGACACCAAACCCGGAAAACGTTGCGAGGAGAATTGATAGTATTGCTTGTACCTTCACCTGCATGCCGCAGAACATTATGAATGAAATGGCTTTACGAATCAACCATGTCTAGAATGTCCCATTTTGGGTGCAAGAAGGAAGCTATAGAGCCAAGAGTATGCGGTCTAATCACCATTGCATTGAACCCGAAGCTTAACTCATTTCATTCATGCAGCCACCCATAAAAGGTCACATTCCGGAAAAGATTTCATTGATATTCCGGAAAGAGGAATGTCCTTTAATACAAGATAGACACTTACCTGCGAATAAAATATATGAGCAAAGATGACCACCAAAACAAATTGAATCGATGCGTAAATCCAGACAAATCTTCGCGTAGCTGAATACAAAGATTCGAGTAGTTTTAAGTCAGAAAATCTTAAGAGAACAGTGTGCCGTAATTTCTTATCAACTTTTGAACTTCCTATAAAATTCAGAGTTTTGACAGTCAATGGTATACCCACGTTTCCCAGCCTAGTCTACTATGGCTTCCTGATTGACATCAAGTGTCAGCATTGTGTGCAAGCATGTATGTGTGTTAAGTTAGAATCTAACTTCTAACCTACAAAATACAACGGTGAAACATGAAACGAGAGTTATAAACAAAAACTTAGACCAATTGGTGACGATCATACTCTGTTTCGGGTGGATGGACACAAAAACATGTTAAACTGGACATTGGCAATAGTAACTTATAGGTCAAGTATGTTTGCGAGCCTACCCATTGTTGATGAAGTCATGGATGAAAGGACGCCTATCACACAGGCGAATGGAAGAGATATAGCAATTGCACCTATGCCCATTTTAACAACCTGCAGGCAAACGAATAATATGTCGACAGTATAAAGTAGTGAAATTGGGGAAATGTACAAATGAGAAACTGCTTATCCTACCAGAAGCTGCTCAAGGAAACAAAAATATGAAAGCATGCTGAGGAAAACAAGAATAGGGACCTCATGCCAAACCCTGCAAACATCTAACTGAAATTGTTACTTTCCTCTTTGTCACTTATTGAGCTCACGATAAAGAAGAATAAGAAAATATAGTAATACACTGCAACAATGAAACAGGCGAGGGACAAAGCAAGTTCGTAAAACACCCTTCCTCGTTTCAAACTTTACTATGAAGAAGTGCATAACATACTAGATGTGATATTATTCATGTGTATTGCATCTCTCTACCAACACTGAAAATAACTTCCAACGAATGATCTAATCAATGGTCGAGACATATATACTAGAGTCTAGAGGTATATGTATATAAGGCCATCGATGAGGAGAAAAGCTAATGAGTCGGTAACAAATAGATTATTTACCTGTATCCAGGAACACCAGCTCCAACATTTTGAGGTCGTCGAGTACTTTGGATTCGTAGAAGAGTGACGGGTAGGTTCTGGACCTCTTGGTTACACACATCACAGTTCTTGTTCCCTTTGATGGTAAACCATTTCACAGCACAGTCTTTGTGGGCCAAAGCGAGTTCGCCTCTGCAGCTGCATTCCATCTTCAGCGTTTCACCTCCTTCACATAGTTCAACCAGACAAATTCGGCAAACAGCCTCTTCTTCGGGTATGTCCTCACCATCAAGATCGCTGTTTTCTGAATAACGAGATGCTGTTAAGACATCAGCTGGTACGATAGTTACGAGTAAATGTAAAACCTATCGTACTAATAAAATGATGACCGGAGGCAAGTTTGCAAACTTGAACTTATGCATACATATGCATAAATGCATAGACAAAGACGGAGAGATACCAGCATCAGGTCCCACTGAAGCATTCGAGTTTATTTCTCCATCCTTTACTCGTGGAGTTGAGGGAACCACACGAAAAAATGAATCCATTCTCCTTAAGTTTACTTCTTTGCGGTTGAGAGGAAGTGAAAGTGAGCGAGAAAACTGCCACATGCTTCCCTTTCTCTGCAAGGAAAAGTTCTACTTCACATTAATACATACAGTTTCGTATGCTATTTATTCAACATAAATCATGACAAAATATCACAAAACTTGCATCAGAAACACTTAGGCTTCCAGTGATTGCAGACTCCCAGTTCAAATGTGCAATACGAGTTACAGGCATCGAGGATGTCCTTTTCATCTGAGGAGTAAATATCTTTGTAAGCGACAATGTACTTGCAATGACGGGTTTCTCCCTTTGTGAACTAGAAGAAGATTCAGGTTCAAAGTTTGCAGCCTTTTCGATGTCTGAATTAGGATTTCTATGCTTAAAGCTTACTTTTGGTAAAAGACTCTTAAAGGACGACTTGCCTCTCGACGAGGAAGGACCCGAGGATCCCGTGATTCTCGCATAGGACGGACTAGGTGTCAAGAAAAAATTCACTCTCCTGGGAGTCAAACTAGGTGTTGGGGGAATCCTTATTGCCACAGATTCTTGAAAGGGTTCTTCCAAAGTTCTTGAGGGTATCTCTAGAACGAGACCGCTTCTCCTTCTATTATGAACACAAGCTGTTTCCTCGGTTATTTCTAATGAATCTTCAACCTGAAAAACAAATCATCATTATGCAAGGAAACATAAAAAGAAGACTGCACTTGATAGATAAGTAACTAAAAGACCAGCTAACCTTATTTTTTTAAAGTGCATCAATCAAAAGAAATTTCTTACAAGAAAGAAGCTTTAATATACATACATACATACATACACAAAAGTACAGCAGATTCTAATTAAAGCAGGGTTTGAGGAATACTCTGGCTGCAATTGACATATAGACTAGCTCTGAGTTTCGATCAGTTTCAGATCCGGGTTAGTCTCACATTCGGGTTGTTGACTTTTATGGTCAAATGTGTCAGGTTCAAATTCAGGTTACTACACTCATATCCGACATACAGATATAGAAATATGAACTCCAAGAATTTCTGGAAAGAACTTAGAAAACTTTTATCATACACATGTCGGACACATACACTTAAACCGGAGTCCAAGTAACATAAGTTGCATCAATGCTCAACCCCAAGAAGAAAATGAATTTCAAAAATGAAAACAAAAAAAGAAAAAAAATCAACCCATAACTGAAGTTGGCCATGAAAATTTCTCTGCAAGGTCTCAAAAAAACCTTTGGAATGAAAGTATGAAACTAAATTCAGAAACAGTAGCTATCAACCAAAACATTAAAAAGGAAAATGGAACTTAGATTATAATAGAAGATTATTCAAAGGTGAAACAAAGAAGCTGGAAAATACCTGTTGAAAGCTATGTTCCTGCTCCATAGCTTTCTCTTCTGACCCCATTTTTTTCATCAACAAAATCAAAGAAATATCCCAGAGAGCTCAAAAGATATATAGAGAGAGAGGTGAGGGATCCACTTGAATAGTTATACACTGTATCATAATTTTTCTGTCATTAATATTTTAATAATTTTATTAAATTTATAAAAATAATTATATTTACCAGTTTCAAAAAATTTCGAATTAATTTAATACAACATTTTTATAGAATACTTATCCATAATTAATCTTCCTCGTGGAATCTAAAAAACTTCGTTCACATAATGAAAGTGAATAATAAAATATGGCCTACTTATTTACACTCTTCTTGCCAAGCTACGGTCCACAGCATCAGTAGATGTTTTAACTTATTCGTTTTAGCTTTTTGTTATTCGTAGCAATCCAAAAAGTTAAATTTTAGGTTAAAATTTATTATTAGTCCCTGTGTTTTGATAAAGTTTGAAATTTAGTCCCTACTGTCGGAACCATTTTTTTGTTTGAAAAACGGGCCGACTTTAAAAAGGAAAACGGAGTCGCCACCAATCTTTTTTTTTAAAGTGCGATTGGGTCACTTTAGAAAATATTTTGGTCTACGAATTTTAAGAAAACGGGCTCGGGAGTCGGTTACGCACGAGGAAAGATTAGCACCCTCGCAACGCCCAAAATTGGTACCGTATTAATTGATTAATGTCCCTAATATCGAAAATTAGAAAATATTTTAAAATATGAATCTTTAAAAATGTTTGGATAACTCCCATTGGATATCGAAACTCTCTTGTTCCGAAAAGTTGAAATACCACATCCAGCACGATAGGACACGATGTTTCAAACTATCGATACCAAGATCATTTCATGATTTCTAAAATTCATGTCTTGCAATTTTAAAAGGGTATTTCACTATTTGGCCAAACTAAAAACCGAAACCCAGTACAATTGGACACGATTCATTGAATTTTCAATCATGAAATATTGCCTTTATTTTAGAAAATCCGGTCAAAATCTCTGAAGGATGTTTGGTCATTTGGACGAATAGAAAATCGAGACCCAGCACGATTGGGCACGAATCTCTCGAACGTCCAAACACAAAACATTGCCTTATTTCCAAAAAACACGATCAAAATCTTTAAAGGATATTTAGTGATCTAGGCGAACAAAAATCAAGCTCAAAGACGATTGGGCACGATTTTCAAGTTCGCATACTAAATATTACCTTTGTGAAAATCTTTTATGGGTTTTTGAAAAAAGCAAAAATAAAAACGTGGAAATGTAGACACAATTAGTAGGGAATGACAATAATAAACGCAAAAGGGGGAAAAATAAACAATAATAATAATACTACTAACAAAATATAACACTAATAATAAATAATTAATAATGAATATAAAGATCATGGTAATAATATTAACATTACAAAAAAATAGTAGTAAAAGAAATAAAGGTATACTGATAATAATGAAAATAATAGATATAAAAATAATATATAATAAAACAATTAAAGTAAACCATAATATATAATAATAAATATAATAGTATGTAAAAAAAATAATAAAGAAAAATACTAGTAATAAAGTAATATAATGATAAATATAATAATAAGTGTAGTATAGTAGTAATAGTACTAAATAATAATAGAATGATAATAAATAGTAAAATAAAAAAAATAAGAAAATGATAAAATAATAGTATGAATAAAACAGTAGTAATAAAAGAAAATAAAAGTATTTGATAATAATAAAACAATAGATATAATCATAATATAAAAAAAATAAAATAAACAAGTATATACATATAACAATAGTAAATATAATAGAAATATAATAATAATATACATAAAGAGTAATAAAAAGTATTTAAAAAATAATTAATTTAATGGTAAAATAGCCAAAATAAACGAACAGGGACTGAATCGAATCAAAAACAGGAGTTTTGGGGCAAAATTGCAAAGCAAATAAAAGGAAAAGGACCAAATTTAATTGCACGCACAATCTTAAAGGATTAGGCACGAAATTATCCCAAGTTTCCAAACACTGCGCCTGAACACAGACCAAATCGAAACGACGCATAAAATTTAGGGGCAAATTTAAAAGAAAAGGAGAAAGTTGGAGAGGGATGCAATCAAAACAGGGGAGCAACAAGAGGACCGAAGGTGCAATCTACCCATTAAGGGTAGAATTGCGCTAATTCACCTGTAGAAGCAGGTGACCACGTAGGGCCTTCACCCTTTAAAAGGCACCGTTCCCTTTTAAATTTTAAAACAAAAAAACACACGTTTTCCTTCATTTTCTCTTCTGTTTCAAAATAAAAAAAAATCAGAACAGACCCCCCTTTCCCTCATTTCATTTTTTAGGGCTTGGATTCCCGTAGTCCGGAGGCGAGCTTCCCCCCACAAGCGCATCGGTTGCGGCGGCTGGAGGAAACCTGGTAAGACCTCCTCTCGACTCCTTCTTTTTTTTAAAAACTTTATTCGGTTTTTTGAAAACTATGAAATCAATCAGGGAAAAAAATGGAAAGGTTTTCGTTTTCGAAAATAAAGAAGAAAAGGAAAAAAAAAAGATTCAACAAAAGGATGAACGAATGGAAAAAACCTTTTCTTGATTCTTTAGTAATGATTCGTAACTGCTCTCTGTATTTCTTGTGTAAATCATGTAAAAAACCTCTCTGTTACAACTATATATTTTCTTAAAACCAAAAAAAAAAAATTTCCCCCTTACACCCGTTTTCGAAGGCTTTTATAGCCTTTTCGGAAAATCCCCCTAAAAACTAAAACTCTGGTCTTCTATTTGTTGTGCTACTGCTTTCCTTTTCTTTCGCAGGTACAACGATGTAGAGGCGCCAAACCTGGAGCTGCTTGGAGACGTGCGACTTAGGGGGTTGCTGGCAGAAGGCGTGCGGCGCGAGGGCTCCTGACTTAGGGTTTCTGCCTTGCTTGTTTTTTGTTTTTTTTTGGGCTTTTTGGGCTTCAATTTGGCTGGGCCTTTGTGAATGGATTCTGCTGGACTCTTTATTTTTGTTTGATTGGTTAATTTTGGTATTTGGCCCGGGCAATCAAAAATTGGGCTCTAGAGCTGCCCCTCTTTGCTCGTTGTCGTGTAACGAGAATGGAGTAAAGACTTTAAGAGGACCAATATTTCCCGGTCTTGCTGAGTCTTGATTTCTTGATGCTTCTTTTCTTCAGGTAGCCTCGCTTTAACCCACTGCATCTCTCCCTCGTTCTGCTCCTCTACTGCTCAGTGGGAGAAGATATGTAATCTTCAGCCTGTTACCCTACTGCTTAGGGGATTAAGGCTTATCGTCTTCGATCTGTTCCACCCCTGCTCAGTGGGATAAGATCTGTAATCTTCAGCTTGTTACCCTATGCTTAGGGAATTAAGGCTCATTGTTTTCAACTGTTCCACTTCTGCTCAGGGAATTAAGATCTGTAATTTTCGGCCTGTTACCCTACTGCTTAGGGGGTTACGGCTCATCGTCTTCGATCTGTCACCCTACTGCTTAGGGAATTAAGATCTGTAATTTTCGGCCTGTTACCCTACTGCTTAGGGGGTCAAGGCGCATCATCTTCGATCTGTCACCCTACTGCTTAGGGAATTAATATCTGTAATTTTCGGCCTGTTACCCTACTGCTTAAGGAGTTAAGGCTCATCGTCTTCGATCTGTCATCCTACTGCTTAGGGAATTAAGATCTGAAATTTTCAGCCTGTTACCCTACTGCTTAGGGGGTTAAGGCTCATCGTCTTCGATCTGTCACCCTACTGCTTAGGGAAGTAAGATCTGTAATTTTCTGTAACTCCCATCAATTTTGCTACATTGTCCTCTGAGGAACCTACCTGTAGAATTGATTTTATGGGGTCTATGCTTATGCCAAATGATTAGGATGTCATGATTGAAAAATGCTCCTAACCAATGTATTGTGAATGAATGGATGCGTGCAAAATGTCATGAGTATGATCCAATTTTTTTAACTTTTGGGTTATCATTGCTTGCTGCTTGTTAGGGCAATATTCCCGTTGTATGCCTTCTTGTTCCGCTGATACTTCTAACACAGAATCTGAAGATATCGTCACTGCTTAGACTCTTATTTCAGGGGTTCTAAGCCCCTTAAGCCTGGTGAGTTCTAAATAATTGTCCTATTTCAGATTCTTGTATTATTTAAAGACTTTCAGAGTAATACACAAAACTTCTTTTGTGAAAGCATTATTAGTTCAGTAATCATTATTTCAATATAAAATGCTTGCAAAAGATCATAATAATGGGTAATAAAGAAATTAATTAGAAGCATAACTCGAAACAAATAAGATAGCAAATGCAATCAAAAGGAAATTTATTGGTAGTGTATTTTGAAGCGAGCAGATTCAGAATGGGTAAGATGGAAACTAGGTGCCCCAGATATCGCAAACTGAGCTTCTCTGTTCAAACTTCTGGAGGACCATTTAAGCTTAATATGTGTTTAGGGGATCCGGAGTATTTTGTCGATGCCCCAAGACGTAACATAACTCCTCATTGTTAATTCAAGCGTCGCGAAACTACTATATGCCCTATCACGATTTGATCATAATTTGAGCCGCCCTTTTTGGGTTTTCGACTCAAAGCCCATTTGGTCTCAAAGTGCCCTTTGCGGGTTTTCACCTTGGCCTCTCCATTTTTTTTTTTTTTGCGGAAAGCCTCAAAGCGCCCTTTGCGGGTTTTTGCCTTGGCCTATTTCCTTCTTAAGCGAAGTGTTTCTTGACTGAGTCTGCATTAACTGGGTTCGGGTGACTCTTGCCGTCTATCTCGGCTAGTATCAATGCTCCTCCAGAAAAAGTCTTTTTTCCAACATAAGGTCCTTCCTAATTAAGCATCCACTTTCCTCTGGAGTCCTTTTGCATAGGAAGAATCTTTTCAATACCAAGTCTCCTTCATGGAACACTCTTGGGTGTAGTTTTTGTTGCAAGCCCGTATCATTCGCTTCTAGTATATTTGACCATGGCAGCTGGCTCTTAACCTTTTTCCTCGATCGGATTCAGTTGATCATACCGAGATTGAACCCATTTCAATTCATCCAACTTCAGCTCCAACAAAATCAGAAGAGCAAGAATTTCAACTTCGATGGGCAAGATTGCATCCATCCCATAAACCAATGGGAAAGGTGTTGCCCCGATGGAGGTCCTGCCAACATTCGAGTAGCATAGAGGGTAAAGGGTAACTAGTCTATGCCAATCTTTACAAGTTTTGACCATCTTTCAAAATCTTTTTGGATAGTTTCTTTCTTTTATTTTCTTCTTTTTTTTTTGAACTCGAACTTGTATTCAAAATTGAAATTGAATTTGATGACGGTTGACTTTGTAACTTTGCCATAAGAACTGACCTTCACCCTCTTAGTGAAATAATTGACAATCATGAAGATGAATAGGTGTCGACTAGATGCTTTTGACGAGATCATCCCTGTAACATCTATGCCCCATGTATAGGAAAAGCATATAAGTCATGTCTTCTCAATTTGGCTTTTACGGCAATACTGATGCAATCTCTCTTTCATGGTAGACCAGCAGTACCCGAACCTTATAATCAACCTGGCTATCGGTAAACTCTTAGCATGTGCCTTTTCGAACACTCCATAGCCTCCTCATGCCTAGGCATATCTTGATGGGATCATACAAAGACATCTTTGAATTCTTGGAATAACTCAATGACGTCTCGCTTTGTTTTTATGGTGGGCAAAGCTTCGATCTTCACTCCTTTCCTAGACTCGCAATGGCTACTGACCTTTTGTACGGTAAAGTTTATTTTCATTTTGTTCTACCATCCTTAACAAATCAAAAGATAAGTTACAATCTCTGACATCTTCAAAATCCTCGGATCCTTTTAGACCCATATTTCACTCAAAAGGGAGCCCGTAACAGCGTTACTTATGTCTTGATATTTGGGTACCTATTGTATGTACGAAGGCAAATTCTAAATAATAAATGAGTCTAAGGGTGATTATTGTTATGATTATCAATGAAATGAGTGAATGAAAAGGAAAAATTACCCGGTATAAACACAAAAATGTATTTTATTGAAAATAAATATGTTTGAACATGAGCCTATTTCACAAAAGATTCTTATTGTTTCTAGGCTTAAAACAACAAGTGCATTTTGAACATTACTCTGTGTTAGCTCTAAAAACTATAGGAATTTCCTCCGCAGTCTAGTTATTCAGAACACTTCCAAGCTCATAGGGGCGTATGCCGGCTAAATTTCCTTCATTCAATCCCTCTTTCAATACGACGTTGAGTCTCGCGGTTTTCAACATGTCTTCAGCCGTTTCTTCATTCGTCATCCCCGGTTCAGGAGGGATAATTCTTTCCGATATGAATGCCTTGGATATATAGGGAAAAGTTATTGATCCCCATTTGACTTCGGCGTCCTTCTCTACCAACTCTCCTCCTATGGTACACACATTTTCTCCTTTAAAAGAGTCAAAGAACTCCAACTCTTTATTGTCCATTAACCCTTGCACTAGGGCTCTGAATTCGTTGCACTGCTGGATCTCATGGTCTTTCTTGCTATGGAACTCATAGTAGTGCATTGCATCTCGGGATTTGCTTACCAACCCTTGCAGAACTAAACCTCTTTCCCGCATTTCCTTCTAAACCTCCCTCAATGGGGTTCTTACTTCAGCAATATTCGGTTTGATTCTCCTTCCCATGTTCTCAGTTATCATGTTTAGCCCTTTATCTGTATGATTAGGTAACGGATGTCCCACACCTGGTGTGTCATCAAATTTCACAACATTCGCCTTAATAAGCCTTTCGACTAGCCTTTTGAAAGGAAAGCAATTTTCTATCGGGTGCCCCACTATCCCCGCATGGTATTCACATTGAGTGCTTGCATCGTACCATGTAGGATATGGGGGTTGCAATGGTTTTGAGTAAATAGGGGCTACAATGTGTGCGTCGAATAGAGTTTTATACAACTCCTTATACGTTACAGGTATGGGAGTAAACTGGAATTTCTCGATATTCTGCCTCATGTTGGGCTCTTGTCTTGATGAGGCCTGCTGGCCTACGGCTACCGCTCTCGGTTGACTGACAGTAACAGGCTTCAAATAACCCGAGCTCACATTATTTACTTTATTTTCCCGTTTCTTCAGAACTGATCTTCTCGTGCTTTCCTCAGCCTCTATCTTTCTACACCTTATGGCATTTTCTATCATTTCGCCGGACATTACTATGTCTGTGAAACTTTTAGTCGCGCTCCCTAACATATGATTGATGAAAGGTGCTTTCAGGGTATTAATGAAGAGCATGGTCATTTCCTTTTCCAGCAGCGGCAGTTGGACTTGTGTAGCGACTTCCTTCCACCTCTGGGCATATTTCCTGAAACTTTCACCTGACTTCTTCTCCATGTTTTGTAGCATGACCCTGTCAGGTGCTATATTAGTTATGTGGCCATAATGTTTCATGAAGGCCTGTGCTAGATCCTTCTATAATTTGATTTGAGTACAACTCAGTTGATTGTACCATTTTGCTGCGGCCCCAGTCAGACTGTCCTAGAAGCAATGTATCAACAACTGGTCATTGCTGCCATATCTCGTCATTCTTCGGCAGAACATTGTAATGTAGGCCTCAGGGCAGCTAGTCCCATTATATTTTTTGAATTTTAGCATCTTAAATTTTGGTAGGAGTATCAGATCAGGGACCAAACTCAACTTTTTGGCATCTACCTCGTATTGGTAACCAGCACTTTCCAATGCTCGGAACTTCTCCTCTAGCCATTTGCATCGATCCTCAAACTCCTTTAGGAGCTCCGCTTTTGCTTTTTCCCCTTCTGCCACATCATCGAAGTCAGGGACTATTGGTTTTGCCAAATTGACTTCTGGGTTAGAGCTCAAGCCTGCCGGGAAGTTTACCGGTGCTGGGGTACTAGATTGGCACTGGGGTTTGATGTTGACTGACACTCTTGGTGGTTGAATCTGGGAATTTACCGGGGCCGAGCCTGGAGGATAAGTAAAATCTTCATCATCATCTCCGGTATCAACCATAGGGCCCTTCTCCTTATTATGCCCCCAGTTAGCAAATGTGTCAACTGGCTCATCATACTCCTCTGAGACTCTAGCATTTGATCCATTATGTCCTATTGGATTTTAGCCAATTGTTCTTGCATCTGAGTCTGCAGTTGGTCCTGCATCTCTTTCTACATCTGCTCTAACCTCTCTAACCTTTGATCCCTAGCTTTCGTTTTTTTCCAGGTGTAATAGCGGTGTTCCAGGATAACTATAATACGATCTCTAGTTAATAAGGCTCTTTTATGATATTAAATGCATATGATGCGATGCAATGCAAATGCATGATATGAATGCAAAAATAAGAGGAGTCGATTCTAGTTCAATTTCTTATAGAAAACTTATTTAAAAAACAAAATCCTTTACATAAAATAGAGTCACATATACAACCTAGCCCTTACGCCCAAAGCCTTAACTTTCTTAAGAAGGCTAGTTAACTCTCGACCCCGATCTGACTCTAGCTCATATACTACACTTAACACATCATCCTGAATCGCTAAGGTCTGTAGATGATCGGTCACTTCTCGTATCTGAGTTACAGCTTCGCCCATGAGGTAATCTCTTTCTCTGATTTGGTTCTGAGATCTTTGAAGTTTTCTTTCCATCGCTGGTTATCTGCCTCCAATAGTTGGATCCTGAGCTCACTGTTTTGCAGCGCCGTTTTGAGCTCTACCACATTTCCCTTCAACTCTTCAATTTGGCCTAGGCTTGATTTTAACTTCACTGTAGAGTTGCGGCTTTGACACAATGCCCTCTCTAGTTCTGCAACTCAAGCTCTTAACATCTCATTTTCGCTTTGGCTCTCACCCACAGCCTTTTCTAGAGTATCCTTTTATGGTTGAGCCTCATGAAACCTCCTCTTTCACTGATCGACCTTGGCCTTCTCTTCTTGAAGTTCTTGACGCCATTGTTCTGAGGTTTTACCCAACCCAGTAGTCCTCATCGATGAGTGTAACTTTTTGTAATCGGTCTTCAAACTGTCCAAGTCTTCTTCAGCCTTCCTTTTCCCTTTCCTCAGTTTCTCGACCTCTGATTTTTGGACATCAATATCTAACCTCAGGTGTACCTTTTCTTCTTCTAAGTGTTCTATCTTTTTCCCTAACTCTGAATTTTTACTTTCAAAGTCTTGTTTCAGGATTTTCAACTCAGAAGGGACTACTTGTAGGTATTCATCTATCGGTCGACCACCCTCTTGTGACGGTCTAGGGATATTATCATTGATTCTCTGACTCCGCCATGCATTATATTCAGGGGTTACCATCGAGCCTACAGAAACTCTCTTCATTCGATGAATCTGCTTCCAAGCCTCAGAAACCTCTCGAACTCTCTTCTTATAATTATTTCCCCTGTACGAGAATTCAAGCTAAGCTAGCCCATGTGTCGCCGGTACAAACTGTCTTGACTTGTATTGCCTCAGCACAAGCAAAAGAGCATACCCAATGGCTCCCCAGATTCCTAGCAGAGGAACTCAATCATAACTCCCGTATCGATAGAGAATTTCGTTGGGAATGAACCAATGAGCTCTCTATTCAACGTCTTTTTCTTGGAGGTTCTGAAGAAGCGCGATCCAGCTTTCTTCTGATATGTCATATCTTCTGGGCGTAGCTGCCAACTCCTTCAACGGGGAATAATTCTCAAAAAAAAAAAACCCGATAAGAAACTCTGTCCACTTTCCAGAAATGGCTTTGGAACCAAACCAACAATAGCTGAGTGCATCCCATGAATCTACCTTTACCTACCCCCGACATGCGTTCAAAGATCTAAATGTTTCGACAAGAATCGCAGGTACTGGCGTAACCCCCCTTGTCAAGTCGATCGAACAAGTCGGTAACCGCTTCATATATATGTCTTAGAGCTTTGGGGAAAATTACCAAGCCGTAGATACTTAAGGTGAACATGTCAACTTTCCTCTTGATATCTGGATATGCCACAATCAGTTCCCTCAAGCTCACCCAAGGAATGGATTTCACTTCACCTTTTTGCTGAATTCGTGTCGTGACCCACTGTTCACTCATCCCAGTGATACTCATCAGCTTCTTTACAAAAGTTGGTGCATTAACGGCCCTAAAATAAACTTTGTCAACCTGAATCCTTTGGCTACGAAGTAAAACCGTGTACTCTTCTACAGTAGGCACCAAATCCACCTCCCCAGATGTGAAACAGCTATAAGCGGGATTCCAATACTGAGTCATAGCCCGAAACAAGTGTTTGTCCACTCTAATGTCCAATAAGTAGGGAGGTAAAAAAGTCGCTTGGTTCGTTCATCCCAACAGGCCCATATATCCCTTAATTCTTGGAGCTCATTCTGTATCGTACTGATGCGAGTGAAGACCCCTAATTTCGATGTATACCCTTCGGCTAGACTATCCCCCTACTCAAGTTGTGTCTTCTCTGACCATATATGCACGGTCGCATTATCCTCTACTTTATCAAGGAATTCATTCTCCATAACAAGCCTTTTAATTCAATAATTAAAACAAGAATCAACGCCTTTTAAGTATGAAATGACATGCAAACATGGCCAAAATAAAACAAGTTAGTATCGCACAATAGTAACCAAAGCAAGTGAAAAAAAAGTCAAACCACTATATGGGTGGCCACCAAGGTTTAGCATGGCTCTACCTAAGGTAGGCTCTTAGGGTTCACTATATGTGGTTTAGTTCTAAAGGAAGGGTACCTGAACCAACAGATTCCTCAATCCTCACCCATTATAAGCTCAAATGGATCGAGTTCAGTTCAGGGGAATACATTTCCCTATGGCCATGCGAAGGTGAAAACCTCACAGAACCATAGGTACGGATGTATCCCGGAAGCAGCCCCCTAGCCCATGCGGAGTTGAAAACCTCACGAAGGCATAACTTCTCGCTTCCACTTAAAGGGTGTGACCACAACAGTCATGCAACATGAATGCAGAGATATCCCATGTGTCTCAAACCAAAACAAATATATGACGCGACACAAAATCATGAAAATGGAAAAAACGAAAAAAAATTATTTTCGATAAAAAGGACATTAATCAACCAATTTTACTACTTGACTCTCTTATTGGTTCTCAGTAGAGTCGTCAAGCTGTCGGAACCATTTTTTTGTTTGAAAAACGGGCCGACTTTAAAAAGGAAAACAGAATCGCTACCAATCTTTTTTTTAAAATGCGATTGGGTCACTTTAGAAAATATTTTAGTCTACGAATTTTAAGAAAACAGGCTCGGGATTTGGTTACGCACGAGGAAGGATTAGCACCCTCGCAACGCCCAAAATTGGTACCGTAATGATTGATTAATGTCCCTAATATCAAAAATTAGAAAATATTTTAAAATATGAATCTTTAAAAATGTTTGGATAACTCGCATTGAATATCGAAACTCTCTTGTTCAGAAAAATTGAAATACCACATCCAGCATGATAGGACACGATGTTTCAAACTATCGATACCAAGATCATTTCATGATTTCCAAAATTCATGTCTTGCAATTTAAAAAGGGTATTTCACTATTTGGCCAAACTAAAAACCGAAACCTAGCACGATTGGACACGATTTCTTGAATTTCCAATCATGAAATATTGCCTTTATTTCAAAAAATCCAGTCAAAATCTCTGAAGGATGTTTGGTCATTTGGACGAATAGAAAATCGAGACCCAGCACGATTGGGCACAAATCTCTCGAACGTCCAAACACAAAACATTGCCTTATTTCCAAAAAAACACGATCAAAATCTTTAAAGGATATTTAGTGATCTAGGCGAACGAAAAATCGAAGCCCTGCACGATTGGGCACGATTTCCCAAAGTTCCAGACACGAAATATTACCTTTGTGAAAATCTTTTATGAGTTTTTGAAAAAAGCAAAAATAAAAACGTGGAAATGTAGACACGATTAGTAGGGAATGACAATAATAAACACAAAAGGGGAAAAATAAACAATAAGAATAATACTACTAACGAAATATAACACTAATAATAAATAATTAATAATGAATATAAAGATCATGGTAATAATATTAACATTACAAAAAAATAGTAGTAAAAGAAATAAAGGTATACTGATAATAATGAAAATAATAGATATAAAAATAATAATATATAATAAAACAATTAAAGTAAACCATAATATATAATAATAAATATAATAGTATGTAAAAAAATAATAAAGAAAAATATTAGTAATAAAGTAATATTATGATAAATATAATAATAAGTGTAGTATAGCAGTAATAGTATTAAATAATAATAGAACGATAATAAATAGTAAAATAAAAAAATAAGAAAATGATAAAATAATAATATGAATAAAACAGTAGTAATAAAAGAAAATAGAAGTATTTGATAATAATAAAACAATAGATATAATCATAATATTAAAAAAATAAAATAGACAAGTATATACATATAACAATAGTAAATATAATAGAAATATAATAATATACATAAAGAGTAATAAAAAGTATTAAAAAAATAATTAATTTAATGGTAAAATAGTCAAAATAAACGAACAGGGACTGAATCGAATCAAAAACAGAGGTTTTGGGGTAAAATTGCAAAGCAAATAAAAGGAAAAGGACCAAATTTAATTGTACGCACAATCTTAAAGGACTAGGCACGAAATTATCCCAAGTTTCAAACACTGCGCCTGAAGACAGACCAAATCGAAACGGCGCATAAAATTTCAGGGGCAAATTTAAAAGAAAAGGAGAAAGTTGGAGAGGGATGCAATCAAAACAGGGGAGCAACAGGAGGACTGAAGGTGCAATTTACCTATTAAGGGTGGAATTGCGCTAATTCACCTGCAGAAGCAGGGGACCACATGAGGCCTTCACCCTTTAAAAGGCACCATTTCCTTTTAAATTTTAAAACCAAAAAAACACACGTTTTCCTTCATTTTCTCCTTTGTTTAAAAATAAAAAAAAAAATCAGAACATACCCCCCTTTCCCTCATTTCATTTTTTAGGGCTTGGATTCCCGTAATCCGGAGGCGAGCTTCCCCCCACACGCGCACCGGTTGCGGCGGCCGGAGGAAACCCAGTAAGAGCCCCTCTCGACTCCTTCTTTTTTTTAAAAACTTTGTTCGGTTCAGGGAAAAAAATGGAAAGGTTTTCGTTTTCGAAAATTAAGAAGAAAAGGAAAAAATCAGATTCAACAAAAGGAAGAACAAAAGGAAAAAACCTTTTCTTGATTCTTTAGTAATGATTCGTAACTGCTCTCTGTATTTCTTGTGTAAATCGTGTAAAAAACCCCTCTGTTACAACTATATATTTTTTTAAAACCAAAAAAAAAAAACCATCCCCCTTACACCCGTTTTTGAAAGCTTTTATAGCCTTTTCGAAAAGTCCCCCTAAAAACTAAAACTCTGGTATTCTATTTGTTGTGCTACTGCTTTCCTTTTCTTTCGCGGGTACAACGACGTGGAGGCGCCAAATGCGGAGCTGCTTGGAGACGTGCGACTTAGGGGGTTACTGGCAGAAGGCGTGCGACGCGAGGGCTCCTGACTTAGGGTTTCTGCCTTGCTTGTTTTTTGTTTTTTTGGGCTTTTTGGGCTTCAATTTGGTTGGGCCTTTGTGAATGGATTCTGCTGGACTCGTTATTTTTGTTTGTTTGGTTAATTTTGGTATTTGGCCCGGGCAATCAAAAATTGGGCCCTACAACTGCAATTTTAAAAATAAAAAATTAATGTCTCTTACCTTTTTCAATGTAAAAGTTTTAGTCGTTAATATTTTCTAGTTCATTAATATGGCATGTTGATTACGCGGTTGACAGAAAATTAACATACTAGATTGAAATATTTTGACAAACAAAAATTGACAGGATTAGCATTTTTAAGTTGAAAAGGTAAGAAGATTTAATTTCTATTTTTTTAATTATAGGGACTAAATCTTAAAATAAACCAATTATAGGGGCAGGTAGTACATTACAATTAAATCTTTAAACTAAAACATTATCCCAATCAAGTCCTATCAATTTATTTGTAAGCTTTGGTATTAAATGTCAACTTTATGTAAAATATGTATTAATTTATACAAAAAGGAATCACATTAGATTCAAGCTGATAGTATTTTAGTTCTAGGATTCGATTGAAGGCTATAAAATTTAGAGGTCGATTTAGGATTGACTCAGAGTTTAGGGATATTTAATGTAATTAATCCTAAACCTAAGAATGAAAGTGGGATGGAGTGATGATTTTAACTTGGAAAAAATAATTACCCATAATTGCAATACCCATCCCTGAAAGTGTGTCCTAACTTACAATTTTAAAAAAATTTAGAGCCATCCCGTCATCAAGGCGGTTGCACTCGTTGTCGGCATGAATGCCTCCATTAAGAGACCATGCCACGATCACCCCCTCCCCTCATAAAAAAAAAAAGTTGTCGGTCACCAAAAAAGCTAATCAAGGAGCGGCGATGGAAAAGATCCAATGACCATAAAGTGGACTCAGATACCAAATAAAGGTGTGCGGTGTGACAGAAGCCAAAAACCAATGAAACTTCGGCCAATGAGAAAACCTAGTGGCAGCATCTAATAAGGAGATCGGTGGCTTGCCGGCGAGAAAACGAGCCTAAAAAAAGAAAAAGAAAAGGAAATCACCCCAATCCCGAAGACTGAAAGCTAAAAATACGAAAGGGGTGAGATTGAACGACTGCAACCAACCAATGTAAAAATTGGAAAAAAAATGCACTTCAACGTACTTGAACTCGTAGCAAAAGGAAAGCACCTTTACGCAAGACCAAAACAAAAAGTGTTGGTTTTTGTTTTTTTTAATGCTTATTTTCACCTATACTTCTCATTATCCCTTAAATCAACGAAAGAATGCTTAGGTTCGCTTGAATTCATGTCTTTCTCATTATTGCAATAACTATTATGTCAATTGAACTAAGGTTCAATGAACATAATCATGATTATTTTTACTTATAAGAAATTAGTAACAAAGATAAATCAAATATTGAAATCTTGATAAATTAAATTATGATTAAATCTATTCAAGTGTCTGGTTATTCATTTTAGCCTTAAGATTCGCCCAAAACATGAGAGGGGTTGGATAAAAATATTAAATTTAAAAAATAGATTTAGATAAAAATATTAAGTTCGTTTAAAATATAGATGGAGCTTGAGCTCCAATACTCAAAATTCAAGCCTCAACTCAGTCCATTTTGAAGTTTATAATATGTTGTTTTTTTCTTTTCTTTTCTTTTAAATAAGATCAAATAACAAATTGGATTTTTTTTAAGAAACAAATTTTTATTTAAACTACACCATTTTTCTCAAATTAGATATTTAATTTTTCTTTTGTTAGAAATGATATCTAAAATATACAATATTCATTACCTAAAACCTTAAATTCATTTAAAGTAAATTCCAACCGACAATAAGCTACCGCGTCCAGGGGCGAAGCCAGAACAATTTTTTAGGGGGGCCGGATAAAATTTTAATTTTTTATACTTTATATCTTTATAATTTGTAAAGGATTAAATTGAATTTTTATAATTTTAGGGGGGCAAAGTGTTATTTTACCTTTAATTTAAAATTTTTAAAAAATTCTAAAGGCCTAAATAGCAATTTTACATTTTAAGGGGGACCGAGGCCCATGCCAGCCCCCCTGGCTTCGCCCCTAACCACGTCTATATATCTCTTTCTTTATAATAGTTATAAAATAAAAGACAGAGAGTAAAAAACAAAGAAAATAGGAGAGTGAAAGAGAGAGTATTTTATCCAAAGTCTATATTTATAGACATAGAAAGTATAAATGAAATAGAACTCTACTTCTAATGACTATTAAAATTTAAAGTTCATCAAAACTTATCTAGATCTTAATAGACATCCACTTAATATAATATTCATAACATGAAACAAGAAATTAAAAAAAATACTTTTGATTCAAGCTTTTTTAACCAGATATACTACTGTAAACAATTATTTAGGAAAATAGTTGGGTATAACATTTAATTAGTAAAATAAATGATGTCGGCAACTTGAGGTACCAACTTTAAAGTTGGCACCACCATGAGCCGACTTCTATTTTTACCATTGTGGAAGTCAGCACCTAGAGGTGTCAACTTTAATGTTGGTATCCCATGCTGGCCTTAATGTAGCTATTAGGGCCAACCAATCATATTAGGGTTTTGGGTAACTACAACTATTCATATTAGGGTTTTAACGCAACCAATAAAATCTTTTAGGGTTCATGTGTACGGTTCACATAAGGCTGAAGCAGTAAAGTTTTGTTCAATATGTATCATTGTAACAGTTCAATTTTTAGTGATACTAGAAAAAGTAGTTTTGGAACCTCGTTTTCATAAATTGGGCCCGTAAAATATTTACGAGGTTGGTATAAAAGTTTATTAAAGTTTGGCCCATCAATTTTGTCTATTAATTGCTTGATTGAGGTATATGAATCAAATTGTGAAAGTCTTATCACTATAAATTTTTAATTGGTCAAAGAGTTAGGGACTTAAATTACAATTAACCGAAGGTCCCAAATGATAATTAAATCATTTTATTTTATGACTTAGTGGATTGTGATGTAAGAATCCACTTGTTTTGATTAATGATGATTATGTTTAATTAATTAGTTTAATTAAAATAATTAAGTAATTAAAGGCTTAATTAAAGTATATAAGTAAAGACTTGGTGGAATTTTACTCTTCTTCTTCTTCCTATCTTCATCGAAACAAACGTGAAAACCCTAAGGAAAATCATTTTTTAGCTCAAAAAATTTGGTCCCTAATTGGTAAGTTTTTTTTTTTTTTTTTTTAATTTTTATATTTTTGAGGTTATGGGAGCTTAATTTAGTTAGTATGTATATCAATTTGTAAATTTGTTAAAGGTTTTTAAAGTTGTCATTTTTGGTTTCTTCGAAAATTTGGTGTTAAATCAATAGATTTTAAGCTTAGATATAAAAAAGAACTAGATTATAATGTTTAATTGTTAGTTTTGTTCAAAAAAATCAAAGTGAATAAAGTAAAAAATTTATGTGAAATATTAGTAGTAATGAATAGTAGAGGGTCTCTAAAGGATGTAATTGAGATCGATTTTAAAACCGAGACTTAAAATTGAATAATATAATTATTTCGATTTCAAGGACTAAATTAAAATTTTAGGGGCATACAAATGGTACTTGTATTTAATTTATCCAATTTGGAATCTATACTAATTTTCCCGTGTTAAGTTCTGACAATAATTGACATGTGGCCCACTGTTATAATGGCATTGTGGGCCACAGCAAAAATATTGAACGTGCTGACCATAGGGACTTGGTAGAAATTACCCATTTCATTTTTAAGGTCAAAATCATTTTTTTAAAGTAAATAAATTAAATTGAAACGAACACCCTTTTGGCCGCCGCAGCTGTCGACCAGACTTCCAATGACTTACTCCGATCACTGGCACCAACAGAGTCTTCCTCCTCCTCTCTTTTGCCTCTTTGCCTTCTCCATTATTCGGATCACCATCAACCTTACCACTCTCCTAATCTCCCACACCTCCACTGCTCACCATCTCCTCCTCCCAACAACACCAATTTTCACTCTCGGCCCCTCTCTAAACTGCACCAATCACATCCCTTTAAAACATCCAATCCCTTCTCTTGACTCCCACATCGTCTTTAACCCTAATTACTACAACTTACACTGCCCACCACCATTACACTAACCACACAACCTCAAAGCACCACTCCATTCCCATACCCACCACCATCGTCCCCCAACCCATTACCCGATTCCATCTTCTAGCCCCAATCTTGTCAAAGCCTCACCTAACCCATCATAAAAACCCAATCAAAGTTCAACCAAAAAGCTCAATAGAAACAATCAATCTGCAAAGAGAGAGGGGGCTTCAAATCTAGCGCAAAATGAAGAAAGAAAGGGGGGCTCTAGATTAGTTTACAAGGATAGGAGTAATCAAGGAAAAGGGAAGGGGTAAGAAAAAATAATTTTTACCTAAAAAATAGAAAAGGGAAATTTTTTATCAAGTCCTTTGTTGATTATTTTTCTTTTTTAGTATGGTCCACAATGCCACATGGCACTCTTTTAGTGGGTTGTGTCCTTCTATGTCTTAAATTATTGGTGTTAAATTGGAGTACCATAATAATAGACTGAACAAAAGTACAAATATCACATTGGACAATTGAAAAAACATAAATATCACAATGAAAGATTTGGTAGAGTACAGGGGTAATTTTTGCTATTATCCCAAAATTAAATATACTTTAAATATATACATATAATGATAATAAAAGATATATAAACGTTCTGCAATCAAATTTTTATATAAGAATATTTTCTTGAATCTGTCTTGAAAAATGTTTTTTTTGGAATAAAAAAAATTAAGTCATGCCTACAAAAATAGCAAACTTAATGCTTCTACCATATTCCATTATTATCTGGCAGATATTCTCCTTCAACAGACTTCTCACAGAATGTGATGGATAGTCAAGAATAATCAAACGATCTAATTTGTCTCCATCTACTTTAGCTAAATAATCAGCAACTTTATTCTCATCCATTTGAATGTACCGAAATTTAACTTATCAATTCTTGAAGAGCTATGTATCATTCTAATCTCATCAATGTTACTTACTAATGCTAGATTGTTCCGAAAAACTTTTTAATTCTACTTGTCTAAACCCTCGACCCCAAGCGAGTTTTAGACCTTCTAGGACAGCCCGAGCCTCTCACCACCTCACCTATTGCCGCCCTTGATCTGCTTCTTGACACTGAAACATCCAGGAGGAGCTGGTGGTTGCCATCTTTTTACCGTCATAGACTTGAAAATGATATTAAAATTGGTGAAAAACCTACGAAATCATGTGTTTCCATTTTTGTTCAAAACCTATGGAATCATGTGTTAATGAGGAAGTGATGTTTTTTTATTCTCCTCCACCCAATAGAGAAAAAGGCAGAAAAAGAAAAGGTGTTACTGTCAATCTATCAAGATTCTGGGAATAAAAATCAATGGTTTTAAATTAAGTTTGAGAATTTTTTTTTCTTTTTAATAAATATTTATTCAAAGTGGCCTGAAAAATGAAACTCGAATGTTGGCCACCACTTCTTGTCGTCGTTTTGACAGCAACTGCAGCATCCTGTTTTAGACTTTGGATTTTGAACTCAAAATTATCGTTTTGTGAATTTCGATTCACTGTGAATCACAATTTTTCATTTTTTATTTATTTAAAAGAGATGAATGAAATCCAACAGTGGAATTTATTATTTATCTTCTATATGTTTACGCTTTTAATACATATTAAAATTATAAATATGTGAATATATTATATATTAAACAATTATATATGCTAAAACCATGTTCCTGAATAAATTATAGTTTATTAATAAAATAAGTTGATCAATGTTTGTTATTAACCCTTATATTGTGCCCAAATTATAAATTTAATCCTTGTATTCGAATTTTATTATATTTTTCGCATTCTTCAACTCAACTTTTAACTTAAAGTGTAGCTATTGAAACCACTAATTAAAATAGTGTTTGCTTTTTTACTTATTTTATATATGATAATATGTTTATTATATAAGATTTTAAAAGTAACAAATTGAAACACTTTAATAGAATCACTTATATCATTATTAAAATTTCAAAATTTGCAAAATTTACAAAATACAACTATAATTGACTAAATCAGTCGGGGATCAATACTCGATTCAAATGATTCTAAACATTACAAATTAAAATTTTCTAATTTTATTTTATTTTAATAAAAATAAGAAAAAAAATTAACACAAATAAATAGCAACATAAAAATTCATTTTATAAATTATAATAAATTAAACATTTATATTAAATTAAATTCGATTCAACTAAGACTTCACTTAACCAGTTAAATCCTTCTCCAAATTTATGGTAAGGATTCCATCACCAATTTTTAATTGGTTACAACTGAATTACAAAGACTGAATTAGACAAAGATAAAAACAAAACAAAAAGCAATTATAAAGGAGTGACATCCATGAACCTAGACATTAGCAGAAGTAGAAAAGGCAAATTGGGTATGAGACTAACAAGTCAAATTTGGTATCTTTTGGATTTCTTTGTCTTACTGAGAAAAAGATGTCTACTTTTCTTTCAATATCAATGTGGGTTGATGTCACCCCACTACTTTGTACCTTTTCATGCTTAATACCTTTAACTCTAGCAGTAACTAATATTTATTGCCATAAATGATGTCAGAATCTGTAATTTTTTTAAGATAATTTGGTGGAAGAGTGCAGCCATGTAAGAATGTTCCAAACATGGTGGGGGTGGAGGGAATAATTAGAAAAACTGAGGTGGGCAATAAAAAGAATATATAATAAATGTCCAGAGGTGGGAAAGGGAAAATGGAGGGACCCCCAACAAGACTTTCAACGCAGCTAAGTGCTATAATGGTTGAAAGAAAATAATATACATGTATGCATACAAGTGTTCAGAAACAGGGACACCCCCCCCCCCAACTAATACTATCGCACACTCAAATTTCTATTTTTCATTAACAAAGCTGCAAGATATTTGTCCAGAAAGAAAACAAGGGTATATATATTATAGGTCAAATTATGACATTGATCCCTATAATTGGATCCCTCTACTTATATACTATAGTTGATTGATTCAAATAGTTAACAAAATTAACTATTTTAATTAAAATGCTAGAGTATTTTTTTATTTTATTTAAAACAACTCTTCGGAAAACAGCATTATGCCAGTTCAATGAGTTAAAATCATTATTGTTTGAACTGGACCGACTGATCGGACAAAGAACTGGCTAAGATACTGGTCCGAAGAGTTGCTTTAAACCATTAGATCAAGAATCAATACAAACCAATTAAATTGGTGACTGACTGAGTTTTTCTAAATTTTTTAAATTTTTAATCAAACTTGTTAGACTGGTTAAACCGGTGGCTAAACCAATTCAACCACCAATCCGAATTAAAAAACCATTGGTTAAAATGGATATTTTTAAGAAAAATCCATGATAATATTTTAACTGGAATAGTTAACAATGTTAATTATTTAAACTAACTAATGACATTGTAAAAGTAAAGAAACTAACCTCAAATTCAAACATAGTAGAGACCAAAACTATAATATACACACATCAAAAGTGTTGAAAAGAATATATGAATAATGAAGAAGTGCAGAGAAAACCAGTTAGTCTATAATTCTATATATATGACTTTGATGAGATATGGGTTTTTTTTCCAATACCTGTTTAGGGTAAAATTATATGAAACAAAAGAATAAACAGACAGAAGGAACTACTGCATATATGAGAGAGACCAACAATAGGATGAAGTTCACCCATGCCAGGGAAATTTCATTATGGAATTTAAAAATAATAGTCAACATGAAGGATTCAACTTTGAGCATCAAAATTTATGTTGCTAGACTGTCGACTAAATCTTCTGCAATATATTCATGTTCCACTGAGTGTAGGCCATACTATCGCTCCAAGAGCATTACCATTTCACAGTGTGGAGTATGCGGGAAAAGGTCAACAGCCATGGCTTTTACAGGTTGGAAAGGCTCTGAAATAGGCATAGACTTGGCTCTGTGCCGTGCTAAACCGGCACTACTCATGTTCCTCCAGCCCCGATTGTCTTTCTTCCCTTTCTCAACTTTCTCGGGAGATGGTGTGCAGAGCTCAATGGCATTTGCCACTAAGCTTTCGGGATTGCAAGAAATATACCTACGAAACAGAATGAGGGTCGAATTCAGGTTTGCTAAGAGAGGGAATGAAACAGTCGAAATAAGAAAATAAAAAGCTCACAATAAGAACTTACACAAGCCTGCGTAATGGAGCATGAGTTCTTAAAACTTTGACCACCTGAATTTTCAGAAAACAATAAATGAGATCCAAGATTCCACCATGAGATAGATTTGCATTTAATTTTTTTTTAAACCTATAGGTTTGCAAAAATTAACTGATAGTAGAACAGTGTCTAATACTAAAGCCATCCAAGGTTTTCAAACCGGACCTGTTGTTAAACAGGTCAGACCACCAATTCTCAATCCAACTGGTTTGGCCAGTTCAATTGAATAAATTATTAAAAAATCATAAATATTAAAAAAAGAAAAAAACGGCTCAACTGCTGGTTCAACCAGTTCATGGGTCAACCGGTCCAACCCCTTGTTCCGGACCGGTTCCCAAGCCAATTCCTGGTCCGACCGGATTGTCGGGTCTGGTTCTGAAAACAGTGAAGCAATCTAATTTTAGAGAGAATTCAGTATGGATCCAGAATCTTCAAAATAACTGCTACTTGACAGGGATCAAATTTAAACAAGGCAATAATGAAATACATGTCATAATCATAGAGCTTAAAGGAATTGGAACAAAGACAATTGCTGGTATATCAAGAGTACAAATACTTACAGTGGGATGAAGTCCCATACGTGGAGGATCAACAATAGCAACAACATTTTTGAATTGTGGCACCGAAGAATTTCCATCTTTGGATGTGGAACTTTCCTGAAGTTGATTTTGGATCTCTTTTCCATCATTTTCTGACGAACATTTTTCAGGCTCTTGGCACGAGCTCTCTCCATCATTATGTGCATTGGTTGTGCATGTATCTTTCTCTTCACTGGTTAATGTTCTTTTCTCACTACTTTCTAAGGCACTTGAAAGTTGACCTTGTTTTTCAGAAACATTGAGGTACTCTTTCAACAGAGACCCTATTACATCCTCAGCCTGTTCCTCATAGAGAGCACATAAGTAAATAACGAAACAAAGAAATGCAGTTGGACAACCATACTCCCCCCCCCCCCCTTTTTCTCTCAAAATAATTAAATCAAGCAAGGAGGCAAGCAGGAAAATCAAACCTTTGAACATATGAATCTACAATTTTTTATCCCATTAATCTCAGCATTCTTATACGCATCTTGAACTGCAGAAGGATTCATTTCAATGCCAATAACCTGCAGATTTTAATGCCGAGACAAGTTCAGCTATTAAAAAGGGAGAATCTGCTATGTATATACAGATTAACTGAAATCATAATCAACTAGTTTAATACTTCACAAGAACAACATCAACAAGCCTCAGCATAGTAACTCTTTTCAATTATTATCCAACATGGAGCTCAATCTATGTCATATATTCAGGGATGTAGAGTCTCAATCGTGCATGATGAAGGGAGGGAATTGGATGGTGGTATTACCATACCAACACGATGCGCTAACGTGAGTCCAATCGTCCCGGTCCCACAGCATATATCAAACAGCAAGGTATCAGGACCCAAACCAGCCCACTCACCAGCAAGTGAGTATAATTTCTCAGCAGCAAGAGTATTGACCTGCAATAGAGTTGCAGTTGCAAATTATCCAGATTTACCACCAAAAACATTTCAACCACAAAAGAAAGGAACTCAGGCTCAAGGTCCTAACCTGAAAAAATGCTGTTGGAGATATTGAAAACCGAAGGTTGCTTATACAATCATGAATTCTAGCTTCTATGATGTTATTGGCTGTCTCTGGCTGAAGGCTGCTTTCCGTCTTCAGGATGGGTATTGAACGCAATGGAGCATCAGTTGGTGCCACATTTGATATTCCTTGATGATCCTAGACGAAAACAATGACCACAGGGAAGAGCCATTAGATGAGGAGACAACATATGCTACCTGGCTTAGATCATGCAATTACAATGGTAGAGAAAGGAATTATATGACTGGATGCAAATTATAGAATTCTGCAGAATACAAAAGAATTACAATGGAACAAGTACCTGAACAACAAAAACATTTAAAGGCAGAGGAGGAGAATTTGCGGCAGCACCTGCTGCAAATGCTTGAGCAAGCCTCTCAAACTCATTGGTTACTTGTGCCACATCAAGCATAACTGAGCAAACCTAAGCAATCAGTACATAACAAACAAGTCAGCAGATATGTAGTATATGTTTGTCTAAGGTAGTATATTGGTCATTTTAACTTCTTCCATGATGAAAAACTTCGTCTACCCACCCAACTGAAAAGATTATAGCAACTTGAGGCTCAAGTATTTTTTCCTTCCATTCTTAATCAGAGCATTCCCATGCGTCTTAATAACAAGATACAGCTACAAAAGTAACCTGAAAGATGAGAATTGAGCTTTTGGAATAGACACAGACCTGAACAATGAGCATGACCTCTGAAATACTGGCCTCAAAATTTTCATCTGCAACCTTCCCAGCTGATCTTCCTTCCCGGACCTTGTAAATTGAAATAGAATTTGGACATACAATTAAACAGACTTTACCACCAATTTGATTTATTGCAGCAGAACTAAAGGCAGCAATAGTACTAGTACTAGTTTGGTAAATTTGTTATGCTCAAAGCCATTGCTCAAGAAAAAACATACCGTTAACTGACGCCAAAATCCTGTATTTTTAAATCTGTTCCAAATTGGGAAGCTTGAATGTTGCAAAAACTCCTGAAAGATTGAAGCATATCTGCAAGCAATTTTAGAAACATTTGGGCAGTCCAGAGGTTCTTCAACAGCCGTCACACCCTCCCTGAAAGGATTATTGTTTTTAGACGCAAATTCCAGTTAAAAGAGGTTCCCAAGAAGGTTTAAAGTATTACCTAAAATTCCCAAGCATGAATCCCACAGTTGGTTTTCCCTGTTGAGAATATCCAACAGAAAACTCACACTTATTACGGTATCCATTTACAACTGGAGATTCAATTATACCTTCTACTTCACATGGAAGACCACCTATACAAATCAAGATTAAAGACAAGCACAGCCATTAGTGACCCTACCATTCATTCTGATTTAAAGAAGAACTGATGAAGTACTTGTTGAACTGCAAATTAAAATTATTATAATTAACATATAAGCTCAATGAGAGGATCAGTTTTTAATGAGTAAATGTGAAACATACCTCTTTCCCTAGATTGAAGAACCCACTGAGGAAGTGAAACACCGTTAGGACATGCTTTACGTGCATTTCTTGTCTGCCAAGTAATAAAGAACAGTGAGTCTTATATAATTAATAACGAAATTCATCCTAGCAAAAACAGAGCAGAAGAAAAGCGTTTCTAACAAGTTTTTTGAGCATCTGCATGACAGAATTCTTCTTGTGCTCCAATTGATCACCATAAGGCATATGAGCAAGGGGAGTGACTGCATCACGTGCACATTTTGCCTTTGAGGTGGAATCATCGAGTGCAGAACCATCATCATTTGTAGGACCATCTTGTACCTCATTTGAAGCGATAGAGACACCTGCATTCTCCTTGATCGATGCATCATCAATAGTCTGTTGAGAGCTCAGAGTCGCAGCCATTGCCGATTTCACTTTCCTCTCGAATGGTCGAGGAATGACGTTTGCAACCTTCAAATTCTTGTTGCCAAAAGATTTCCCTTCCAATTCCTTTCAAATTGAACAGATATTTATTATGCCAGTCAGAAAACTTACAACATGTTTATGGATCACTGGGTTTCTATATAACTGAAACATGAGATATACCTCAACTGCACTTTTCAATTGTTCTGCACTTTCAAAACTCACAAAACCAACCACCATGCCTTTCTTTTTCTTTGCAGATTTAAAAGTAATTCCCTAGAAGAAGAAAACAATTCATATGAAACACAAAACCAAAAACAAACAAACAAACAAAAAAAAAAAAAAAACCTTCGGGTTACATTCTGTTGCAATTCATGGAATTTTATCAAATTATGTCAGTGATGGTTGAACTTTAACTATCAACAAAGTAGATCGCTTGTCCAACTTTGGTAAACTATTTTAATGTAAAAATTGCCTTAACATGCATTCATGACTTACGTTCTAAACAGAGTGACAAATATATTTGGAGCTAACTTTTCATGAGAATTACTCAAAATTAACATACATGACTTAATTTGTTAATAATAGAAGTTGGGCGGGATTCGTGACTACGTGAAAATTAACATTAAAATAACTGTGTAAAATATCCAAGAAACTTCAAAACCGTTTATATGAAGACATCAAAATTAATACAACACACTTACTTGTTCACTAAGAAACTTTCTCAAATTATCCCCATGCCATTTCCTTGGCAAATGCACCAAGCATTTACTCAATTGAGGGTCTCCACACTCTTCACCATCTTCACCATCCTCCCCGCCATCCATAACCATCTCCGTCATAATAACCTCCTGCTCCTCCTCTTCCTTCGCTGCCACCTTCTCCCCATTCTCCCCTTTCATCGCCTTCTTCGCTCGCTCTGAGGTCGGGTCCCACGTGTTATCCGGACGTGGTCGGAGCTCCTCCTCGCCGTGCGCGTACTTGCACGTGCTGCCATGAGTGCAGGACCCATCTTGACGCCTGAAGTAAGAGCAAAGGGTGGTTTTCCATAGAGGGTGGGGAGACGAGTTCTGGATCGGGTCATCGTCGTCCCGCTTGCGCTTCTCTCCGGGGTTGGTGTCAGCCGCTGGTTGGGGATCGGACGGCGGGATTGATTCGCAATTAGGTTGGGGTGAATCTTGGCCGTTGGTTTGGGCGGCGGAGTCTAGGGTTTTAGTTTCAGAAAGTTGGTTATCTGGTGAAGCCGCCATGGGAGTTATCGGAGTACTACTAGGTTAAGTTCAGTTCAGTTTCAGTTTTTCTAAAGTGACAAACGTGATTTTATGTATGCCCAAAAAAATGGTTATAGGTAAATAGAAGTTAACTTCTTCTTTATTTTGTGGGTTTTTTTTAGATGATAATAAAAAATTTAATTACGAAAATGAGAAGGTTGTAAATGATATATTTTTTAAGATATTTTTTTTAGAAAATAGATAGTATTAGGTGATTATTAAACTTATTACGATCTTCAACTAACAAAATTTTAATTGAAACCGGCGAAATCCTAAGTAAATGGAATAAAAAATTTAGACATATGATCCACAACCTCATTTTAATCTTCAAAATATATTAGACATCGCAATAATTGATGTAATAACCTTAATTCCACTAATCTACTCATCATTCCAAGCATCCTCAACAATTATACCCTCCTGGGACAAATTGAGAATCACCCTCCGTAAAACTTTTCTCTGAGGTTTTCACTGTCGACTTCAACTCAACCAAATCATGCAAATGATTCCCCATCATCTCATCAGGTGGTCTCCCTTGCTACCCGAAAATTGTATTATAAACTCTCAATTACAACTCTTGAGTTGTGCCACCTTTTTCACCGAATCTAAACATCTCATTTTCCTTTCCATTATGCGCACGCAGTGTGCTTCTCTTTATTCAAATTCAGTAACACATCTATTGATTGTATGACTATATTTTTTCTCGTATCAGCAACACCCAAAAGTCCCAGTTTTAATCCATCATTAAACACCCCTAATTTTTTTTAAACACTTGACAAATATTGTAGCAATACAAAAATATATATATTGAATTGGTGGCTAACAACTTAAAAAAAAAAATTATATTCCTGTATCATTTGATCAGTAGAAATTGTATTTTGAACATGTCAACTTTATTTTTTTCAACATATCAACTTTTTTACCCCAAATTTTCTTTTATAATTTAAATTAATATCGTCAACGTGTCTAGCGAAATCACTTTAAAAATAATATTTTTTTGTATTCTTACTATGTTTGTTCAGTATTTAAAGGGAACTTGTATTTTTAATATTGCGTGATAATGTGGACACCACTTAAAAAATAGTTTCTTTTTCCACCCGGAATGATTGGGTAATGATGGGTAGCTTTTCTAAATTCCATTTATATAAATAATCTACAACATACTCCATTTTCGTAATTATTTTTTTATTATCTATGTAAAAAAAAACTATTATTTTGTTAATCTTTAATGAATTTTAAAAATTAATCAAAATGTTCAAAATCTATATTATTAATATAATCCACTAAGTTAGTATCACAAGTTAATTTTAATAAAAACCAATAAAAATATGTGTATGATGAGGTTTGAACTTGCATCAATTAAATTGGTAAAATATTAAATTTATCACTAATCAAAGCCTCATTTTATTATATTTTATACATTTTTATTTCAATATGCGCAAATTATTATCTCCATCAGTCGTATATCTATATACTACATTTTACTGAGTTAGTGCCACCCATCAACCGGGTCCTAACTCAGGTAGGGCTAATTAGATTAATACAATCTTAAATTTACTAATCAACCAAAACTTTTTTTTATTTTTAATATATTTTTATTTTATTATACACGCTTTATTATCTTTCCATTAGTTCTATATATAGTCACAATTTAATCTAATGTTTTTGTACATTTTATTATCGTACATGTTATTTTATGTGTTACCATGATTAATTAATTTCAAACCATGCATTTCATTATTTATTGTATATTATATATAAACACGCATCTATGTTCTAAATCTGTGGTTTCCACACGCATACACGTGATAGGATTTCTAATTTTATTTAATTATTATAAATTCCATCACATGCTTACGCTTGCGGAAACTAGTATTTAAAACACAGAGGTTAGTTTAAAATAATATATAATAAATAATGAAATGTGTGGTTTGAAACTGATTAATAGATTAATTTGTGAGTAAAATAAAATTCAAACACGTTAATACATCATATTAATAACTGCAATATAGTTATTTATCATGGTGTTGTTGTCAATCTTGCGTTGATGCTCACTTGAGTTACTATCGAGTTAACTTGTGACATCAACTCAATCAACAAAATTATTAATACTAAAATAATGCTAAATTAAAATCTTATTACACTATAATTATTATCGTCTTTCATCTTGATATTTTTCTTCTTCATTCTATCATCATCTAGACCTGCTCATTTTTTACCTAACTCAACTCATGAATAGATCTAATTATCTTCAATCAATATTAAGGCATTGGACTTTTGATGCAATTAATTACTTCGGAATTACAAATTATAATTACAATACTAATTTAAAAAATAATATAAATTAAAATTAATCAAAACATTCACATTAGACAATGATAAGGGAAAGTAAGGGTGAATTTAAAAACAAATTTAGTGTAACATGTATTATGAATTAAATAAACGTGCGACGATGATGAATGAATATTATAATTTTTTACCTCAACATTGATTAAAATTATATTTCATCACTTTCCGATGTTATTCGCATTTGACTATGACTTGAAGTTTTCTCTTGGAAAAGTCATTACTTTAATACTCCATTATTTTCTAGACAATTCAAACTTACCAATACTAATATTAATCTCCATATGTTGAATGCTATTTATAATGATAAATCTTTATTTTAATTAATATATAACTGTAACACTAATTAAATGATAATTTATTTAAAATAATATATATTATTAATAATTAATATCCTCAATTTTATAGTTCAAACCAATATAAACTCTATTATTGAAAAAAAATTTATTTATTTAATATTTGTTTGGCAATTAAATGAACAGTAAAGAGTGTTCTCGTAGATTAAAATGTTTAATCAAACTCATGCTTTTATATATATTATAGATATATGATACTAATTTGTATTCCCATGTGATGCACAAGTCAATTATGTATATTAAATTTATAATATATTTTTTATAGCATTAGTTTTTGTTCAAAATTTTTAATGAATTTCTTCAAACAAATCATTAATAAATTAAAAATCAATGTAATTAAATTTTTTAAAAATATTTAACCGAATTAGAATCAGTTATATTAATGTTATTTAATTTTTAAAAAATATATATTTAATATTAAAATAATACAAAAATTCATCATAATTTGAAGATTAATAATAATATACTTTAATTTAAATACTATAATTAATAATTTCTTGCATGTTATTTATTACATATATAATGTCAAATTAAATTGTCTTAATGTTAAAATTGTCAATATTCGGTGTTTGTGATTTTATATTTATCTCTATTTTACTTTAATCAATCAACATAATTAACTTTTATCATATTTGAAAAATATAAATTTAATTTGATAAATATAATAATTAAAACTATATTTTAAAGTTAATAATTTAATATTCATTAATTTCATTACGATAACATTAATTCAATTAAGTAAAATCTTAAAATTAAGAGATAATTTACTTAAAATCAATTTTATATTTAACATATAAAAATTTATAAAGGAAAAAATTAAACAATATTTAATAACTTAAAAAAGTTTAAAGGAAATGAGTAAAAGTGTAATTTACTCGAATTGTAAATAAGTGTTTCAAATAGAGTGTCATGTGTCAATAAACTCTAATATAAACATTATTATTTATTTCATTTTTTTAACCTCATATTACTATAATATATTTATGGTCATGAAGGCACTAAATTGCTCGTATCTGCCACTAATATTAAAAACTCGATTATTTATAATAGAATTCATTTTCGAGTTTATTTATATGCTCTTAATATATATATTCTTAGGTTCTCAAATTATAAAATACTATCGATATTTTAAATTTAGATAATTTTTAAAATAGATGAACACCTTATTAATAGGCAATTACTTGGAGTACATATATAATGTTTAATATAAAAATATTATTTAGACAATAAATAAAAAAAATCGGAACAGTTGATTGAATTAATAATGAAAACTTGACCCATTTCTTGAACTGATTTTAGTTAAAATTAATTGTATTGATTTAATTTAAAGTTGTGTCCGATAAATTAAAAATTTAGGTAGTATTAAAATTTTTATATTTTACTTAAAAAAATTATTGCTAAATTTTATGAGTGTTAAGCGGAGTAAGTGGAGTTATATCAAAACGACATTATTTGATTCAAATATTGTGTTTTTATTACCATTCAAGTTGAATCGAATTAAATTGAAAGGGATGGAGTTGAAGTTTTGGTTGGAGTTAAATTTTCTTAAGATGTCGGGAATATAAATAGAGATAAAAAGGCGTGGCCCAAGTTTATTGAGCCCAACAAAACCATGGGTGCACGATCCGACCCATACAAAATATGATACCAATATTTAAAGAGTAAACCCTAGGTTGTCCCGATTCTCAGCTCATCCCTAAATTTGATTTTGCAGATCTTTGAATTCCTCCATGGCCAGAAAGCGAAAGCAAAGCTCCTCTGATCCAGAGCCCCCGAAAATGGCGTCGGAACCTCAACCGGTCCAAGAAAAACAGCAGCAACAACCCGTATACATACCCGAAGATCCGAACCCGAATCCAGACGTGGACGAAGAACAGCAAATACTAGAAGTGGAAGAGGAAATCGAAGAAGAAGTAGAAGTAGAAGAGGAATTTGAAGAAGAGGAGGAGGAGGAGGAGGAGGAGGAGGAGGAAGATGACGACGAAGAAGCGGAAAACGAAACCTTAGTAGGTTCATCATACGCCGCTGTTTTAAACGGAGCACCCAGAGAAACGGGTCGAGAAGATGAATCCGACGACGAACCTGTCGAGAAACTTCTAGAACCGTTCGCTAAAGATCAATTGATTACCCTTATTAAAAAAGCGGTCGAGAATAACCCGGATTTTATCTCGTCGGTTCGGGAGTTCGCGGATGCGGACCCGGCCCATCGGAAGATCTTCGTACACGGGTTGAGTTGGGATACCACTGCCGAAACCCTTACCGCCGAGTTTTCAAAGTACGGCGAGATCGAAGAATGCAAAGCGGTTACCGATAGGGTTTCCGGGAAATCGAAAGGGTACGCTTTTATTCTATTTAAACATAGGAGTGGGGCGCGGCGGGCTTTGAAACAGCCACAGAAGAAGATCGGTATTCGAACCACTTCTTGTCAGCTGGCAGTGCAAGGACCGGTTCCTGCTCCGCCTCCCACTGGTCCATCGGTTTCCGAGTATACCCAGAGGAAGATTTTTGTTAGTAACGTATCGCCTGAATTGGACCCGGAGCATTTGCTTAAGTTTTTTAATCAGTATGGGGAAATTGAGGAAGGTCCAATGGGGCTTGATAAGCAGACAGGGAAACCTAAAGGGTTTGCTCTTTTTGTGTATAGGTCGGTCGAGAGTGCAAAAAAAGCATTAGAGGAGCCTCATAAGAATTTTCAAGGTCATGTTCTTCATTGCCAAAAGGCCATTGATGGGCCAAAACAGACTAAAGGTGTTTCTGGTGGGCATCATCAGCAGTATCAGCATCATCACCAAGGGCAACATCAGAGCCAGTCTCATTACCATCATGCTAAGAAGGGAAAGTATTCGACTGGTGGGTCAGAGACTGGTCATTTGATGGCACCATCAGGGCCTGCTGGAGCTGGGTTCAACCATGGTGTTGCTGCTGCTGGGTTTAACCCTGGAGTGGCTGCTGCTGCTGCACCGGGTTTAAACCCTGCTCTGGGACAAGCTTTGACTGCATTGCTCACTTCACAGGGAGCTGGTTTGGGGCTCGGTAATCTGCTTGGAGGGTTTACTGGTGCGGCTGCGAACCAGGGAGCACATGCTGCCGGTTATGGGAATCAGGTTGCAGGAGGCTATGGAAACCAGATGGGGGTGCAGGGTGGGTATCATAACCCACAATTGGGGCAGGGCGGTGCTGGTAGGTCTCAACCTGGTGGTGGTGCTCCTTATATGGGCCATTAGGTAAGCCCCAAGGTAAATGGATATAATTTCGTGGTTGCTTTTATATCATTTCTATAGCTATTGATTTGCATGTGTAATTGACCTTCAAAATGATAAACCTAATATAATTGACTGACTTGTGATACTGTATGAATCTAATCATGATCTCACACTGTTTGAGATGAGTAGTGTCTAGGATCAGGTTATGTAATTTCTAAGCATAAAAAGGAATTGCATGAAAATGTAGTACAAGCTTGCTTTGCCTTTCTGAAAGCACATAGGTGTTTATTCTGTAAGTTCAAAAGACTTCAATTGTTGATTGCTTGAGATGACTTATGTTATATTGTTTGATATTTTAACTTTAAAATTAATTGTTTATAACTAGTATAAACAACTGAAAAAAAGCTCTTAGTATGTTTTAACTTTGGATTTAATTGTTTAACACTAGTTTTACAAACTAAGTTTTGTTTTTTGAGAAAGATTGGTCATCTTAAGACTGGTATATTGAGTCTTAGCTTATCTATCTCCACTGACATGAAGGGTTATTTTTAATTTTCATAATAATCAATATTTTGTTTAAAATTCATTCATAATTTAGTTCCTTTCAAAGTTAAGAGAATATCATCTCACTTTATTTAATTTATTGAATTTCATTTTGTATTCTTGCATTTGCTGCACTAGAAATTTTAGTTAGTTAAACCATGAAAACAGAGTCTTATTGGTTTTGCCTAAGATATGAAATTCTAGTTCATCTTTCTCATGTACCATTTTTCCATGAATCTTTTGTTCTATAAACTCTTTTTTATGCTTCTATTTATTGTGCAGATTCTCTCATAGATGCATCAATCATTTTGTTTTCGACTCTGGTGATTCTGAAGTTAGTGGCACTCTTTGCAAATGTAGTCTTTAAATTTGTAACAAAAGTCAACCTCAAACCTGTATTTTAATTTCTATTTAGAACTCTTTCCCCCTCACGTGTTTTAAAAAAAGATGTACTATTTCAGCTTGGATATTCGTTTCTTGAAAAGTGTTGGGGAACAGGTAGAATTTCCTCGCAGAGGACACAATTGCTGTTTTCAGGTTTTCAAGTGTTACGCAAACAATGACCTTTTTTTTTTTTTTTGAACTTTTTCTTAAATTGACAGATGTTTTATGGTGACTATTTCTTATATGAATCAGAATGTTTTTAATTTAGTTTTATGCGAGACAAAACTTTTCCACTGTATTGTTACATTTTCTTGGTTTCTTGTGATTTTTTAAACTAGTTTTACCTTATCATAAATTGCCCTTTTTTTTTAGCTGGTGTTCCTCAAGTTTAACTTCATATAGATTGTTGTTTCCATTACTTTGATGGTAGTCTCTGTAGCATACCGGATTGTGAAGTCGTTAGCTCCGAGTATTGGACAAAATGAGATTTCGAACTGCAGGTACAATGGCTATATATAGTCCTGACCGTTGCTTTCATGCTTAGGCTTTGCTTGGTATGAAGAATGGAAAAGAGTGCAGATGGATATTTTGTTAATCTAATGATTAAGCTACAAAGTATAAAATGGTTATGGATCTAAACTATTTGATTAACAAATTTTACGTCTCCTCTCCTTTCCATCATTCGTACAAAGCAAAGCCTTAATATATTCCTAACTTAGGCACCCCCAGCTCCTACCAATCTCCCAAGTTCCCAACCCCTTTTCTCCATATATTTCTCGGTGGTTGAGGATCCTTGCCTTCAGAATGAACAAGTGGAGTTATTGGTGTTCCTTTCTACGACGACTTTTGAACTGGCACCTTTGTCTTCAATGACAATTATTTTGGTCAACATGTTTTGCACTCGATTCGAGATGGGGAATGGAACCAGCCAACATGTTTTGAGGATGCTCTGACCTGTTGTTTATTGTAAAAATAAACACAAAAAAAGTGCCCAACATGTCTGGAAATTGTGCCTTCATCTTGTTTGAGTTGATAGAGTTAAGATTCATGAGGCAAAGAATTTGTTGTTAGGTGAGTTGCTGGGACCTGACAGGCAAAGGATCTACTTGTTCCAGGTATGGAACTGGTCTTGGTTGGTCCTCACCCCTTTATGAAAATGAACTGTCTTCCTGCCTTCATCTTTAAATTGGTTGCCCCTAATATTAATGCCTTCCGTGATATACATATGTTTATACGGAAAGATAAGTGTTAAAGATAGATAGGAGATCGACTTGTGCAGGTAATGTTTTCATCGTGACAATGTGCAAAACAAGGCACTCCATGCATTGTAATCACAATGTCATGGCATTACAATATATTGTAATTTTAGAACTAGAGATAAAAATTATAATGTTTTTGAAGATGGAAAGTCGTTTAGTATTTGTTTAATTTAATTTCTTTTTTATTTAATAGGAAGATGTGTATTCTAATAAGATATAAAAAATTTAATTTAACAAAAAATACCTATCTATGAATTAATTTTAAGTAGACCGTGATATGATTTTAGAATTTCATTGACTTTTTAAGTAGCATACTATATTCTTTTCTCATAAAATGCGTTTATTTTTTATAACTTATAAAAAATAAATAAAAAATAAAAAATTTTAGAAAGGTAAATTATAATATTAAGTTAAACTAGAAAAGATAAAACAATATGTTATATTTATGATTCATGATAAGTACAAAATATGAAGATATTTAAATTAATAAATACATTTAATAAGGATAATTAAAAAACAATTTTTGGGGTTATTTTTAAATATTGATCAATTTAGTAATATGATAAAAATAAATGATATTTTTCGTCGTACTTTTGTATATTGTAGATTAAATATTAAAATACAGAATTGAGTTGATCTATACTAATATTTTTATGGGTAAATGAGTTGGTACGCTATTTGTGGGCAAGAAATATTTTCCAAATGAATGATGGGTTATAATGTAAGTGATATTTTTAATAATGGTAGTTATTCGTATAGAATACTTTAAATTATTTATTAGTGTTAAAAATAGGATTGCTTTTTTAAATAGAGTTGGTGATATAAAGGTGTTGTTTGATAAATTAGGAAATAGAAGTTAAATTTTTAATGTTGAGTGTAATAAATTTTGAACTTAAATTATAAGAATAGTATGGCATTTATTGAACATTAAGGGTTGAAAATGATATATTATTTGAAAAATTTAATCTAAAAAAATGAGAAATCTAGAAATTTCAAATATTAAATAAAAAAGTTAACATCCAAATTAATAAAAAGTATTTAATTTAAATTGTTATGGTTTGATTTTTTATTTATGGAATACTTTCTAATGTAATTTCCTCTATTTCTAATGTAATATTTAAAGGGTTTTTTAATGAAAACATCCAAAATAATATTTTATAAAAATATAAAAGATAGAAACTCTTAATTTAAAATTCGTTTTTTTTTTTTTTGAAAAAAACAAGAAATTCATAGTCATTTTTTAATCAATTTGGTCTTCGGCTGTTTAGTAACACCACGAGGTAAATGGAAAATTTTTTTTGAATGAATTATCAAACTAAGTCCTAGTGATATTAAATCCAACGAGTATTAATAACATATCACTTTAGCTTTTTATTTATTTATTTAATAAATAAATTAAAATTTAAAATATAAAAATGTTTTTAAGTGAATAGTTATTTTTATTATTAAAAAAATAAAATAAAATTTTCAAATGAGTAATTTTTTTCTTCATCAAAAGGTGTTTACAGGTCGATATTAATTAAAGTAAAACTCATAATTTGTTTTTTAAATAACTATAGGTAAGTTTTTTATTTAATAATAATAATAACCTACATAATTTGGGCCATTTCTAAATATATAAGGGTCTTTTCTTGTAGAAACGGATCCGGGCCGACCCAAAAGCTCTGAATCTAGGGTTTTTGATGTGACCCATCCTACGCAAAATCTATCTTTCCAAGCCACGTTTTCTTTTCCTACTTCCAATCCAATTCTATTTCGTCTCCAGCGATATAGATTGCGTTAGCTCAAGTGTGTAAATAGTGAAAACTTGCCCTGACAATAGTTATTTCTCTCTCAATACTATAAAACCAAAGCAAAAAAGTAAAGCAGACATTCATGCCTTTGTTGGCTTTTTGAAGTTTTTAACCCTCACTACTCACTTTTGCAAACTTCCTTGGTTTCTCTATCTGCAACTGTCAATCTTTCTCAAATACTTCCAAAAAAAAAAAAAAAAAAAAAAAACCCACTTTTTAATACTGTTAAAGACCCACCCCATAACCTGTGATCTTTTTGAATAAGACCTTCATTTAGTGAATCAAAGAGTGCTTTTTTGTTTGTTTGTTTTTTTTTTTTTTTTGTTCTTGTTACGAATTGAATTGATTTACTGACTTTGGGTTTTTTTTGGTTTGTTGGAGAATTTTGGTGGGTGGTTGTAGAGATTATGGTAATGGCTGATAATGAAGCAGGGGATGGTCATAACGAGGTCAAGTCACCATGGAAGACTCCTGCAATTGATGGGGAGAAAGTGGGTGATGCTCCTGTTATGGGTACCCAATCTTGGCCTGACCTTGGTGGGAATCAACAAACCCCTCAAAACAACAACCCTCAGGTTGCTGCTGATGTGTGTGCCCCAGCAGCTCTACACCCATCAGTAGAGCAGGTTCGTCATTGCTTTTTGGGGTTTATTTTTGTTTAATTGGTGATTGATCGCTTTTAGGAGTGAACGTATAATTTGGATGAATTTGAAATCTTTAGATGTAATTTGAGTTTGTTTTGGTAGACTAAGTGTGTCATGTGGAATTATTAGGTTTAATGTGGTCTCAAATGGACAATTTGAAAGACCAGGTTTTTAGCCTCTTAGCATTTTGATTTGAATATCAGTTTATTTCCCAACCCTTCAGTAGGTCAGGTTAGTCTTTGCATTGGTGATTGATCACTTTTATGAGTGTGAAAATTGGATAAATTTGATCTAGCTTTAGGTATAATTTGAGTTTGTTTTGGTAGACTAAGTGTGTCTTATGGAATTATTAGTGCTAATGTGTTTTTTTTTTTTTTAAAAAAAAAAAAGGACAATTTGAAAGACCAGGTCTTTAGCCTCTTTTACTTATATATTTCATTTGAATATCAGTCGATTGCTTTCTGGTTTCTTAAATTTCTTTGATCACTTTATACCAATTAAAAGTCTTCTGGAGAGACTAAGCTATATTGACTAATGAGCAATGACCACCCTTTCATGACCTCCGCTTGTTAGACATGTTAAAAGGATGATTGTAGGAGTTGTTTTCACATGTCAAGAAGAATTGAAATATAATGTCAGATGAGTGTTCTTAATAAACCTTTGTGGAATATAACTTCCCTTTGAAGAATTCCCTAGCCATCTCTGATTCTCAGTCAGTCTGGTTGTCTGTGTTTGCTTCTTCTTTGCATTTTTTGTTACCTTTATGTATGATTATTTTGCGGGTCATCATATTGAGGCATGATATATTTAGTTGTTGCCAGTGTACTTTTTTTTTTTTTTTCCTTGCAATTAAGAAGAAAAATTGAACAAATTGTTATCTCAGTGTACCTTAATTTTATCATCTTTCTCATTTTTTGGGTCTTTCAGAGAGCAGCTGGGCAGCCGAAATCAAATGGATCTGGAAACCCCAATGCTTCTTATAAGCATTCATCAGCACGCCATCAGAAGTCAGACTCTAAACGCAATCCTAATGCTGGGCCTCGTTTTCCTATACCTTTACCTTATTATCAACCACCGGTGCCAGCTGTTTTTCATCCTATGGTACCTCCACCACACATTGCAGTTCCTGGACCTGGGTATGCTTACCACCCTGTCCCTGGACCTTTTCCCGGTATTGATCCTCAGTTGGTAAAATCTGGATCTGAGACAACAATGCAAGCCTTTGGTCCCCCAGTTCAAGGTGTTGATGCCAGCAGAAATATGCAGCTTCCTCCCAGAGGAGATCCCAATGCTTATCCTGCCAACTTCTCTAATAGAAGACCCAACGTGCAAGAACCTGGTGGACATTTTAATCCTGGCTGGAACCATCAACGGGCATTTAATCCTAGAGAACCCATTCCCATGCAGCCGGGTGTTGGACCGAGATCTTTTGCTAGACCTCCATTCTTTGGTCCAGCTCCTGGGTTCATGATTGGTCCAGGTTACCCTGGTAATATCTCAATCCCCGTATTTTGTTTAAAACACTACCACATGTTTCATTACTTCTTACTTTGTCAAGTTTCCTTGCTGCTTATGTCTGCCAGCAAGGTAAGGCATGTATTTCAGCCTCTCGGGTGATACTGCCTTTTGTTCTTGTTTCAGCTCTTGTTTTGTATTATGCCTTTCATGGAGTAAACTCCTTTTTATTATGACCTTCAGGAGCTTTGTGCTATGTGCCTATCGCTCCTCCAGGCTCCATTAGGGGACCACATTCTCCACGCTTTGTTCCATACCCTATAAATCCAGAGGCTGCTGTGCTCCCTCCGGAGATGGTAACTTTGAGGGCTAATATAGTGAAACAAATCGAGTATTATTTCAGGTGAGGAAGGCTTCTTTGCCTCCTATTTATTTAATATCTTTTTGTCTGGGTACCACAGTCTAGATTTGCTTCTAAATTCCTCCACTTCCCCCATTTGTAGATGCCATTATCAATGTTGGCATTTATGGGTATTTTTACTTAGTGCTTTGCTAGTAAGTGATTGATTCATTCGCCATCTGATTGTGTGCACACGTTACTAACGGGGCCACTGAAGGACAAGAACTCTTACAGAAAACTGATATTGTGGTAGCCACTTTAGAAAGTTTTCAACCTATGACCTCATATCAATTATCTTTTGTATGTCATTGGAGTTTTTGGTATAGCAATCATAGTCTTAGGTATTTGGCATAAGTTTCATGCACCATGTAATTGGCTCACATTGAGAGGCCAAAAATATGGACTTTTTGATTGTTTTTCATTAATGATTGCCGTAGATTTAATTGTTTTTCCAGCATTACATAATGCGCATTTCTTTGTATTAGTTGTTGACCTTTTTTACCCTCTTATTTTTTTCAGTGATGAAAATCTTCAAAATGACCATTACCTGATTTCCTTGATGGATGATCAAGGATGGGTTCCAGTCTCCACAATTGCAGACTTTAAAAGAGTATGTTAACTCACTACTACTTAGCTTATATGGCGGCATGGATTATATGCCACTGCTCTATTTTGTGTTGTTGGGTTTTTTCTGTTTTATTTATGGTTGTTGCATCATTAACTGATTGAATAGATTTTCCATCATCTTCAGTTTTTTCCTTAGCCCGAGAACTAAAGCTTTTGTGTGGTTTTTTCACTTTCTGAGTTGCAGGTTAAGAGAATGAGTACTGACATACCGTTTATCCTTGATGCTCTTCAGAGTTCTAGTACTGTAGAAGTGCAGGTTAAGACATTTATTTCTCTTTTGGGTCTACTGTTCTGAAATTTGATCTTTTACTAATGTATGCAAGTTCGGATCAGGCCACATGTTCTATTCTGAGCTCTGAATCGATATACTTTTATCTTTTCCATATGGTTAGCTTTAATTTACCCATTGAACCAAATTCATAGTAATTTTGGTTAGCTATAATTATGAACCGATGGTGGTGATGGTGCTTATTTTCATACCTTAAGGTAAAGTGTGTCTTATCTGTTATTGTTGTGTGGGTACATTGGTTAGTGATACTGCCTTTTGATGCTATTCTTCACCTCAATAACCTTGTCTCTACTTGGTAATTGATATTATAGGGTGATAAGATACGAAGACGTGATGAGTGGTCCAAGTGGATCCCAGTTGGTTCAACAACAACTTTGTCGTCAGAAGCTCAGGCTACTCAGTACCAACCAAAAAAGAATGTTACTGATTCCTGTGGAAATGATCTGAATGAAGATAATTCAAAGGAGATCTGTGAAGAAAACTTCAATAATCCTTTGGAAAGTGGGAGCTTGGATCATGTACCAGCTGGGGGAAATCATGCAGAAGTGATGTATAAAAGTAACAGAAAACATGCAGCCGTGCAAGTTCAATTAGATGGTGAGAAACGAGCATTTTCTGGTGGAAATGGTAACTTGAACAGGAAATTAACTGTTGATTCCAACATTAAATTCTCAGATATTGATCAGTTACAAGGAATTGATCGCATAAGGTTCAATTACCACAGAACTGAAAGTGTGGAATTATCGCCAGATGTAATAGTACATAATGTTGCTGACCTGTCAAATGAATTTGCACATACATTTATGCTGGATGAAGAGCTGGAGCTTGAGCAAAAAACAACAAAAACTCTTTCTGCATTTAACAGGTACTAGATTGTGTTTGTATTTAATTGGCTTATCTCTTTCAGTGTTGAGCTAGGGAAATTTTTACATCTGTATAAAGGCTTATTTCGATGCTTTCAAATGCTAATAATGATCCCTTGAACATCTGAATGGCATTTTTTTTTTCAGACTGGATGAGGAAGAGGATGACATGGTCAATGATCAGGATGTTCAGAGACTTGTGATTGTTACCCAGGTAATGTCTTACAGCTCTGTATGAATTCTTTTTCAGCCTTATTATTATATTTAATGTTTAAAGATTGGTTCATTGGAGCATCTAAGTTTGTGTTTTTACTTATTAATTTACAATAGTTGTTCTTACTATCATGGCCTACAATAGTATCATATTGATTGTTCAATATCATCAGAGAAGATAAGAATCCCCAACTTATATTTGCTATCCAATGGAAATCCAATTCAAAAAAGAATATACATTTGTATGGAAAAATTACCCCATCTAAATCATCTTTTTCACAGGCATTGAATTTATGAAGCATATACATGAATTATGTAATGCTTCCATTTTGTGAAGTTGAAGCATTCTAAACTTCATTCAAGAGGGACAGTGTTCTTCCTCAGGTGAAATTGATGGATAACTTTTTTTTCTTTTCACATCGATAGTGATTTAGCTTTTAGAGACATTAAGAGCAAATAGTTGGCTCTTCTCACTCCTCTCCCCTCCTCTTTAGGGGTATAATCAAGCCGAGTCAAACCCAAATAGTGGCAAGCTCGAGCTTCACTTGAAATTCAAGGCTTGAGCTTGATCAAACATCAATTTCTAAGCTCAAACTCAGCTCGAGACTTAATTGAGCTACTCAATCTCAATTAAGCTTTTTTGTTTTTAAGCTCAATTTTGTTTGTACTTAAAACTATTTCTAAATAAGAAGGGTAAGAATGTCATTGCATAATATAAAAATATATTTAATGAAAAGCTTGATTAGGCATGTGAGCCATATGGTGCTTGAATTGGGCTTTGATCGATAGCTTGAGCTACTTGAGTTGTAGCTCGGCTCAATAATTCCCGAATCAAATTTGAGTTCTTTTAAGTCAAACTCAAGTGGCTTGCGAGCATCGGTGTCTCATTGCACCCCTACTCCTCTTTCAACTCTTTCCTCCCAATTTCTTCCACTTTTTTTTATTCTTAATTGGGACTGGTATGTTCTCTCTGTTTTTAGCTTATGCCTGTAGTGTACGCTTTCTTTGGATAATGTTTTACTTGTATTAAACCGTAGAATGGTTCTGGTTCCATTTTTACGGAACATATCTTTTCTTCTGATGTGCAGAATAGTGGGATAACTGAAGAATCAAAAGCTGGTGCAAAAGATTCAAAGGCCATATCCAGTGAGCTTGCTGCTATGATAAATGATGGTCTTGTCTTCTATGAACAGGTTGACCCTAGTTTTTTCTTATTTATTTCAAACTATGTTATGGTATGTATTAATAAATTTCTCGTTTGGTGTTTATTTTCTGTAATCTAATTATTGGAACATGATTGTTGCAAGCAGGAGCTGAAAACTAAACGATCTAGTCGTAGAAAGAATAATTCTAATTATGAAAATAAAGACGGAAATCCAAGGTCTCCAAGGGGTGCATTAGGAGTATCAAATCTGAAGACGGGTGAAAATGCTGCTGGGAGCAGTAATCTTGAAGAATCTGGAGGATCGAGTTCCCGAAGGAAGCAAAATAAAGGCTTCTCTAAGCAACAGTCATTCCATAAGCAGAGATTTTTCTCCGGCAATTCAAAGAATCATGGAGCTAGTCGTAATTCCATTGCAATAATATCAGAAAGTCCACCAAGTAATTCAGTTGGATATTTCTTTGGTTCTACTCCCCCAGATAGTCACGGGTTAGTTTAAGTGACCATTTCTTCACTTTAAATATCACGACTTCTGTAAGTTCTTTTTGCTTTCTTTCAGTAGTAACTTCCATTACTTATATGAGTGCAAGAATATAGACTTGTTACTATAGGTTTCAAATATAAATTAAACCTAATTAAATTGACTAGATGATGAGATTTTCCTGAGTTAATTGATGTCTAAGCTTCAATTTTTTACAGCCCTAGGCAGCCTTCGAAGTTGAGCTGTTCACCACATGGGACTCTTTCCAGCAGTCCACCAGTCGGTTCCTTGCCAAAGTCATTCCCACCTTTTCAGCATCCAAGTCATCAGCTATTAGAAGAAAATGGTTTTAAGCAACAGAAGTAAGGAATGGTGGATCTTTTCCCTAATATATATGTATTTGTGTATACTTTTGCTCATCATGACTTGATGAGATTTTTGTTGCATGAAAAAATTTTACTTTGTGGTTTGTTCTTGAGTCCATCAGCGTGCACTTGTACTTCCTTACAGAGGGGAGGGAGCGATGGGAGAGAGAGCACTTGTGAAGAAAAGTTGGCTAATTTAGTTATATTTTTACATTCAGGTACCTAAAGTTTCACAAGCGCTGCCTGAATGACAGGAAGAAGTTGGGAATTGGATGCAGTGAGGTTGACTTTATATTTGAACTTTCTGAGCTATTAAAGAACTGTTTTACATTAAATGAAAAAGCCACTATTGCACATCTTATATTGTTTAATCTCCATTACAAAGAAACGAGTTGTTCGGTTTCTTTCCATTTTTTGCCCCATTGTTACCATTTGTAATCACTGTACCTCAACAGAAGCTGAAGTCCTGAATATTTGTTAATGTTTAATAGCTGATTTATCCTTGTATACACATATATATGGTATTCCTAAGACTTCATATCTGTTTGGACATGTTTCTTGTTTCTTTAAATCATATCATCATCAATGCTGCAAAGCTACTCTAGCTAAGCATTTGAATGCATTTTTCCAGTTGTTAAGAAATATAACTTTTCTAATGATTCCCCTCTGTTATGCATGCAGGAAATGAATTCACTATACAGGTTTTGGTCGTATTTCCTCAGGGACATGTTTGTCCCTTCTATGTATAATGAGTTCCGGAAACTTGCTCTTGAAGATGCAGCTGCAAATTACAATTATGGGATAGAGTGTCTTTTCAGATTTTATAGGTAACATTGATGGTTATCTAGAAAAAAAGATAATTTTGGTTCATTTTTAGTTGTTTTCTTTACTTCTTTCTTTTCTATATGTATACTGATTACATTCTTCATTTTTTCAGTTATGGTCTAGAGAAGAAATATCGAGATGATCTTTATAACGATTTTGAACAACTTACCCTTGATTTCTATCATAAGGGCAATCTTTATGGCCTTGAAAAATACTGGTAATTTCCTTTTCTCGCCGAACATTTATGGCTTTGAAAGGAGCATTGCATGCTTATGTTTGAAAATGAGTATGTAGAAAAAGAATCCTGATTCTTGGGAGATGAAATAATATTTCGGTTTCTTGCTTACAAATCTAAGGCTGTTAATTGAACTAGTATTTACAAAATATCCGGCAGGGCATTCCATCACTTCCGAGATCAGAAAGAAACGATAAAGAAACATCCCGAACTGGATAGGTTACTGAGGGAGGAATACCGGCGATTGGAAGATTTCCGTACCAAAGAGAAGAATACTAGTAGCACAAGAGAGGAGCGCCATTAATGAGTGACGTAATTGATCCCTAGTGTTATTGAACCCCAATTTTGACAAGCAACTCTGATGACCGGATCAGAGAGTAGGAAGGAGTTCAAGGTCTATATGAATTATGGTTTGGTTTACGAATGCAGAGGGAAGATGAGTTTTGTGTAATGTATATTGGAAGGGGGTCAGATAAATTCTGGTGCGGCTGCCAATTCTGGAGGCTATCCATTTTTGTGTTTCCTGATATTTGTGTAGGCTTTTTTGGCTCGAGGGTATATCTTTTTTCTTGAGTGATCTGCCAAGCTTGTGGAGATGCCATGTCAATGGTAATTGCAATGGCATGCCTGTGTTTTTCTTTAATCATTTTAACTTCCCCCTTGAAATTGTTGTACATAAGGGAAACTGGACAAGTTTCAAGTTTTAAGCCCCCACCCTCCCCCACCCCAAAAAAAAAAAAAAAAAAAAAAAAAAACTTTGTAAAAACCTGGTGGAAATTGAACAATAAGAGATTTAATTCTTAATCTTACACTGTAAATCATTTTCTTTCATCTCGTTTTTATTTGCTAATATAAGATCATATATATTTCGGTATGGTAAAGGTTTATTGTGGATGAAGTTGGCTGGATTTTATTTCTGAATTACCAATGATTGGCTTTTTATGTTTTTAGGTTTCTCCGGCATGCGTTTGGATGCATTTACTAGATCCCTTCTTTATCGGGCAATGTGATGTCTCTCCGTCCTGTTTGATCATGCTGAGACCGCAAAGGTTGTTATGTATCATGATGTGTATGCTACTTATGATAATAATAAGTTAAAAATGTTGAGGGCTAGAGACAGTGGCCGGGGCTGGTAGGAGTCTTGGTCTCTTAAAATAAAAAATTTTCTATTTAGGTCTTTTATAGTTTATAAAATTTTAAATTAGTAATAATAAAATTATATTTTAGTCCCTCAAAATGATAAAATTTTGATTTAATTTTTTAAAAATTATAAAGCTATAGACTATTAAAATGATAAAATTATATTTTTATTACTGTAAAAATATTCAATTTAGTTCCGCCTCCTAAATTTTTTTTCTTTTAACTCCGCCACTGGCGAGAGATGAAAAGATTTTAATTGGGATACATGTTTATGCATTATAGTACAAAAGTCTTGATTTTTATACTTTTAAAATGACCGCAAAGATCCCTCTACTTTATAATAACAAGCAAAATAGTCCTTTTGTAATAGCAGAAAAGAGATTAATTTTATGAAGTAGACTTAATTAAATTATGTGACTTCAATTTAAAATATAACATGAATAATTTCTAACTAACACGACACGTTAATTATGTTCATTGTAATTTAATCGAAACCATTAAAGTTAATCAGTGAATAGAGTATGGAATCAGGTCGACTAAAAATAATAATTCAAGTTATAATGAGTTGGGTGAATAAACCATCAATAAAAGTTCACATTATGTAATTAGTCCATTTTAATTTGATAATTCAACTAAAATATTTTAAAATTTATATCAATTTAAAATATTAACTCATAATTTAAGAACACCTGTTGCAGTGAATGAAATAGGGCTGAGAAAAAAATTAAGAAAATAAAAATAAAAATGTTTAATTTTGATTTGATTTTATCAATTTCGGTTTAGTTATTATGATTCAATTCAATTTTTAGTATATAAGATAAAATAAAATAAAAAAGCTTCTATTATCCAAACCGAATAAAATTATATTTTTATTTAGCTTATAATTAGTTTTAAATTTTTATATTTTTATAATAGAAAAATAAATATTTAATATATATATAAATGAATGAAAATAACTAAAAGGGTATATATATATTTTAAACTTTTAGAAACTAATAACTGGTAAAAATTTGGTTCGATTCAGTTATCTTTAATATTTAACTAATATAGTTTTTTTCGATTAAATCTTAATTTGATTAGCATCGATATTGCTGCCAGTGCGGGAGAACATGAGTACAAAGATTCAAATATGCTTCAAAACCCTATATAGTTCATAAATTTAAAATTTAATCTTCCTACTTTTATTTTTAAGAATTTAGTCACTCTACTTTTCAATTTTAAAAATCCAAGTCTAGTTGCTATTATCGCTAAAATTCTTTTGTTAAATTTATTGGTGTGACATTTTATTTTTTTTTAAATCATTTGATACTAATGTAACAACAACAAAAAAAAAACGTTGAAAATGCTGATGTGGATTTCTTTCTTAAAAACACCCATTCAATGCCGTCATAATAATTTTTTTGTTGTTGTAATAGTGTTCTTAAGAAACAAATGACATCAACATTGTATTTGAAATAGTTAATAATATTAACTATTTGGGCTAACTAATGACATTACAAAAATAGAGAGACAAATTATCTCAAAACTAAAGTAAAAGGATTCAATCCAAGTCTCAACATTATATAGGGACCAAAACTAAAATTTGACCATTTAATTATAATGTAACAAAGGCAAACTCAAACAAGATCATTATGGCATTCAAATTATATATAATCACGTAATATTATAATAAAAAAGTTAACAACATTAACTAATTGATCAAACTAATAATTTATAAAAATATAGAAATCAATTTATTTTAAAAATTAAATTTCAAATTTAAGCATGTTAAATGAACTACAACTAAAATTTAACATTTTCATATAGTATAAAAGAAAAAAGGTCATAAATTATTAAATTAATCCCTGTTAATATTTTATATATTAAATATATAAAAAATTTAAAATTTGCTTTTATTTTTAATTATTATTTTTAACATATTAGGTTCTCTGGTTAGATGGTTAAATAATAGTAAAATAATTTTTGAGTTCTAGGTTAAATTCCTCTTCTAAGCACATTTATATTTTTTATTTCATATTGTTTCAAGTTTTTTTTATATTTTTAATTAATGTTTTTAATTAATATATATTATTTTTAATTTTTAATTTTAATTAATAACTCTTTTATTTATAAAATCAAATAATTATTTTAAATTAGATAATAAAAATATATTTTTTGATAAAATTGATATGTATCATTTTGTTAAACATTTTTTAAAAACATCAACTAATTTTTTGATATATTTTTCTTTATATATAATATTTATATGTCGAATATTTATTTTCTTCACCTATATTGTGGGTATGTTGATTTCTAATATTATAAAATTAAATAATTATTTCAAACATCATTATTATTTTTATATGTAAAATATTTTAATTGTTTTTCATTGTGGGTATAATATTTCAAATATTTTTATATGTGAAATATTTCAAATATACATAAAATATATATATAATACTAACATTTACTACACTGGACTAAAAAATAAATATTACACATGTACAAATTATATTTATTAAAAATAATAATATTTGGAAATAATTATTTGATTTTATTAATAAAAAATATAATAATTAAATAGATGAATTAGAAATAAATTATTTTTTTTGAAAACAATATGTTTATTAATTAAAAACATTAATTAAACAATACGAGCTTAAAAAAGGAATTGAATCTAGAACTCAATGAATTGAACCCGGGATTAAAGGACAAAACTACAAACACTTAATCATTTGACCAAATGAGATAATGAGCTAATGTATTAAAAGAGTTAGAAAATGCTTCCCACGTTTTTTTGTTCTCTCTCCAAAATTTAATCATATCTGTTCTTTTTGACATAATACCTAAAACTACTCATAGTTCCTTCCTAACTCATAAATAAAATAAGAGGATAATATGTTTTAGCACACTCGAACCACATCATTCTATCTTGACAATAATGTTTATACTAATCAAATTAAAACTCATTTCCGTAAATATATTTTAAAATCAACATTTTCTCCCACAAAATGTGGAGTCCAAAATTACCCATTATTCATTTCCGCCGAAAACCCATCACCATGGCAATACCATAAACACTATTTTAATATATAGTTATAAAAATTCAAATTTAGTTCAATTATTTTAAAAATTAAAATAACCATAATATCATATTATGATCAATCCGAAGTCAGAAAATAATTAGGCGCTACAGTTTTGTGAGTCATTTTCATATGACAAGCATGTTTTCCCTTGATTGTCGCACAAAATTTCGTCCCTAATTTCCCCCTTTCCCTCATAAATCAACCTTTTTCGGTGATTTTATATGTATATTTAAAAATTACCTTTTATACTTTTAATTTTAAGAAATTAATTTATTTTTATTTTTTAAAATTTAGATTCAATTATTAATACGGTTAAAATTATTCAATTAAATTTAGGTTTATTAGAACACCGTTTTTTATTTATATCACTACCAATTTTAACAAAAAAAAAAACAATGTTAAAAATCAGACCTATTTTTGATATACAAAAAAGTGAAGAGAATAAATTCTTGAAAGTAAAAGTACAAATACAAAATTCTAAATCTATGAAGAATATATAAACCCGTGACATATTTCAACTTTTTTTTTATAAATTGTGAGTAATTATATTAAATACTGACTAAATTAAAAAGCCCAGATATCAAATTGAAAAAACCTAAATACTAAATCAATATTTAAAACTAAACTCAAGTTTCGAATTTAATTAAAAAAATTAAATTCTAACATTCTCTTAATTTTATTTTTTGAAGCAGTAGATTCCACTACTGCCACCCATATACCATTTGATGATTACAGTTGTCTCCATTTGCCTGAAAAATGATGAAACATTTTCATACAAAAAGGTGTATGATTTTGTTTCAATGTTTGAATTTTGAAACCAATTTGTCTCTAGTTTTGTTAACCATGGATTCTTCTCCCAATTATGACTTGATTTTGGATTAGGGTTTCTTTTTTCTTTTTCCTTTTTTCCTTTTTAAAGTTAATTTGAAAAAAAAAATCATTAAGAGAATGAAAGAATATATCAAGAATGTAAAACAGTTAAATGATAATATAATCTTTAAAATAAATAAATCAAATAATAGATTTTTTATTAAGCAATAAGCGATAAGTAGCTCTTATCTACTTGTTGAAAATAAATTTTATTTTAAATTATCTAATGCGTTTAAAAAAATTAAATTACTAAAAATATTAATTTCCAGTTAACCAAAATTTCCATATACTTAATTTATATGTATAATAATACAAATTTTCATATAATGTTTCAAAATTTAAAATAAATGTTTGAAGATATGAAAGATTGAAAATATTTGTTACTTTTTTTAATTATAAACTTCTAGAGTTTTTTTTTTTAAAAAAAACTTTTTAGTTATTGTATTTATATAAAAGATATTATATCAAAATTTTATCAGATAAATATAATATATTTAAATAAATACACTATCCACTGATAAAAATTTAATTTATCGTATAATTTTATGAACTTTTACGGTGTGTTTGGAGGAAAAATTTGTAGTAAACATTTCATTTGTATCAAAGTTTTCAAAATTCTAAAAATAAATTTATTTATTTAGATAAATATATCGGAGAATTTCAAAACTGATGAGTACTCTCGATAACTCAATTTTCTTTTTTGAATTCCATCTAAAGAGGTGTTTTTTTTTTAAATCTTCAAAATTTTATTTAATTAATAACATGGTCTCACTATATGATAAAAACTTAAATTTTAAAAAATATTTGTATTTAATTCTAATATATATTTTTTAAAATTTTATTTTATTAAAAATATTTATAAATTTTTACATATATAATTATATCCATATTAAATATCTTTTTAGATTTTTTATTTTTAATATATTTAATTTTTTAATCGTGTTTTTGGGTTTTTGATAAAGAATTATGACCCATTCAATGTGCATAATTTTAGGTGTTTTTCGTTAACTTTTATATTTATATAAAGCAAATGGTCCAACTATTGCTAGGCTTGTCTTTTTCCATACTTTAGTGGGTCACACCTTTTGAATAGAAATTACATCGAGTCAAATATTTGCATTTATTCAGTTATTGAATTTTTTTAAATTTTGAAATTTTACTTAAAATTTGATTTATTCATCATTATTAAATTATTAGAATATTATTATTTAAATTTAAATTAATATTATTATATATGAGATATTTGAATCCTTAAAAATTTCAATACTTTTTGAATATCTAAATCCACAAAAATTCAAATTGGTATATGTTAAATTATTTGTAAGTAAAAATTATAAGCATTTTATAATGGGTGGATTTCGGTATTCGCATTTGAATACTCATCCATTATTTGAATAAGGGACATTCGAGGTATCTATTTATATCCACTTCAAATTTGTAATATTTAAACCCACAAAAAAATGGACATCTGCAAATATCAAAACCATCCGATTTGCATTTTCTAGTTTGAGCTCAAGTTGAGTTTGATATTACTTTGGTCAAAATTTGGTACGTGCTTTGAGTAAGTTACAGATTTAGTTTTTATACTTTAATTCCATCAATTTTAGTTTTTGTCGTTTGAATTTAAAATTTTGATTTTAAAATAAATGGTAATAATTAAATTTGTTAGGTCAAATTTTGTCGTTAATCTCGTACTATGCCCAAGTCATAAATTTAGTAGTTATTCTCTAATTTGATCATTTTTAGTTTATACATTTTTCAATTTTGAAATTTTAGTCTAGACTCAAAAGCGTTAGCGGTTAAATCCATTAACTAAAATGAATTGTTTTTCCTATGATATTATGTGAAAACATCAAGCTAACATGTCACTTACATATTTGTTAATATATTTGACACATAAGATTTTAGAAATAATAATATTTAACTTAAACAAATTCAGTGGCTATCGGTTGATTGGGGGCTGAAATTTCAAAAGTAAAAAAAAAAATTACAATGACTAAAAACGATCAAATTAGAGTACGAGGATTAAATATGTATCTTGCGCATGGTTTAGGGAGTAGTAGCAAAAATTGACCTATTAATTCAAGGTTTTTAATGTCTAAATAATAAAATATAGAGATAAGTCAACATTTAGTCTTACATTTGACAATTTTTCCGACTTATTGTTGCTTTTTCTTTCATGTTAATCTTGAAAATCGACATCTTTCCCAAATTTGATCTATACGATGAAATGACACTTTTAGATTATCCCAAGTTATCACATTTTTTAAATAAATTTATAATTTTTTATGATGTTATCACAAAGACCAAAATTAAAAAAAAAAAATCCTAAAATTTAGGACTAAAAAAACTTAACAAATTTAGTAGCACATAATAATTTTTTTTAATAATTTTATTATAGATTCTGATTATATTTGTTCTTTTTGGCATAATACTTAACTACCCATAACCCTTTTTTAACCCATAAATAGAAAAATAATGCTCTTTGGCCTTCAGCGCACTCAAATTCATATCCTCTTACATTGACATTAATTACTAGATTACAAAGTATACATTGCTTCGAATTCAAATTTGATTGCCTTCTATACTTCACAAGCAATAGCTAGTTCAAGACTCCATTTGTTAGCCTCACGGATAATTTCATTATCCTCGTGAGCAAGTTCATGTCCCTCAATATGAGCTTGTACATATGTTTTTAAAACTACTCTAATTAGTTACAGCACTCGGTGCATTTCTTCAAAAATATCCTATAATACTCGTGTTAATCGAGTTAAGATTAAATTATTCGTAATTAAATTTTATACTGTTTAAATTCAATAATTATTGAACAAAAAAATTCAAAAACTCAGTCAACCCAAACCAAAGACCAAAGTCGAAGGTTTTTTTTTTTTTCCCATAAATTCACAGGAAATTCAATTTTCCTTTCTCTTAACATAAAAACCCAGAAAAAGCAAAAGAGTTCCATGTTTTTCGCTGCCATTTCCAAAGCCGATTCTACTTTAGAAATTTTGATACAAGTAAAGTAATAGAATCTTAAAGAAAAAAAAAGTGCTAAAAAAGCGAACTTTTTTTTTTCTATTGTTCCCTTCTTTACTCTGGGTTTTTTTTTTTTGAAGCATAAAAACCTAATTTCTAACAGAGCAGCTGCAACTATCATCACCCATGGCGGCACCGATCTGGGTATGGGCTTTTTACGTAGCCCTAACTCTATTTCCTTCCGTTTTGGGAAACTCAGAAGGCGATGCTCTTTATACTTTGAGAAGAAGCCTATCGGATCCGGATAACGTGCTCCAGAGCTGGGATCCCACCCTTGTTAACCCTTGTACTTGGTTCCACATCACTTGCAATCAAGATAATCGAGTCACTAGAGTGTATGCCCATTTCCCTTCTTTGTTCTTTTTGAAGATCTACAATGTTTTGATTTTGGGTTCATTTATTTAAATGGGTTTTCTTTTTATTTTCATTTTTTGGCTGGAGAGGGCTTAGTTTCATTGTTTGATGGTAGTAAAACTCGTTGCTTAAATTGGGTTTTAGTTTATTTAATTTAATTTATTGTTTTATCTTTTATATGGGTTTTTTACCCCTTTTTAGAGGGAAGAAATGATGGTTACAATTTCACTGTGAAACTTTAGATTACCTGGGATTGTAGATTTTATTTTGGTGGGCTTATGGCAATGTTATGGCGGGGGAAAAAAGTGGGTGAATTCACTGAAGAACTGTTGGATTGTATATGAGTTTGTATTTTGCTCATAAACAGTTATTGAACAAGGGCAAATATGGTGGTAAAAATGGTTCAATCTGGATTAATGATAGAGTTGGGGTAATAACACTATTTATAGAAGTTTTTGGTAATGTTTTTGGTTCTAACATAGTGTTTTAATGCTTTTGTCTATTGAGGATTCGTGTCTTGGATGCAAGAATTATCATGTTTAGGCTGTTATAAGCTGAACTAATTTAGCATTTTTTTGGCATAGGTGTGTTCGAGTCGAAAAAAGCTGGAGAATTGACTCTGTCAATAAGAAAGTTTATGTATTATCTCCATTTTAAGCATTGAGTTGTATTGGAGTTTTTGTTTTCTGTTGAAATTTCAGGTTTTTCTTGATGTGCTTATGGTTTACATGTTTTTATAGAAGAATATGTTTATAATTTTTTGACATAAAAATGGTACAATTGGGTGCTTGATGGTTTTGAGTATATGATCATAGTTGTAGTTTCCAAATTGGCAAGTAGTATTCTGATGATTTTTCAATGGTAAATCGCTTATGGTTTCTTTCCCCCCTTTTTTGAACAGAGATTTAGGTAATTCAAACCTATCTGGACATTTGGTACCAGAGCTCGGGAAGCTTGAGCATTTGCAGTATCTGTATGTTCTGCTTCTTTTCTCTTGAACTTTTTTCTTGCTCACCCTAAATAGTGGCATTTTGGGGTTTCTGACGTTATTTACGGGATACAACTGTTGGTATTCAAGCATTGTTATTCATTTTGGACTCTTTTTTTTTTTTTTTTTTTCTATCATGCAGGGAGCTTTACAAAAATAACATTCAAGGAACCATCCCTACTGAGCTTGGCAACTTGAAGAGCCTTATCAGTTTGGACTTATATAACAACAACATCTCCGGCACCATTCCTCCTTCACTCGGGAAACTTAAGTCTCTTGTATTCTTGTGAGTGTTCTAGTTCAATGTTTGTCTCTTCATGCATGATTGGACTATCATGAAGCTTTATTTCTCTCGGTTGTCTTCCCTTATCAGCTTCACTTGAAAAACCAATGATGGATTAATAGTAGATTATTTGGGGCTTACCTAAGCTACGAGGCCACTGTGATTACGCCATTCCTAGTTAATTCTCATTTCACAAACTGGAATGCTAGTCATTTCTAATTTATTATTCTCTTAGGATTAGTTTATGTATTGTTGTAACATCTGATCATTTGTCTTTAAACCTGGGCTCAGCCAAAAGGTTTCACCCTTCTCTCTTAGGAGTTCGATCCTCAACACTTGTAAATTTCCTTTACTCAGTGTCCCCTAGACCTTGGCCTACTTTGTACTGGAAATATATAAACACTAATCTCTCTCTCGTTGTTTCATGGTACAGGCGGCTTAATGACAACAGGTTAACTGGACCTATCCCTAGGGAGCTTGTTAGTATTTCAAGCCTCAAAGTTGTGTAAGTCTTGCAATTTTTCAAATAGTTTATTTCCAGAATACAATTCTCTGGTATTGTTTTGCAAAGCATTAAAGCTCATGGTTATTGAAACATTTACCTCTTTTCTTCCAGCGACGTCTCAAACAATGATTTGTGTGGAACAATTCCTACCAGTGGTCCATTTGAGCACATTCCTTTGAACAAGTAAGTTCACCGTTGTTTCTTTTATTTGCTTTATTATTTTCGGTCAAGTTGCTGATGGTGATTGTTTACGACAACGTTGGAAGTATCTGCATGTTATGGTGCAATTATTTATCTTCGAGGCACCTTGCTTGCTAGTCTTGATACTACTTCATTTCCTTTGCCTAAACTATACCTTGGTATTGACATATCTTCCCAATTGTGCACCTTTTCATATTTCATCCCGTACTCAAGGTTTTTAAAACATGCCCCATTGAAAACTATGTTGCTTGAACTGTTCATTCTTCTTAAGGTACCCGATTCCGACACTCATGGATATGGGGATAGACTTCCAAGGATCCCCCAAATATGTAAAACTTGGAAAAATCTTACCATATCTGTGTCGGATACTGATCCCCGAGTCCGATTAGCATAGATTAAAATCCTTTCTATTCTTGTGTTTGTTGCTTTGGTGGGACCTCCATGTGAAGATGCTTTGACTTTTATGGAACTATGCCATTTGTTTATTTTTGTTTTCCCTTTATGCAAAAAGTGACTGATCTTAAATATTGTTCCAAATCGTATAGCTTCGAGGAAAACCCTCGTCTCGAAGGCCCGGAGTTGTTGGGGCTTGCAAGTTACGACACAAACTGCTCGTGAAGAAACTGATTGATGCTACAAAAGTTTGGAATTTAAATATGTAGTCTCAAGATTTTAAGTGTATTATCAGAGTATAATGGGGTAATTGTGGAAATGCAATCTCGTATAAGTATCTGTAAATCAGAATTTATTAGCATATGTAACAAAAACTATCATGCTCTTCCTATGATGTTTTCAGACAAACTAGTATTTGACGTAATGGTAGCGACAAGGTTACTTGTGTGCATCCTTATTTGCCCATCTTTTTTCATATCACTTCTGAATTTATTTTGGTTTAAAGCATGCATAGTATTCATCTTTGTTAATTTGATCCCTCTATTTGGCGAGTCAGGTTGGTTTTAGTAATTTTACCTTTTCTGGAGTAAGTGGTTTATTTATAGCAATATTTAAACACTGGTTGAGTTGGTGTTATAGGTTTAATTGATCAACAAGTTAGCTGGAGAATTTATGACATAGCATTCCATGTATAAAATAAGTAATATGATTATGAGAGAATTTGTCTCTTTTTTTTTTTCTTTTTTTTTATATTTTCAATAAAATCAATATAAATTTTACTGAGATTTGAATTAATGTCATTAGTACCTACAAAACAAATTTTATTGTTTCAATTAAAGCTTTATTTTAAGTATTTTATATGTTCTAATTTTATTACACATTTTTCACTGACATCATTGGACTTTTTTTACCCGAAAAAAGTATTTATTATAGTATTACAGTATTTGGACAGTACCGTCTGGACACCTGACATATTGGCAGTACCAGATTGAAATGTAATAATCTAAAATATTTAGGAACTCAATTTGTAAATTTCTCATTTTGATTGACAATAGAAAAAAAGTGAATTTAATAGAAGGATTTGAATAGTAATAACAATTTGACCTGAATTTTTAATTTTGAAAAGGTAGAACAACTAAATTTCTGAAAATAAAAATAGGGATTAAATTCCAAACTTAGCATATTTTAACTGTCAATTTTTTTCCTTTTTTCTTCACATTGTAGAAAATTGGTTAATTTTAAATTTCAATCCCTCTATTATTTTTAAAATCGAGATTTAATACTTATGCTTCAATTTTTAACATAATTTAGTTCCTATTTTTTTTAATGTCATTAATTAGTTCAAATAATTAATATCGTTAACTTTTCGATTAACATGTTCTATGGTTATATATAATTTGAAAGCAAATTTTAGATCCAAAAAGTGGAGAGACTAAAGTAGGGCGACTAAATCCCAGATCTATAAAGTGTATAGAGTATATATATATTGATTGATACAATGTCTAGAACTATTCATAACCCCTCCCAATCCTTAAATAAGAGGATAAACGCGCTATGTCTTCCTATATTGATAACAAAGTCAATACCAACTGAGTTAATACTCAATTGAAGACTTAAAATATATTTTAATCTTTAAATTTTTAATAAATAATTGATACAAATAAATAATTAACCTAATGCGAAAAGTAAGTCAACCATTATAATATATATATATATCTTGAATCCCAATGGATTTATTACATATGAATAGCGAATAACAATGGATTTATACAAAATCGACTAAAGCATAATAACCAAAAATCACTTAAATAAAATATCGAAAGTGTACAATTTTTACCATGAATTAATCGAAATATTAAATCATAACATAAAATCCATAAAATTTAAAATAGAATCATTCCAAAATTTAAAAATAAATTAATTCATCTCCAACTATGAACGACGAGATTTAGATGTCACTTGATAAAACTATAAAAATATGATATAAAATCAAATAAATTAGGATTTATTATGTAAGATCATCAAGAACAAATATGAGATACTGTAACATCCCAAATTTGGGTCTAGTCGGAACAGTAGTTTCGAGACCACAAATTCGACGAGTAAAATTCTATTTCTATTATATTTTTATGTTCTACAATTTTACGGAAAGATTTCGTAAAAATTTCGTTCAAAAATTTTGACGTTTGAGCACTCAATTTAGTCAAAGGACTAAATTGTAAAAAGTGCAAAAGTTGAGTTCTATATATTAGAGGTGTCAAATTGCTATGAGTTTTAAATTGGAGTCCCTTGAAAGGTAATTAGACCATTGAATAACTTGATGGACAAAAATGGGCATGAATAGGACAAAAGTGAAAGAAAAGTCTTAAGGGTATTTTAGTCATTTAGTGTTTTAAACGAATAAAAAGACAAAATATAAGAAAAAAATCTGCTCATCTTCTTCAAGTTGCTGCCGAAAATTTCTAGACTCCATGGCTAAGGGTTTCAAGCTTTTCAAGCTTCATAGTAAGTGTTTTTGAGCCCGTTTTTAATGTTCATCGTATTTTTGAAATCCGGTGAACTTAGTCTAGCTATTTCTACCATTATTTTGAGCTAGATTTTAATTTTAAAAATTGACCCATGCTGAATAATTGTGAATTTTGATGAATTATGGTAGATTATGCATGTCTATGATTAGAGAAACGAGTTTTATTAGATGATTTTCGATGAAATCGTATAAAAGGGGTTAAATTGTAAAAGTTATAAATTGGTCATAAGTGTGTGAACTAGTGAGAATTTGATGTTGCCATAGAAGAGAAAAATGATCAGCATGTTATAAAACATAAGAATAAGGGCTGAAGTTTAATTTTTGAGTATTGGGGCAAAAGTGCAAATATGTAAAAGTTTAGGGGTAAAAATGTAATTTTGAAAAAGTTGAGTTAAGGATTGTTTTGAACAGTACATTAATTAAATAAGTGAAATGTGATGTTTTAGACTCCGAAAAATGAGATTTGGACCTAGAACGGGAGGAAAATTGAAAATCGGAAAGTTGGTAAAATGGCCGTTTTGGTATCGAGGTAAGTTCATATGTTCATTAAGCATTTAATGATGCAAGTTTGAATGTTAGATTGAAATTTTAGTTATTAATACTTTAGTATTGATTTTTCAATATAATTATAATGTTCGATATTGATTTCGACATTTTAATGAAAATTTGTATAAATTACATGTAAGATCAAATTAGAAAGGTGGCTTTGTGTAATATCAAGAAAGTATTGAATAGAATAATTTGGGGAGGATAAGTTAGATTGATGATGTGATGAGATTGAGAATGTAATTATGTAAGTTATGTGTAAATAATAGTGATATATTTTTTATATAAATGGTGAATTAATATTGAATGTGGAAGAAAAATTGTTCATGAATTATTCAAGTGTAAGAGTAAATTCCGGTTGAACATAGGAATAGAAGTGGATATCGGAGACCAGTGTTACTGATGTTACTGATGAGTCCCGGTCTTTGGGTGATCTAGCATGTGTTGCGATACACTGACGGCTTGTGTGTGCGAGCAGCCCGTGGACATTTCGGTGTTATCGACCCGGTGAAAAGTGGTAGCTCTAGCTACCGATCGATGAAAAGTGGTAGCTTTGGCTACTTGATCGATGAAAAGTGGTACCGACTACCGATCGGTGAATAGTGGTAGCTTCTTGGCTACATGAGCGATGGTAGCCGGCTACATATCGATGTGGCACTTATGTGCTAATTCTCTACGATCCGTGTATATTCCGAGTGTTCAATGGAAAATCGATTAAGTGAAATTATGTGTGACTTTGAAGTGATAAGTGTAGTTATATACCTGTGTAACGAGCGAGCAATATGCCCGATGTGTAATCGGAAATTAGAAAGATTGTTATAAGTAAGTAATGAATACAACTAAAGGGAGAAAGACAGAGAGAGCAAAATTTACAATAAAACTGCTATTTTGGCAAAAGAAGAGTGACGTGAATTTGAAAAATCACCAAAAATAGTAGAAATTGAATTATAAGTTGGATGAGATATTGATTTAAAGATTATTAAGTCTATTTTCATGTAAAAGAAACAGAGCAAACAAAGGAGTTTTATATTTTGAGATACTTAAATTCTTGTGAGATTAGTTCAGAATGATTACGTGATCCCCTGTTCTACCTTGGAAAAATTATCAAAAATTGTACAAAAATAATTATGGGATATAAGTGCTTGAAATCCTTAATGAGTCTAGTTTCAAATGAAACAAATTATAACATCATTTGAATTCTGTACAAGGAGAAAATTGATTTTTAGTGAAAAGTGGTGAGAATAGTCGAATAGTGAAACAGGGAAATTTTAATGAATAAACTGTACTAATTGGCTGAACCAAAAATTCAGAAAATTTTATGGTAACAAGATACGTGAGTCTAGTTTCGGGGAAAATTAGAGGTTTTAAATTTGGAGCTCTGTAGCTCAAGAAATAAATAATTTAGTGACAGCGATTCAAAGAGACAGATTAATGTGAACATGAGTAATAAGGTATAAGCATGTGATTTAATGTTTGTATCAAATTGAGAACTTGTTGTGAGGATTTGTCATGTTGAGGCTTTGATAAGGCTACAAATGAGCAAGTTGGGAAAGTAAGAACTTATCATTATTCATGCAAATTATGGCAACTTGGTAGTAAGCTAAATTCATTGCTAATGCTAATTATTTTTACATGTGAACTTACTAAGCTTTATAAGCTTACCCCCTTTTCTTTCCTATGTTACAGAGTCCTACTAAATAAGCTCGGGTTTGAGGTCGTTGGAGATCGCTTCACACTATCAAGCTATTTATGGGCATCTTTATCTATAAATGATTTAAGTTATGGCATGTATAGGGGCTTGACTAAGTCATTTTGTATATGTGTTAATTAATTTGACCAAATGTATTGTTAAGTCTAGTAATGCCTCGTACTTGGTTCCGGCATAGGATACGGGTAAGGGGTGTTACAGATACGGAAGCGTACTTAAATCCATTGATATCTTGAAATTTTTGAGTCTTATAGTTCTGACCTTCCACTTTAAAGAAGGTAGATCTCTTTTTCTGAATATGGAATGTTAGAAAGTTACATATGTAACTTTTGCACGTTAACCTTAATTTGGTAACTTAACTTCACACTTTTCTTAATTTGTATTTAGTTTTTTTTTTTTTAATTTAGTACTTGAATTTGATACATTTTTCTTATTTGGTATCTAAGTTTTCTTTGTCCAATTTAGTATATGAATTTGACATTTTTCCTACTTTGATACCTAAGTTTTTTTTTTTTTTTTGTTCTAATTTGGTACCCAAACTTGCCAAACATAATATAAAGGCTTAATGACAATTTTGGCCACTAACGTTTGCAAGTTTTGTCAAAATGGCCCGAATTGTATTTTTGAGCATTTTTTGGCCATCAACCTTTATTTTTTTTTCAATCCGCTTTTTTCTAACGGATTTATTGAATAAATTTAAGGTTTCAAATTTTCTTTTCTTTCAAAAGGTTTCAATCTTTCATACGTTTGTTTACTGAGAAGTTTTTCTATTGAGTTAATTTTTTTTTAGATAATTACGTTTATTTTCTTTAAAGTAAAAGTTATTTTTTAATTTAATTTAATTTATTATTTTTTTATTTTATTATTTTCCACATGTAATCATCTTATTGGGTTATCTAAGTAATAAATTATATCTTATTAAAAATATTTCACATATGAAATTCCACATCATCCTTATTAACTTTTTTAACTGTATTTTCATTAAATCTATTAGAAAAAGCATATTGAAAAAAAGAACAAAGGTTGATGGCCAAAAAAGGCTCAAAATTATAATTAGGACCATTTTGACAAAACATGCAAACATTAGTGGCCAATTTGTTATTAAGCCTGATATAAACTACTCCAATGTGCTAATAGTGTTTTTTTTATAAGCTAGTAAAAATAATCAATATATAACCGACATGTAGTAGATGACATGGAATTTTTTTTTATTTTTTAAATGTTCAATTACTTCTAGTTTGATTTATTTTAAATTTTAATTTAACATAATGTATTTATTTTTATTTTACTTTTTTAAAACTCTTGTTTTCTTCTTAAATATCAATTTGTTAAGCTTGGCTCAAAGCACAATTTTTGAACACGAAATTCCTCTAATATTGACGATATATTTTTGGAATTGAGAGCTTTATAAAAACCAAGCCACGCTTTAAGTATGTGGTCCCTTTTTATCATTTTTTCCATTAAATTGCATGTCGTCTGTAACATTTCGATATGCATAAGTTATTTTTGTACCCTCGTAATAAATTAACACAATTATAGTTTTGGGGTAATTTGTATGACATTTAACAAGTTTAGGTACCAAAATGGATTAACAAAGCTTCGGTACCAAGTTAGGAAAAAGTGTTAGGTTCAAGCACCAAATGAACCAAAAAAAGCTTAGGTACTGATTAGGAAAAAATGTCAAGTTGAGTTACCAAATGTTATATTAAGCCAAGTACAAATGATGAACTAAGTTATTAAGTATTACATTTGATAATAATGCATTCCAATAATATAAGTTCATAATTGTATATCGATACTTTTATTTAAGCATTTGATTAAATTAATGTCACCTATCAGTTGAATCTCAATTCGGTTGTGAAATGACTAAAACTCGTATTTTTATAAAATAAATTATTTCGTTATGAGAATTTATTTTTTTACATTTTTATATTAAATCAATAAAAAGACACTTAATTTAAACTTTAACCCATAATAATTAAAATTTTAATTTCCCTAGTTAAACCAAAGCTTCAATTTGCCTAGGTAAGGGCTTTGGCCTCCCAAAATCGAAAAATTGTGTTTTAGATCCTTCAAATTAATAAAATTTTAATTTAATCTTAAAAACTATACATATGTAAATCAATACAAAAGTGAATTACATTTTAACTCTTAAAAGATATATAACTTAAACTCTGCTCTCCCCAAACATTTTTGGCTTCGCCTTTACTTTTAATAAATATATTTTATACTAATTTTCACCTACATCACATATCAAATGCAAATCCATATTTAATAATCTTATTATTTTACTAACACGAAATGGTAAGCTCACAATCCATAAAGGTGGGTTCGGAGGGGCGGTACATTTAGCTTATTTTTTGTCTCATGCTACAGTATCTAATCTTACCGCTACTTTGTTTTTACACTAAGTCTCCACGGAATTTACAGATAAAGTTTTTTTATTAAGTTTTTTTTTCCTTTTTAATTTAATATAGATATAATTTTAAGGTTTAAATATTAGGGTCTAAAATTATAAGATTTAGAGTTTTAAGGGTTTTTCTTTCAAGATTTTGTAAACAAAATATTAAATTAATCTTACTAAAATTGGTCTTAAATCTTGAAAATAAAATCTTTAAAAAGAACCAATGATGTGGATTTAGCCATAATTGTCCTTAAAACTTAGGGACCGTGATTGCAAATAAACCCTTTAAAAACAAGTATTATATACCATATAATATAATATATGTTCATATAATACATACAAAGATAATTATTAATAATAAAATAATTATATTTATTAATATTTTTCCTCGTAATAATATATTTATTAATCAATAAAAGAAATGCCCTACATTGAGTAATAAAAGAAGATAACATAGGATGAAGTGAAACCAGTACCCTCCCTAACTCCAAGGCCTCAAATAATTGGAGACTGTTCAGGGTCTGCCTTACACTTTGGTCAATTTCTGATATCAGTCCATCTACTTTACTCAATTTTGAATTTAGCGTTTTATCTTTATTTTAACATAATTTAATAATTTATTTTTATATTTTTATTAGTTAATTTAAATAGTTAATGCCCTGAATTATTTCTATTAAAATGTAGATAAACTCATCCCAACGCAAAAAATAAATAAATATCAATTTAATCTTTTTTTAGCTAAATTTTATCCTCAACCTGTTAAAAAAGTTGAATTTGATTGTCGATATTTTAAAAAAAGTCAAATTATTTTTTAATAAAAATATTTATTAAAAGTTATACTTTTAAACATGACAATCTACATGATAATCTATATATATTTTATTTTATTTTTTAAATTTTTATGAACTTTTTTTAAAAATTTATTTATTTATTTATTGACGTAGCATATAAGACAAATAGTGTCGTATTAGAATGAAGTAGAAATAGATTGTCACGTGGATTGCTACTCCAACATGGTTAAAAATTAGTCTATTTTCTTTAAAAAAAAGAATAAAGACTAATTTAACAAAATTAAAAAATAAATTTATTAATATATTATTTTAATCGGAATGACCCAATGTTAACTTGGACAAGTAGTGAGGAAACCCAAAAAAAATTATATTGAAGGGACTAAGATAAAACAAAAATCAAATCATAAAATTTTTAGAATGAAATAATTTTTTTCACTATTTTAGGCGTAAAAATATTAAAAATCTATTTTTTTAAAAAGGAATTTATATATACAAAGAGGGGGGCAGTGACGCTGTTTGCCCCGCTCCCTATGCATCTGATTTGGACCAACTAAAGGCTGAAGTAAAGAAATTAAATAATTGAACTTTAAGGATTACATTCTTAATTTAAGCATAGTAAAAGGACTAAAACAAAATTTGACCCTTCTATATATTTTAAGATATTTTATAAGAAAAGACATATATTTTTGTCTGAAGATTCAATAAGATTTGGATAAACCTGACATTTGCTCGCTTCCCTCCATTTTCACTTCTTTCTAACTTTGTATATTGACTTAATAGTTAAGGTGTTTATCATTACATGTTTGACTTAAGTTTAAGTAGGTTAATTGCGCTGTTATTAAATTTTACTTTTTTCTTGTAATTCATAAAAAAAAATTTAATACTTTCTATTCTAATCTTTTCCAATTGGTCTAATCCAATTTTAAAAACAATGAAAAATTCTTTGAACCTTTAAAATTTAACGGCTAACTAGTAGTTTGGGACAGTCCACGTATACTTTATAAAAATCTTAAAATATTAAAAAACTTGGAAAATTAATAAAAAAAAATTAACTCCAACAAACTTTTATTTTAAAAAACAACACTTTTGACTAAAATAAAAGTTCGATGGTAAAATTATCTTAAAAAAAAAAAGGCTAAAGTACCAAAAGGGATAAACATTAAAAAGCTAAAATTTTTAAATTAGAAAAGGACTAACTTCTTAGAAATAAAAATAAAAAGATTAAATGTTAAAAGTTCAAATAGTATAGGGATTAAAAGCAGAATTAAACGTATATAATAGTTTACAAAACCTCAATAATTTCTCCCACTTCCTCTCTTTTTTCTTTCCACCTATATCCCTCCTTTCACAATCAGCAACAGGGAGATAAGTAGCCACCACCCTCTCCTCCCCATCTCCTCTCTATTCAATAAACAATAACTCTCTCTTTCTCTCTCTCTACACTAGTAGAAAGGTTCCAACTTATAAAACAAACTGAAGGGATAATATTCTTTTTCCCTCTCTCTCTCTCTCTCTCTCTGAAAATCTTCTGTTTGTTGCTGAATTTACTTCTTTCAGCTTTTTGGAATAAAGCCAAACTGTGGGTTTTTCCTGGTGAGTCTTGTTTTTAGATATGGTTGAGTGGATCTATCTACATGCACATGAATTTGTTTCACTACTTTCTTTGGGTTTTGATTATTGATCCATGAAATTTCAGGTTTTGATTTCAATTTTTGGTTTCTTTTGATAGTTTTCCTTCTTGTGTTCTGCTCATGATTGATAAAGATGAGGTTTTTGATTTTTTGATTTTGTTAATTTATTTTTCTTTTGATTGTTGGTTGATGCAGCTGAGGTTTTAATTGCCTGGTTTTGGATTTTTTTCCCTACTATATAAAAAAAAAAAAACCCTAAAAATTCTGTTCTTGATTGATAAAATTGAGGTCTTGATTATATCCGATGGGGTATTTTTAATCAAAAAATTAGTTTACTGGTGATCTGACTTGTATTAGATGGGCTTTGTTAAGTAATTTATTATTGTTATTATTACAGGTTAACAAAGGCTTGTTTGTGGGTGATTTGAATTTATATCAGCACTTACTGGTAACAGTAGAAAACATAGTTTTGGGGAAGTTGAAGCTTATTGGTTGATTGAGAGATTCCCTTGAGTTTCAGGCTTATCTTGGAATAATGATGATGTTTGATGATATGGGAATTTGTGGGGATATGGATTTCTTCAGTGCTCCTTTTGGGGAAAAAGATGCGGCCACGGCAACGTTGGCGGCTTCGCATACTGAACCAGAGGCCACAGTGGAAGATGATTATAGTGATGAAGAGATTGATGTGGATGAACTTGAGAGAAGGATGTGGAGGGACAAAATGCGTCTCAAACGACTTAAAGAACAGAACAAGAGCAAGGATAGGGTCGATATTGTGAAACAGAGACAGTCTCAAGAACAGGCGAGGAAAAAGAAGATGTCAAGAGCACAAGATGGGATATTGAAGTACATGTTGAAGATGATGGAAGTGTGCAAGGCTCAAGGTTTTGTTTACGGGATTATTCCAGAGAAAGGAAAGCCGGTAACTGGGGCATCTGACAATCTTCGGGAATGGTGGAAGGATAAAGTCAGGTTTGATCGTAATGGTCCTGCCGCTATTGCCAAGTACCAGGCTGATAATTCGATTCCCGGCAACAATGATGGGTGTAACCCAATTGGTCCAACACCACACACCTTGCAAGAACTTCAAGATACAACGCTCGGTTCCCTATTGTCTGCACTGATGCAGCATTGTGATCCTCCTCAGAGGCGGTTTCCTTTAGAGAAAGGTGTTCACCCACCGTGGTGGCCTACTGGTAACGAGGAATGGTGGCCGCATCTCGGATTGCCAGATCAAGGCCCTCCCCCTTATAAGAAACCTCATGACTTGAAGAAGGCTTGGAAAGTCGGGGTTCTCACAGCAGTAATCAAGCACATGTCTCCCGATATAGCCAAGATCCGCAAGCTTGTAAGGCAGTCTAAGTGCTTGCAGGACAAGATGACCGCAAAGGAAAGTGCAACATGGCTTGCTATCATCAACCAGGAGGAGACCTTGGCTCGAGAGCTTTACCCTGAGTCCTGCCCACCTTTGTCCTCCGGTGGAGGAAGTGGATCTTTGGTTATAAATGACTGCAGTGAGTATGATGTTGAAGGGGCAGACAATGAGCCAAACTTTGATGTGCAAGAGCTCAAACCCGGGAATCTAAATTCATCTGATTTGAGTGTGGACCGAATGAGGGCCATCCAACAACCACCTTATTCTATTAAGGGAGAAGTTGTCAATAATTTGGACTTTATGCGAAAGAGAAAAACAAGCAATGATTTAAACATCATGGAACATAAGGTCTACAAATGCGAGTTCTTCCAATGTCCCTATAGTGAACATCGCTTAGGTTTTCATGACAGGACTGCCAGGGACAATCATCAATTAACATGTCCGTATCGAAACTCCTCTGCACTGTTTAGTGGTTCAAGTTTTAATGTTAACGAGGTGAAACCTGTAATTTTGCCTCAAGCATTTGCGCAATCCAAGCCAACTGCACCAGCGGTTACTTCCGTCCCAACATCATTTGATCTTTCAGGACTTGGAGTTCCGGAAGATGGGCAGAAAATGATCAGCGAACTCATGTCGGTTTACGATAACAACATTCAAGGCCACAAAAACATGAATCCCAGTAACAATCCAATCACCGAAGGCCAAAATATTCTTCACCCAAAAATCCAACAGCCACAGGATGAATACTTTCGTGGTCAAGGAAACTTCTTCGAGGACTCCAGCATGCCCAATAACCATCAGATGTTTCCACAAGGGGAAGGTCAATTCGACAGGTTCAAGGGCCTGAATTCTCCGTTCGAGACCGAACATAACAACAACAACAACAGCTTCCCGCTGATGTTCGGGTCTCCATTCGATTTGTCTACTTTCGATTACAAGGAAGATCTTCAAACAGTTGGGATGGACACGATCCCAAGGCAGGATGTTTCAATCTGGTTCCAGTAAAACGGTAAAGCCTGTCGGAACATGCACTATCTGAAACCTTTTTTTTTTTTTTTCACTTGGTTATTGTAATTTTCTTCCTTGTGTGTAGCTGTAGGAAGTTTAAGCAAGCTTAGCAGCTCCTCATATGGGGCTCCTATAAAAACACAAAAAAAACATGGAAAGCCCCATAGGATCTTGCTACTGATTTACATAGGATATTACTGTCTCATAAATAAGTTAGATGTATTGTCTGTATGGGGTTTTTGTTTTCTTTATTACCTTCTGTCTTAAAACTTTTTTTCAGTTTACTACCATGATGATGTTTGGTAGGCATCTGATTGTGAGTGTTTTGTTGGGTACATATGGTTTGTATTGAAATGGAAACTCATTTGTCAGTTAATGCATCTTGTTGGTTATACCCATGTGAGGTTTAGACCCACAGTAGTTAATGGATGATGATGATGTTTAAAGTTGACCATCATCTCTCTTTCGTGGAAGATTGAAAATGGAAACTGCATCTTTTTTCTTTTTCTTTTTTAAATTATGATGTGATGTTGCTTTCATTGTTGAGTTTATTTTTTTTAATAGTATTTAAAACATTTCATTGTTGCAGGTGGTGTTTTATGTGCAAAATCCATCTCCCATTTCATGTTTTTGTCCTTTCCTTACAATTAAATCATAAATTTAATTATTATACATTATCTGCTTTAGCTGTCGTGCATGAAATGCAAGCAACCAAGTACTTCTATTTCATTTTAGTCCCACTTTTTTATTTTATTATTATTATTTTAATTTTAATCTTGAATCTGAATTAAAGACATAACACTCAAGTACTTGCTTTGAATTGGAAACATTTCAATTTTTGGTTAAATTTTGCTATTAGTACCTGTATTTTGTAAAAATTATAGATTTAGTTTCTTTATTTTTATTTGGTCAATTTTAGCTCTAATACAATTAGATTTGTTTGGTTAAATTCGATTATCGGTCTTGTAATATGCGTGTAGTTGTAAATTTAGTCCATATTCTTTAATTGGACTATTCTAAGTCCTAATATTTTTCAAAATTTGAAATTTCAATCTTGACACGAATGACAATTATAAATCTATTAATTGAATTTTCAGTGATTAATATATAGAAATAACAAGTTGACATAATATTACACATATGATGATATGCTTGTATCATCAGGTTTTGGGAATACTTAACTTAATTGGGTGAATTTAACGTTTAATGAGGACTAAAGTTTTAAAATTCAAAATTTACAAAGACTAAAAAAGACAAAACTAAAATATAGGAATTGAATCTACAATTTTCATTAAGTACAAGGACTAATAGCAGAATTTAACCTTCAATTTTCAATATAAAAATCAAAGATTCATGAAGATTCTTGAAGGTGGCGTCTAATGACTTTCTTCAAGTGAGTAATTAGTTAACGGTTTAGGCAGATTAGAGGATAGTTTACGAAATCTATAATTTTTAAAAACTAAATATATAACTCTAACTTTAAGTATATAAAAGTTGACTAATTAACTCGAATTCCGATATGATTTAATCTAGTTTAACTCATGTCAGAATAGAATAAAAACCCAAAATGACGCCTCTTACCTTTTGTTTTTGCGTTAAATGATTTTAAGAGCCTATTCTGTAGAACTTAAAAAAAGTACTTCTGCTCAAAAAATACTTTTTGGGAGAAAAACTGTGCTAAACAAATTATTTTTAGCTGAAATTTTTAACTTTTTAGAAGTGTTTTTCAAGAGTACTTCTGAAATTTTTAGCTTTTCCTCTTCCCAAAACAGTTTTTATGTTTAATTACTTTTTCACCCTTTAAATAACATAATATTTTTCTCTTGGTGCTTAATTATAAATGTGTTAAAATCATTAATTAAAAATAATTTTTTTTAAAAATACTAATTACAAATATTTAATGATTATTTTAAATATTTAAAATATAGTTTATATATTCTAATTAAATTTTATAAATAATTAATATTTATTGCTTATATTAAAATATCAACAACAAGTTATAATAAATTTTTATATTCTTACTAAAATATAATAATATTAACTAATTTAAATATTATTTAAATGCATATTTATTACTTGATAATAATATGTCTAAAATGAACATTTTATTTCTCAAAAGTACTTTTTGACAGCAATATTAAATACTCAAATTTTAAATCAAACTTTTCCACAACACTTTTCAAAAGTATTGCCAAACTAGTCCTAAATCAAATTTGATTGAATTAAAAATTTTAATAAATAATACTCAACTAAAATAGGTCGGATTAAAACTTCAAAATAATTCAAAAATTTATTAAAAAAAAAAACTCTAAAGGATCAAACCCAAAATAATTCAAAATTAAAATATCTAAACATAAAATAATTCGAGAATTTTAAAAATTTAAATTAACTCAAAAGTCAGTCAAACCTAACAGAAAAGATATTATTAGGTTTGACTTTATAGTAGAATTCACGTGTTTCAGGTGGCTTGGCGTGTGTTTATGAAACCCTCCGTGAGCTACTTCACTACTACATCAATCCCACGGCTCATAAAATATTTTTATATTTTATAATTAAATTTAAATAAATTTTTAATTATTCTTAATAGAAAAATGAATCATTTGAGTGGGTCGAGCTTGAAGCCACGCTTAGAATTTTTTGATATCGGACCTTAACTTGACTTATTAACACCTATTTGATATCTCACCATAATATAATTCATAAATTTAGTCATTGATGAATAATATCTCAATGCGGTACCAAATCTTTTGTTATTTATTAATTATACTAATGATGTTCCAGTATATTAATAAGGTCGGTTTTGGGATTTTAATGGTTTAAGTTTGAGATATATATAAATGTTATGCGTGTATTCTTTTTCAGATTATTCAGCTCAATTTGACTTAATGTGATGGAGTTATATAGTATGTAACTGATGACTGATAATAATCTTATTGGGCGGAACTTGCAAGTTGACAATTAGTGACGCCCGTTATGATGATATGGAAAGAAAAAAAAATGAGATTAATGAATTATTTGTAAAAAAAAATTATCCTAAGACAATTTCAAATATCACTAAATTATTGAAAATAGTAGCTTTAAGCATATAGTTAGAGGTTGACTAATGATGATGAAACATTGTATTTTAGTATTAAGCATTTTGTTATTGCTTGAGGTTATAGACTTGTCTAAAGGTAGATAATATTCTAATTTAATAATTTTGAATTGAGCCTATTGATCCAGTGAATCCAAATCAATTTAGTAAGTTTAGATTTAGGTTTGTTCATGGGCTAAGTCAGGTCGGGTTCGGATCAGACCTTGTCAAAATTGTAGGTTCGTTTGCTAGGTTCGAGTTCGGCCTGACTCGAAAAATGGGCCTAAAATTTTGTCCAAGCAGAGCCCGGATAAAAATGCTAAAATCTGGGCTCGACTAGGCCCAACTGAATTAAATTTTTTATATTATTTTTTCTATAATTTTTTAAATATAATACATCAAAAATACTAAAAACATTAACATAAATGTTTCTCAATAAATTAAAAATAAATTTAGAAATATTTATATTTAAATAATACTAACATAGGTGTAACTTAACAAGCAAATACCTCTAAAATAATAACAAAATTAACAATAAAATAAGAGTTATACAATATTCAAACAATAACAACAAAATAATAGAAACATAATAGTAAAATGGTAGTAAAATAGTGAGAAAACAACAACAAAAAAATAATTTTTTTGGCTAATTCGGGTCAGACTTGAGAGTAAAAAAACTTACCTGAGGCTTAACCCATTTCTAAATGGGACTTTTTTATTTGTGCTCAAACTCATTTTTTGGACCTATATTTTTGTCTAAACCCTCCCACTTTTCAAATTGGCCCGACTCATGAACAAGTGTAATCTACATCAATCTGATAGACTTAGGGTGAGTTTGGATAGACGTGAGGTGCGGTGTAGTGCATTTAACTTACTTTTTGTCTCATTCTATATTATTACTATATTATCTAATCTCACTGTCACCACTGTTTTTACACTAACTGCAAGTAAACACACCATCTATCTAAATCCACTCTAAAATTAACTTAACTCATGTAAAGTTTGAAAAAATAACTCTTCATCTAGAATCAACAAGCTCATATAACCTAATATTTTTTTTTTTTAAAAAAAATTGATCTTTAACCTAACTTATTCGATTTATGAATCCTTTGAAAGAGAAGATTAAAACATCCTACTCTGAGCTAACGTAAGCGGAGTGAAGGAAAGTGGGGTGTGGGTTGGCAGTGGGGCATGACTCGTTTAGGTTTGAAATTTTCATCATAAAAATGGATAGCCTGCAAAAGGGGCAGCAATTAAGGAAGGTCCAAATGTAAATCCCATCATTAATTTCGGATTAAAATACTTGTACAACTTGTCTACTTCTATTTATTTTTTTAGATTTAATGATAATTTGCAAAACTTTTAGTAAAACTTTCAAAACAAATTGGAGGCTTAATGGAAATTACAAAAATTTAAAGGGTTTAATTCAAAGTTTTAAAATTTGTAGAAGGTTTAACGAGAATTTTTTAAATTCTTGAAGGATTTAATTAAAATTTTTGAATAAATTTCAGGAGACAAATGCAAATTTTCAAAAACTTGACGGAGGAGGGCAAGATACGAGAGGTTGAAAGAACTTAGGGTCCGTTTGTTTACATGTAAAAGGTTTTACGAGAAATGATTTTTGTATTTTCCTGTGTTTATTTTATAGAAAACAACTTGGTCAACAGAAAATTACTTACAGTTCAATGTAAAATAAGCTATTTTTCCTATAAAATAACTTACCATTTTGAAAAGTGTAAGTCATTTTTTAAAAAAAAACTTCTCTATAGATAATTTTATTTTTATATAAAAATTAACTTAAATCAAGCTTAATATTATTATATTGATAATAAATTATATTTTTTATATTTAAAATTATTAAATATCATATTTTTCAATATTATTAAACATACATATTTAATTATTTATATTTGGTCATATAATAAATATAATTTATTATTTTAATAAATTATTTAATATTTCAATTTTATTTTAATAATAAATTTTAAATAATATCATTCACATATTATTCAAAATATCCAATATTAATACTTTAATAATAAATATTTATTACTATTATAAATATATTAATAATAAATGTTTTGTAGTATAAATGTTAAAATATGTCATATGTCTATATACACTTCACAGGTTTGCAATTTACTCTTTGTACTTTTATTTTCAAGAATTTAGTCCCTTTACTTTTCAAATTTAAAAATTAAGTCCAATTGTTGACATCGTTAAATTTTTTTGTCAATTTTGTTGATGTCACATTTTTAAATAAAAAATACTCACTTAGTAGTTATGTAATTAAAAAATAACGTTGTAATAAACATGGATTTAACATAATATTTTTAATATATGCAAAAATAATGTAAAATATAAAATTATAGATAAAAATAAATTTAATTAAACAATGACTGGCTTATTTTAAAGAATCGCTCACCTCCATAAATAGTAGGTGAGGATCTTCGGTAAACATTCCACTGAATTGGCCCACTGTCTGAAGCATCTGGAACATGACTGGCTTCAACTCGAACTGTTGTGCCTCGATTTTGAGTCTCCTAGTACCCAGATTAAGATAATGAAATATTGGCACAGCATACTGTCTTAGAGCTCTATTCCTATCATCAGGAATAAAGATAGGATTTTGAGTAAGGTTTGCTCCGTTTCCTTTTAAAGTGACAAGTAAATGTCGAGTTATCGTACCCATAGGGACGGTTAAAGAAAAATAATTTATGAAATGAAATTCAAACACTTTGGTGATTAAAAATATTTTGATTTTGAGGAAGTGATTAAAAATTGAAATTTACCTAAGTAATAAAATAAAATAAAAATTTCAAAGCACGATTTCAAAAGATGATTTTAATCAAGATGACATAATTGTGTTAAATTAATTACGTTTCTTAACTTAATATTACTAAAACAATGTTCATGTTGTTACGAATAAATTCACGGCAACTTGATAACTTGTTAACTATAGCACATACAGACTTACTAAATTAATTAATCTCTTGAACATATCACTATGCCAATTCAAACAATTAATCAATTTAAATAAGCAAGTAAAAGATTAAGTGTGTTAATAGTATATTTTTACATTGAAACAGTTTAATCACAATAATTTTGCAAGTTATGCAAAGCTAATGTACCATTAATACCGTCGCTAATTTAACCCTTAACTACATTAGAAGATTAAACATGCACTGATTAAATATTGCGTCAATTAATTACAATTTCAACACGGTTAATATTTAACTCATTAGTTACCTTACAATTATAATGCAAGTATAACATAATCATGATTTTACTTAATCAAACAATTTACCAATACCTATAACAACACAACATGATTTTAATAACTTAAGTAGACAAAATGTAATCAACCTAACACGAATTAAATTTAGAATAACAACGAAACAAATGTTCAAAGGCATGTTCATAACAGCAGCAATAAAAGTGAAAGGGTAGGAAACTAGAATCAAATCTGGTGTTTCTCTGAAACTTGACTAGTTTGTTCTACTACTCATTCTCTGCTAGTTCTTGTTGAACCGAGGCTTTTATAAATACTGGAATGTTGCCACCCAAGGTGGATGAAGGGCTCTTTTTCATGAGGGAAATCGACAAGGGAAATAGAAGGGAAAAATGAGAAATGAATGAGAGAAAAGCAAATGAAAGAGAGAGATGTGTGAGATAAGAGGTATGTTGAGTGAATAGGTGAATGGGGTATTTTTAGGCGGGATTGGCTACGAAAAATAGCAAAAAATCAGTAGCCATATACCTCCATTGGCCAACCACACATGTGGCAAGTTTGAATGTTTCAAATTTACTAAATTTAGCTAGGAGCAAATCTACAAAAACTTGATAAATGAGGGGTTTGAATGCAATTTCAAGAAAACTTCAAAGGCTGATTTGCAGGTCAAATAATCAGCTAATTTGAGCTGATTGGGTTAGCATGTTGCATAGTTTTGGGTAGCCTATTTGCTCAATTGGATCAATATTTCGGTTTAACACAATTGTACATCATTTCATAAAATAATTAATAATAATTATTTAACTCAAAATAAATTGAATTAAAATTAAAATTAATTATATTATGTATTAATATTCATCATTTGGATCGTCTTATGCTGAAAAATTTATTCGCCTTGATACTTCAAAAATCGCTTTCTAGTTTTGTGCTTCTAATAGAGTCTGCCAAGTCAATTTTTATCATTTGTACAAATCTGATGAAAATAAATCAAAATTTATAAAAATAAAATTAATTAAAATTAATTATGTTAATAATTTAAGTAAAATTTAATTATTTTATAATTATATTATATTTTTCGACAAAAATTATACCGAAATTGCATGAATTTGAGTTAAAAAAAGCATGAAAAAATTTATATATTTTTATGTTTCCAGAGACATCAACGTATGGTGGAGTGGCGACAATGGCTTGTGAAAACTTTTTAATTGCCTTTTTCCATATTTGTAAAATAAAAAAAAGTAGAAAGAGAAGGAAACATTTTAGTGGGATAAAAGGATTTTACCAGAGATGAAGTGGTTAAGGATCAAGGATGAGAGGCTTTCTGTTTTCTTCTTCTGATCATCGTGGGGAGGTTGGGAAGGGAAGAATCTGGAAACATGACTGAGGTAGGAGACGAAAGGGATGAAGGCAAATGGAAAAGGAAATATTGGTTACCAAGGGACGTTAACTACTGTTGTTGCTCTTCAGGAGAATTAATTCTTTATTTTAACTGGCTGAAGTGTCGGTGGCTTCTAGAGCTGTTCTCCGTTTTGTTGCCGGTCTGAAGGTGTATGTAATTGAGTTTTATTTTGTTGTGTTTTAATAAAAAGTCCAGCATTCTTTAAAAAAATATTTTAACATAATATATATTAAAAATATGTTTTTATCGCCATATCTTAACATATTCGTATCCTCATTTTTCTAAAAGTTATCGTATCGTCGTGTCGTACCCGTTTCATAGGGATAGGCAAAAATGGAATCTGGATGTTCTTTGAAATTTTATTTCGATGGAACAAAAAATATGCTATATTGAAAATTCATGTTTCTAGAGGAGGCGAAAGGAATAGGTTGATTTGGGCAGGTGAATCAAGTGGGACATTTTCTGTTAAAGAGGGTTATCATTGTTTAAAGGAAGATAATAATAATAGGGGTTTCGGGAATGCTTCTTCAAGATGGGTTGATAGGGAGTTATGAAAATGGCTATGAGTCTTTCGGCTCCAAACGGATCAGTGTTTTCCTTTGGAAAGCTTGTAATAATATTTGGCTACTATGGAAAACTTATGGAAGAAGAAAATAAATGTTTTTCCTGTTTTTAGAGTTCGTAATGAAGAAATTGAGGCTGTGGAACATACGTTTCTTTTGTGTGAATGGACTGAACAAGTCTAGTTTGGGGTTGTCCTTAACTGGAGAATTAATAGTAAAGGTGTTACCTCTTTTGATTGTAGGGTTCTGATAAAGATGATCTAGAGATGGGAAAAGCTTTAAGCTGGGGTGATGAAGGTTAATTGTGATGGGGCCGGGGACTAAATGAAGGGGTTGGAATTGGGGTGGTTGTTAGGGATGATCAAGTAAAGGTTGTTGCTGGGTATGATGGTTTTAGGGAAGTTGATTCTCCAATTTACGATGAAGCTATTGCAATGGTGGAAGGCCTAAAAAGAAGTGAAGCTAACAGAGAAGTGGACTAGATTGCAAGACAATCTAAAAAGAAGATGTTGCTTGGTGACCGGGTTAATTCCCATCCATCTTCTTTTGTTAATATTTTTAGCAAGGATAGTACGTCTGGTTGGATCATGTTTCGCTGTCAGGACAGTGTTTGTTACTATTGAAATATTAATGAATTGATTTCAGGCGAAAAGAAAAATCTTCAAACCATTTTTTAACCTCCAAATTTATGGGTTTATTTATTTATTTATTATTTTTCATGTATATTTTATTTTATAATTTATTATTATTTTTCTCAATAATATATAATGTAATTTATTATTGTACCCATAATAAATTTGGAACTTTTTGCTTCAAAATTAAATGTAAAGAAATTAATTTACGAGCATTGACTTCTGCTGACAACCTAGTCATTTTCAAATTTATATATGTTGGCCTATCCGCCTAATTAATGTCTAATTTATTGATTATAATTATCTATTTTTTGTGGGCTCGGATGTTTCTTTTCACTCCTTTAAATTCCTCCTTCCACACCTTAAGTAGCTTCTATCTTGTAATTATTGTTTCATAATTTCAGATAAAAATGTCTACCACAAAAAAGAATTGGCCAAAACTTCCATTGGGGATCAGACTTCTCATTGCTGCTCATTCTATGTCTGTGGATGCTTTTAGCCGCTCCGATGGCAGCGCAGTAAATCGACGTTTCATGAAACTTTTCGACCCTAAAGCCTCTCCATCAAGAAAACCTGATAATGGCGTAGTGTCTTCTGACATCGTGGTTGACACCACCCGCAAACTTTGGTTCCGCCTGTACAGCAACACTACCACCGCTGGCAAAATGTCCATTCCCATTGTAGTCTACTTCCATGGTGGAGGCTTTGCGTATATGGCGGCCAATTCAATGAGCTACGATGACTTATGCAAGCGACTTGCGCGTGAAATTCCTGCTGTAGTTGTTTCCGTCAACTACCGTCTGTCGCCTGAGCACCGATATCCGTCACAGTACGAAGATGGTATTGACGTTTTAAAGTTCATTGATAACCCTGATTTTGAAGGCTTTTCTGCTTTCGGTAATACCGATACCAGTAGCAAGAAGGCTTTTTTTCTTTCCGGAGACAGTGCAGGTGGCAACCTGGCGCATCATGTGGCCCTCAAGGCTTGCCAGCATCAATTTTCCCGATTGAAGCTTCATGGAGTTATAGCGTTACAACCTTTTTTTGGTGGAGAGGAAAGAACAGAATCGGAACTCAAACTTGTTGGGGCTCCATTAATCTCTGTGAAGCGCACTGATTGGATGTGGAAGGCTTTCTTGCCACACGGCTACAATCGGGATCATCATGTTGTTAATGTATTTGGCCCAAATTCTGTTGATATCTCAGATTTACCATTTCCACCAACCCTTGTTTTTATAGGTGGTTTTGATCCTCTACAAGATTGGCAGAGAAAATATGTTGAGGGATTGAATAAATCTGGAAAACATGTTTCCAAGATTGAGTACCCGAATGCGTTTCATGGCTTTTATGCGTTCCCCCAGCTGCCTGACACTTCCTTGCTAATGGCTGCGATCAAGAACTTCGTGCTGAAGGAATTGGATCAATAGCTCTTCTCTCTCTCTCTTTCTTCTTCTTTTTTTTTTTTTTTTTTTTTTTTTCCTGATAGCCATCGCAAAATCTATGTATGCTGTCCTTGCACTGCTTCACAAATGTCTCCTCACATAGGGTAAAACTATAAAAGCAAAATAATTCTCAAGTTTTCACTAGGCGCGTCCTGTTATGGTTTGTATTTGCACTTCTTATCTTTGTATTATCACAAACATTTCAGACATGAAATGAGATTCAAGCTTAGTTTGGATGGGCGGTGTGCTTACCTCCGGTGAGGTTAAAAACAGCGATGGTAGTGAGATTAGTTATTATAGCGGTGAGATTAGATACTGTAGCGGTGAGATTAGAAACGATGGTGGAGTATGTATTTGAATTCAAACGCAGCTGTAGCGATGAGGTGAAAATATAAAATGACTAATAAGGACATTAAATTAGAAATGATATAATAGATTTTTTTAAATTATTTTACTTTTACGAAATTATTAAAAATAAGTAAATTTATAAATTCATTTAATAAAATATGTTTATTAAAATGTTTATTTTTATTTAATTAATATTAATTTTATAATGGTAATATATATAACTACTATTTAAAAAAAATCAGCAATACAAACATATATTAGATAAAAAAGTTAAAATTGTAAAAAACCATGTTGACTGGGGTTGCTTTTTGTCCACTGGAGCTGAAATCTCCAGCTAATTTTCAGCCTTCCAGTGTGGTTGAAATGCATTCTCACTAGACTTTCATGTTGAACCAAATAGCAGTGCAGTGAGGTTGGTAGCAGCAACTGCACCTCACTGGCAATAATTGCTGAAACATAGGCAGCCTCAACCCAATTTGGCTCCAAACTAGAGGAAAACAAATTATAAAAGAGAATAGATTAAAAAATGTTAAAGTGAATAGGAGGTCCCTATACTATAGGGATTAGATCAAATTAGTCCCTTTATTGTTAAATAAACTAATTTAGTCCTTATACTATTAAAAGTCCAAATTGTAACAGAGTTAACATTTACATAACCATAAAAACTTTAAACATATTAACTCTGTTAAACAATAAAAAATAATTTTCAAACAGAAAACGCTAACTCTATTCCAATTTGACTTTATTTGATTTTTTTTTTTTTAATAATACACGGACTAAATCAATCCATTTAATAGTAGATGGACTAATTTAATCAAGTCCCTATAATGAATGGGCTTTTTAGGTAAATATTTGTTTTTTTATGGAGTTAAAGCTATTTTTAGGCTAAAATTCAATTTAATATTGATTTTAAAGTTTATGGATCATTTTTAATTTCTATTTACATTGCTTTTATTTTTTGAATTCTCTTAAAACTTTGAATTAAAAAAAAAGGTTAAAATATGCCATAAGTCATTGTACTCTTTATAAATTTAGAATTTAGTTTTTGTATTTTTATTTTTAAGAATTTAGCCTTTTTATTTTTTATATTTCAAAATTTAGGTCCAATAGTTAGTGTGACATTTTGGAATAAAAAAAAATACTCATTTAGTAGTCATGTAACTTAAAAAATGATATTGTAATGAGCTTGAATATAACAGAATAATTTTAATAGTGTTAATAGTTAGACTTGAATTGCAAAATCTGAAAAATAGGGGACTAAATTTTAAATTTACAAATAATAAAAATACTTAAGGCATATTTTAACAAAAAAAAAATTGTCAAAGAATATTACTTTCATTCATGTTATTTCTAATGTAATTTTATTATGTAATATGAAATTAAATTAAATTAAATTAATATAAATATATTAATCATGATGTGTGACATGTATGTCATATTTCAAGATTTAATATGATTAATTATGTGTTATATTCATGTTTTAATTAATACCCAATATGGTATATGGATAAATCCCAAAAATATGGACTTTGGTTAAATTTTCAATATTATATGTGAATTTTGATGTAGTGTAATTTTATACACGATATTTTAATTTGATTTAATTTTTATAAACAACTAACATTATTATCGATATAACACCATTTTATATTTACATATTACACACAAAAATAATTATACTTATCTAATATAAAAATAAATTAGTGTATTCATTTATTTAAATGTGTACAATGTATCAAAATAAAAGTTTCATGTATACATTTGAACCAAAATCAAATTTTAATGTGTATAATTACACAAAACCAAAGTTCATGTACCAAATTGTATCTTGAAAAAAAATATATGTATAATTTTGATATTTATCCTTATGATATATAATACAAAGTTATAATTGCATATTTATTTTTACCCATTTACCGAAATGATTCATGCTCAAGATTAAAGTTCGATCTATAAATTCATCTGTGTAATAGTATAGTGTGTGTAAATGTGTGATTTTAAACTTATATGAAAAATATTTATCTTTTCATCAAAAAGTTTTATTGATACAAAAATTACTTTATTTTTTAATTTTCAAAACTAAAGTAATAAAGAAAATACCATTTTAAAGTAAGAAAATCTTGAAATTTATGCAAATTAAATGTTTGCACTTAGTTTATATGGTGACTTCTCAATAGCTATAATTATTTTTGTGTCTTTCACTTTTATATAAAAGTTATCTTAGCTTTTATCACTAAAAAGAAAATTTATCTTAGTTTTTTATTGATTTTTCGTCTCTTTTAATTATTGAATTTCTATTATTTATTAACTCAACTTAAAATAGATGGAAAAATTAACTTTTGTTAATTTTGTTGACGTGGTATCCACGTATATGCCACATCATAAATTAATTAATTTTTAAAATATTTTTAAAATTTTTTAAATTTAAAAAATTAATTAATTGCTAATGTAACATCCACGTGGCAATCCACGTGTATGTCACATCAACAAAATTAACATATTTTCTATCCATTTTGGAGTGATTTGACAAACAGTGCAAGTTCAAGGGCTAAAAGAGGCAAAAAATAAATGAATGGCTAAAATGACATTTTTTGTGTAAAACTGGAGAGCCAAATTAGTCATTATATCTTTTCAATATTCTACAATTATATTGGATTCTAACTAAATTTAAACAAGAGTGAAGATTTTCTAACGTCATATTTTTATTCACGAAACCCAAAATGAAATATTATAAAAAAAATTGAATCATTTGAGTGGGTCGAGCATGAGGCCAAGCTTAGAATTTTTTGAAATCGGACATTAACTTAACTCATTAACACCTATTTAACATCTCACCATCATATAATTCATAAATTTAATCATTGATGAATAATATCTCAATGTGGTACCAAATCTTTTATTATTTATTAATTATACTAATGATGTTCCGGTATATCGATAAGGTCGAGGTTTTGGGGTTTTAATGGTTTAGGTGTAAGCTCATTATATATAAATATTATGCATGTATTCTTTTTCAGATTATTTTAAATTTAAGTTGCATCATATATAAACTCTGTCAAGATGTATTCTAATTTTCAAGCCCTCATGCTTCGTATTAAATTAATTCTAATTCTAATTCTAATTAATGAAATAATATACTTGTAAACTCTTTAAAATATTATTTATTAGTCATTGGAGGTGGTTGAGTTAACTTGTTAACATCAGTCCAAATTTAAATGGGCATTTGGGAGAAGATTACTTAGCTGAATGTGGACTTTGATGTGTCTACCTTGAAATGGGCTAACTTTTTCATATTTAGCTCAAGTGAATCTTTGGTTAATAGCCGGCGATGCTAAGTTAATGAAGCCTTGTGAGCTTGAGTTTTCAGCTATAGCTTGCTTTGATGTTTGGCTATACCTTTGCCCCCTTTTTCTTTAATGGAAAACTTTACTCTTATGTTGGTACAATAAAAAGGAAAACAAGTTTAATGAGTGATTTAATGATGTTGATGACAAGGAGATATAAAAGGTTGGAGAGACGGTTCACTCAAAGGGAAAAGAGCTGCAAGTGGTGTTGTAAAGAGAGGAAGGAGTAAGAGATCGGCACTTGTGGTTGTTGTCATTGTCCTCCTTGACTTCGGGGAGGTATGTAAAGAAATCGTTTGTAGGCTAGGGGGCGTTACTCATGTCATACAACATAAGTCTCTTATTAGTAGGGGCGAAGTCAGGGGGCTGGCATTGGCCTCGGCCCCCCTTAAAATTTAAAATTGCTATTTAGGCCTTTAAATATTTTTAAAAATTTTAAATTAGTAAAAGTAAAATTTTACTTTGGCCCCCCTAAAATTATAAAAATTCGTTTTAATCCTTTACAAATTATAAAGATATAAACTATAAAAAATTAAAATTTCATCCGCCCCTAAAAAATTGTTCTGGCTTCGCCCCTGCTTATCAGTTCAACAATCTAACTTAGGGCTCCTTTGGATGCCCGTTTTCCTCCAGTGTGGTGAGATTAGGCTACCAATCTCTTCAGCTTGCGCTATTTAATTCAACATTTGATGCGGTGAAAATTGATTTTAAACTCACTAATGTGCTGAAACCGGATCTGGAGAATTCAAAGAATAGATTGAAGGCAATTGGGGCAGTAGGTATTTTTCACAGACAAAAATACCCCTTTTTGAACATCTCCATGGAATTTGTAGCTTAATTACGCCGTTCTTCCTTTTTCTCCATCCAGGTACTTTCCTCCTACATCTTCTATTTTTCATCTTTAGTTTCAATTCAAATTCTTTAGTTTCTATTTAACCCAAATCATTGGCTTTTGAAGTGACTCATAAAAATTTCACGGGTTTTCGGTTTTGGGTTTGTTTTTTCATTTCTTCTTTTGTTGAAGCAAAAGGGTGAAAGTCATGGGTGAGAATAATCGAGATAATAGGAGAAGATGATTACATTTAGTTGAAGGATTTCAAAGTGGAGGCTGAAGTTGATGAAGAAAAGGGTTTTATACTATGTTTTCAGGTTTATATTTTCAACTCTAATGCCTTTCCTTCCACCATTCTTAAACAGTTTAGAAAGCTGCTTTGCACCTTTTTATTTGAGTTTCTCTTTTCTCTTAAAATTTAACTTTTTTGGATTAAGGAAATTACCCATCGCTCATTTTTTTTGTGAGTTTTATTAAAAGAAATTATTTTTGTTCAAGGTAATTGTTAAAGGGGCTAAAAACATGACTCCTTTTGCGTTTTTGTATTCTTCCCTCACTCAAATTTTTTGTTTGGTTGTTAGGAAAATACCCATGTCTAATTTAGTGTTTCTTTTAATGGTTTTGTGAAAGTTTTTGAAACCGCCATTTTTCTCATTAATCGTAAGAAATAAGAAAAATTTGCATCCAAATGTGGTTTTAATTTCTTTTGTTGCTTCATTTCTATTTCATTATCTATTAGAGCAACACTCATCATCCCAATTTCATTATCGTGATGATTTTTTCCCCTTAAAGTTGTATCATCATGTAGCTTTACTAGAGCTTTCAATTCCCATTTGTTTTTAATAACTTGATTTGTTTTTCTGTTTATAGGTATATGCAGAGACTAACAGTGATCCTCCTTTACTTGTTCTTAATGAAAAGACATTGATTATTTTTCCATTGACTTGTCTACTCAATGAAGCTCTTGGTCCCAGGAACACCGATTTACCTTGAAGTTCCTAAAGTGTCCGCAGAGATTGAACACACTCAAAACAACTGGATACATGTTGGATATGAGGTATGCCTTTAAAATCGATTGAATTACTAACACAAGGACATGATTGGTTTGAGAGTCGTGCATCTTGATTTGTAGCTTCATATGTTGCTTTAACATCTTGCCATAATGTTTGAATTGTTTGATATAGTTTTGGGAATGAGAAATGGACTTGTATTTATTTAGTCATTTAGTTGCCTTGGTTTCTAAACATGATCTCATGGTTAATAGGCTCTTACATTTGTTATCTATTTTGTGTGTAACTTAAAACATTTTATTGGGTGACATTGAATACGAATGAATTGGGGCTAGACAAATAGCATTTCTATGTAAATACTACAAATACAAGGCGATTCGGACCATCATCCCCTTCTTTTTCTTTTGAGAATCCATCCTCTGTATAACTACAAGTTATCTTTTTTCATTTTAGTTTGAAAAGTGGTTGATTGTTTAGAATATTTGAGAATGAGCAACACCAAACGAAGGAAAGAAAAGAAAAAAGAGAGCAAAGAGGAATTAGGCAAGTTTGTGTATGAAACTTTGAGGTTATATTGTGTACATCACCAATGACCAATCTCTCAAGGCATAAGAGAAAAAAAGAAAAAGGGGTAAAGACAAGTTAAATTTAACATCGATAGAGCGGGAAAAATGTTGTTTGAGGCAACGATGCTCAATTTGCATATCATTCTGTTTGTTTTTCTTCTTTTCAAATGGAGACATTACACGTAGCCTTACGCCTAAGGTTTCATCAAGTATACTTTCAACTATACTTGATAGATGGATACTAATTTTATTTCCTATTTGTTACCGGATGCGTAAACATTTTGTTTTTCTTTTCTTGTCGAGTTTCTTCCGATTTTGTGCGGCTTTACATTAATGGGAGATTGCGGGAGAGAGCTGCATCTCTCGTCCCTATCAAATGATGACTCCATGCCAAATGGTTCTAGGAAGAGGGCATTAATTGTTATTCATGGTGATAGTAATTTGCAAAGTGCTTTATCCATAATGCAAAAGTCTTGCCTTCAACCTTGTCTATAAAGGAGCAGTATGTTAAGGTGGCTTTTACTTGTAGTTCTCATGTTTACTTGTAGTTCTCCTATTTCTATTTTTCCTTGTAGTTCTTCATGATTCCAGCGAATCTCCTGTTTGATTTAAACACTAAAATGTACCCACCCCAAGTTATCAAATTTGTTGTGAGTTCAGATACCTCATTTCTTTTCAACCACACCACAACACACAACAAATGAGCCAGGATGTCTTGTATTTCTGCCATGTTTTTATTTATGTCTTGGATGCCATTAATACAGAATATGTAGTTATTGTTTTAGAAATTCCAGAGTGATGCTTTCTCCACTTTTCCTACAAATCTAAGGATCATGAGTCATCAAACACAACTATTCTGTCTTTGGTGTTATTGATGATTGAACCGCAAAGAGGATTAAAACTAATGTTGTAAGATTTTGAAGAGTGTTATTTCATGTATGCAATATGAACTTTTTTTTTGTTAAGATTTGATATTTGGGAAAATAATATTTATCTTTGTTATAAAAGAATATTTAACTATAAAAAATTAAAAATAATTTTCATTTTATCTAATAAATAATTTAAATTGATTATATAATTCATTAAAATATTTATAATCAAATATTGGAAGATACATTTTAATATTTTATTAAATAAATTTATAAATTCACATATTTTAATAATTTTATATAAGTAAAATAATTTAAAACTTCTATTATATACCAATTCTAATATGATGTCCTTATAGTCATTTTTATTTTCACCTCACCGCTACTGATTGCGTTTGAATCCAAACACACACTCCACCATTATTTCTAATCTCACTTTGCTCTGATGTCCAATCTCACCGCTACAGTAACTAATCTCACCGCCACCGCTGTTTTTAATCTTACCGGAGGTAAACACACCGCCCATCCAAACTGGCCCTTAATGTGATGGAATTGCATAGTATGTAATTGATGAGTGATAATAATCTTATTGGGCGAAATTTACAAGTTAACATTTAGTGACGCCTATTATGATGATATGAAATGAAAAAAAAATGAGATTAATGAATTATTTGTAAAAAAATTATCCTGAGACAATTTCAAAGGCTTCTTTGCTTCTCCCTGTCACTAAATTATGTTTTATTAGGTAGAAAATAATAGCTTTAAGTAGTTAGTTAGAGGTTGACTAATGATGATGAAAATTGTCTTTTAGTATTACGCATTTTGTTATTACTTGAGGCTATAGACTTGTCCAAAAGTCGGATAATATTTCAATTTGATAATTCTGAATTGGTCATATTGATCCAGTGAATCCAAATCAATTTAGTAAATCTGGATTTAGGCTTATTCATGGGTCGAGTCAGGTTGGTTCGGATCGAATCTTGTCAAAATTGTAGGTCTGTTAGCTAGGTCCGAGTCCAGATTGACCTCAAAAATGGGCCTAAAATTTTGTCCAAGCTAAATTTAGAAAAAAATGTCAAACTCGGGTTTGGCCCGGCCCAGCCAGATTAATTTTTTTATATAATTTTTTTAAAATATAATACATCAAAAATACTACAAACATTAAAATAAATGTTTATCAACAAATTGAAAAGAAATTAAAAGATATTTATAGTTAAATAACACTAACATAGGTGTAACTTAACAAGCAAATGCCTATAAAATAATAACAAATTTAATAATAAAATAAGAGTTATGCAATATTCAAACAATAACAACAAAATAATAATAACATAATAGTGAAATTATAGCAAGACAATGAAAAAACAAAAAAAAAACATTTTTTTTTTGCTAATTTGGGTCAGGTCAAGCCCAAGGGTCAAAAAATTTACTCGAGGCTCAACCCATTCTTAAATAGGTCTTATTTTTTTTACCGAAATTCATTTTTTAGGCTTTTATTTTTGTTTAAACTCTACCACTTTTCGAGTTAATCCAAACCTAGATCAATATAATTGACTTAGATTAAATTTTAACTTATGTAAAGGTTGAAAAAAATAACTCTTCATCTAGAATCAACCAGCTCATATAACCTAATATTTTTTTAAAAAAAAATTGATCTTTAACCTAACTTATTCGATTTATGAATCTTTTGAAAAAGAAGATTAAAACATCCTACTCTGAGCCAACGTAACCGGAGTCGAGGAAAGTGGGGTGTGGGTTGGCAGTGGGGCATGACTCGTTTAGGTTAGAAATTTTCATTCATAAAAATGGATAGCCTGCAGAAGGGGCAGCAATTAAGGAAGGTCCAAATGTAAATCCCATCATTAAGTTGGGATTAAAATACATGTACGACTTGTCTACTTCTATTTCTATTGTATTGTTTAACATGATGTTTTTCCAACATGTAGTGTAAGAAAAATAAGGACACATGTGGCTACAAAATGTATATACACTTCTAGTTTTAACACGTTTATTCTTTTTAATTGTTTTGTTAAAAATTATGTTGCAAATTTATAATAACCATACGAGAATAGGCGGAGTTCACCTGGGTTCCACTCACACTCAATTTGATATTTCTTACCTATTTTGACATTCAATTTTTTTAATCTATTTTATTTTTTTAGATTTAATGATAATTTGCAAAACTTTTAGTAAAACTTTCAAATCAAATTAGAGGCTTAATGGAAATTACAAAAATTTGAAGGGTTTAATTCGAAGTTTTAAAACTTGTAGAAGGTTTAATGAGAATTTTTTAAATTCTTGAAGGATTTAATTAAAATTTTCAAATAAATTTCAGGAGACAAATGCAAATTTTCAAAAGCTTGACGGAGGGGACAAGGCTAGAGAGGTTGAAGAAACTTAATTATGAAATGAGATTCAACCCAATTTAGCTCCGGACTAAAGGAAAACAAATTATAAAAGAGTATGGATTAAAAAATGTTAAAGTGAATAGAAGGTCCGGGATTAGATTAAATTAGTCCTTCTATTATTAAATTGACTAATTTAGTTCCTATACTATTAAAAATAATCAAATAAGTCCAAATTGTAATAGAGTTAATATTTACATAGCCATAAAAACTTTAAACATATTAACTCTGTTAAACAATAAAAAATAATTTTCAAACAGAAAATGTTAACTCCATTCCAATTTGACTTTATTTGATTCTTTTTTAGTAGTACAATGACTAAATCAATCCATTTAATAGTAGATGGACTAATTTAATCAAGTCCCTATAATAAATGACCCTTTTATGTTAAAGCTATTTTTAGGCTAAATTTCAATTTAATATTGATTTTAAAATGTATGGATCATTTTTAATTTCTATTTACATTACTTTTTATTTTTTGAATTCTCTTATAACTTTGAATTAAAAAAAAGTTAAAATATGCCATAAGTCACTGTAATTTTTATAAATTTAGAATTTAGTTTTTGTACTTTTATTTTTAAGAATTTAGTCTCTTTACATTTTAGATTTCAAAATTTAAGATTTGTTATTTTAGTAGTCATGTAACTAAAAAAAATGATATTGTAATGAGCTTGAATCTAACAAAATAGTTTTAATAGTTAGACTTAAATTATGAAATCTGAGAAGTAAGGGACTAAATTTTAAATTTACGAAGAATACAAAGACTTAAGGCGTATTTTAACAACAAATTTGTCAAAGAATATTACTTTCATTCATGTTATTTCTAATGTAATTTTGTTATTAATATGAAATTAAATTAAATTAATATAAATATGTTAATCATGATGTGTCACATATATGCCATATGATTAATTATGTGTTACATTCATGTTTTAATTAATATCTAACATGGTATACGGATAAATCCCAAAACTACATATGGACATTGGTTAAATGTCTAATATTACATATAAATTTTGATGTTGTGCAATTTTATATATAACATTTTAATTTGATTCATTTTTCATAAACAACTAACATCATTGCCAATATAACACCATTTTACATTTGCATATTACACACAAAAATAATTATACTTATCCAATATAAAAATAAATTAGTGTTAGTGTATTCATTTATTTAAATGTGTACAATTGTATCAAAATCAAAGTTTCATATATACATTTGAACCAAAATCAAATTCTAATGTGTATAATTACACAAAACTAAAGTTCATGTACCAAATTACATATAATCAAAATTTATGTATAATTTTGATACTTATCCTTATAATATACGATACAAGATTATAATTGCATATTTATTTTTACCCATTTGCCGAAATGATTCGTGCTCAAGATTAAAGTTTGATCTGTAAGTTTATCTATGTAGTAGTGTAGTGTGTGTGAGTATGTGATTTTAAGCTTGTATGAAAAATATTTATTTTTCATCAAAAAAGTTTTATTGATACAAAAATTACTTTATTTTGTAATTTTCAATAGTATAATAATTAAGGAAAATGAATAAAGTAATAAAAAATACCATTTTAAAGTAAGAAAATCTTGAAATTTATGCGATTTAAATGTTTGCACTTAGTTTATATGGTAATTGTTTGTATTATAATTGTGACCCAGTTCTCCTTTTTTGGTCTTTCAATTTTATATAAAAGTTATCTTAGGTTTTCATTGAATTTATTTAAAATAGATGGAAAAATTAACGTTTGTTAATTTTGTTGATGTGGTATCCACGTGTATGCTATATCCGAAATTAATTAATTTTTAAAATATTTTTTGAATTTTTTAAATTTAAAAAATTAATTAATTGCTAATGTAACATCCACATGATAATACACATGTATGCCACATCAACAAAGTTAACATATGTTAATTTTTCCATTCATTTTAGGGTGATTTGACAAACAGTGGAAGTTCAAAGGCTAAAAGAGACGAAAAAATAAAGAAAATGCTAAAATGACATTTTTTTTATAAAACTAGAGGACCAAATTAGTCATTATACCTTTTCAATATTCTACAATTATATTGGATTCTAACTAAATTTAAACAAGATCGAAGTTTTTTCAATGTTATATTTTTATTCACGAAACCCAAAATAAAATATTATAAAAAAAATTGAAATCAAAATTTTATTTTGGAATAAAGTAATATTTAATTTCTAAATTTAGTAACTTTTTAAAATTTGATCTGTGAACTTAAATTCCATTAAAGTGTGGTGATCTATCAATCTAAGATTATGTCATGTCGGACATAAAAATTTTAGAAAATTTTATACGAAATCTAAAATAAAAATGGTAAAGAAATTATAAAAGTTTTGATTGTTTAAAAAAAATTTAAAAATTTCAAGCAATGGTGTGGTATAATCTTAAAGTTCCACGTCATCATATCTTAACTAGATCCTAGTTTAGGAACCAAATTAAAAAAAAAATCAAATTCCTGAACTAATATGGATAAAAAAAAGCTCAGGGACCAAGATGAAAATTTTACCAAAATTAAGGATTAAATGTTAATTTACCCCTTTTATTTAAGAAACGTAGAAATTGTTCAGTGAAAAACAAGACAAAACACAAAAGACGTGCCGAATCAGACACAAAGGATAAGGGCCCATTGCCAACTGTCTTTTACTTAACGTTTTAACCTTTTTCCACACGGAATAGAAAATATTGTGATTGAAGAGCGTGTTTGTTCACATTCCTTGGCTTTATCTACTCTTATTTTTTGTCAAATTTTAATTTAGTCCTTGTATATATTTAACTTGATGATTTAATCCTTATATTTTAATTTGATATAATTTGATTCTCCTAAAATCATCAATATTATTGTTTAATATAAATAAATAATACCGTTAAAAATCTTGGGTAACTAATCGCTGTGAAATTTTAAAAAAATACATTATGAATCTAAGTTTGTTTTTTTAAATAAAAAATTAATTATATGATTAATCTCGTGTATTAAATGGTATACTAAATCATAAAATTAATAATAAAAATATAGATACTAAATCTCAAAAGTTGAGCATAATACATAGTGGCGGAGCCAAAAAAAAATTTTAGGGAGCCAGAATCAGATTGTATATTTTTACAATAGTAAAAATATAATTTTACCATTTTAATAGTCTATATCCTTATAGTTTTTAAAGGATTCAATCAAACTTTTATTATTTTTTAGGGGGCCAATGTACAATTTTTTATTACTAATTTAAAATTTGATAAATTATAAAGGGCCTATATAGAAAATTTTCTATTTTAGGTGCCAATCTCCTGCCATCCCCCTTGGCTATAATACATTAACAAAAACAAATAGTTTGACAAAGTAGGTCAAATTCTATAAAAGATCCCTGCCTTGCTCATTTTTTTATGTAATTAACAAAAAAAAAAGTTAGCTCATGTAAAAAAAAAAAATACACATTTTGAAAATTAGATGAATTAAACCAGTAAAAATGTATAGTATAGGTACCTTTTAAAAAATTTGTCCAACTTTAAGCTCGGCGCAAGAGAGAATATGAGGCAATTTCTAGACTCTTTCCCTTCCATTCTATATGCATGCATGCATGCATTTGTATATATATGACGAACGTTTTCCTAAGCAATATTAATGATTTGAATTAAAATATAATTTTAATAATAAAACCACATTTAATTTAACAAAATTATGTTATGAAGCAGCTTTAAAATCAATGGCCAACATCTATCTATGGTCGATGGTTCGATCCTCATCTTAGGTATAGAGTACTTTCAAAACTCGTGATTAGTATTTATCCCCTTAATGGGCCTACAAAATGCGAATCATTAATTACTAGACTCGCTCCAGTAGATACTTATAAAATTTTGAAATTTAAGTTTGGTACAAGCATCAATCTAATTCTTAACCACAAAGCCATATGCTTATAGTTTTTTTTCGAAAGAAAAAATACTTAAACTAATTACAAAATCTAATTTATCCCCTTTAACGGGGAGACCTCAAACAAACATAAATCGTATGTTCTATAGTGAGCTAGTTTAATCAGTCAATTCGCATGCTAGTTATATTCTCTAGAAATGTGACGAATGGGCTAGTGACTTAAACGCCGAATTCTCCGAACCAAAGTAGAATTAAAACCATTTCAAGTCTTCTCCTAAATAGCTTGAACCCCCTCAAGATTATGAGTTTGGATTAAGACGCTAACATAGCCTCGATCCATCCAAAATGCCCCATAATTCAGCATCGAAAACAGAATAATTTTTCAAATATCTGTTAAAAGCTCAAATTCACTCCCCATTTCGGGATTTCGCTATTCCCCTACCGTAACATAACTACCTTCATTCCTGACAAACTCATTCGTATTCGAACATGCCTAATTAAGAGAGGTGTATTACTTTTTTTTGTTGTTTTTTTGGGTACATTAAGGTGTTTTCATTAATTGATGGTGCATTTATGTTTGATGTTGATAAATGTGAATATTTAATTAAATAAATAAATTGACATTAGAATATCAATAATAAATATTATTTTCCAAATTAGATAGTCTAAAACCTTTGACTTAATAAACTTCTGGTTTTTCCTTTTTTGTTTTTTCCCCTCTAAAGTTAATGATCAAACTTTTGCATGGCCCCTCAATTTTGTTTAAATTTAATGATGATATTTTATGAAAATTGAGAAGTTAATTTATTTAGATAATATTATTAAATTTTGTCCTTAAATTATTTATCTAAAAATTTGCAGCTGTATGCTACGAATTAACAAATATCAATAGTTGAAGTTGAAGTTGAAGTATTTACACAAAAAGTAGATAACTTTTTTCCGTTTGTGTAAAGTATGAGGATGAAATTATTATAAATTAAAGTATAGGGTTAATTTCTTAATTTTTGTAAAGGAGGGGTTAAATTTCAATTAGACACATTGGCTACTTTTGGCTACTTAGACTTCCAATGAAATCCCTAATTTGCCACTATACGCGTAAGCCATATACCTATTTAAATACATACAAATGCTTTGGTTCTCACTTCTCAGACACTTAAAACGTTAAACGCGGCTTTCTCTCTATTTCTTTTCTGCAGCGAGTTACTGAGTCAACACCACGATGGCCGAACGAATCCACCCCGGCGACTCACCACCGTCTTCCGGCGAACACTCGAATCCCAAGCCAGCTCCTCCTTCTTCAGATAAACCAATTCCACAACCCGGAACTTACGTCGTCCAGATCCCCAAGGACCAAGTCTACCGCGTTCCTCCGCCGGAGAACGCCCGCCGCTACGCTCATCTGTCGAAACGTAAGTCGAGTCGCAGCACCTGTTGCCGCTGCTGTTGCTGCTTGTTAACAACTATCCTCTCTCTCCTCCTTGCCGCCTCCATTGCCGCTGCTGTGATCTACTTCGTTTTCAAGCCCGAAGCTCCAAACTACTCCGTCGAGAGCGTTGCGATCAAGGGATTCAACCTCACGTCACTTTCTCCGCTATCGCCAGAATTCGACGTCACCGTCCGGGCAGACAACGGCAACGACAAGATCGGCATTTACTACGAGAAAGGCAGCTCCGTTAATGTTTACTACCAAGACGTTAACCTCAGTAACGGCGCGTTGCCGGTTTTTTACCAGCCAACCAATAACGTAACTCTGTTCAAAACGGCGCTGAAAGGCTCCGGCATCGAACTAACCGCCGCCTCGCTTAGGTCCATTTCCAATGATCAAAATAAAGGAACGGTGCCGTTCACTTTGAAGCTGAGAGCGCCGGTTAAGATTAAAGCTGGATCCGTTAAGACGTGGAAGATTACCGTTAAAGTAACGTGCAAGATAACGGTGGATAAGTTAACGGCGTCATCCAAGATTGTATCGAAGGATTGTGATTATGGAGTAGATCTTTGGTAAGGGTTTTTTTTTTTTTTTTCCTTGGAAATTCTTTTTTATTATATGATATGACGTGATAGTAATGGCATACATGATGGACATTTTTAAATGACACTGAATGATATTACATGTTTATGTAATTGTTTTTAATTATTTTATTTGATTAAATCTAAATCATTAGAAATTTGAATTTAACTCGAAAATGAGATTCGATTTTGTATCCAATTAAATTCGATTCAATTTTAACATATTCGAACTTAAATTTCGTATCAACTCGAAACAATTCAAAAATCCAAAATGATTTAAGCAAATAATTTGAAATGATTTGATTTTGATATAACTAAAACAAACTCGTAATGACCTAATTCTCATATGTGAATGATTTGAACCTATAAAATGTTCAAACTCGAAATTGTCATAATATGAAATTAACTTAAATTCAAAACTTATCGAAACTAATTTTGATTAAAAAATTTAAAATGAAAATTGACCCAATCCATATTAATTAACCTAAAACTAACACAGCTTAGATATATAAAGGGTGAAAACTTATTCTCGAGTTTTGTTATTGTTACAATTGTGGTAAAAAGTAAGAGACTTGTTGGATGTGTACATTATTTTTTTATTTATGAGTTAAGGAGAGACTATGGATAGTTAAAAAAGAGGAGACATAATCCCATTTACTTTTTACCAAAAAGGAAAAAAAAAAAAAAGATCACCTTGCTTTGATCATTGCTCCGAACATTGCATTCTACATCTCAACAGATGCTTCTACAAATGTCTTCATTTTTTCAAAAAGAAAGCTAAGCTTGCCCTAGAAGAAGCCTTCAAAGCCGAATGTCTCCATTATAAAATATTTCATAAAGTCCAATACATCCTTTATAGACGATTTCAATCCTTGAAGCTTGCTGTACCAAGCTCATGTCATGTATATCAAGGGTTGATTTTTTTTTCTTTTCCAAATGTTAGGTTTAGGCTTTTCTAGAGGTTTTTAAGATATCGAAACACATTTTTCGAGGTAAATTGATAATATTATTAGTTATTGTTGTTGAACTGACTGGCATAAATTTTTTCTTCTTTTTCAACTATCTTAAGTATTCAATTTGATCATAAATTTATTATATGTTGAACATGATTGACAATGTCGAAACTATTTTCTTGTTTGGAAAACGGGCCGACTTTAAAAAGAAAAATGGAGTCGCCACCTTGGTGACTTTGCTGGGGATATAAGAGAATCAAGCCATAAATTGATTAATTTTTGTCCTTTTGACGAAAGTTGAAAATCAAATTTGAAAATTACGATTCTTTTATTGCGTTTGTTTGGGTCATTTAGTTGGTTGTGATTTAAGTGTCTAAGGTATTATTGCATTATATTGCATGACCGTTGTGGTCACACCTTTTAAAAGGGAGTGAAAAACTATGCCTTCGTGAGGCTTTCACCTCCGCATAGGCTAGTGGACTGCTTCCGGGATACATCCGTACCTATGTCTTGGTGAGGTTTTCACCTCCGCATTGCCATAGAGAATTGTATTCCCCTGAACTGAACTTGATCTATATGAGCCTATAATGGGTGAGGATTGAGGAATCTGCTGGTTCAGGTACCCTCCCTTTAGAACTAAGCCACATATAGTGATCTTTAGGAGCCCACTTTAGGTAGAACTATGTTGAACCCTAGCAGTCACCTGGATAGGTGTTTGATTTTTACCATCTGTATACGATACTAACGTGTATTCTTTTGTTTATGACTACATTGTATTTCATCATCATAGAAAGGAGGTGTTGATTCATATTCGATTACTAAGTAGAAGAGTTTGTCATAGAAAAATAGAATTATTGATAAAGTGGGTTATAATACGTTCGTCCAAATATAGTCTAAGTGAACACAATGAGAAAAGATTGATAGTATATGACTTTGCCTCATTGCCCAGGGATTCAAGCCAACAAGGATTATCCGAGAGTCATCACGTCTCGATTTTTTTAAAGAAGCTTGGGAGCATTGCGGAGGATAAGTGAGTGAAGAGTCACGGCCTGGATCAAGTAACAAGGAGCTAGAAGAGACATCCATTGAGAAAGTTCATGGGACTATGAGGACAAAGCCGCATATGTAATCCGTTTTATGTAAAGAAATTTATTTTATAGAAAAGTTCTTCTAATGGAATTGAATTTAGAATCAACGCCTCTTTTTCTTTTTGCATTCATTCTTTTGCATTGCATTTCATGCATTTGCATTACATTTCATGCATTTGCATTACATCGCATCATATACATTAAACGTCATAAAAGAACCCTACTAACTAGAGATCGTATTATAGTTACATTGGAACATCACTACTGCACGCGAAGAAAAACTAAAGTTATGGATCAAAGGTTAGAAAAACTGGAACAAATGAAGAAGGAAATGTATGATTGGCTGCAAGCTCAGATGCAAGAGCAACTGACCAAGGTTCAGTAGGAGATGAAAGATTAGATGTTAGAATCGCAAAAGAGCATGATGAATCAGTTAACACAGTTACTACTTTGAGGGCCAGAAAAAGGAAAGAGCCCTATGGTTAACTCCGGGGATGACAGTGAAGACCCTGTTTATCCAACGGGCTTCGCCTCGGCAAATACCCCAGCGCAGCCCAAGGCATACCCATCTAAGGTGTCTGTCAATATCAGTCCTCAGTATCAAGCCGGTGTTTCAGCATTAACACACCTCTCGACCGGCTCAGGTACTGGAGACAATCCAACAAAACTCGGTGTCTCTGATCTGAATGACATGGTGGAGATAGAAAAGGCAAAAGGGAAACTCCTAAGGCAACTGGAAGATCGATACAAATGGCTGGAAGAGAAATTCAAGGCATTGGAAAATACTGAGTATCAATTGGAATGGATACTAAGGAGTTAAGTTTGGTTCTAGATCTAGTGCTCCCTCCGAAGTTCAAAGTGTCGGAATTTGAAAAATACAACAGAAACAGTTGCTCTGAGGCCCACATCAGGATGTTTTGTCGGAGGATGACCGGTCATGTCAATAATGATCAGTTGTTAATTCGTTGTTTCCAGACAGTTTAACTGGGGCTGCGGCCAAATGGTACAATCAGCTGAGTCACATCCAAGTCAAATCGTGGAAAGACTTAGCACAGGCCTTCATGAAGCAGTATGGCCATATGAAGGACACAGCGCCTGACAGGACCACATTATAGAACATTAAGAAAAAGTCAAATGAAAGTTTCAGGCAATATGCTCAGAGGTAGAGGGAAGTTGTTACGCAAGTTCAGCCCCCACTGCTGGAAAAAGAAACGACCATGCTCTTCATTAATACTTTGAAAGCCCAGTTCATTAACCATATGCTGGGAAACGCTACAATAAGCTTCTCAGATATAGTAATGTCTGGCGAGATGATTGAAAACGCCGTAAGGAGTAGGAAGATAGACGCAAGGGAAAGTACCAAGAGGTCAACCCCGAAGAAAAATGAAGATAAAGTGGATAACGTGAGCATGTTTAGTAAAGGGCACCCCAAGCCGATCACTATGGGATAGCCGGGGGTTAGTCATCAAGGCCCTTCAAGGCAAGAATCTCACTCGAGGCCGAACTCAGAAAAACTTCAGTTAACCCCCATCCCCATGATGTATAGGGAGTTGTACCAAAATTTGTTTGATACCCATGTGGTATCTCCTTTCTACTCAGAACCTATGCAACCTCCATTTTCCAAATGGTACGACACGAGCACCCAATGCGAGTACCACGTAGGGACCACGGGACGCTCGATAGAAAACTGCACCACTTTCAAAAAATTAATTGAAAGACTCATCCGAATGGGCATGGTGAAATTTGACAATCCGTCTGGTGTAAAAAATCCGTTACCCAACCATGCTGATAATGGGGTAAACGCGATAATCAAGAATAAAGGGAAAAGAATCAAGGAGAATATTGCAGAAGTAAAAACCCCATTGAAATGGGTTTTGAAATGACTGATAAAAAAGAGATTAATTATTCAGACTTCAGAGGAAGTACCCAAAAGAATGAGGAGCTACTGTGAGTTCCACGCAGAAGAAGGCCATGAAGTCCAGGAGTGTACCGAATTCAAAGCTTTGGTGCAAAGTCTAATTGATAACAAAGAGTTGGTTTTCATTGAAGAGATCAAAGACCTAGTGGGAACGTTGGGGAATCTAAACATTAACGATATATTCGAAGAGGGAGCCGAGGAATAGACTTTTCCAAGCTTCTGCCTTTACGTACTTGGGGGTGTTTTGAACAATGGGACTGTGAAAGAGATCCATGTATTTTTAGAGTTAATCTAAAATGATATGCAAAACACGCTTATTGCTTTAAGCCTAGAGGCCATAAGAGTCTTTTGGTGAAATAGACTTGTGTCTAGAATGTTTATTTCAATAAAATGCATCTTTTTTTAGTAAATATTTTTTTTCCATTCTTTCTATGTGTAACAGCCCGTATACGACCCAAATCGGAATGGTGGTTTCGGGACCACGAATCTGAATCGGAATAATAATTTTATATTATTTTAAATGCTTATTATATGTAAATTAGCATGTGTAAAAGTTTCGTAAGATAACTTGCCTGTTTGTGTGATTAATTTAAGAAAAATGACTAAATGGTAAAAGTGATAAAAGTAGCCTATTTGATTGATTGAGTGATTAATTGATGTGATTTATTTAGTGAGGGACCTATGTGGTAAATTACCCATTTTAAATGGGATAGTGGACGACAATGCATGTCATAATGCACTTACTTGATTATTTTATATTAAAGTTATTTTAGAATAATAATATTATAACATATGTTAGTAATAAAATAATTAAAAAGAAAAAAGAAAAAGGCATGCATTTGGCTTCATCTTCTCCATCGAAGCTAAAGAAAGGAAAAAGAAAAATTCCTCAAGCTATTCGGCATTAAAAAGCTTGATTTAAGGTATGAATTAGTTTTGGTTCTTGAAAATTTTTATATTTTTAGCTTTGTTGTTTAATGTGTTAGTTAGCCCATGTTTAAATTTTGGAAATTGTTAAGTAATTCATGAGTTACCATGAAAGGAAATTTGAATTTTGTATGGTCAATGATAGAATATGATGCATGGATGCTAGATTAATAATTTTCCCTTTAGAAAAATTGATGAAATTAATATAGGGATCATTTATAACAAAATGATAAATTCGAAGGGGTTGAAGTACAAAAATGATGTAAGAAATGAATGGATATAGGAGCTAGGGGTATTCGGCCCTCAATAGGTAGTGGCTAATTCTTGATATTTGGTGTTTTATGCTTTGAGGACTTGATTGAGAAAGTTGTAAATTATAGGGGTAAAATAGTAAAATTTTAAATTATGAATTTTGGATCGATTGAATAGAAGTTGTTTTTAAATAAGCTTAATTGAACTTGTTTAGATCAAGATACAAAAGAAAAAGGGGTTGGACAAAGGAAAAGCTAAATTAAACGAATAGTCGGGACACTCAAATTCATCGACTTTCGAGGTAAGTTTATAAGCAATTGGGTTTAATCGAATAATGTTTATAATGAGAAGTATATTATTTGTTAATGAATTATTGGTTAAATTGCCGAATGAGACATGGGAATATTAACATATACTAGCCGAATGGGGTTTATTATATGCATGTAAATATGTATATCTCTTGATTAGTTGAAATAAGCATGTTAAAATCTGTTTTTCTTTATTTGCCGAATGTGATGTGGATTGGGATTAAACATTCATAATAGCCGAATGTATGGTTGAATTATGTATGAAATTCGGTAGCATTGGGTTGGATAAATATTTATGGATTGAGTAGTAGTTAAATATGGATCTTGGAAATAGGTGATGGTATTGAATAATTAATTAGTATATATAAGGTGTGGCCGAATGTGATATAAGGTGATAAAATAAATAAATTATTTTGAACCTTTAATTGTATGTGTGTTTATATGGATGGAATTGAAATCATATGTATACATAGTACTGATGAGAAGATGGATTAATGGCACTGTGTGTGCGGATTTATTCATCGAGCACTGTGTGTGCGAGATCGGTTAAAAGGCACTGTGTGTGCGGATTTATTCACCGAGCACTGTGTGTGCGAGATCGGTTGAAGGTTGAATGGCACTATGTGTGCGGATTTATTCACCGAACACTGTGTATGCGAGATCGGTTGAAGGTTGAATGACACTGTGTGTGTGGATTGATTTACCGAGCACTGTGTGTATGAGATCGGTTGAATGGCACTGTGTGTACGGGTTATCAGATTTTTCCTCAAGGATAGAGACACTTAGTAAGGGTAAATAAAAGTGTCAGGTAAGTTCATATTGAATAATGGATTATTCTCTTGGTATAAAATTAAGTAAGTTATTTTGATAAGGGTATGCAGTTATGAATATTCAGTTCTTTTGTTGGATATTGAATGAGCATGGGATTGATGAATGTAAATCTAATATGTGTGATGACTTTATAAATTAATCAATTAGTTAGATTAAAGAAAGAAAAAAATATATATAAAAGACTAAGGGTGAAATATGTAGCTATGCATCTTAATTTCTTGCTTATAACTTACTAAGCTATTTAAGCTTACATGGTGTGTTTGTTATATTGCCTTATAGATCTTTAAAGTCGAAGCTCGAGCTCAGGGATCCTCGACAAAGTCAATCACACTATCCTAAATCTTTGGTATTTTATAAGTTATATTTCTCCTGGATTTAAGGCATGTATAGGCTAGGTCTCTTTTGTATATTTTGATCATTATGAAATTGTATATAAGCCATGCGAATATGGCTATACTTTTATGATTATTTCATACTAAGTATTGTGCGGTTATGGAATGCATGAATTTGATATATTATGTAGTGTATAATATGGTTTGGGTCAATAAACTTTCATAAGTAATATACTTACTTGTATACGTATGATTTGTAAGATCCATAGTAGTTTTAATGACGTGTAAGTGTTAGCTGAGATGTTAGAAATGGTTTGCATATAACATATAGATATTTTATATATATATATATGGTGCATAATGTATGCGCATACTCTAGGTGAGTTAGTAAGGAGCATATTCATATAGATTATTCGTAGGAAATTTGGAATTGTGTTGGTTTCTGTATGGATTTTTGATTATCTCCTTGAGTGATTGAATAAGTTCTGCTAGATGTCTCAAATGTTAAATAAAGTATATATATTAATTACACTAAGTATGTTATACTACCTAATGATGAATGTGACTTTAAATTGTTAAAAAGGGTTATTCGAGTATAAGGTTGGAATTATTTTAGTTTTGACCAAATTGAGTAGAATGGTTACGCATGGTAGAGATATAGTTAAAATTGGAATTGAAATGGATGATGATTGAATGAATGGGTGAAAGTACATGTTTATTGTCCATGGCCGAATATGTTGGTGATACAGGGAAATTATATTTTGATTCGAGCAAGTACTAGTATGAATGGTTATCTATGATTTGAATGAATGTGGGATGAGATGTATGCTCAATAATGTGTTACATTTGATTTATGTTGGGTGATTAGTACATGTGTTCATGGGATGCGTAAGTGACTAATAACAATTCGATTTATGCATAGTCTTATAATAGTGATTTGCGTATTGATATATATTTTAATATGTAATAATTCTTTCTGGGTGCATCAATTTGTACTGGTTCTGTAATGCCCGTAACCCTAATCAGGCGACGAATACGGGTTAGGGGTGTTACACTATGTCATACTATACATTCTTTTGTTCTTTGGAATATTCTTTCATTCTTCGTTCATGATCATACCATATAAATAATCATCCTTAGAATCATTTATTTACCTTCGTACCTACAATAGGTACCCAGATATCAAGACATGAGCAACACTGCTACTGACTCCCTTTTGAGTGAGATATGGGTCTAAAAGGATCTAAGGATTTTGAAGATGACAGAGATTGTAACTTAACTTTTTAATTTGGTAAGGATGGTAGAACAAGATGAAAATAGACTCTACCGTACAAAGGGTCAGTGGATATTGCGAGTCTAGGAAAGGAGTGAAGATCGAAGCCTAGCTCACATAGAAACAAAGCGAGACGTCATTGAGTTATTCCAGGAATTCAAAGATGTCTTTGCATGATCGCATCAAGATGTGCCTAGGCGCGAGGATGCTGTAGAGTGTTTGAAAAGACACATGCTAATTGTTCTACGATAGCCAGGCCGATTATGAGGTTCGAGTACTGCTGGTCTACCATGAAAGGGAGATCGCATCAGTTATGCCATAAATGCCAAATTGATGAAGACAATACTTATGCGATTCCTCTATTTTTTTTCCTACATGTGGGGCATAGATGTTATGGGGACGATCTTGTCAAAAGCATCTAGTCGACACCAATTCATCTTCGTGATTGTTAATTACTTCACTAAAAGGGTGAAGGTCGCTTCATATGCCAAGTTACCAGTCATCAACTTCAAATTCAAATTTGAATTAAAAAAAAACACAAAAAAAGAAAAAGAAAATAAAAAACATCCAAATATATTTTGAAAGATGATTGAGACTTGTAAAGATTGACATAGAGAAGTTACTATTTACCCTCTATGCTTCTCGAATGTTGGCCAAGACCTTCGTCGGAGCAACACCTCTCTCATTGGTTTATGGAAGGGAAGCAATTTTTGGAAGTTGAGGTCCCTTTTCTCCGAGCTTCAATTGAATTAAGAATTGGATGAAGCAGAACGCCTTCAGTAAGCTTGATTAAAAGTATTCATCATGGTTGAATGCACCAAAAATAGATGACATAAGCTTCGCCTAAGAAAATTTCATGATGGTAAAAAAGATCCGTCTCATGCAAAAGGGACTTCAGAGAAAAGTGGATGCTAAATTGGGAAGGACCTTATGTTGTAAGAAAGGCCTTTTCTGGAGAAGCATTGGTGTTAGCTGAAATGGATGACAAGAGTCAGCCAAACCTGGTTAATGCGAACTCAGGCAGGAAGTACTTCGCTTAAGAAGGAAAAGAGGCCAAAGTGAAAACCCGCAAAGGGCGCTTTGAGGCTCTCCGAAAAAAAAAAAAAAAAGGAAAAAGATAGGCTAAAGCGAAAACCCGTAAAGGGGTGCTTTAAGACAAAAGGGGATTTGAGTTGAAAACCCAAAAAGGGCAGCTCAAATTTTGATTGAAAGTGGGGCATACAGTAGTCTTGCTACGCTTGAATTAACAATGAGGAAGGGTGTTACGTTTTGGGGCATCGACAAAGTACTCCAGATCCCCTAAACACATATTAAGCTTAAAATGGTCCTCAAGAAGTTTGAACAGAGAAGCTCAGGCTGCGATATCTGGGGTACCTAGTTTCCATCTTACCCATTTTGAATTTGCTATCTTTAATTATTTTACTCGTTTCAAAATACATTACCAATAAATTTCCTTCTTGATTGCGTTTGCTATCTTTGCTTAACTTATTTGTTTCAAGCTATGCTCCCAATTTCCTTCTTGTCTATTGCTATGATCTCTTTCAAGCATTTCGCATTGAAATAACGATTAGAGGACTAATAATACTTTCATAAAAGGAGTTTCGCAAATTACTCTGGAAGCTTCTAAATACAAGAATCTGAAACAGGACAATTATTTAGAACTCACCAAGCTTAAAGGGCTCGGAACACTTGAGATAAGGGTCTAAACAGTGACGACAATCTTCAGATTCTCTGTTAGAAGTATCAACTGAAAACAAGAAGACATACGTCAGGGATATCACCCTAACAAATAGTGAGCAATGATAGCCCAAGTGTTAAAAAAATGGGATCATTCTTATGACATTTTGCATTCATTCATAATAAATTGGTTAGGAGAATTTTTCGATCATGACATTCTAATCATTTGGCATAAACATAAACATATGAAATCGAGTCTACAGGGCATGTCCCCCAGAGGACGGTATAGCAATATCGGTGAAATCACAGATTTTGGCCCCTCGAGATAGTAGTGGGGCAGATCAAAATGGTAAATATTATCTCCATGTATCGGTAATGGAGCAGATTTAGGCCAATAGCCCTATCTCCCTGAGCAGCAGGCTAATGATAGCAGATCTTATCTCTACTGAGCAGGAGTGGAGCAGATCAAAGACAACAAGTATCTTCATGTATCGGCAATGGAGCAAACTGAAGATTATAGATTTTGTCCCCTCGACATAGCAGTGGGGCAGATCAAAATGGCAAATCTTATCTCTATCTATCGGTAACGGGGCAGATTTAGGCCAATAGCCTTATCTCTCTGAGCAGGAGCGGAGCAGGCTAATGATAGTAGATCTTATCTCTATTGAGCAGGAGTGGAGCAGATCGAAGATAGCTCATGTATCTTCAATGGAGCAGACTGAAGATTGTAGATCTTGTCTCCTTGAGATAGCAGTGGGGCAGATCAAAATGGCGAAGCTTATCTCCATGTATCGGTAATGGAGCAGATCTAAGCCAATAGCCTTAACCCCCTAAGCAGTAGGGTAACAGGCTGAAAATTATAGATCTTATCTCCCTAAGCAGTAGTGGAGCAGATCAAAGACGGTGAGCCTTAACCCCCTAAATAGTAAAGTAATAGGCTGAAAATTACAGATCTTATCTCCCTAAGCAGTAGGGGAGCAGATTGAAGATAGTGAGCCTTAACCCCAAGCAAGTAGGGTAAATAGTTTGAAAGTTCTGAGATCTTATCTCCCTAAGCAGTAGTGGAGCAGATCGAAGACGGTGAGCCTTAACCTCCTAAGCAGTAGAGTAATAGGCTGAAAATTACAGATTTTATCTTCCTAAATAATAGGGGAGCAGATTGAAGATGATGAGCCTTAACCCCCTAAGCAGTAGGGTAATAGGCTAAAAATTACAGATCTTATCTCCCTAAGCAGTAGGGGAGCAGATCGAAGACGGTGAGCCTTAACCCCCTAAGCAGTAGGGTAATAGGCTGAAAATTACAGATCTTATCTCCCTAAGCAGTAGAGGAGCAGATCGAAGACTGTGAGCCTTAACTCCCTAAGCAGTAGGGTAACAAGCTAAAAATTACAGATCTTATCTCCCTAAGTAGTAGTGGAGCAGATCGAAGACGATGAGCCTTAACCCCCTAAGCAGTAGGGCAATAGGCTGAAAATTACAGATCTTATCTCCCTAAGCAGTAGTGGAGCAGATCGAAGACGGTGAGCCTTATCTCCCTGAGCAGCAGTGGAGCAGGCTGAAGATTACAGATCATATCTCCCTAAGCAGTAGTGGAGCAAATTGAAACGAAATTCCTATACCTCTGAAGATGCAGTGGGTTAAAGCGAGGCTACCTGAAGAGAGGAAGCATCAAGAAACCAAAATTCGGCAAGACAAGGCAAAATTGGCCCTTTTAAAGTCTTTGCTCCATTCTCATTACACGACAACGAGCAAAGAGGGGCAGCTGTAGGACCTAAATTTTGCCCGGGCCGTAAGCCAATTAAAACCCAAAATTAAACCTCAAATCAAACCAATCCCAATTAACCAAGCCCAAGTAACCTTAACCCAACTAGACCTAAACCAACTACTAAACCGACCACTAAACCAATCACTAACTCCATCACCCCACTAAACCAACCACTAACTCCATTACCCCACTTGCTTGCAAACAAGTTGTAAAATTTGGCTATAAAAGTCATTCAAAACCATTGTAGTAGGGGACGGTTTTTTTTTTGGAGAAAAAAAGAGAGATTCGGATACAAGAAAAAGAGAGACTTTCGATACAAGAGATACACGAAATTAATCAAAAATCTAAACAAAAGAGGTGATTTTCGTCTATTCTCGTTTTAAGTTCTTTGTTTATTTTTTTCTATCTTTCAAATTTATTTCGTTTTTACATACGAAAATAAAAATAAAGTGGAAAGAGCTTACTCATTTTGGAATTGTCGAAAAAAGGTTTCTTTTATTTTGAGGTTCGGCCGCCGTGTACCGTGGCGCCACAGCGGCGCGTGGAGGTCCGGTGACAGGAACAAGGTCGGACCGATGGCCGGATTTAGAAGAGAGGGGCAGAATATTGTTATTATTATATCAGTTATTACTATTATTTTTATTCTATTTATAATGAACTTTATTATTTTATATGACTTTGATTATTATTTTCATTATTATTTTTATTATTGTATATACTATTATTATTATCTTTTTTTTTTACTTTTTTTATTTTATTTTTATCTTTTTTATTTTTTCATTAATACTATTGTTTTTTTCCTCCATTTTATTAATTATTAATTGTTATTATTATTATTTTTTATTACTATTACAATTGGTTTTAATGTTACTACTATTGTCTTTATTACTTTTATTTCCTATTATTATTACTATTAATGTTAATATTATTACTATTATTTTGATTATTAATACTATTTTTTATTTTTATTATCACTTTTATTATTATTTTCATTACTATTAATATTGTTATTACTACTATTATTATTACTAATTTAGTATCATTATTATTTTTTATTTTTTATTATTTTAATATTACTACTACCATATCTTTTTAATTTTATAATTATTATATTCATTAGAATTATTATCATTTTGTTATTTGTCACTATTTTTTATATATACACTTATTATTATTATTATTATTATTATTATTATCATTCTCATTATTGCTATTTTTATTATTTCTATTTTTTTTACTATTATTATTTATTTGTTCTTGTTCCTATTATTTCATGTAGATCGATGATTTTGAATTTTATTTTAACGTATTTTTATTTTTGCTTTTATTTACTTTTTTACCCAAACTCATAAAAAAGGGTTTTACAAAGGTAATATTTTGTGCTCCGAAGTTCAGGGAATCGTGCCCTAACGTGCTGGGTTTCGATTTTCCGTTCGTCCAAAGGACTAAATATCCTTTTAAGATTTTGACTGTGTTTTCTCAACTTCAAAAATAAGGCAATATTTCATGTTTGGAAATTCGAAGAATCGTGCCTTAACGTGCTGGGTTTCGATTTCTTTTGTTTGGGCAAATAACGGAATGCCCTTTTTAAATTGCAGTGCATGAATTTTGGAAATCATGAAATGATCTTGGTGTCAGGGGTTTGAAACGTCGTATCCTAACGTGCTGAATGTGATATTTCATTCTTTCGATATCCAATTCGAATTATCTAAACATTTTCTAAAGGATTCATATTTTAAAATCTCTTCCAATTTTCGATATTAGGACATTAATCAATCAATAAGGTACCAATTTTGGGCATTGCGAGGGTGCTAATCCTTCCTTGTGCGTAACCGACTCCCGGACCTGTTTTCTTAAGATTTGTAGACCAAAATGTTTTATAAGGTGACCCAATCACACGTCAAAAAAGATTGGTGGCGACTCCATTTTCCTTTTTAAAGTCGGCCTGTTTTCCAAACAAGAAAAATGGTTTCGACAGACAATATTTTCACATAAACTTGATTGGATGACCAAATAACAATAAAACAACTAGGTCATAGATTAAATCTCGGTTTCTAACATATCAAAGGAATTAAAACTATAATTAGATTGAAATATAATGAAAATAGGAAGTGACAGTCAAAAGACCTAAAAAAGCAAAAGGTTACTCGTGATTTGTTTACAATTTCACATGGGATGCATGTATAATGATATGCATATAGATACATCCGATGATTATTGTTATGGGACTAGAACTTTAATCTAGCAAACTGTGTCAGCTTATTTCTAGAAAATGCGAGAACTCTCAAAGAAATTCTCTAAGGCACTGAAACTTAGCGGAAGCAAACTCACAAGTGAAAAAACAAAGAACGAACAGAAAAGCCACAATGTTTGAGTAAATGTCAAAATGTTTGATTACTTCGAATGAATTATACTGAGTGATTACAAAATGAGTGGACAGACCTTTATTTATAGTTGGACTCCCCCTAATCCAACGGTACAGTTTAAATTACATCGACGATCAAGATTAAAGCATATCTACAAGATGAGAGTCTTTACAGATTCAAACATTGTACCATCTTATCTCTTAGGATTTACAATATTTGTACCGATAAAAATATAAGTTGTTGGAATGTTTACATTTCAACCAGACTTCAAGTAAACGAATTTCTCCATATGTTCACTAATTGGACCAATTCAAGTGAATTAAATAAACCCCACTTAATCAAGTAACCTCCATGAGACTTCTGTGTGCATTTATCTAGGATGACAACATAAATTAAAGATAAATTAAAGACAAATAAAATTCGATGAAAATCAAGTTAACTCACCTAATCAATATATTTTAATTAATTTGGTTTAATTAATTCTATTTTGGTTTTGAATTAATTAAATAATTCTATATTTATCATTTTTATATTAATAACAGAATTAGTTAATTTTATGTAAATATATTAAATGTATAAAAGTTATATACACTAAACCCAAATCCATTATCCAAATAAATATATCCCTTATTCAAAACTCAAATTATAATATTCTTCAAGCACAAATATATTTACATATAATGATGTAAAATTAATGGAACCTATTTTTTTCACTTAATTTGATTAACTAATTGGTTATTAAATTCATTTTTGGAAAATTCATTAAGAGTCAGTTTAATATTATTTCTCAAAAATATTTTTGAGTTAAAAATCATTTTTGAGTAAAAACTAAAATTTTATATTTCTGCTTTGAGTCAAAAAAAAAAATTTTATCCCAAAATTACTTTTAAAAAAGCAATGTTACACTAATTCTGAATTGATTTTCAAGATTTTTTTTTTTTTTTACCTTTCTACCACAAATTTGTTTGATTTAATAATTAACATTTTATTTATCATATCATGACTTATCTTCTTGTTATTAGTGCAGTAAATGAATAAGTTAAACTGAACCAACAACCAATGTTTTATATTCATTTCTTTATTTTGAGTTTGTATTTGTTAAGAATTTTAAATTTGTATTCATATTTGTTTATTTAAAATTAACTTTTCATGATTACTCAACATATAATTGAGAATATAAATGGATAATTAAAATAATAATAAACATATTTTTTTAAAATATAAAATAATTAAATATAATTGATAACAATTATATTATAAATAAATAAAATAAACACATAAACTATAATATTATTATGGCATTATCACTTATTTGACCTTTTAACTTTATAAAAAAAAATCATTTTAACCCTTCATTTATTTTATTTTTGCTTTTTTTAGCCCTTAAATATATGTTTTTTGTCAATCAAAATGAATTAAAAAGTTCACGTTTGTTAACTTTGCCGATATGAAATACACATGGATGATATATCAACATTTAATTTATTTTTAAAAATTTTTAAAATTATAATTTATTTTTAAAAATTAAAAATCATTAAAATTATTTAAAAAGTATAAAAATATTTACATGTTAAAAAATTAATTAAATACTAACATATCATCTCTATGGCAATCTATTTGTATACTACATCAACAAAGTTAAAAAACGTTAATTTTTCCATTTATTTTAGAGTGATTTGACAATAACTACAAGTTAATAACTAAAAGAGGTGAAAAATTAATTGAAGGGCTAAAAATATCATTATGCCTATTATTCTTTATATAATTCTTGAACAATAACGATTTTTTTTTTTTTTGGTGAAATAAAAAGCATTACAAAGAACTACTTAAAGATATATCCAAGCCCCCTTAGAGGTATTTCAGAAAATTGAAGACCACAGTTATAGCCAATAGTCATTTTCATTATCCTATCAGCATCTTTGTTGAATTCTTTGGAAATATGATGAATCAACCAATGCATCATTTTAGTCGATAACAATCGAATTCTTCTTATCAAAGTGGAATTTAAACCCTTTGTAGAACTACTCTGTAAAACTTGAACCTCGTCTTGACTATTTGAAAAAATTATCAATTCGAATCCTCTATCGAGTGCAATCATTAGACCATTCTAAATATCCTATAATTCCACATCTAAGTTAAGAACAGATTCCCAAAAATCAATTGTAGCCAAGAATTCAACTCCTGTACTTGTCTTGTAAGACCTCTCCAATCGTGGCAAACCCAGAATCCTCTTTTACTGCACCTTTAGTGTTCAATTTAATCCAATTCTTGGATAAAGGTGGGACTAAATTTGAAACTTGTCATTTGGAAACATTTAAATTTGAAACTTGTCATTTGGAAACATTTACCTTATGGTATAAGTTGTATTGTTCAACCCAACTTTATGAAACTTTAACGAACTCCTCGACATTCCATGTTATTCCATGAAAAACAAATAACTTACAATTCTTCCAAATATGCCAGGCAACCATACCAATTGCATTCTAAGTTTAATCTGTAAGTTGGCAGCTAACCACTCATGCAAACCCCCAAAGAAAAAGGCATTAAACTTGTCTGCTGGTATTATCCGAGACCATATATCCTTAGTTGCAAGACAATCACAAATAATGTGTAAGATATCTTCAGAGGCCCATCCATAGAAACCACAAGAACCATCCGACCCAATCCCTCTCTTCAAATGCTCCAAATTAGCAAGTAAACGATGTTTGAGAACGAACCAAATGAAATATCTAACCCTACGAAGACCTTGAAACTTCCACGAGTATTGCCAAATGGCATCTTTCAAATTCCATGACCCCTCTCGAATTTTAAACGAACACAAAAGAACTTATTTATAAACACTAATGAACTGAACAAACTTTGTTCATATTCAGTTCATTTAATAAGTGAACCTCAAAATTTTATTCATATTCATTTATTAGCTTGATAAACAAACATAATTGAAGAGAAACCGAACTGTTCAATGAAGATTCTATTGGCCCTACTTTCTGTTAGGAGAATTGAAACTTTGTGCAAGATGAATCAAAACAATATATATGATATAAGCAAAATATAGAGCAAGTTGAGTTTCTAGCAAAATATAAAGCAACCATCATTACGTTCCCTCATCTACATAAAAATCATTCACCTTGGATGTGCAGTGCTCCTAGTTACTCTTTTCCTATTAGCACCTGATGCCTGAGAGCTACACCCAGCAGTTTCTGCATCGTTGAGTCTTTGCCTCTTTCTCTTGGATCTTAAAGATGGTTGACTCGGACCAGGATTGGAAGATGGCTGGCTTTGGACAGGCTCAGTTTCTTCATCCTCGACTTCTATGGGTTCCGCCTTGGGTGGCTGGTACTGCCACTGAGTATCACAACTGGGACAAACAAACACGCCCTGCAATTCATCATGCAAAACTTGTTAACGACAAGAAATGTGTCGATGATGGGAAATGAGAAAAAAATGCAAAAGAATACTCGTACTTTCTGAGAAAATCTCTTCTTTAGGCAGTAATGATGAATTCGAACCGCACAACCGTCGTTTGGGCACAATTTGGCCTGCAAAAGATTCAAAACTCCGTAAACTGACTCTTGAGAAAAAAAATTTCCCATTAATTTTTTATGTTAGAACTTAAAAATATGCAAAAGTAAGAGTTTAGGCAGCATCTACAAGAAAAGACAAGGCAAGCACTGAAAAGAACCTTAAATCCAGCTTCATTGCAGACTTGGCATGAAGGAACCCCGGCATTATGGAACCAACTTCGCAGATCGAGAATGGACCTAACACCAAGTCCGATATTATCATCTTCAGTGTAACAAAGCCACTTGTCTTTCACTAGTTGATCGAGTGTTTTTTCCTTATGAGACATTGTGAAGTTCTTGAATGCGGCAGGGACGTCCTGAGATTGCGACCCCGAACTGTTTAGAACCTAGAGGGATAAAAACCCCAAGATTTATCAAGTTCCGATTCGAACAATTATTAACATAAACCACCATTATCTCTCACAACAACCAATATAATCAAACCATACCACTTGATTTTTAACCCTAATTTTCTAGAGTTTCAACTTCTTTCTTACACATTTTTTGACACCAATTCTTTCGATTACTGCTGTTTTCCTTCTAAACCATACAACTCAGCTACAAAAAAATTATGTAAGCCCATAAAGTTTTTATACATAAGTTATATATAAAGATCAAACCTGGTTCTCCAACTTAATATTGAGAGCATCCAGGTTGCAGATAGTACCCTCTGCTGTAACATCTTGTGCTATTGCTTCAACCTATATACAAATCAAACCCATCAATCTGCATCACATACGTACAGAGAATACCCGTCTTCCATATCAGTTAGGGGGAAGGGAATTGACTTACAATGGCCTTAAAGAAAGCAATTTGAGGGACAGAATATTTGGTTCCAAGCTTCGATTGATCGTCCGAAACATTGTTGACAACTCCAAAATAAACTCGACCGTCGTACGGATCTCTACAAGCCCTTAAATCCAATTGAACATACGAAAGTTCCCTGTTTATCTTGAGAAGATAATCATTGAATTTCCCTTGATGGGTACCTAAAAGAGGACAATTTTTCTTCCAAATAAGTATTGGGTGGGTTCAATAGTTTAAAAAAAAAATTGCACAAGGAAATAAAGAGAACCTGGGTTTTGGCCGGTGATGCCAGTGAAAATTAAGTGGAACTCTTTCTCCGTTAGAGGACCGCGTTCAAGCAACGATTGAATGAGCGTGTGGTGCTTCCAGCTTAGCACCGCCATTGTCAGATAGCTTTTTCCCTAAGGAATGAAGTTGTGTTTGGATGCTGGGAAATTTTTCAGATTATACCGGGAAATCACGGAAGTTAGGGTTTTTATATGGCGGGAAATAATGAGTGAAGTTTTCAATTTGGGTATTTATATTTGTCTCTATTGGACCCTACCAAGGGCCATTAGGCTCGGCCCATTGGATTAATTACTTTTTTAAATTTGGGCCTATCGGGCCCAATCTAAATTAACAATAAAACCATTTTATTTTTATTTTTATATATAAAATATATTGTCTTTTAAATAAGGCTTAACTGACAAATTAGTGCCTAAGCTATACCCTTTTGCTCAGCTGGGTACCTAAACTTTTTTTGGTCACATATCTAAACTACTTTTTTTTTTTCCTCAAGTTGGTACCTCCATTAGTCAAACTATTAAATCTATTTTTAAGAAAAGCTTAATCCATAAATTGATATCTAAACTATGCATTTTTTTTCTCATTTTGGTACGTAACCATTTTTTGTTACAAGTGGTACCTAATCTATTTCATCCCTTAAAAAAAATTTTACCCAATAATAATTTGTCGTATCATAAAACTTAAAAAATTTAATTCTTTTATTTTTTTTTCTTTTACATTATTTCTCTTTCTTTTACATTATTTCTCTTTCTTTCATTTTCCTTTCTTTTTCTTTTATAACGTATGGCAATAACAACAATGCTCAAAATTTTCTCTCTTGAGGTTGAGATGATGGTGATTAATTTCATCAATCAAAACTAGTGTTGTCAGAATCAAACCGAGATAGGGATTTAACCAATAGACTCGCAAACCGATATAGGCCAATTAAACCAAGCTAAAAATAATTGAACCAATTTTCTCTATTTTACTTATTTATTATGAATTTTTACTAATATTTAATCGAATTGGAAGAATTGATGACCTAATTGGTTTGACCATCACTTCAATTCTAAAGAAAGAAAGATAATAAAAATAAAAAAGCAACATAAATATATAAAAGAGAAAATAATATTTTTTTCTGTCTTTTTTTTTGCCACATGTCAAATTTTAGTTGGTTATCTTTTAAAAAAAATAGAGTTAACGATTTAACTAACAATTGAACTAACCAAAAAATATTTAGACACAAAAATGAGAAAAATGGACAGTTTAAGTACCAATTTATGGGTTAAGTTTAAAAAAAAAAAAATTAACGGTTTGACTAACAAAAGTATCAACTTTGAAAAAAAAAATACTTTAGGTACCACTTGCAATAAAAAATAATTAGATATCAATTTGTATCAATTTGTGAGATAAACTTTTAAATAATGAAACGGAATATGACTCACATTTGGACAATAAAATTTATCATCTTTTAAACTAGGATACACTTGCTACATAAACCCCTTAGATGTTAAACTTTATGAGAGCTATTTCCTTTTATTTAACATGTCTAATTCAAGTTTTTAAAGTTAAATATGAGAGATAAACCCATGTGTTGACTTGATAGTAAAGATGTTCACCATCTCAAGTGATGCCTGAGTTTGAGTTGCATTTTTGTAAAGATTTTGCCCTATTCTTGTAATTTACCAAAAAAAAGAGTTAAATATGAGATGGTATTTAACGCTCAAATTAATAACTAGATTAACAAATGGACTTAATTGATATGTTACTGATATTTTAAAATTTCTGAAATTTAGGGGTCAATTCAAAACTTACACAATAATTTGAGGATGTTTAGCATAATTAACCCTTGCAAGAAATGATTATATATTTTACAGTACCTTGGTTTCTGAGAAAATAAAAGTAGAAAGGGAATAGGTGTTCAGATATTCACATTAATTAACCTAACATATAAATGGCCCAAAAAACCTAATACAAACCCAAGCCAACCAGCTAGGCTTATAACTCGAATCACACGAGGAAACCAGCCCTGCCATAAGTTGGAAGGCAGTTTCAACAAAAGGCATGGAGTCTGGAGACACGATATCATCAAGAAAATGACACCTAATCATATGCGATGAGCAATTGTCACCTTACACACACTGTCATGCAATGACTATCGTGAGGATGCATATAAAAAGGTTAAGGTACGATCACTGGAGTCACTCTCCACCTATCATCACTTTCTCTATTGACTCAAGCAGCTTTACATTACTTACCAAATCGTTTCTAATCCAGCATATTGATTTTTTTTATCAAATCGAGTCAAAAGGGCAGATTTTTGGATTTAAGTCGGAAATGAAATGATAAGCAGAAACAAATTGCCCACACCAACCCAAGAAACGATCAAATTTATGGCAAGATGGATCAAACATCCAAAAACAGAATAAAAACAAAACAAAATATGGTATAAGCAACAATTTTAAACGAAATTAACTCACAAAATTCCTAGTACACAAGTCAGACAACAAAGGAGGTTCCAAATTTCGGAATAAGATCCCTTTAACATCAATGTTTCCAGAAACACAAAATAAATATAAACTAAATTGGAACAAAACCTAGTATGATGTGTCGTCCGCTGTTGCTCAGTGATCTCCGGGCATGCTCTTAATAATATCAGAGTCGCCTGAAAAAAACACAATATTACCACAATAAAGAAGTATACATCTAGAGAGTGTGTAAATTCAATACGTTATCAAACTCCTATACTTACCCGGGTCGATAATGCTGAGGCAGCACACTCTAAAATATTTGCCACAGGCAGTGCCCAAGTCGACATTGTCTGAAAAACCAAACAACCACATTTTCAAAGGAATGGTCTTCTATAACAAATGTTGTATTACTAGAAAACTTAAAACAATCAAGTAAAATCCATTACTCTATTAAACTAGGAATAACAAGGAAGGTGGCAATCAATTCATTAAAGGGCGTTGGCAAAAGTTCAGTTATTCATTCCATTGTATCGAAGTTCACAGAATATCGACCAATTCTGTCTAGATTTCCACAAATATTTTCAACTATAAGTATTACTATTAAACTAAAGAATCGAAGGGGGCAGGCGTAAGGTGATTAATTTTGTAGATAATCCGTTAAACAATAACAGGGTAGGTGGCTTCCATCAAGGCACAATATCATAGATATAAAGAACATACACCATAGACCTTATTGATCAATTAATTAAACGGCGTAGACAAACATTATTCTTTATTCATTATATCATTTCCATCAGCCGTAATAGAAAGCACAATTATGCCATGCTTTTTGCAAGTATCTTGTACTAAGATGAATTAATTTTGTCAGTAACCTGTGAACTACAATAACTGGAAGATAGTTTCCATCAAATTATCATGGCCAATGATGACCGATTCATCAAAAGGCTTCAACAAACATATTAGTTATTCATTCTACCATTTCCATCAGCCGTAAAATGGAAAATGCAATTGTCTGGCTTTTCACAAATAACTTCAACTACATAATGCTCTACCATTTATACAAACTTATAATCGATATTCAATTCAATGTGATACAAAAAAACATAATTCAATAAACAAAGTGATTGAATAGGTTAAGGGACATACTTCCATTATAGTGGTGAACTCCAACCTTGCACAACATGGCATAATATTCAATCTCTGACTTCCTAAGAGGAGGGCAGTTGTTGGCAATTATAATCAACTTACCTACAAAAAAATTAAAATAGAATTACAATCTTCCAATTCTAAAAGATCAATGAACATTAGATTACGCATCGGTGACGAGAAGAAATCCAATATCAAACTAAATCAACCAAAAAACACCAGTGTTGAGCAAATAAAAGAAAACCAAAAGGCAATCTGAACCATGGTATTTGGTGTAGTTCCGGTTCACAAGTTAAAAAACCATAATTATCCAACAATTCAGTTTTCCCAACCCGACCCGAGCTAAACCTTATACCCCTAAAAAACACCAATGCCCTTGTCCTAATTAAGCACTATTTTAACCAAAACCAGAAGGAAATTCATTCTGCTTCAATTCACTATCAAAACCAATAGAATTTTTAAAAATCACATCATTTTTCATCTGAACTAAAAGTGCCAAGAATATTCAAATCAACAATCAGGTAGCTAAACAATTTAGCAATAGAAAGACAAATAAGCATATTTTAAAAAAAAAATACCTTTGGAGTTTCTGAGAGATTTAAGAACAGTTTTGTAACCCAAAGTGTATTTACCACTCTTCATAACGAGAGCCAATCTGTTGTTAATGCTCTCATGGGTCTTCTTCTGCATTTTTCATCAAATACCCAAATAGAAAACATGAACATTAATTAGCATCCTTTTCAGAAAATTATAAAGAAATAAGCGTAAAATTTTAAAATATTAAAATGGGAGACAAAAATTTTTACGGTCTTCTTGGCGGCCACCATTGTCCTCGGAGGATGGGGACGGCTTCGGGATGGAGGCGGCGGGGGAGAGACAACAGCAGCTACAAATGGTTCGCCAAAAGGCAAAAGCGGAGAAACCCTAAAATCTAACGAATATATTGATTATGAATCTAGGGTTCTTAGCGGCTTCCTTATTGGGTTTGGGTTTTGGGATTTTAGGGCCCATTAAAAGCAAATAGATCAGGCCGAACATTACTGATTAAATCTAAACCCTAATTTCCGATTAAAATGCATTTTTTTTAAATAAATCTCAAAATTATACATCAATTTTAATTTATTGTGAAATTATATACATTAACTTTAATTTTATGCAATTATACACGTTAAACTCTAATTGTAGTTCAAATATATACTTGAAACTTTAATTTTGATTTAATCGTACACATTTAAAGAAAAAATACATCAATTTATTTTTATATTGAATAAATATAATTATTTATATATGCAACATATAAAATATAAAAAAATGTTATATAAATAATTGTATTAATAATTTACAAGAATTGGATTAAATCAAAATTTCATGTATAAAATTGCATAAAATAAAAAATTATGTACACAGTTGCACATTAAACTATAGTTTATGTATAGTTTTGGTATTTACCCCTCTTTTTTACATAGTTTTTTTTTTAAGATAAAATATTTGATACACTGTCAATGAAGTTTTTAAACTCCACAAGTAGGATTAGGGGGTAACAAATGTCTTATAAGAGTATAGTAAATTATTAAAAATTTATATAGAGAAAAAAAAGACACGTGTCGATTTTTTAAAACTGCTAGTGTAATAAAAAAACGTACACTACCAGTATGCTAGACCTGATCATGGGTCGGGCCACTCGGCCCGGCCCGAAGGTCTGCCTGAAATGTGAGAAGTTTTGGGCAAAAATATAGGCCCGAAAAATGGGCTTGGATAAAAAAATAAGGCCTGTTTAAAAAAGGGTCAGGCCTCGGGTAAGGCATTTTTTGCCCTGAGCCCAGCCCAACCCAAATTCACTAAAAGACAAAAAATCAGCTTTTTTTAATATTATTTTCTTGTTGTTTTTTTTTTCTCTATTTTGCTACCATTTTACTATTATGTTGTTATTGTTTAGATATTGTATAAAACTTATCTTATTGTTAATTTTGTTATTGTTTTAAAACTTATCTTATTGTTAATTTTGTTATTGTTTTAAAGACATTTGTTAATTTTGTTATTATTTTAGAGGCATTTGCTTGTTAAGTTGCATCTATCTTAGTGCTATTTAAGTATACATATTTTTTATTTTTTATTTTCAATTTATTGGGAAATATTTATTTTAGTTTTTTAGTATTTTTGATGTATTATATATATTTTAAAATTGTATAAAAAATAATATAAAAATTAATTTGGCCCGAGTTTTAGCATTTTTATCCGGGTCAGGCTTTGACAAAATTTAAAACCCATTTTTTGGGCCAGGCCCGAGCCTAACAAACGGTATACCAAATACTAACTTTTTTTTTAAAGCATTCCTTTCAACTTATTATGTTGATTTATATTTTTCTTTCTTTTAGTCATTTTAATTGAAATAATTTATTAGGTTAACTATTTGGATTAATTAATCTCGTTATAAAAGTAGAAGAATCTAATCATATAAAATTAACATGGTTTAAATGTATCAAAAGTCTCTATGCTCTTTTGAAATTTAAAGTTTAATCTCTATATTTTGATTTTGAGACATTTAAGTCTCTATATTTTTTTTTTCTAAAAAATCTTGGGCTCTCCGTCTAATTTTGTTAACATTATTAGCCTGGCAATTATAAAAAAAGGAAAACAATTGTTTTAGTCCTCAATAATTATAATATTTTCATTCTTTAAAAAATATATAAAAAATTAAAAAAAATCATATTTTCAATAAGAAACTATTTTTTAAAATTTTTTTATATATTTTAAATTTCCAAAAAGTTTTAAAAATATCAACAATTAAATTTAAATAAAAATGCTTTTGACATATAATTCATTTAAATTGAAATGAAAATGCTTATTTAAATCCAATTTAATAAGAATGAAACGAAGAATTTATGTTATACAAAGAATTACTAATTTTTTGAGGGAGTGTGAGAGTTGAAGTAACTACAGAGGTAATTACATCCGAATCTATTTTTTTAAAATTATTTTTATACAAGTTATAAATATTATATTATTTTATAAGCATAAACACATATGAGTGTTTGAGATTATTATAGAAAAAAATTATTATATTATAAAAATAAATGTTATAGAAGTGTTATAATATATTTATTTATAAAAGGGTATGGCATAGTATGAACATAACTTATTTATGTGTTCATGGTATAAATTATATAAAAAAAATTATACTTATTCATAAAAAAAAATTATTATATTTTTTTATAATTTATTTATAATTTTTTTTAAAAATATGAAAAAAACCATATTATTTATAAGAAATGTTACGAAAGTTTTGAGCAATTTATAAAACCTTTTTTTATAAAGACTACATATTATAAAATTTATATTTTTTTACTTAGTTTGCATAATTCTTTCTCCAAATTAAGTTTATATAAGTTTTTATAGTTAAAGCTATAGATTATTTGGACTATGAACTTAAAATATTATAAAGTTGATGTTAATTATGCAAATAAAATAAAAGTTTTCTTACACCATATTGTAGGGTATGATACCATATGAGAGAATGGTGCCAGATACAACCACCATAACCAGCTGGCGAACTCTTTAATTTTATATATTCATGGATTCAAAATGTAGTTGAGAAGACATCTGTTATTCTAAAAGAACATTTATCATCTTAACATCACGTTAGTATAGCATAAAAATAAAGATTGTACCATACTAGCATGTTGCATATTTCATAACTTCAATCATAGGGGCAATTGAGACAATCCATACTTCGTAGAGTACATGGAAGAAGGAGATCTTGATAATTTTAATGATGCAGGTTCAAATTCGGATGTTGATGACTAACATATTGTTAAGTATGACTCATATTTCAGTCAAATTTGAGAAATAAATTTCTAGTTAAACTCTATTTATTTGTTTCAATCAAACACTGATTAGTTTAGATTATTTTATTATTTGACCTATGAATCTAGCCTATAAATAGGCTCTTTTACAACTTTAGAAAATACACCCATTAGATATTATAACTCATAACACATTTAGAGAATTTTGTGTTTACGTTTTGAGGGTTCTTTGTTTTTGGGTTTTTGGGTTTAGTTTTTATCTTCATCTTTTGTATTCTTCGTTCTGTTGCTATTATAGTAAAATTATTTTTGCCCGTGGTTTTTTATCCTCTTTGAAGGGGTTTTTCCACGTTAAATTTGTATGTCAAATTTCTCAATTTATTCCACTATTTTTTTACTTGTTGCTTAATCGGATCGATCCTAACAAGTGGTATCAGAGTTAGTTCAATTTTCATAGATCAGCCCGTTCAGAGATGGCAGCAACAAGGTTTGAAATTTAGAAGTTCGATGGTGAGACAAATTTCAATCTGTGGCAAGTTCGGATGACGGTAATTCTAGTTCAAACCAGCTTGAAAAAGGTTATTACAGGGAAAAAGCCTGAGAATCTAAATCAAACATAATGGGAAGAGCTTGATAAAAAGGTCTTATCTAAAATCCAGTTGTACCTCGCAAATACGGTATTGCAAGAGGTATTGATGGAGAAAATCTCATCCGCCTTGTGGAAAAGGTTAGAAACTCTTTATGCGACTAAGCCTCTAGCTAACCGTTTAGTGTTGAAACAATGTCTATTTACGTTTCGCATGAACGAATGTGAGTTTCTTAGAGATCACATCAGTCAATTCATTACTCTTTTAAATGATTTAAAGAATGTTGAGGTTCATATTGACGATGAAGATCAGGCTATGCTATTATTGTGCTATTTACCCCCTTCATACAAGTCTTTCAAGGAGACCCTGATTTATGACAGAGACAAATTCTCGTTCGAAGATGTGAAGGGTCATTTGTTGAGTAGAGACAAACTCTACAATAAGTTTGGTTTGGATAGCAAGGCAGATAAGCAAGCTTCTGTTTTGGTAGCATCAAAGAAACGAGACAAAAGGTGTAGCTATTGTAAAAAGTTAGGTCACGTCAAAGCAGATTGTTATAAACTGCGAAATAAAAGAGCTACTGAGAGTAACGAGGAAGATGTAGCTGGTGCTAATTTGGCCTGTAACATCCCCAAACCCGGCCCATTCACTACGACCGAATCTGGTTATGTTAGTGAAAATAAATTTATTTTATCTCGGAAACCATGTTCTTTTGAAAACATAACCAAAACTTAAATGTGATAAATTGTCTACGTCAACTTTAGTGATTATATAAAGCCCATTTGGAAATCAAGTTGTTGGAATAAATTTGTCTTCACTTAGTAATTTAATATAATCCAACCAGAATTTAAAATGATAATAAAATAGTTCCCAAAAATAAATAAAAGTCAAAAGGCCCTTATACATCCATATTTAAAAGATCAAGTACTTAATATAAATAAACTTAAAACAACACCTTCGGCATGGGCCACCATGTGTCCTCTCCGATCCCGGTCCAACTCATGAATCACCTGAGATGTTGGGAAAATAATTGGGTGAGTCACAGACTCAGTGCATAATCAAAACACAGATTTTCCGCGTATGGGCTTGGCCCAATACCAAACAATTCACATAGCAAGTCATGCACATATGCATATCAGCCCAACCCACAAACCAACCGTACGCCAACCTTAGCAAACTCCCTGCCTAAGGCCGTGGATAAACCACCACTGATCACCTCGTGATCCAAAACCTTACCTTGGCAACTCGCTGCACAAGGCCGTGGCTGAGCCACCGATCAACCAACGTGATCCCGGTGATCAAAATCCGTCTCACGGTGATGCACATAGCCATCAACCGCCGAGATGGGCACCGAGCCAACACCTCCTCGAGGTAGCACACGACTAACCTCAAGCGCTAATGTAGCCTAAGTCGACACTAGACCACGTACATCCCGTGTGTACACTTCCTCCTTCATCGAGTCAAGCCCAAATCTCATGCAATTATATAAACGCAACATGTTAAGTCATCACACCACATGGGTATATATATATCTCACAACATTACCATATATTTACACATACATCATATTAACATAATATCCAAGGTTTACTCACCGATGATCGAAGAGTACCCCAAATTATGGTATCCACCATTCAAGCCAATATAACCGGCTACCACACACAACACATCTGAATACACATTAAACAATAACTAACCGGAGAATCAGTGCGGTGATTACGCACCTTAATAGCACAATCGATCCAATCCCGAAATGTCGCTTGACTAACTCATCGCGAACCACCACCTTAAACAACCCATAATAATATCATATTAGATTTGGCCCAAAACTTAGAAACATAACACTTGAGGCCCTTGGCCGAACATTATCCTTACCACCTTCTTACCGAGTTTGATTGCGGAAGCTTGACTGAATACCACCAATCCCCAAAGTGCCTTCACTAACCGATTGCAAACCGAGGCCCGAAGATCCACTTCCAATATTCGGCAAAGGTAAGTTAAACAATAGAAAGGGATTTAGCGCGCGAGAGATAAGGTGTAGGTTCCGCTAATAATGGAAGAAAATCAATGGAAAAGGGAATAGGGGTTTCGGCCAAAGAGGTTTGAGAAGATAAAGAAAGGTGTGGGGTGTACTTTCGGTTTAGCAAAATGAAAGAAAAGGGAGGGATGAAAAATGAGTGGTTCGGCCAACTAGCAACCTTGAGAGCAAAAAGAAGGGAAAAGTACTTTGGAGGAAGGGGGTTTCGGCTACCAAAGTGTTTTGAGAGCAAACTACAAGCAATTTCGGCAAAAAAATCAAATGATGGAAAAGGACCAAAAAGATGAGCACTTTCCCTATTTATAGAACAAAATTCGGCTCACACCTACTCACATGCAACAAAACCGAAAATGCCCCCCTCAAGCTCCCTAAATTCGGCTACCACCTTCAAGAACTCCTGGCCACTTAATTCAAATTGATTTGAATTAATCAAATCTCTTAATTCACTCCCAGCCAACCATTTAAAATCAATTCCAATTAAAACAATATCCCACCTTTTATCCACTACCTCCCATTCAATTTTAAAAAAATAAAAATAAACTAATATCAAACCATTATCCCACCGAATCCAAAAGAAAAATAAAAACAAAACTCATCCTTATCTTCTAATTTAAACTCCCATGTGCCGCCCATCGCCTTTCCATTTCTTTGCAAAATCAAATAATAATAAAAAAACACCCTTTATCTTCGCCAAAGGTCTCGAACATGGGACTGGGGAAACTAAATGACCAAGTCGCGCCTGCACTATTCGCCTAGGCGTTGTTTTGTGACAAAAGCGCGCGACATATACTTTTAAGCCTTACCGATTTAACGCCGACTTGCAAAATAACAACAAAATTTCGCCTCTCTGCGCGCCTTGAACCCACGACTGCACCAAGCTCCTTTTCAAGCGGCGCCTCACCACTCCGCCCACCGCCTTTCATGTCCATAGAGCCCCAACATTTATTTTTAAATCCTTTCTACTTGACCCCATTGCCACAACAAAAATATAAAACGCCAAAAGCCGCTCGAAATTTCTCGAACCAGCGCCCTCTCATCCCTCTAGCGCCTAAGTGACGCACGCTAGCCACTTTGCCAAGCTATTCCTTGTGCCAAAAATTACCGAAAAATATACTTAAGGCCTCCCTTAACCCGATTCCCTTCTTTACACTAAAAATCCAAAATTTTCTAAGGTCTTCCCATTGAGTCCAAACATTCTTAACACCTCTCAAACACACCCAAGCATACCCAAAACCTACTAGAACATGAATTATACCCAACATGCATAGCCCCTAAACCAGTGGTGTTACAATTCTACCCTCGCTTAAAATAATTTCGTCCCGAAATTACTTGTCTAAACTAATACCCATTCCTCCCACTACGCTATGGTCACAGACTCTGATCTTAAAGAGCTATCATACTTCTAGGCACAATTTCTATTACACTCAAGGTTCCACATACATTACGAGCAACAAAATAAACAACCACCCAAACGAACAAAACAACAGAGAATTTTCCAGACATAAGGGACTTACGGTGACACCTCGGGCACATCATTATCCTCTCTCCGTGGATTGCATATACCAAAAACTGGTCGCCTTGCCTCGGTGCCACCATTACCGCGGTCATCTCATCACTACGACCTCGGCGAAACCATTTCCTCCATGGTTCGGACCACGACCTCTCGTCGCTCACGACCACCCTCTCGCTGGTTGCACATAACCTTGACCCACTATCCGAGTCCTATTCGGGTTCGGGGACAATCCTTAATCGATGAGATTTGGACTTGCATCTAAAGTATTCCTGAACTCGATTCCAACACTCGCCAACATGATACCTTCCGCGACTGCGCATTACACGGACGATCTGGATTTTCGGCGGTTGGCTTAGCAATATGAGCAGGAGTCTCAACCCTCGGTCTTTTTCTCGAACCCTCTCAACCACTTCGCGATCCAACACTTCTCTTATCACGGTTCCTTTCCCTATTGTGCCTCTCACCTTCTTGACCCTCCTCGCCTATTCGAGCTTTCTCCACTAGAACGGCGAAGTCTCTTTCCGATGCGCGAGCAATCAAAACTCGCACTCATCCATGAGACCATCTTCAAATCGACACATCTCTCATAATCCGTTGCCACAATGCCCGAAGCATATATCGGCTTAAACGCAGTAAACTCGACCAGACTCCGCTATTGACTTGCCTCCTTGCACCAAATTGAGAGAACGCCTTCCTCTCGGCGCCCACATAGCTTGCTCCGACGCACTTCCTTCGAACTTGATCTTAAAGTAACCTCGATCCACTCGATCCGCAGGGTACTTTCTTAACCGTGAGCCACCACCGGTAAGCTTCATCTCGTAGCAACGAAACAACACCCTTAAGCTTCCCCTCAAGCGGTCAAGTCTAAGTAGTCCATAATCCTTTCAACGACCTCAAGCCGAAGACTCGCCACGCGTTTGGAGCTACCCCGGACACTCCTCGAAAACCTCGGCCCATTCGCCTAAGCCTTTTGCACCGACGACGAGTCCTATTGCCCACATTGGCTCGCCGCCACTGCTCGTTCGAGCACTCGCAGCGACGACTTGTGACACCACGTCGTCTCCTCCACCGATCCTCGCTGTTCAACCTCAACGGTGGTGGTGGTGGTGGCGGTGCATCGCTTCTCGACCCATGGCGTGACTCCAACCGGTTCCGACATCGACATCCCGCCTCTACCACGCCCCCACGAGTATTGCGACCACACCCCTTAGAACTCATATCTAGCGCCTCGATTTAGTCTGTTTGGAAAGTTTTATGGATTAGAAATTATTGTTTCACTATTTTATCCACGAGCAATTTTATGCAATAAAGTTTCCGAGAGTAGTTCTTTCAAGCAATCAAGTTTCCTTCCCTACCTGGTGGTAATTTCGTCATTTTCTATATGGGGTATATAGGTAATAACTCTGGGTCAATTTTGAAAATAGTTTTCCAACTTAAAGATATCTCAAAATTTACAAAGTCACAAGGGTTATCTTGAAAAATTTTGTTTCAAATCGGATGTGTTGCAAAATTCTCAGAGGTCAGGGTTATTTCAGTAATTTTAGAAATCACGGGCATTTTCGTAAATTCTCCAAATCGGAATATCACAATATTTCACAAAAATAGAATTTTCTGATATTTGGTAAAATAGGATTATTTCAAGTAAAAGTTGAGAGGAAGCGAAAATTTAGAAACAGGGCATTTTGGTAATTTTATCAACCAGGGTATTTTTAGTAAATTTTCACAAACCAAGGTATCTTAATTTTGAAAACTCGAGATTTTGGTATTTTACCAAGTAAAAAGCATTTTATCGAAAATTGAGGGTAAAACGGTCATTTTATAACACAGTGGCATTTTGGTAATTTTGTAAATCGACAAACGTCTTTCAAACTCAAATTTAGGGTTTCACAAACCAAAGGGGTAAGTTTGAAAAAATTTAAAACAGAAAATTTTAAAGCAAAGACAAAGGCTAATCCCTTTTCGGTTTTAATAATCTGGTTTAGCTTTATGAACAAGTCCTTACGGTTAAGGTGAGCAGAAAGAAAGCTACGCACTGTATGATTCTGCGAAGAGGAGGTGAGTCACGAGGATTTGCTTAAGTACCAAGCTCTTAGGATCCTATCCTAGACATGCGCACCAAGGTTACCACACCTTAAACTCGCGACTTACTTCATAGGTTTGTTTAAGAGCTTTAAGTTTTATGCACATGTTTGAGTGGTCTAGTCATAGGGTCCAACAGATCCTATCATTCTATTCTACTGAGCCTGCGGACTAAGCCCAAATCAATTCATACAAACAAATCACTTCAAGAAAGTCCAAGTACTTACTGGTAGACTTGGCCTGAGGTACAGTGCCATGCCGTAAAACTGAAAAAAAATTCTTAAAGGCCCATATTTTTGAAAAGCCCATTTTGAAAATGTTTTGGGCCCAAAACCTCAAAGCCGAGTTTTGAACACGGCTCGATACCAAATCTGTAACATCCCCAAACCCGGCCCATTCACTACGTAATCGAATCGGTTATGTTAGTGAAAATAAATTTATTTTATCTCGGAAACCATGTTCTTTTGAAAACATAACCAAAACTTAAATGTGATAAATTGTCTACGTCAACTTTAGTGATTATATAAAGCCCATTTGGAAATCAAGTTGTTGGAATAAATTTGTCTTCACTTAGTAATTTAATATAATCCAACCAGAATTTAAAATAATAATAAAATAGTTCCCAAAAATAAATAAAAGTCAAAAGGCCCTTATACATCCATATTTAAAAGATCAAGTACTTAATATAAATAAACTTAAAACAACGCCTTCGGCATGGGCCACCATGTGTCCTCTCCGATCCCGGTCCAACTCATGAATCACCTGAGATATTGGGAAAATAATTGGGTGAGTCACAGACTCAGTGCATAATCAAAACACAGATTTTCCGCGTATGGGCTTGGCCCAATACCAAACAATTCACATAGCAAGTCATGCACATATGCATCTCAGCCCAATCCACAAACCAACCGTACGCCAACCTTAGCAGACTCCCTGCCTAAGGCCGTGGATAAACCACCACTGATCACCTCGTGATCCAAAACCTTACCTTGGTAACTCGCTGCACAAGGCCGTGGCTGAGCCACCGATCAACCAACGTGATCCCGGTATCAAAATCCGTCTACGGCGATGCACATAGCCATCAACCGCCGAGATGGGCACCGAGCCAACACCTCCCTTGAGGTAGCACACAGCTAACCCTTAAGCGCTAATGTAGCCTAAGTCGACACTAGACCACGCACATCTGTGTGTACACTTCCTCCTTCATCGAGTCAAGCCCAAATCTCATGCAATTATATAAACGCAACATGTTAAGTCATCACACCACATGGGTATATATATATCTCACAACATTACCATATATTTACACATACATCATATTAACATAATATCCAAGGTTTACTCACCTGATGACTGAGTACCCCAAATTATGGTATCCACCATTCAAGCCAATATAATGGCTACCACACACAACACATTTGAATACACATTAAACAATAACTAACCAGAGAATCAGTGCGGTGATTACGCACCTTAATAGCACAAACGATCCAATCCCGAAATGCTGCTTGACTAACTCACTGCCGAACCACCACCTTAAACAACCCATAATAATATCATATTAGATTTGGCCCAAAACTTAGAAACATAACACTTGAGGCCCTTGGCCGAACATTATCCTTACCACCTTCTTACCGAGTTTGATTGCGGAAGCTTGATGAATACCACCAATCCCCAAAGTGCCTTCATCGACCGGACAAACCGAGGCCCAAGATCCACTTCCAATATTCGGCAAAGGTAAGTTAAACAATAGAAAGGGATTTTGGCACAGAGATAAGGTGTAGGTTCCGCTAATAATGGAAGAAAATCAATGGAAAAGGGAATAGGGTTTTACTAAAAGAGGTTTGAGAAGATAAAGAAAGGTGTGGAGTGTACTTTCTGGTTTAGCAAAATGAAAGAAAAGGGAGGGATGAAAAATGAGTGGTTCGGCCAACTAGCAACCTTGAGAGCAAAAAAAGAGAAAAGTACTTTGGAGGAAGGGGTTTGGCTACCAAAGTGTTTTGAGAGCAAACTACAAGCAATTTCGGCAAAAAGATCAAATGATGGAAAAGGACCAAAAAGGTGAGCACTTTCCTATTTATAGAACAAAATTCGGCTCACACCTACTCACATGCAACAAAACCGAAAATGCCCCCTTAAGCTCCCCAAATTCGGCTACCACCTTCAAGAACTCTGCCACTTAATTCAAATTGATTTGAATTAATCAAATCTCTTAATTCACTCCCAGCCAACCATTTAAAATCAATTCCAATTAAAACAATATCCCACCTTTTATCCACTACCTCCCATTCAATTTTAAAAAAATAAAAATAAACTAATATCAAACCATTATCCCACCGAATCCAAAAGAAAAATAAAAACAAAACTCATCCTTATCTTCTAATTTAAACTCCATGTGCCGTCCCTTTGCGCTTTCCATTTTTTTGCAAAATCAAATAATAATAAAAAACACCCTTTATGCTGGCCAAAGGTCTCGAACATGGGACCTAGGGGAAACCAGCGACCAAGTCGCGCCCCAGACCATTCGGCCTAGGCGTTGTTTTGTGACAGAAGCGCGCGACATATACTTTTAAGCCTTCTCGATTTAACGCCGACTTGCAAAATAACAACAAAATTTCGCCTCCCTGCGCCTTGAACCCACGACTGCACCAAGCTCCTTTTCCAAGCGGCGCCTCACCACTCCGCCCACGCGCTTTCATGTCCATAGAGCCCCAACATTTATTTTTAAATCCTTTCTACTTCAGTCCATTGCCACAACAAAAATATAAAACGCCAAAAAGCCACTCCAGCCCTCGAACCAGCGCCCTCTCATCCCTCCAGCGCCTAAGTGATGCACGCTAGCCACTTTGCCAAGCTATTCCTTGTGCCAAAAATTATCGAAAAATATACTTAAGGCCTCCCTTAACCCGATTCCCTTCTTTACACTAAAAAACCAAAATTTTCTAAGGTCTTCCCCTTGAGTCCAAACATTCTTAACACCTCTCAAACACACCCAAGCATACCCAAAACCTACTAGAACATGAATTATACCCAACATGCATAGCCCCTAAACCAGGGTGTTACATGGCCGATGAAAGCGGTGATGATTTCTTGTTAGTGTCAATGAGCAATAACTCTAAGCTCACGTCCGAGTGGATCCTAGATTCGGGATGTTCTTTCCACAAGTGTCCCAATAGAGAATGGTTCTCCACATACAGTTCGATTAAAGGTGGAGTTGTGCGCATGAGAAACGGTTCATCTAGTGAGGTAATTGGTTTTGGTACTGTTAAATTAGGATACATGATGGGACGATTAGGACACTCTCAGATGTCAGGTATGTACTTGATATACGAAAGAATCTCATCTCATTGAGTATTTTAGACTTGAAAGGATGCAGAATCAACATCAAGTCGAGCGACATTAAAGTATCTCGTGGAGCTTTCGTTTTGTTAAAAGGTAAAAGAACTGACAATCTTTATATTCTGGAAGGTTCTACAGTGACTGGTGAAATTGGACGTCCCTCGTCCGTTACAGAGTTGAAGTCAACTCGTTTGGAGCGGAGGCAACTTGGTCGTAGGAGGGAAAAATGTATGACCGTTTCGTTGAATAGAGGTTCTCTTTTGGATTCAAGTTTTGAAAAGTTAGGGCATTGTGTTCGTGAAAATCAAACTCGGGTTAGTTTTGATTTGGCAGTGTACAAGTCGAAGGCTAGAAATCTTCCAGTTTTTAAGCACAGATTTGACTCAATTAATTCCCTGCATGGTTCAAGATAGGCTCATGGCCGACTTTGGCAAAAATAGCATTGAAAAAATATGAGTCAAGGTGGAGATTTGTTAAGTATGACTCTTATTTCAGTCAAATTTGAGAAATAATCTTCTAGTTAAACTATGTTTATTTGTTTCAATCAAACACTGATTAGTTTAGATTATTTTATTATTATTTGACCTATGAATTTAGCCTATAAATAGGCTCTTTTACAACTTTAGAAAATACATCCATTAGATATTAGAACTCATAACACATTTAGAATTTTGTGTTTACGTTTTGAGGGTTCTTTGTTTTCGGGTTTTCGGGATTTAGTTTTTATCTCCATCTTTTGTACTCTTCGTTCTGTTGCCATTATAGTAAAATTATCTTTGCCCATGGTTTTTTATCCTCTTTGGAGGGGTTTTTCCACGTTAAATTTGTGTGTCCAATTTCTCAATTTATTCCGCTATTTTTTTTACTTGTTGCTTAATCGGGTCGATCGTAACACATATGATGATAAGAAGCATATGTTAAATATTAAAGAGGGAATAACCTAACAAATATGCACCAAAACAATTAGGTCAATTTGCATATGATTATTTTTCTTGCTATTTTTATTAGTAATCATATATATGATGATTTGGTTTTAATTTTTGTAACTTGTTTAGAAATTTATTTTTATTATACTAATAGTTTTTTATAGTAATTAATATTTTTAAAAATATAATCAAGCAACTGTATAATTACAACTTGTACTTGTACTACCAAACATGACAGAGAATTACAATGTAATTACACTTTGTCAGCCAAGCACGTCTAAAGAATTACAATTCTTTGTACAAGGACAGTAATTACACTTTCATTCAATTATTTTATGTTGTCCAAACAAACTCTTAAACCAAATAAGGTGGTGCTTGAAAAGCCACCTAGTAATTGAATTTAAGTATAATTGCTTATAATTACACAAAGGTAGTATGTATGGATAACCACTTTAATTGGTGAGTCCCATTGATTGAGTGTAATTGGAGCACCCCAATTACACTTTCCTCTTATTAGGAGGGAGGGCGAGAATTAAAGTAATTACACGGGTAATTACACCCAAAATTAATTTTAAAATTTTATTTTTTATATAAGTTTAAGTTATAAAAATTATATTATTAGTATGAATATGCTTAAGTGTTTGGGCTAGTTATAGCCAAAAAATTATTATATTATAAATCCTATAAATGATATCATAAAAATAATTTACGTATATTTTATAAAGTTATGATCAAAATTTTTATTACATGTTATAAAAATATTATAATATATTAATTTATAAAAACTTATGGCTAAAAAGTATGGACACAACTTATTTATATGTCCATGCTATAGATTATAAAAATAATATACTTATTCATAAAATAAAGCGTTATAATTTTTATCATAACTTATTTATAAAAAAATAACTTTTTAAAAATAATGGCAAAAAATTATATTATCTATTATGTAGTGTTATAAAAGTTATTCGCACTTTATAGAATTTTTTTATAAAGGTTTTATATTATTTTTACTTAATTTACGTATTATAAAATTGTTATAACTTAGTATAAATCTTTAACCAAATTAAGTTTATATAATTTTATATAATTAAAGCAACAAATTATTTGATCGTTAACTTGAATATTTTATGGTATATACTAATTATGTAAATATAAAAGTTTTTTCTTTTGGCAATATATTGTGGGGTATAATATCATTTAAGAGAATAAAGCTATACATAAACACTAGATATAGCTTACCAACTCTTTAATTTGAGACATTTAAGATTTTGAAATGTAGTTGAGAGGACATTAATTGTTCTAAAAAATATTTTACATATCAACAACATGACCTTAGTATAGCATAAAAAAATAATGTTGAATCGCATTAGCATATTGCATACTTCACAACTTCATCCATGGGTAGAGTTGGAATGATCCATACTTCAAAGAGTATATAAAAGGAGACATTGACAATTTTAATGATACATATTCAAATGATGATAATGAACTCGGTCAACGACAAACAAATGATGATGAGCATATGTTAAATATTAAAGAGGGAATAACCAACAAATATGAAATAATAACAATTAAATAAAATTGCATAAGATATTTATTTTTTTATTTTTATTATTAATCCCATTATCAAGTACTTTTTTAAACTAACATAATACACATTATGACTTTATTTTAAATATTGTTACTTATTTTTTTAAATGTAAATTATGTAAATGTATAATTACAATTTATACTTCCAAACATGACATAAAAATTTTCATATAATTATACTTTATCAACCAAACACATGAAAAATTACAATTATTTATAATTTTAAAAAAAATAAATATAGTCACTACCCTATTAATTACACTTTCATTCAAAACAACCAATGAAAAGGAGGTTTACTGATTCAATATACGAGCTGATTTTTTAATCATCGATTAAAACCATAAAGTTTTTACCATTGTTTATAACAGTGCATTGCCCTAACATGAGCAAACCTACAAAAATGATTTTATTTTTTCCTTCAAGAAAAAGCCTAATCATTACAGGTATGACTAAATCCACTAAACAAAATGTGTAAACCAGATTACAACATCATGATTGAATTCACAATTTCTTTTACATGTACATGTACATACATACATATAAACAGGTTACACAAGGCACTCGCACAAGGAGGAGGGAAAAAAATTACAAAAATCCACTAATACACGGGTTGTGTCCACAAGCAAAGGAGCATTCTCATATTACCATCGTCATCTTGCTGTAAGTGACCAATGAAAGATGGCATACTTAAAAAACCCAACTTCAATGGCTTCTTATCTCCTATGCTTCTTTGGTAATGGCTCTGCTTGTGCTTCATTCTAAAAAAAACACAGTAAAAGATTCCATGTCAATTAGAGAACAAATAAAATTTTGTTGAAAAGGGTCAAATGACGCATCAAGAAGTGAAAGTAGACCTATCAATTTTCAGGTTTGGATCATTCTAGTTTGGGTCATTAGTGCTTTTTGGGTCTGGTCATTACGTGTCCAGATCATTTCAGGTTCAAGTTAGTTCCAGGTCGTTTCTGTTCAGCTGAGTTTCAGGTTCCAGTCAGTTTGGGTTTGTACTGTTGGCTTTTTATGATCAAAAGTGAATTACGAAGGTGAGATCTTATGAGGAAATGGTAGCCTATAGAAAGCTCAGAGGGGTATCGAGGATAATACCGTATTCGGTTCTGTCCAATGATGCATATTGAATGATAGATAACTGCAATTAGTAAAGGAAGAGGATGCTTACAACATTTGAAAGCTGCTCTTGAATGTAGGCCATTGATCTCAACATTGCACCTAATGTATCCCTCGATACCTGGAATTTAACCTCTGATTCTCCGGTAGTAGTCTCGCTGTCTTGAAGCTATAATAGAGATGATAAAAGAAATCTAATAAGCAAATGACTGATAACTGTTTAAAAGGTATTAAAAAAAATACAGCAGAAGCCTTGCTTTGTTGTCTAATTGAAAGCAAAAAAATCATTGAACCACCACTGCATCATCAAATATAGGTGTTAAAGCAAAAGCCAAATCATTGAAAATTTAGATTCGACACAATTCCATTAGAAAACCAATCTAACAAGCTGATTAGTTAACGATAAAACACACATGAAAATGTTATAAAATCAATTGGTCAGCCCCATAGAAAATATCATAGGTTTATTTGCTCAAATATCGTAATCATTTTGGAAGAGGCTATGGCTCAATTATGGCTTAACATACCTTCAAATTGATGACGGCAACCCTGTTAGCTGGGGTGGAAAGCTGTTCGCTAATATAAGCCATAGACCTCAGCATAGGTTCTAAAGTAACCCTTGAGAGCTGAAACTTAACCTCCATTTCAGCTGATGGATTCTTGCCATAATCTTGCAACTGTATCAATGCATAAGAGAAGGGTTTGGAATAAGGCGAAAAGTGTAATGACTAGTAATAGCTATGAACTATATTACTTGGACTCGGGTGTGAGTGTCAGATACGGGTATGGTTAGATTTTTCTAAGGTTTTCCTTGTATTTGGAGATTATATCCCCACATTCAATGTGTTGGACATGGGTACTTGAAGAAAACTGAAGAGTCCAAGAAACAAAGGCTATAAAGTCCATAATTACAGACGTATCAAAAGAGTTTTGAAGAGTTCCTTGTACTTCACTTCAGCAAATAATTGGAAGGTAAACGCAACTAAGTTGTGACTGCATTTTATGTACTCACCGGCTATTAAAAATTTATCATATGCATACCTTTAAATTAATAACGGCCACTCTATTTCCAGGCATTGAATTCTTATTCTCCATCTCCCATGTCATCGATTTTAGACAAGGGAGAACAGGCTACATCAAAGAAACCCATAAATTTTATCAAGTTAATATCTTGTTCTTCAATTCCAAACAAAGGATATATGAAATGGCATTAAGAAAAAGAATTACTTGTTGTACCATGTTGTCGGGATGACTATCATCCCGATGGAGAGAAACAGGAGCCATATGTGGCAGATTCAAATCTGAGACAGATTGAGCTGGAGCACCAGTGTCATTAAGATTGAAATGCCGTGTAATTTCGTCTTGCTGTGGCCATAGCAAAGGGGCTGTATCTGGACCTAAAGTTGAGCTGCTATTGTCATCGTAAGCAGCAGTACTGGCCTGTGATCCAGGAGGTGCAAATTTCGCGACATTTTTCTTTACAACAGACACCTTCTTCCCACCTTCCTTAAGAGCACCCATTGCAATGTTATAAGTCTCTGTAGCTATTGCCCCATCTTCTGCATATTTGATTGCTTCCCGACATAAACTATTATACCGTGCTGTCAGGGATACTTGGCCATGCAATTCACCACCACGTTCATCTGTGCCAACCCCAGACTTGGCATTTTGTGTCCACCGTTTCAAGATGTAATGAGATGGTAGAGTAAGTACATTTGTGACAGTGAAGACCGTCAAAACATGTCTACAAAGGATGCCAGAATACTCGAACATTTGACAACTACAATTAGCTCTCATTTCAGGGTAGTTTAATGTAACCATGTATGCTTTGTTGACGTCCTCAAACTTTGCAACTCTAAATGTGCTGATAGTTTCATCCCCGTCAATTCTATTAGCAGTATAAACAAATGTTTCGACTAGTTCTTCTTGAAATTTTGTGAATATTTTCCGTGTATATAGGTCTGCTACCTGTTTCTCCATAGGAGATGGTGTCCGCAGCACAGGTGTCGTGCAAATAGTGTCAAAATCAGCTTCAATCTCCCTTTCAAACCAATTCTCCATTGCTCGTTCATACTGTCTAAAGAACATAGGAATTGTGGTCTGTTGATTCACATAACCATCAAAAAAAGAGCCATCAAATCCTTGATTGAGAGATATTGCAGCAAAAAAGGAATCCCGAAAATAGACAGGGACCCATTGAGCTCGAGCACTATATAATGATTGAAGCCAATCATGTGCACTAAGATTATACTTCTCAATAAGGGAACTCCACGATGATTCAAACTCCTCAATGGTTTCAGTCAAATTTATGCAATTATACAGTTCTACCTGAAAATTAGGATGCACATGACAAACATGAGCAAGCTTCTCCGGGCCTTCTCTTAAAATATGCCACTTATTAGTACAATGGCGAACACCAGGGAACACCTGAGACACTGCTGTCTGTATAGCTCGGTCTTGATTAGTGATTAAAGAAATAGGTTGACGATCGTTCATTGCTGTAAGAAAAGTTTTGAAAAGCCAAACAAAAGAAGCCTCGGAATCATCTAGTAGTAAAGCACAACCAAACAAAATGGTCTGACCATGATGGTTCATCCCTGAAAATGGCGCAAATGGCACCCTATACTGGTTTACTCTGTAACTGGTGTCCAGTTTCACAGCATCACCAAAATGTGTGTAAGCTGTCCTTGACCTTGCATCAGCCCAAAATGCATTAGCCATTTGATTATCATCATCCAACTGTATTGCATAAAAGAAACCAGGGTTCTCTGCCTGCATCTTCTTGAAATAATCGAGCAGATTTTGAGCATCCCTGCCCAAAGTTCTCTTTCTGGTAACCGGCCTAATGGCATAATTCAGTGTCCCGAAATTCTTAGCTGAGCGATTTGCTTCTGCAGGAGGAGTGTTTCTGGCTCCACGAGTATTTGCATCCATGGAGACACGATTTCCATCCATAGAAACATACATCACACCGCTTGGTACGATTCCCACCCCTTGGCAAGTATCAACCATTGTCTTTGCAGCACCAGCAAAGTGCCTACGGGGACGAAGGTAATGCACTTTGCTAGGACTCGTCACTGAATGTCTATGCTCCTTCACAAATTTAGTAACAACCCACTTATCTCCCTTTAACTCTATTCTAAGCATTGCATCACAACTGTCGGCAGACCTTCTTTTCAGACCGTCTTTGCCACAGACAAACTCCCTAGCAATTACTGTTCCATCAGTCTTGGAACGGCTAAGCTGGCCAACTTTGGAGTTAAATCCCATATGTCTACAATACTCATCATAGTACGTTTTAGCAGCCCCTTCAGAATCAAATTCCATACCAAGATACGGCTCGGAAATCTCATCCTCATCATGAGCTAGAGAAATGTTTAAATGATTTAATTCACCTTCACTAGGTTCAGCATCCCCATCATCCGTCATTCCACGATGGCTCATACCCTCTTCCGGACCAATCACATGGACATCCATACTAATCCTTCGTACAACAATAGTTCATTAATGTTCCTTACTTCGCGAGCAAGTTATGATTTAGTACATTGCATATTCTATTATTTTTTAAGCAACCTGATCTCGTTTTCTGGCGGCTGATATGAAGCAATTCAGTAAACATAATCAACAAGCCAGCACTCTGACAAACAAACACACACAACTGTTAATCGCCAAAATGGAAGTATTGATGCAAAATAGTCAATGTAAACACAAAGTGAAGAACAACTAATCACCAAAATGGCACAAACTCAACTTCCAAATTGATTAAAGGCCCTAAAATATCACTCAAAATTTGTTCTTGGACATAATTATACATACGAATGAACTCACACGTGTAAGAAAAACAATGAGTTGAACCCCGCCCCACCCCCCCAAAAAAAATAAAATAATAAGGCCTTTTCCTCATATCCATAACAGCAAAGAAACAAATCAAAGTGCTCAAAACTGAAACTCCATGGATTGAACATAAGAACTAAAACTAAAGAAAACCCATCTCTCAGGATTATGTAAAAACAGAAACCCACATGGAAAAAGGGCAGAAAGGCACTGGCTTTAATCAAATTCATGAATATTCAACGGATAACTAAAAGGAAGTGAAGAGTTAAGTAGTACCTGCAAATGTGAATCTCTAAAAAAGAAGTTGAAAAAGAGAATAAAGATGAAGAATTTAAGGAAAAAAGGAGCCTTGGGTACTAGGAGTAGGATTATGAGAATTTGATTGTGAGTAAAATGCCTCTTATTCATTTCATTATTAATTTTTTATTTAGAAAATGAGAAACCCTAAACTCTAGCTGTTCTAAAATTTCCAAATTTGCAAAAACGCCCCCCCCCTCCCCAAATGGTCTTGTTAAGCAATAATTAATAGCTAAAACATCTCGGCCCTCGAATATAATACTAAAGAACAAAAGGAACCCGTTATTTTCGACCCGGACCAACCTTTTCGGGTCAATTCCTACCCACTTTTTTTGTTCGAATTTTTTTCCCTACCCCCTTAAATGGGTATAATGCAGTGCATTTAACTTACTTTTTGTCTCATACTATAGTATCTTTATTAGTATTTAATCTCACAATCACCATTACTTTTACACTAACTACAGGTAAACGTACCACTCATCCAAACAAACCAGTAACGATGAGAAAAAGTTCACTTACCAATTGAAAGAAAATATAATCCCCTGATTTGGTGAGTATACTTTGCTATTTGTAATAGTTAGGTCTATTTTTGTTCTTAAAATTTTAAAAAATATAAAAGTTTTAATGATATAATACATTCTCAAAGTAATATATCATTAAACTTTTATATTTTTCTAAGTTCACATAACAAATTTGATCTAATTGCTAAATTTAGAGACTAAAAGTTATATGAACTCTTGAAAAAAATTAAGTGCTAAATTTATTTGTAAAATTTGTTTACTATGGTAGTTAAAATTAGATATAAATTAATTGTTTGATAATAAGTAAATTTTAAATTATGAAAGTTTTTATTTAACGTTTTTATCATTATTGTTAGGATCAACCCGATTAAGCAACAAGTAAAAAAAATAGCGGAATAAATTGAGAAATTGAACTCACAAATTTAACGTGGAAAAATCCCTCCAAAGAGGATAAAAAATCACGGGCAAAGATAATTTTACTATAATGGCAAAAGAACGAAGAGTACAAAAGATGGAGATAAAAACTAAACCCCGAAAACTTGAAAACAAAAAACCCTCAAAACGTAAACACAAAATTCTCTAAATGTGTTATGAGTTCTAATATCTGATGGGTGTATTTTCTGAGGTTATAAAAGAGTCTATTTATAGGCTAAATTCATAGGTCAAATAATAATAAAATAATCTAAACTAATCAGTGTTTGATTGAAATAAATAAACAGAGTTTAACTAGAAGATTATTTCTCAAATTTGACTGAAATAGGAGGTATACTTAACAAATCTCCACTTTGACTCATATTTCCACAACGCCATATTTGCCAAAGCCCGCCACAAGCCTATCTTGAACTATGCAGGGAATTAACTGAGTCGAATCTATGCTTAGAAACTAGAAGACTTCTAGCCTTCAACTTGTACACTGCCAAATCAAAACTAACCCGAGTTTGATTTTCACGAACACAATACCCTAACTTTTCAAAACCTACATCCAAAAGAGAACCTCTCTTCAACGAAACGGTCATACCTTTTTCCCTCCTATGACCAAGTTGCCTCTGCTCCAAACGAGTTGACTTTGATTCTATAACGGACGAGGGACATCTGATTTCACCGGCCACTGTAGAACCTTTCAAAATATAAAGACTGGCAGCTCTTTTACCTTTTAACAAAACGAGAGCTCCACGAGATAGTTTAATGCCGCTCGACTCGATGTTGATTCTGCATCCTTTCAAGTCTAAAATACTCAATGAGATGAGATTCTTTCGTAAATCAGGTACATACTTGACATCTGAGAGTGTCCTAATCGTCCCATCGTGTGTCCTAATTTTAAAAATACCAATACCAATTACCTTACTAGATGAATCGTTTCCCATGTGCACAACTCCACCTTCAACCAAACTGTATGTGGAGAACCATTCTCTATTGGGACACATGTGGAAAGAACATCCCGAATCTAGAATCCATTGGGACGTGAGCTTGGAGTTATCGCTCGTTGACACTAACAAGAAATCATCACCGCTTTCATCGGCCAAATTAGCACCAACTACATCTTCCTCGTTACTTTTAGCAGCTCTTTTATTTCGCAGTTTATAACAGTCTGCTTTGACGTGACCTAACGTTTTACAATAGCGACACATTTTGTCTCGTTTATTTGATGCTACTAAAACGGAAGCTTGCTTATCTGCCTTGCTATTCAAACCTTTTCCACAAAGTGGATGAGGTTTTCTCCATTAATACCTCCAGCAATACCGTATTTGAGAGGCACAACTGGATTGCAAACAAGGCCTTTTCGTCAAGCTCTTCCCATTCTGTTTGATTTAGATTCTCAGGCTTTTTCCTGGTAACAACCTTTTTCAAGCCGGTTTGAACTAGAATTGCCATCATCTGAACTTGCCACAGATTGAAATTTGTCTCACCATCGAACTTCTCAATTTCAAACCTTGTTGCTGCCATATCTGAATGGGCTGATGTATGAAAATTGAACTCGATTAAGCAACAAGTAAAAAAAATAGTGGAATAAATTGAGAAATTGAACACACAAATTTAACGTGAAAAAATCCCTCCAAAGAGGATAAAAAATCACGAGCAAAGATAATTTTACTATAATGGAAAAAGAATGAAGAGTACAAAATATGGAGATAAAAACTAAACCCCGAAAACCTGAAAACAAAGAACCTTCAAAACGTAAACACAAAATTCTCTAAATGTGTTATGAGTTCTAATATCTAATGGGTATATTTTCTAAGGTTGTAAAATAGCCTATTTATAGGCTAAATTCATAGGTCAAATAATAATAAAATAATCTAAACTAATCAGTGTTTGATTGAAACAAATAAACAGAGTTTAATGAGAAGATTATTTTTCAAATCTGACTAAAATAAGAGTCATACTTAACAATTATTTTTAAAGGAAAATATTCGATACATTGTTGGTGAAGTTTTTAGACTCCATAAATTAATAAAGTTAGGATGATGATAAATGTCCTATAAAGTATAATAAAATAATAAAAATATAAAAAAATGTGATATGTGATAATTTTTAAAATTTACTTATAAAATTAAAATAATATACTGCAAGCAGTGGCGAAGCCAGAACAATTTTTAGGGGGGCCGAATGAAATTTTAACTTTTTATAGTCTATATCTTTATAATTTTTAAAGGATTAAATCGAATTTTTATAAATTTAGGGGAGCCAAAGTACAAATTTATATTTACTAATTTAAAATTTTAAAAAATTTAAAGGGTCTAAATAATAATTTTTCATTTTAAGGGGGACCGGGGCCCCTGCTAGCCCCCTAGCTACGCCTCTAACTGCAAGTGTACCACATTGAGGTTTTATGTTATTTAAATTATTTTAGATTGTAAATAATTTTGAACTCTCTATAAAACATTTAGAATAAATTATAATGAGATTCCAAATTGAATGTTAATGTTTAGGAAAAAAAATACAAAATAAATAAAAGAAAGATTCAAAATATTTTAGTCAACAATAAAGAGAATGAATAGTAAGTAAAGAGTAGAGATCAAATTTGCTTAACATTTTCAAGTTTTTTAATTAAAAACTTAAATAGTTTTTATCCTAAACAAAATATTTGTTTTTTTATCTCTAAAATGTAAATTTATATTTAATTTTTAAAAATAAAAATACTTTTGTTAAAAAAAATATTTTTAAAATAAAAAAATATAAAATGCATTTTGTTGTGAAACAAAGATTAAAGAGAAAATAAAGAACAAGAAAACAGGAGAGTAAAAGAGAATATGTACTTTTATTAATCAATAAAGATCTTTATAATTCTTCTCTAAAGTCTATATTTATAGATATAAGAAGTATAAATGAAATAAAACTCTACTTCTAATGACTACTAGAGTCCTAAAGTACATCAAACTTATCGTAATTTTGATGGACATCTACTTAATGATAAGATATTCATAACACTTCCCCTTAAATGTCCACTTGCAGATAATGTGTCTCGCTAAAACTTTACTAAGATAAAAACCTTGTGGGAAAAAGAATATTAGTGAAGGAAAATACGCATATCATGTCGTCTCATTAAAAATATTACCAGGAAAACTCAATGGGACAAAATCTCGGTTAAGGGAAAAGAGTACGACATGTATTTACTCCTCCTATTGACAACATCGCATAATGTCTTTAAATCGACGCATGCCAATTCCATTGACAAGTTTCTCAAATGTGCTAGTTGGTAGTACCTTAGTGAACAAATCCACCAAATTCTCACATGAAAAAAATTGTTGAACATCTATATCACCATTCTTTTGAAGGTCATGAGTAGAGAAAAATTATAGCGAAATATGTTTTGTTCTATCTCCTTTAACATACGCTCCTTTTAATTGGGCTATGCATGCATCATTATCTTCGTACAATATAGTTGGAACCATTTTTCCGAATGATATACCATACATCTAGTGGATATGTTAGGTCGTCATTCTTAACCAAACACATTCTCGACTTGCTTCATGCATTGCAATGATTTCTTCATGGTTTGATGAAGTAACAACTAAGGTTTGTTTTGTTGAGTGCCATGATATAGTTGTACCTTCGCATGTAAACACATAACCCATTTGAGAACGAGCTCTATGTGGATCAGATAAGTATCCTGCATTTGCATAGTCGATCAATTGTGATTTCAAGCCATTTGGGTAGAATAACCCCATATCAATCTATCCTTGAAGATATCTAAATATTTTCTTAACTTCATTCTAGCGCCAACGGGTCGGAGAAAAACTAAATCTTGTTGATAAACTTACAAAAAATATTATATTATGACGTGTATTATTAGCAAGATACATCAATGCTCTTATAGCACTGAGATATGATACTTCAGGACCAAGAAGTTCTCCATCATTATCACGAGGATAAGAAGGATCTTTCTTCACATCTAGTCATCTTACAACCATCGATATACTTAAAGGATGCACCTTATGTAACACCCCTCACCCATCTCCATCACTGGATTAGGGATATGGTATGCTACGACAATTAACAAGTCAAGTGTATACAATTCCAATTCAATATTCACTTAAAACAATCATTAGTGGATTATCGTTCAATAATCATATCATTCATACAAAAACGATGCTTAAATAAAACCTTCAAAACTTCAAAATTAGTTTAAAAACAAGTATGAACTAATTTGAAACAAAACAAAAAAGTATGGTAAAAACAGAAAATATGGGTCACACGGTTGTGTGGCCAGGCCGTGTGACAAGCTGATGTCGTGTGGTGCTATGGACATGGTTGTGTTGTTCAACCGTGTGTGAGAACTAAAACCGTGTAAATGGAGGCACATGGTCATATCTCCAAACCGTGTAACAGACTGTGATCATGTGTACCAATTGGTACCTAAATCAAACAAAGCACACGATCGTGCCACATGCCCATTTGAAGCACACGTCCGTGTGTCAAATCATGTGAACCTAAATGTACCTTCAAATGCAAGCCATACCATTTCATGCTTACTTAGGCCACAACTATACCATTAACAAATCATTTCACTTGTTCAAATCACACCAAAAGCATACCAAAACATGTCATTTACCTAATTTTAACCAATATGCCAGAATGCACCATCACAAACAATAAACAAACCTATGATTCGCATCCATTTTCTAAGAAATTCTAACTTACCTAACAATATCATATAAAATGCCAAACATCATCATTTCTTGCAACAACCAACAAGGTACAATACTACAACCAAGTATCAAATGACCAAATATGTATATGTACATATCTTTGACAATCACCATTTCATCCACCATGCTATTAACCTTTCAAAACAATTCCAATCATACCATCACATTCCAATCCATAATCAACCACATTATTAACCTCAAACACACAACTTATATTCAAGTATAAAATATACCATTTATAATGAAATTTATATACAATCACAAGTTACTCTCATTACATGTCACATATCCCAAAGTAAACTTTTTGAAAGTCTACCGAAAGATAGCTGGATAGTATGATCTTCAACTTGATCTAATTGCTCGGTTCCATAAAACATTATCTACAAGAAACTAGGAAAAAAACATAAATAAGCTTCAAAGAGCTTAGTATGTTCATAGGTCGAACACGATATACATACCTTATGTTCCCAATTATAACTTAACAAAATCATTAATTAAACACAATCTTGTCATTACAACCATATTAGGAGGTTGAGTTCATAACTTACAAATCGAATAACCATTCAAGTTAAATAAGATCATTTCATATCAAGTCACTACATATCATCGTAATTGTGAGTATATATATTTTCAAGTCATCAACAAGACATTATCACCAAATCAATACAAGTTATTATATTATTTAACAAGCACGGTTTCACACGATGAATGGATGTATACAAATACAAATACGTGCTTATCCACCCAAGACACACCAAAGTGCTCAACCTAGCCAATCCAACCAAAAACACTGTAACATCCTGGAAGTGGGCCTATGCATTTTTGATTTAATTATACGAAATGGCATGTCTTATGTGTTATGAATGTATGGTGAACATTTTTGGAAACTTGGAAATGTAAGGAAATGACTTGGAAATGTAAGGAAATGTCTTGTCTTGGAAATGTAAGGAAATGACTTGGAAATGGAAGGAAACGTCTTGTCTTGGAAATGTAAGGAAATGACTTGGAAATGTAAGGAAATGTCTTGTCTTGGAAATGTAAGGAAATGACTTGGAAAAGGAAGAAAATGTCTTGTCTTGGAAATGTAAGGAAATGACTTGGAAATGGAAGGAAATGTCTTGTCTTGGAAATGTAAGGAAATGACTTGGAAATGTAAGGAAATGACTTGGAAATGTAAGGAAATGTCTTGTCTTGGAAATGTAAGGAAATGTCTTGGAAATGTAAGGAAATGTCTTAGAAATGTAAGGAAATGCTTTAGAAATGTCAAGTTTAAAGTCTAAAAGAGGGAACTAAGGCGAGGTGGCCTTAAGAGAAAATGTATGTGAAATATGACACACAAACGGGCTTGGAAAAGTGGCTGGAGATGCCACTTAGGGCCTCAGAAATGGCGCCACATACTAGGGTATTGGGCCAAGGTTCGAGTGCAGAGGAAGCAAAATAAAAGTTTTATTTTTTTGCAGCAGAGAGTAGCAGCAAGGGACGACACAAGGCTATAATTTAGGAGCCTTTATTCTTTTATTTTTAAGAGATAAATAGTGGATAAATAAGGGATAAATAATGGATTTATTTTAGATTATTTTCAAGAGATAAATGAGGAATTATTCTTTAATTAGGAAAATAAGGGAGAAGTGATGGCCACGTAAGGGACTTTGAGTTTAATAATTTCGGCTAAATAAGGATAGTTCTTTGAATTATCTTTTATTTTAGGAGATAATTAAAGAGATAAAGCTATCAAAATAGAAGAGTGATGGCCAAGTAAGGGATTCTAAGTTACTAAATTCGGCTATATAAGGAAAAGAGGGCCATTCATCATTCATTCTTTCTTTCAGCCCTTCTCTCTGCCAAATTTCCTAGAGCATTTGCTCTTCTTCTTTTTGTTAGCCAAAGCCGAAAATTCAAGATATCACCATTAGCCAATTTCTTTTCTTTCCAATCCATCAAAAACTGAATCTTTGAGGGGCTTCAACATAGGTGCTGTCGATTTCTTCAAGAAAGGGTAAGAACAAGTTTTGATTTCTATTCTTTTCTTTTAGATTTGTCGAAATCTAGGACTAATCCCATCAATATTCTTATTTGCCGAAATTTAGAAGGATTCTTTCGAGATTTTTGCCATTGTCGACTATAAAGGAAAAGATCTTCGGGATTTGACCATCGAGGTAAGTCATATCTGACATTCGGCCAAGGGCCATTGATTGTGATTAAAGGTTAGAATTTAACCTAACATGTGGTTTTAGGGATTTCGACAGAAGCTATAACCAAGGGATAAATTCGGGATTTAAGATCCTTAAGGTAAGTGACTATGAATATTCGGCCAAGGCCTATTTTAGTAGTTACATCTATTTTTATGTGTTTTAAGCCGAAAACTAACCGATTCAAGGGATCTAGTGATTAGCCGATTTCAAAGGGGAAGAATACAAGTTTCTGGGATTTGATTGATTATCCAATCGGCAGCAAGGTAAGAAAGTGGATACGATAATCCTTCGGGATTTGATTAAATTAGCCAAATAGGCTTTTTCCTAAAATACTAAATGTGGCCAAATGTAGGGATTTAGGATCTAAAGCGATAGATCGGTTTTTCGGGATTTCAAGGAATTCGTTAAGCTAATCAGGTGTGTACCCCACACTATTTCATAATATGTTTTATGGCTATGTTTGATTAATATATGTGATATTAAGAATGTGAATATGGCTAAGGTACCATAATGTGGTACAAAGTACTGTGCACGTTTCCTACTCCTACTAGGAATATGAAATATGTTATTTGTAACATGAGAATAAGAATGTGAACTTTGGCATATTAATGCATATTACAAAATGGGGCATATGGGTTATTGAAGGGGAAGTAAATGTGGTGACCTAAGACCACGAACACGGTGACCTAAGACCATGGTATCTCGAATGTGGTGACCTAAGACCACGCAGAATCGAATCGCGGTGACCTAAGACCGCGATATCGAATGTGGTGACCTAAGACCACAAATGCGGTGACCTAAGACCGCGATATGGAGTGTAGCGGAAGGAGGGTCGACTTAGTAGTCCCCACGGTGTATGTGAGTGGTATGCGGGAGTGTAGCGGATGGCTTATTAGGTTTGGGTTTGGGAATGCATCATAATTTGTATGCTATGGTATGAATGTGTAATATTTGTTATGCCTGATTCTATTATGATTTAGTGTTGTGTACACATTGAGTCTGTTGACTCACCCCGTTGTGGGACCATGTTTTGGTGATGAGCAAGAATGGACCGGGACCAGCGGAACTTGTGGTGGCCATGCTCAACATGAAGTTTTTATTTTTATGGACTATTAATTTTTAAGTACTCCGAATTATTTGGATTTATTTGATGTAATAAGGCCATAAGGCCATAGTGCACTATTTTATTTCTGTTTTTATTTATTATGTTACGAAATTTTTATTAAGTTAAAGATTAAGTAATTTATTTTAAATGTATTCTATATGTTTTATCACCTAAAATTTAAAAGGGTTTTCATTAAAAAAGGATTTTGTTTTCTACTCGAGCCCAACCCAAAACAATATTTCTTTCAAAACACACTATTTTCCCAAAGTAACAAAAGAACTTTGAACCGGTTTACTTGAGGAACATACCAGATCCGGTTCAGGCTCGTGGGCCGGGTATGGGGTGTTTCAAACACACTTGGGCACCAAGTGTCCAGCCCATAAGCTAACATCCCTCCAGAAACACGCTTAGGCACCAAGTGCCTAGCCCGTAGGCTAACATCCCTCCAGAAACACGATTGGGCACCAAGTGTCAAGCCCGAAGGCTTTACATCTGCCCCCAGAAACACACTAGGATCACTGTAATATAACTAAGTAATCCGTAACAAATGCTGGACTTCGGTATATCCAGTGCATAATAACAAGTCATGAATCATCATCTCATCAAAAGTCAATCTCGTATGACACGCAAAATAACCTATTGGCATGCCAATTGTATCCTATCCTATGTTCATCTGGGCTCAATACACGTAACCGTATAACAATTTACATTTCAATCCATTTTTCTCACATTTATCAACTATAACATTCGAATTTACATACAACATCCACAATATACAGAATTCAATAAGATATTATCAAAATATACAAAAAAATATTGTATAAACTTACCAGCGCCAAATTGCATAGATAGCAATATCAAAGAATAATTAGTAATCTTTTTTCTTTTTCACGATTATCTAACAGTTCTTGATCTATACGATAATTTTATTTCAATTATCAATCGCAATTGCATTACAACATTTAATTTGGTGCATATGACTTTCTATTAACATTTTTCACAATTTTTCTAAAGTTTTGCACTTTGTTCAATTTAGTCCCTAAAAACGAAACAAGCTTATTTTTCACAATTAAGTTCAAAATTATTATTCTGAATTCATTATCATCCCTATCTAACCCTCAAGTTTTGAAATTTATAAAATTTTCAAGCCAATTTTAACAATTTAAGAATTTAGTCCATAAACTCAAAACTATTCAAAAATACTTTAGAAAATAGTACTATTTCATCATCAAGCTTTAAAATCAAACATAAACATCAAGAAAAATTTCAAGAACATCAATGAAAAGTTTTCAAAATTTTGGCAGTTTCACAAAATAATCTCTAGGCTAGCTATATTAAGCTACAACGATCTAAAAAATATAAAATTTACTAGAAACAAGTTTGAATAACATACCATGCATGAAAGTTGAAGCTTGGTCGATTTTCTTCTATTCCAAAAATAAGCTTTTCGATTAACAAAGAAGAATGAAAAAGATGATGGCATGTTTTCTTATGTTTATTGACATTATTTATTTATTTAAGGTTGGTTTGGATGGGCAGTGCGTTTACCTGCGGTTAGTGTGAAAACAGCGGTGGCGGTGAGATTAGATACTGTAGCGATACTGTAGCGTGAGACAAAAAGTAAGCTAAACGTACCGCACCGCACTCAATCGCCTATCCAAACCACTATTATTTACCTTTTTAACCTTAAACAAACATTAGTATTTTACTATTTTAATGGCATCAACCGTCAATCATAAACTAGTAAGGTCTAATTTCTCTTTAAAACTATTCCATTATATCATTATATTCATTTAATCCACATAAACTAATAGCAATTAACTTTTGCAGTTTTTATGATTTAGTCTTTTTTCCTTAATTAACTATCCAAATGTCAAAATTAATGAACCAAACTTTAACACGGCATTTTAATGACCTCGTAAATATTAAATAAATAATATTTACAGACTCACACGTCGAAATTGTTATCCCAAAACTACTATTTCTGACACTACTGAAAAACGGGTTGTTACACCGTATCCATATAAAATCACTTTAAGATCTTTTCCATGTAAGTTGATTGATGAAGAAGAATTCCATTTAATAAGTGCTCGATCTACAAGCCGAGACAAAACTTAGTCTTTCCAAGATTTTTCATCTCAAGTTAGTTCTTTAAATAATCAACTGCCTTTTGAAGCTCTTTAGGAGTTTCAATAATTTTCAAGTCATCAACATACACAACAATTATAACAAACTCCGAATTTGATCTTTTTATAAAGACACATGATCATGTTGGATCATTTTTATAATCTTATTTCAACAGATACTCATTGAGTCGGTTTTACCACATCTGCCTTGATTGTTTCAATCTATATAGAGATTTATGCAAACGTATCGAATAACTTTCCTGAGAATTTTTACATGCTTTCGGCATTTTAAATCCTTCAAGGATTTTCATATAAATTTTATTATTAAGTGAACCATATAAATAAGTTGTAACAACATCCATTAGATGCAAATATAGCTTTTCATGCACTGCCAAGTTAATAAAATTCCTAAAAGTAATTATATCCACCACTAAAGAATATGTCTCCTCATAATCGATACTAGGCCTTTGTGAAAAGCTTGTGCTACTAATCGTGCTTTGTATCATACAACTTCATTTTTCTTATTTCATTTTCGCACAAACACTCAATTATACCCAACGGGTTTACTTATTTAGGAGTTCAAACTATTGGTCCAAAAACTTTATATTTTGAAAATGAACTTAATCCTGCTTGAATTACATCTTTCCATTTTGACCAATCATCTTTGTGTCTACATTCTTCAATAGATTTAGGTTTAAGATCCTTATTTTCATTCATTATTCCGATCATAGTATTATATGCAAAAACGTTGCCGATAACTGTTTCATTTCGATTCGATCTTTTTTTCGTAGAGACATAACTTATAAATATCTCTTTATTTTCATTAATTTCAGGTACTAGAACCTCTTTTTGAGTGTTATAATTAGTTATGTCTTGGCCTTCTTCATTAGTACTTGTTGGATTTAGTGCCCTAAGTGTAGTATTTTTGTTTATGTACACTTGTCTTTATTGAACAAATTGGTTTAATAAAAATATTCATTAATTAAATTAATACCCTTTGTCAAAACCATTTTTTTGAAAACGAGGATCGACTAGGGTTTTGAAAACGAAAATAAAACGGGAGTCGCCACCGATCTTTATTAAGTGTGATTGAATCACCTTTTGTTTTAATAAAATGTTTTGGTTTACTAAAACGGTGTTTTTGGTCTACGAAATTCGAAAAATGGGGTTCGGGAGTCGGTTACGTGCGAGGAAGGATTAGCACCCTCGTCACGCCCAAAATTGGTACCAAATTGATTAATTAGTGTCTTAATATCGGATGTTGAAAACCGAGAACGAATTTAAAATACGATCCTTTTTATTATTGTTATTTTTTAAATGCTTGAATTAAATCAGAAAGATTGCTAAAGATTTTCTCGTCTCGAGATATCGGAGTATCGCATCCCGTAAGTTAGGACGCGATACCTAGAACACTCGAACGCAAATTTGTCTTTAATTTTAGACAAAATTTTATGTATTTTGAAATTTAAAAGGATATTTGGCAATTTAGGTTCGATGAGAAAACCAAAACCCCGTAAGTTAGGGCACGGTTCCTCGAATTTCCTAAAATGCAAAATATTGCCTTATTTAGAAAAATTTTCTTTTCGAAATGTAGCGAGTACGATATTTAACAACGTGCATTTATTTTGTTTGGAGTAAAATACGACGATCTAAATTGGATAAATGTGTTGGGGTTTAATTCACGATGCGATGACATGATAATATAGTAATGAGCATAGGACAAGTATACATGAACACAATAAAATACGAGTGAATGACAATAATACAAAAGATATGAAATAAACGAATTTAAAAAAAAACACAATGGCAATAATCAAGCAACATACATTATTTAAATATTAACATTAATAATGAAAATAAAATAAATGAGACGATTTAAAGTAAACAATAATTAAAATAAATAACTCATATAAAAAACAAGTCAAGATAAAAAATGAAAGAATAATTGAAATAAACAATAAAAGGAAATTCAAAAATAGTTTAAACTAAGTAATTCATATAAAAATTTAAAATAATATGTGGAAAATTTTAAAATGAATTATATGTATATAAATATCTTAAAATAAATAATATGTAAAATAATTTGAAACGAATAATATAATAAAACAACTTAAAATAATATAGACAAGTTTAAAACAAATATTATGTAAAAGAGATGTAAAACGAGTAATATACAAGATGTTTTTAGAAAAGATGATATATTTGTACAAAAAATAAAATAAAATAAGTAGTATATATATATAAAATGATTTAAAACAAGTGATAAAAATAAATTTTAAACAACATATAAAAACAAGTTTAAAAATAAAGAACATGTAAAGCATTTCAAAGTAATTAACGCATGAAATAATTTAAAATAAATAATGCAAAACAGCTTATTATACATAATATATATAATTTAAAACAAATAATAGTTTAAAATAATTAATGTGTTAGAATGAATAATATGTGTATATATATATATAATATGTGTATATATATAAAGACAATTTAATACGAATAATATGTAAAACTTCCCATGAATAATAATAATAAAACAAGTTTGAAAAATAAATGAATAAATTACACAAAACCAGGGACAAAATTAAAAATCGAGCCGAAATTCAGGATATGAATCGTGGATAATCAAGAGCTAATTTAGGAGCGAAATGAATAGTGCGAAACTAATGGGGACCAGATGGGAAAATGTTCCCTAACTTCCCTGCGCACATCCAGTTTGACAGCTCCAGGGACCAGTTCGAAAGCAAAATGAAACCTGAGGGCCAAATTTAAAAGAACAAAGAAAATAGAAAATGAGGCCTAATCGAAAGGAGCCACGGAAGAAAGGGACCATTCGCGCAAATATCCCTTTTGAAGGAATATGCGCAGTTACCCTTGAACCAAACGGCGCCGTTTCATTGAATGTATATAAGGCCCAAAATTTTCCTAAAATCACATTTTAACCCTAATAATTTCTTTTTTTAAAACACAGCAGCCACTCAAACCCTCTCTCCCTCTCATCTTCCCCGATCGATTGGGCTCCCTTCGGCGAGCTTGCTTGCTGCCCGTCGCACCACCAGCACATACGATGGCCGACGGTGCGCAAAATAGGCTTTTAGCCTCCGATTCAAGGCACCTTTGAAGCTGAGCCTTTGAAATCCCCACGAGCGCCGAAACCACAAGTCTCTCTACCCCATTTAGCCTGATTTCGGCACCGAAAAAAGGGGTTCCGACGACAAAAAGGTACACTTTTTCTTTTTTTTTTCTTTTATTCAATGTTTTTCTATGACTCGTAAATAGAAAGAAAATAAAGATAAATTAAAGACAGAAAAGCAATAATAAGAAAACAAGAATAAAGAAACACCTTTTAGACTTCAATAGATCTATTTTCTTTGTTTATGTGCGTCCAAAAAAATTACAAATGATGAGTTTAGGCTTTTATAGCCAAACAAAGGACTTTCTACTTCTATTTTTTTGTCGTTTCTGTTTGTTTCTTTTCTTTCGCTTTACTCGTTGTTGCCTTTACTTCTCTACATTGCGGTGTCGGAAGTGCATGGGCGATGTGAGGCGTGGAGGCGGTATGCGAAGTGTAACGCGGACACATGCGCACGGTGATACACTTAGGGGCTAGGGTTCTTCTTGCTATTTTGTTTTAGTATTGGGCTAATTTGGGTTAGGGCTTTTTAATGTAAATGGACTTTTGGACTTTTTATTTTAATTTTTATTTCATCTCTGGCCCAGGTCAAAATTGGCCTATTACAGCTGCCCCTCTTTGCTCGTTGTCGTGTAACGAGAATGGAGTAAAGACTTTAAAAGGGCCAATTTTGCTTGGTCTTGTCGAGTCTTGACTTTTGGTGCTTCTTTTCTTTACGTAGCCTCATTCCATTCCACTACATCTTCAGGGTTATAGGAATTAGTGCTTTGATCCACTCTAATATAATTTCAGGGAGAAGATTAGCAACTCTAATCTGCTTCACTGCAACTTCAGAGAGATAAGATTACTATCTTCAGTTTGCTCCACTGCAACTTCAGGGAGATAAGACTTGTCATGGTAACTTCAATCTGCCCTACTGCAACTTCAGGGAGATAAGATTTGTTGATTTTTAACCTGCTCTACTGCAACTTCAAAGAGATAAGGTTTGCTATGATCTGCTCTACTGCAACTTCAGAGAGATAAGATCTGTTTATTTATGGCTTCAATATGTTCCATTGTAACTTCAGGGAAATAAGATTCGCTATCTTCAGTCTATTCTACTGCAACTTCAGGGAGATGAGACTTGTAACTTCAACGTTCTCTACTGCAACTTCAGAGAGATAAAGTTTGATGTGATCTGATCTACTGCAACTTCAGAGAGATAAGATCTAATTTATAGCTTCAATCTGTTCCACTGCAACTTCAGAGAAATAAGGTTCGCTATCTTTAGTCCTACATTCCATCGCAACCGGGGAGATGAGACTTGTAACTTCAACTTCTTTGACTTTGTAACTTCCGGAGAGATAAGGTTTGATGTGTTCGATCTGCTTCGCTGCAACTTCAGGAAGGCAAGATTGGTAATTTGTAGCCTCAATCGATCTTGCTACACCGTCCTCTGGGGGACATGAGCTGTAAAATCGATTTCTTGGGCCTATGCTTATGCCAAATAATTAGGATGACATGATCAGAATGAATCAAATGCTTCTAGCTAGATGTGTATGAATGATGTTTGCATTAATGCAAGAAATGTCATTTTTAGCATGATCCTCCTTTTTAATGTTTAGATTGTCATTACTCGTCACTCATCAAGGTTCTATCACTGTCGCATTACCCTGCCTTCTTGTTCGACTGGTATTCTTGACAGAAAATTTGAAGAAACAGTCACTACTTACACTGTTCTTTCCAAATGCTTCCCTCTCTTAAGTTAGATTAGTTCTGACTAATGGTCCCATTTCAGGTCCTTGTACTATTTTGAACTTTTCAGAGTAATATGCAAAACCCCTTGTACTTGACTATTAATAGTCCATTAATCGTTATTTCAATGAAAAATGCTTGAAAAAGAGTATCACAATGGACAAGATGGAATTTTATTGAGAGCAGAGCTCAAAATGCATAGATTGATCAAAAGATCAAATTTCGTTAAAGTACAAAATGAGAATAAGTTAAGATAGCAAATTTGCTAAAAATAAAAAAAAATGAATAAATTAATCAAGAATAGCAAATTTTGCTACAGTATAAAATGAATGAGATGAAAATAGGTGCCCCAGATATCATAGCATGAGCTTCTCTGCACAACTTCTCGAGGACCCTTTTCGAACTTGATAGGTGTTTGGCAGACTTAGAAGACTTCGTTGATGCCTTAATATGTAGTGTCCCTCCTTCTTGTTAATTCAGGCATAGCAAGACTACTGCATGCCTTCCTTTTAATCAAAAATTTGAATTGCCTATTCTTGGGTTTTCAATTCAAAACCCTTTTGGTCTCAAGGCGTCCTTTGCGGGTTTTCGCCTTGGCCTCTCCTCTTTTTTTTTTTTAGGTGAAGTACCTCTTGACTGAATCCAAATTCACAGGATTAGGTAGGTTTTTGCCATCCATCTCTGTCAAAATCAGCGCTCCTCCAAAAAAGGGCTTCTTGACCACATAAGGTCCTTCCCAATTCGGCATCCATTTTCCTCTAAAGTTCTTCTGTATGGGGAGGATCTTTCTCAAAACAAGGTCTCCCTCATGGATTCTCTAGGGCGAACTTTTTTTTATAAGCCCGCATCATTTACTTTTGGTACATTTGACCATAATGAATAGCCTTCAGCCTTTTCTCTTCAATTAAGTTCAGTTGATCATATCGAGACTGGATCCATTCTGCTTCATCCAATTTTAACTCTGATAAAACTCTGAGAGAAGGAGTCTTCACTTTAATGGGCAAAACGACCTCCATCCCATAAACTAAAGAAAAATGTGTTGCCTCGGTAGAGGTTCTGACTGACGTTCGGTATGCATAGAGAGTAAATGGTAATTTCTCGTGCCAATCTTTATAAGTCTCAGTCATTTTCCCCACGATCTTCTTGATGTTCTTATTGGCCGCTTCCACTGCACCATTCATCTTTGGGCGATATGGTGATGAGTTGTGGTGTTTAATTTTGAATTGACTGCAGACCTCCACTATCGTACTATTGTTCAAGTTCAGTGCATTGTCAGATATGATCCTTTCGGGCATTTTATATCGGTATATGATCTCCTTCTTTAAGAACTTGCTGACTGTCGACTTTGTAACGTTGGCATAAGAAGTGGCCTATACCCATTTAGTAAAGTAATCAATGACTATGAAAATGAATCGATACCCATTAGACGCTTTGGTGAAATCGGCCCAATGACATGCATTCCCCACATAGAGAAAGGCCATGGAGAAGTCATGACATGAAGAGGTGAAGGAGGTACATAAATTTTATCTCCATAAATTTGGCATTTGTGGCACTTCTTGGCATAGCTGATGCAATCCCCTTCCATAGTGGATCAATAATACCCGAATCTCATGATCTGTCTGGCCATTGTAAAGGCATTAGCATGCGTTCCACAGACACCCTCATGGACTTTTTCCAGGATTTTTTTAGCTTCAACAGCATCCACGCATCTTAAAAGCACCTGATCCTTCCTTCTCTTATATAGGATCTCTCAATCTAAGATATAATCATTGGCCAGTCTTCTCAACGTCCTCTTATCGTTCTCGGTAGCTTGGTCAGGGTATTCACGATTCCTCACATATTGCAATATATCGTGATACCAGGGGTGATCATCTTTTTCTTCTTCTTTGTCGATGTTGTAGCAATAAGCCGGAGCTTCATAAATACTCATTTGGATAGGCTTCACTTCCTCTTGCTTGTTTGCTCTGATCATAGAAGCTAAGGTAGCCAAGGAGTCGACCATCTGGTTCTCTTCTCGCGGGAGATAACAGAAAATGATGTCAACAAACTTCTTAATTAACTCCAAAACTAGCTTTCGAAAATTGATCAATTTAGGATCTCTTCTTTCCCATTCGCCTTTGAGCTGATAGATTACCAACGTGGAATCGCCATATACTTCTTACACTTTGATTTTGTGTTCAATTGCTGCACAGATATCCATGATACACGCTTCATACTTCGCCATGTTATTTGTACAGTCAAAATCTAATTTGCTAGTAAAAGGATAATGATCTCTGTTTTGGGAAACTAGGATTGCCCTGATTCCATTACCCATTGCGTTTGAAGCTCCGTCAAAGTTTAGTTTCCAAGGATGACCCTCCTTTTGAGCACCTTCCTCAGTGATTGCAACATACATTAGATCTTCATTCGGGAAATCAAAGTTCGGTAGCTCGTAATCTTCTAAAGCTCTGCTGGCTAGAAAGTCTGCTATTGCACTCCCTTTTACAACCTTCTAGTTTACATAGACTATATCGAACTCAGAAAGTAGAATCTGCCATCGGGCCATTCTTTCGTTCAGAGTAGTTGACTCCATCATGTACTTGAGAGGGTCCAGTTTTGAGATGAGCCAAGTTGTATGGTACAACATGTACTGTCTCAGTCTCCGGGTCGTCCAAATCAAAGTGCAACACAACTTCTCAATTGGAGAATATCTTGTCTCACATTCATTGAACTTCTTGCTAAGATAGTATATCGCTCTTTCTTTTCTTCCCGACTCATCATGTTGGCCTAGCACGCATCCCATGGAATTTTTGAATACCGCTAAATATAATATCAGTGGCTTATCTGAGCAAGGTGGCATCAGTACTGAGGCTTTGGACAAGTAATGCTTGACCTTATCAAAAGCTTTCTGGCACTCCTCATACCATACACCTGAGTTGTGTTTCCTAAGGAGACGGAATATAAGGTCACATTTCTCTGTTAGTTGTGCAATGAACTGGGCGATGTAATTTAGTCTTCCTAGGAAACCTCGAACTTCTTTTTGAGTGCGCGGTTGATAAACCATAATATATATACATATTTTAATCCCACATTTAGCATACTTTTGGATGATTTATTCCCTGAATTGTGGAACTTGGTGCTCCTAATCCTTTAATTTGATGTTTTATACTTAGGAGAGCACCGGAGGATGAAAAGAATGAGAAACGTGCCAAAAACGGAGAAAATGGGCCAAAGCACGAAATGCACGGCCTGGGCCCAAGCCACACGGTTGTGCCTCCTTAACAGACCCAAACACGGCCTGGACTCGACTTACACGGACGTGCTACACGGGCGTGTCCCTGCCGCAACCTGTTTTAATTTCTCTCAGATTAGGATACTTAAGGGCAAAGAAAGACATTCCGAAAGGCTATAAAAACACCCTAAACGTGACCTATAAGAGGGCGGTTCAGGAAGGCCAAGGAGCTAAGCCAGAGAGGCCGAATTGTGGGATTTACTCGAAGAAAGCCAGTTGATTCATCTCAAGAAGTTGGAATAATACTCAAGAAGGAATATATTCCCTTCAATTTCCTTCAGGGGTTTTAGGGTTTTTCTTATGTGTTGTTTTAGGGTTTTTCTTATGTGTTGTTTTATATTTTCTTCTTAGATGTATTCTTTTATGATTATGAACTAAACCCCTCAAATACTTGAGGGGGATGAAACCTAAGACGGATCTTGTTATTGTTTTCTGAACTATATGATAAATACTTGATTTGTTCTTAATTATGAGTTCTTAATTCTTTTTTTTGATATTTTAGGATATTGATTCAAGTATTGATATGCTTAGGTAGTGGAGCAAAAGTCCCTGTTTAAGAGTAGATCTAGCATAATTAAGCGGAGTTGATTGCAACCCTAGAAATAGGATGACAAAAATCTACCGGATTAGAGTCAAACCTAATATGGGAGTCCATAGATCGCGTTAGTGTAATTCTAGGTGTTTTAATTAGAAAGAGATTTCAGTTAATCAACCTAGGGTTAGACGTTAGTAGCCTCAAAAGAGGTATTAATATAAGTTAGGGAATCCTACGGATCAAGTCAAGTGAATAAATCGTCTGGTTCAAAGTTAGATAACAAGTGAAGTCTAGGTGGATTCTTCTTCGGGTATTATCTTAATCAATTGGTTTTTCCCACAAGTATTTCCCCAATTCATTCTCTGTGTCTTAGCATCTTTTTCCTTAGTAATTAGTTAAATAAATATTAATCACTTTTATTTTAGGCTAAATAATAAAAAGAAAGTCAATATTAGTACTTTTGGTTCCCTTAGGTTCGACATTCCGATCTTGCCACTAAACTATACTACTGTTCGATAGGTGCGCTTGCCTCAATCGTTGTCTTAGTTAGTTTCTAGGCTCGATCATTCATTATATAAATTTTAAGACTTTCAGACACGATCAGCGGTGGAGACAGCTCCTGTATGGCCTTTACTTTATCTGGGTCAATCTCAATTCCTTTTTCACTGACTACAAATCCTAACAATTTTCTCGACCTAGCCTCGAAGGTACATTTTGCTGGATTGAGCTTTAGTTGGAATTTCCTCAACCTTAGGAACAACTTCCTTAATACCTACACATGCTCCTTTTTAGTTCTGGTTTTTGCAATCATATCGTCCACATAAACTTCGATCTCTTTGTGCATCATATCATGGAAAAGGGTTACCATGGCTCTTTGATACGTTGCCCCCACATTTTCAGTCAAAATGGAATTACCTTATAATAAAATGTTCCCCACATGGTTACGAATGTGGTCTTCTCCATATCTTCAAGGTGCATCTTAATCTAGTTGTACCTGGAGAAGCCATCCATGAAAGAGAAAAGTGAATAACCAGCCGTGTTATCCACTAAGGTATTAATGTGAGGCAGCAAGAAGCTGTCATTTGGGCTGATAATAATCTAGAATGCCATATTTATATGTGCTAATTGCACCTTTATTTTGAGTATGATTCTACTAATTTGGGCTATTTATGGTATTTTAACTTGTAGGGATTAAATTGGAGGCAAAAGCGAAATTAAAGGCCAAAAGCGTGAAATTAAAGATAAAATGGGCCAATGTGCAACATAGGGAAAAGTTGGGGCCAAAAGTGCAAGCATGGAGGACACAAGGGTTGAAATGCAAAAAGAAGAGATTTTATTACACAAGGGTTGAAATGCAAAAAGAAGAGATTTTATTCTATCAAACTCTATTTTGATTATATTATGATAATTAATATTAATATAATTATTAAGGATTATTTAATTTTAGGATTTATTTTATTTATCTTTGATTATTTGTAATTATCTTTAGAAATTTGAGTAGGATTAGTCTATCTATCTTAGCACTATAAACAGGGGATGAGGTGACTCAGTTTGGAGGCATCTTTTTCTGTAAACTCTCTCCCCAAAAGTCTTTTGTTCTTTCCATATTTCTTTTTAATAAAATCTCCATTTATATATTTATTTTCTTTTCCACCACAACCACGAGCCACTAAAACCCATCTAGCCAAAAGTTGCCGAAAATCCCCAAAAAGGGTTCTTGAGGTTTAAAATCCGTACTTAGTCTTCTCAATAGGGTATTCATCGTTTCTCTACATTAGGGGGCTGACGCTTCCGCCCATGTCCCTTAAAAAGTGATCTTTTCAATGTGTGCAAGGAACGACAGCTTTGTATATTTTGATAATGTTGCACAGTCGGTTCGTTAACTTACTGCGTCAGAGGTTGGCGAGCCAAGAGACAAAATGGCGTGGGATTCGCCATTGAGAAACGTTGATCTAGCATAAATGATCCCACAAGAGCGATTGTTGGTTAGAGTCAGGTTCCACCAAATTGAAGTCTAAATCTTTGGAGCTGGTGGTCGTAGGCGTCCTCTTCCACTATAACTGGCTTATTCGGGCTGGGAAGGATCATCTAAAAGTTAAGAATTGAACCCAAGGCGGATCGAGGCAACTAGAGGCTGGAATCTCTCCACATAAGAAACTTTCTCTAAACTCTTTTTATTTTCCTCATTTTAATTTTCGCAATTTATTCTCGTAATTTCAATTCACTTTAAATTCTATTTTTTTTATTTTTCCAGATCGAAATTATTAATTCTATTTTTTTCATTTTTCCAGGAACGCAAGTTTTCTTGGTCAAAAAATTGTCAGGATTTCAAGAACGAGCATTCGTACAATCCGGTCCCTGAGGATTCAACCCTACTTCCCCTTTACTGTTATTTTTATTATTTTACAGGGAATAGGATATTTTTGGTGCTTTCAACAACACATCATGGGCTGGCCTTGTTTAAATCTTTATAGTCCACACACATCCATACCTTCTCATCCTTCTTAGGAACGGGTACTATATTGGCTACCCATTCTGAGTACTTAACCATTTGTAAGAAACCGACATCAAAATGTTTCATGACCTCTTCTTGTATCTTCAACAAAACATCGAGTCTCATCCTTCGGAGCTTCTGTTGAACTGGCCTACACTCCTTCTTTATGGGGAGTTGGTGTACCACAATATCCATCTTTAACCTCGATGTCCTAGTATGACCATGCGAAGACATCCTTAAATTCTTGGAGTAACTAGTATGACCATACTAAGACGGAAAAGCAATAATAAGAAAACAAGAATAAAGAAACACCTTTTAGACTTCAATAGATCTGTTTTCTTTGTATTTTCTTTATTTATGTGTGTCCAAAAAATTACAAAGGATGAGTTTAGGCTTTTATAGCCGAACAAACGACTTTCTACTTCTATTTTTTTGTCATTTCTGTTTGTTTCTTTTGCTGCCTTCTGTTGTTGCCTTTACTCCTCTGTTGCAGGTGTCAGAAGCACATGGGCAGCAGTGGCAGAGGCGTGGAGGCGACACGCGAAGTGGCCTATGCATACGGCGGCTGATACACTTAGGGGCTAGGGTTCTTCTTGCTGTTTTGTTTTAGTATGGGGCTAATTTGGGCTAGGGCTTTTTAATGTAAATGGACTTTTGGACTTTTTATTTTAATTTTTATTTCATCTCTAGCCCAGGTCAAAATTGGCCTATTACACCCTTTGTATATTATCCTGTAACATCCTGAATAATTGGGTCTGTGCATTTTATGTGTTTGAATGCTTAAAATATTAATTTAAGAATTTGAGGTACAATTGGGGCTCAAATTGGGCTGAGGCCTTGTTTTAAATATTTTGTTTAGACACTCTAAGGGCTTAAATTGAAGTTGTAGTAGTTTAATTGACATATTGGGCTCGTGGCCCAGCAACTAGGGGCACAGTAAGGTGAGCTATAAGTGGCGTCACTAGTGCATGAGGAAGGCCTAAATTTTTGGTTGCTTGAAGCCCAAGTTATAGGGCTAGATTTTATGACTTAATTGAGTAAGGGGGAAAGACAAGGCTATTTTTTTGGGAATTTTATTATATTTATTTCATGTGGATAATAAGCAGAGATAAAGGCTATTATTTAGGATTTAGTCTTTAAGGATAATAAGCGGATAAAGGCTATTTTTGAGGAGATAATGATTAAGATAAGGGAAAAGGGATAGGAGCTATCATATGTGGCAGTGTTGGCTGAAAATCAATCTCTGCTAAAGAGAAGAATCGGTTTTCTATATAAAGAGGGGGTCTGCTGAAATTTTGAAGCCTCTCTTTTATTTTCTTTTCTCATCTTCTTCCTCTCAAAAGCCGAAAACCACCATATTCTTTACCCTTTCTTTCTCTCTAAAATTTCCTGGTTGGCCGAATCTTTTAACCTCTATTATTATTCTTCTTTTAATCCCTAAAAGCTGAAATCACATCTCTATTATTCTATTCTTCTCCTTAATATTCATTGGCCGAATCTCTCTTAGCCATCTCTTCAATTCGTACATCTTCTAAAAGCCAGAATTCTTAGATCTCACTTCCTGAAGTTGCCGAATTCTCTTCAAAGGAGTTTGCTTGTGCCGAATCTTGAAGGAAACAATAGGTAAGTATTGATTTCAGGATTTCAATGTTCTTTCAGCTTTTCAAAAGTCCTTAGCCGAATGGCTATTAGAAACTAATCTCTTATTTCACTCTTCTTTTCGGCATTCCGAGATTTGAAGAAGGAGGCCAATCGCATAGATCTTTAAGTTATAGAATCGTGTTAATTTTAGGATTTCAAGGTAAGAGGATTTGTTTATTTATATATATAAAACCTGGTAGAATACTAACCATGGCCGAATATAGGAGAAGCCTATTTTCGCAATTGTTTCGGCTTTTGAGCAAGGCTTTACATTGAGGATAATAGATCCGGATAGCAAGGACATCGACTAAGAATATTGGATTTCGCGATATCAGGTGTGTAACTCTCTACACCATCTAGATCTGTTTGTTAAATATATGATTATAAGTCTTATATGTTTTGTTAAATGCCGAAATCCCGGCACAATGTTTGAAACCCAAAGAGGGTAAAGCAAATCACCAGGTTAGTGATCCCTGTCGTTCTAAATGAATGTTCTGATTAAATGATATGAGTATGTCAATTTTTTATAATTGCATGGGTTGAGTTTGATGAAAGGAGGAAGTTATATGTTGTTGCGGTTTTTACCGTGATCTGTTGTAGGGGTTCTTTATCGTGATCTGTTGTAGCGGCTTTTGCCGTGATCTATTGTAGTGGCTACGGCCATGATCTGATGATGAGCAGCACGACTGCCATCAAGGCGTGTAGCGGTGTGGGTTGATTGTAGAAATCCCCAATGGTGTGAATGGCTGGTACGGGGGCGTGTAGCGGATGGATACTTAGGAAATGGGTTGAGCTTTGCATATCATTTGTTATATACATGAATTTATTATTTTGTTCTGTGGGGTTAAGGCCCAAATCTAATGGTGCATGAGTGTTGCACACTGAGTCTCGCGACTCACCCTTTTAATTCAACAATATCAGGTGACACCTAGTGCATCGGACCGGGCTGGAGAGGAACGCGAGGTGGCCATGCAAAAGAACATTTGGATTCAGCAAATAGGCTTTCAGTTTATTATTTTTATAAATTGGATTTAATGGGTTTTAAATCCCATTGTAATAAGGCCATAGGCCATTAGACTATTAATTATGCTTTGGTTTTACGTTGGGCTTTTATTACTGGGTCTTAAGTTTTATGTTTTCAATTAAATTAAGATATGTATGAAATTTCAGTTTTTATTTAAAAAATCCATCAAAATAATTGGTAACTTAATATTTTATACTTTAATGAATTCTCAAGCTTTTGGAATAAAGGTTTAAACCTAGTAATTGTTTTCCAAAATGCGACATGTTTTGTAAAATCCCTTAAGTGACATACCAGATCCGATCGTAGCGTTTGGGCTGGGTTTGGGGTGTTACAAATTGGTATCAGAGCCTGGTTTAAAACTCAGCTTTGGGGTTTTGGGCTCAAAACATTTTCTAAAAATGGGCTTTTGAAACATGCATGTTTTTAAATGATAACAGGTCTGTTAGCTCGGCATGGCACCTGCGTCGCAGGCCTAAGTCCGCCAGGTAAGTATTCTGAACTCCTTATGTGATATACATGTGGGCTTTATGAGCTTTATGGGACGTAGATTAGTTAGATTAGAACTTGATGAACTTTATGCCTAGCTGAAACAACTCTTAAAATCTCATAAGACTTAACTTTACTAAACAAACCCGTGAACGAGCCGCAAGACTAGGGTGTGGTAACAGGCATACGCATGTCTAGGATTGGATCCGGAAGAGCCTGGTATTTAAGCAGTCCTAGTAACTCACCTCCTCTTCGCTGGAATCCTACCGGTGCGTAGTGACTATTCACCCTAGTTACGAGGACTTGTTGATGGGCTAAACCTTATAATTAAAATCCGAAAGAGACCAGCCACCCTAGTTTGAAAAAAAAAAAGAAAATTTCTCAAGTTTTGCAAAATTTTCAAAATACATTTGATTTGTGAAAACTTCCAACCAGCCATGAATTTGTAAAATACCTATGTTTTGAAAATTTACTCGAAAATCTCATGTTTATAAGAGTAACCCGGACAATGTTTGAAAAAAAATAACAACAACATCGAAATATCCCTGGTTAGAAAAAAATTACCAACCTACCGTCATTTTGTCAAATGACCAAAATACCCCTGGTTTGTACAATTACCAAATTACCCCTGATTTGCAAAATTACTAAATTGTCCCTGATTGTAAAATTACCGAAATACCCCCAGATTTCAAAATTACCAAAATACCTCCGGATTGTAAAATTACCAGAATACCCTTACTTCACAAAATCAACAAGAAAGTTTATTATGAAAAATTACGAAAATACTCTTGTAGAATGAAATTACGAAAATGCCCCTAGGTAGTGAATCAACGAAAACACCTTTACGTGAAGAATGTAAGTGCTTGGATGATTTTTGTATGATGTATTTGTTTTATTTTAGTTAGAGGTTACAAACTTGAGACTGTATTGTGAATGCGAATTCAAAAGAACCACTCTTAAAACTATTATTCTTAAGACTGTTAGTGGTTAACTAGTGAAAGAAAACTAATAATCCATAAAACTCTTAATCAGATAAACGCCAATCGGAGGAATGAGTTCAAGGGGTCGAGAACGTCCGCCGCGTGGACGCGGTAGGGGGTAGAATAGACGTCGAGCCGATGAGAAGTCGCGCCGGAGTGCCGCCACGGATCGAGAAACGAGATGCCAGAACTGCCGGCTGTAGAAGGAGAATTTCGAGATGAGGCGCCCGGAGATGATGCTATATCTCAAACGATGTTAAGGGTTTTAGAGAGGGTTGCTGGAGTAGGCATTGGCACAGGAGCCCAAAAATCTGTACCGGAGCGGCTTAAGGCCAATGGGGCCGAAGTGTTTAGGGAGTTTCGGTGTAGCCCTAACACGGTGAGTATTGGATGGAAGTGACTGAGCGCATAATGGATGACTTAGACTTCACGGTAGATGAAAAGTTGAAAGGGGTCGTGTCTCTTCTTCGAGACGAGGCCTATCAGTGGTGGCTCACGGTGAAAGAGGGTACCGCATGCATTGTATTAAGCGGGATTTCTTTAAGGAATCATTTCAAGGGAAGTATGTTGGGGCCGGCTACGTGGATGTACAGAGGAAGGCATTCACGAACTTGGTACAGGAAAGTAAGGCGTGGGTGAGTATGAGCGCGTTTTTCTACGCTGAGCCGCTACGCTCGGGGAATGGTAGCAACGAGTATGAGCGTTGTGTACGGTTTGAGGATGGTCTGCGAAATGAGTTAAGGGTTCGATATAGCACCGCAACGGAGAGTTTTTTCTTTGTTTTGATAGATAAGGTTAAAATAAGTGAGGAAGTGAAATGGGTCGAGAGACAAGAAAGGGATAAGGATAGGAGTAAGAGTAAGAGAAGTTTTGAGCAGTCAGGAGCATCTGGGAATTATCAGAAAAGGCCTAGGACTGATAGGCCAGCTCGTGCTCTGACGGGTCAAAATCGAGCATGTCCTACATGTAGGAGGACGCATTATGGGGAGTGCAAAATGGCGGTGGATGCTTTAGGTGTGGATCCACGGGACATCCGATTAAGGACTCGTCCTCGGATGGATCGGGTGCGACCCATTTGGGCGAGGTTCGATCGGCCGGGAGAGGTGATCAACAACCACCAAGAGGCCGCGGACAAGCCAGGGGCGATAATGGTAATGAAAGCGGTCGTAGAGCACCAGGTAGGGGTGCAGGTTATGCTGAGGCGAGGCAGCCAGCGTTGGTCTATGCAACACATCGCCAAGGGGAAGAAGACGCCCTAGCTGTGAACAATGGTGCGTACCCTACCATAGTATACTAAGTGTTTATTTTTGGCTTTAAAAATTAGAGTGCACAGCGAAAGCATAGTGGTAAGACTTAGGTATTACGATTATTAGTTAGTTGGAAATTTCGAGGACAAAATTTCTTTAAGGGGGTAGAACTGTAACATCCTGAATAATTGGGTCTGTGCATTTTATGTGTTTGAATGCTTAAAATATTAATTTGAGAATTTGATGTACAATTGGGGCTCAAATTGGGCTGAGGCCTTGTTTTAAATATTTTGTTTAGACACTCTAAGGGCTTAAATTAAAGTTGTAGTAGTTTAATTGACATATTGGGCTCGTGGCCCAGCAACTAGGGGCACAGTAAGGTGAGCTATAAGTGGCGTCACTAGTGCATGAGGAAGGCCCAAATTTTTGATTGCTTGAAGCCCAAGTTATAGGGCTAGATTTCGGCACTTAATTGAGTAAGGGGGGACGACACAAGGCTATTTTTTATGGGAATTTTATTATATTTATTTCATGTGGATAATAAGCAGATAAAGACTATTATTTAGGGATTTAGTCTTTAAGGATAATAAGCAGATAAAGGCTATTTTTGAGGAGATAACTGATTAAGATAAGGGAAAAGGGATAGGAGCTATCATGTGTGGCAGTGTTGGCCGAAAATCAATCTCTGCTAAAGGGAGGAATCGGTTTTCTATATAAAGAAGGGGTGTGCCGAAATTTTAAAGCCTCACTTTTATTTTTTTTCTCATCTTCTTCCTCTCAAAAACCGAAAACCACCATCTTCTTCACCCTTTCTTCCTCTCTAAAATTTCCTGGTTAGCCGAATCTTTTAACCTCACTATTATTCTTCTTTTAATCCCTAAAAGCCGAAATCACATCTCTATTATTCTATTCTTCTCCTTAATATTCATTGGTTGAATCTCTCTTAGCCATCTCTTCAATTCGTACATCTTCTAAAAGCCGGAATTCTTAGATCTCACTTCCTGAAGTTGCCGAATTCTCTTCAAAGGAGTTTGCTTGTGCCGAATCTTGAAAGAAACAATAGGTAAGTATTGATTTCGGGATCTCAATATTCTTTCGACTTTTCAAAAGTCCTTAGCCGAATGGCTATTAGAAACTAATCTCTTATTTCACTCTTCTTTTCGGCATTCCGGGATTTGAAGAAGGAGGCCAAGTGCATAGATCTCTAAGTTATAGAATCATGTTACTTTCGGGATTTCAAGGTAAGAGGATTTGTTTATTTATATATATAAAATCGGGTAGAATACTAACCATGGCCGAATATAGGAGAGGCCTATTTTCGCAATTGTTCCGGCTTTTGAGCAAGGCTTTACATTGAGGATAATAGATCCAGATAGCAAGGACATCGACTAAGAATATTGGATTTCGCGATATCAGGTGTGTAACTCTCCACACTATCTAGATCTGTTTGTTAAATATATGATTATAAGTCTTATATGTTTTGTTAAATGCCGAAATCCCGGCACAACGTTTGAAACCCAAAGAGGGTAAAGCAAATCACCAGGTTAGTGATCCCTGTCGTTCTAAATGAATGTTCTGATTAAATGATACGAGTATGCTGATTTTCTATAATTGCATGGGTTGGGTTTGATGAAAGGAGGAAGTTATACGTTGTAGCGATTTTTACCGTAATCTATTGTAGCGGTTCTTTACCGTGATCTGTTGTAGCAGCTTTTGCCGTGATCTGTTGTAGTGGCTACGGCCATGATCTGATGATGAGCAGCACGACTGCCATCAAGGCGTGTAGCAGTGTGGGTTGATTGTAGAAATCCCCAATGGTGTGAATGGCTGGTACGGGGGCGTGTAGCGGATGGATACTTAGGAAATAGGTTGGGCTTTGCATATCATTTGTTATATACATGAATTTATTATTCTGTTCTGTGGGGTTAAGGCCCAAATCTAATGGTGCATGAGTGTTGCACACTGAGTCTCGCGACTCACCCTTTTAATTCAACAATTTCAGGTGACACCTAGTGCATCGGACCGGGCTGGAGAGGAACACGAGGTGCCCATGCAAAAGAACATTTGGATTCAGCAAAAAGGTTTTCAGTTTATTATTTTTATAACTTTGATTTAATGGGTTTTAAATCCCCTTGTAACAAGGCCATAGGCCACTAGACTATTAATTATGCTTTAGTTTTACGTTGGGCTTTTATTACTGGGTCTTAAGTTTTATGTTTTCAATTAAATTAAGACATGTATGAATTTTCAGTTTTTATTTAAAAAATCCATCAAAATAATTGGTAACTTAATATTTTATACTTTAATGAATTCTCAAGCTTTCGGAATAAAGGTTTAAACCTAGTAATTGTTTTCCAAAATGCAACATGTTTTGTAAAATCCCTTAAGTGACATACTAGATTCGGTCGTAGCGTTTGGGCCGGGTTTGGGGTGTTACATATCCTTAATGTTTTTTTGCATGTAAAGCAAAATGAAAACGAATATTGGCTCATTGGTTATTTAACATTTAACTAATAGTAAGTGATATTACGTGGTCGAATTGTAATACAGAAAGATAGGTTGTATTAGTAGATGAACCTAAATATGTCATTAATCTAATCGAAAATGAACAAACCGATTGAAAAACTAATATGTCATCTATCAAAGCTAATTGAGGAAATGTTTTGTTTTAGGCATCAGAGCGGATGGCTCTCAGAAGATAGAGACATAGATGTGACTGACTAGACTGACAGTTTATCGAACATGACTCAAGTAGAATAGATCCTGAATCCGTTTATGAATTTATTCACTTGTGATATTCATAGTGTGACGTATCTTAATCTTGAGTGGATGATGGACTATATATGCGTGACTCATATACTTGAATGTAAGTAAAAGCCTAAGTTCAAATAGATAAGGAACTGAAAGCTGGTGCGTTGGGTATACAACTTTTGCAGTATGTAGTATAATTCACAATAGTGGAATTCATAGGTCAAGAAATAGGTAAATGATATCCTTTCATTGACATTATATAATAGATTAAAAGTAAACATGACCACAGGTCGTTTGTTTTTGTGATAAATGACTTAATTACTATTTGATAGTAATTGACTTTTCATGAAGGAAAATGTAATGGTTATCATGAGATAAAATAAGATCATATTGGGAGAATAGATTTATCCCAAAGAGATTAAAAAAAAAATCCTATGAGGGTAACATACTTATGACAAGGTCATTGGATAAGCACTGATCGAGTAGCTTTCATAATGGTATGTAATTGGGGAGAGCTTAGTCACGATACTATAATGAAATAACTTCGTGACTAAATAAGTTTATAATTAATGGGCAAAAAGCTAGAACTTAATTATAAATCACGAGTTGCTAGCTCGTTGAAGCTATAAATGAATTGTATATAAAATAAAATGGATAGAAATAATAAAGTTAGAGCAATGGACTACATTTGAAAATGAATGTGGTTTCTCACTAAGTATGGAAATGACCTAAGAAGTAATTTAAATTTTTTGAATTATTATTTAATCAAATAATTGAAGTTCGAAAATAAAATAAAATAAATTTAACATTGTTCAAAATTCTGGAAATATTATTTAATAAATTATTTAAAAATCATAAAAATTATATACATTAAAAAAAATCAATTTGTACCGGTTCATGGGTCAATCGGTCCAACCACTTATTCCAAATATTATTTAATATTATTTTAATGTAAATATTAATAAATATTAATTTGTATAAAGTTAAATATTATCTTTAGATATATAATTTTTAATAAATATTGATTATAACCCAAAAAAATCAATATTATTATAATATAAAATTTAAAATAATCTATATATACTTTAAATATAATTAATAAAATATTATTTTAATTATTTATTTACATATAATACCTTAAAACAATATTTTAAATGCTAATAATATTTTATTTAATAAACTAAAACAATAATAAATTTAACTTGCAAATAAATTAATATTCGTAACAAAGTAAAATAACTTTTTACCCTATAAATAATATTTTAAATAACTTTTTTTGATCATCAACTCAGTAAAACACTTAATAAATAATAAGTAGTATAGTTACAACTGATGGATGTAATAAGATGTGTATAACAAAAGTAAAATGTATAAAAATATTAAAATAAAATTTTAGTTGAGTGGTAAATTAAATGTTTATTAATGCAAGTGGCATGGGTTTGAATTCTTATATGCATATTTTTATTTTTTTTATAGTCAAAAGATTAAAAATACACTTGAATAATATTACTTATTTTAATTACAAAATAGTATTACTATCATTTCTTAATCGAGTAGTGAACAAATTAAAATAACCTAAAATAATATTTTAATTATGGGAGGACATTGCTATAAATTTCTAATTGAGTTGGTTCTTGGTAGACCTGCTCATGGGCCAGGCCACCCGTCTGATCGAAAAATAGGAGGATTTGAGTAAAAATATGGGCCCGAAAAATGAGATTTGGAAAAAAAAATAAGGCCCTTTTTAGAATGGGTCGGGTCTTGGGTAAGATATTTTTTGCTCGACCGGAATTTACTAAGACAAAAAAATATGTTATTTTTTGTTATTTTAATGATTTTTTATTGTTTTCTCCCTGTTTTACTATCATTTCATTACTATGTTGTTATTGTTTAGATATTGTATAACACTTATTTTATTGTTACTTGTTAAGTTGCATTTGTCTTAATATTATTTAAGTATATATATTTTATATCTTATTTTTAATTTATTCAGAAATATTTATTTTAATGTTTTTAACATTTTTGATGTAATATATATTTAAAAATTATGTAAAAAATATAATGTAAAAAAACTAATATGAATGGGTTAGATCAAACCTGAATTTTAACATTTTTATTCAGGCTAAACTTGATCAAATTTTTAAACCTATTTTTCGACTCAAACCTAGCAAATAGACATAAATTTTTACTTGGACCTAACCCGATGCATGTTCTCTAATTCTCGGTTAACTCGTGATAGTGATTTAAATATAGTATAGAAACTTGTATTTTAGAAAAGTGACTCCGTTATTTTGAATTTTACCGATATTATATTAACCCAATTAACTAAAACCCATCAAAAGAGTAAGGAAGGTACTTTGCGAAAATACTCTCTTTTCAATTCCCAGTGTCCACTGTTTTCATCGATTCAGTATAAAATTTCCCAAAAGTTTTCGATTCATAGAAGGAAAACCCAAAAAACCAGAAACATCAACCACAAAGCGAAACGATGAAGATCATCCCTTTAATTTTGATGGGTTGTGGAGGTGTTGGACGCCAACTCCTCCAACACATTGTTTCCTGCAGATCACTTCACGCCAAGCAGGTACCTTTTTTTATTTCATTATTTCAATCTTTTCCCTTTTTGGGTTTTTTTTTTCCCATCAAAGTTGTCATCTTTACATTCTAGCTTCATTTGCATCAACTTGGCCTTCTTTTTTTGGTTCATTGGATTAATTGTTTGTGAAGTGAAACGAGTAGTGGAGAAGACATAACTGTGCTGATTTTGGATGTGTAAAATTTAATATTCAGCTCTTGTGTTGCATTGCAGGGAGTTCATTTACGAGTTGTGGGAGTATCTGATAGTAAATCACTAATCATTGCATCAGATGTTAAACAAAAAGAGTTGGATGATAACATTTTAGCTGAAGTTTGTAGGGTAAAATCAGATGGTTCTTCATTGTCCAAACTTACTAGCTTAGGTAAATTCTTTATATATTTTTGTTTATCAGACAAGAGCTGCTCGCTTCTTTATTGTATTTTCATGGTATTACTTATGCTTCTTTGTTGAATATTAAATGTAGGTAAGTCTCAAGTGTTCTCCAATTCAGAATCAAGGAAAAAAGTGCTAGACATTGCATCAATTCTTGGAAAATCAACAGGTTCTTTCTGTGTGGATGTTGACATTTTTGCCCCAGAATTTGTAATCATGTTATTAGGTTTATCTGATGTGAAAAATTTAGTTTGTGGTCGCCGAAATGTTTATGTTTTTGTAATTTTGCCACAGGTTTAGCCCTTGTAGATTGCTCAGCCAGTTCTGAGACGATTGGAGTGCTAAAGGAAGGGGTCAACTTGGGTTGCTGTGTTGTTCTAGCAAATAAAAAACCTCTTACATCAACACTGGTAAGAAGCTCAGCTTCATTAACATACTTGAATCAGTTCGATTGATTTTGTTTCTGTCATTAACATTTTCTCTATATATTTGTATGATTTTCATATCTATACCTTGCTGCTTCTCTAAATTGTTATGATGTTTGTTTCCCTTGTTCTGCAGGAGGATTATGACAAATTGGTTTCACATCCTCGTCGCATTCGGCACGAGTCAACTGTAAGTGAAGTTGAAATGATCTCCTTAAAATATTTTTTGCTTTACATGATGCAGTTTGATATAACTGCACTGCACTGCACTGCAATGCTTCAAGCTTTTTCTACTGACTTAGTTTTTGTTGTTTGTTAGGTTGGTGCTGGTCTTCCAGTCATATCATCAATAAATCGCATAATTTCATCTGGAGACCCCATCCACCGTATTGTTGGAAGTTTAAGCGGTACAAATTTGTCAATGCATTGAGATGAATTTATACTGTTGGATTTGTGGGTCGACTCTTGGTTTTCTATAGTGTTATCAATTGCATACATTTTTAATTTTGATTTGCCTGTATTATATATAAATCTCATATCGACAGGTACATTGGGTTATGTAATGAGTGAGGTTGAAGATGGCAAACCATTGAGCCAAGTCGTTAAGTCTGCTAAAAGCTTAGGATACACTGAACCAGGTATTTATAAAAATAAATTCGACGTCTTTTCTCTATGCATGATTCATTTGCCCCCTTTTAAAAGTTTGGATCTTCTATTCAACCCATGTTATTTTATAGAAAGTATGATCCTACAAGATCTTTTAGAGTTGATATAAATTTAATGTTATTGCTTAATCTTGTCATTGCAGATCCGCGAGATGACCTCAGTGGAATGGATGTTGCCAGGAAGGTTCAAATATGAATATGTTCCCATGTTCTCGATTACTCAGATATAAGTTGCATGCATTGCATTTATCAATATAAACCGTCTCTAAATATTTGTAACTTTTGCACGGTAAACTTGAGAACAATTTGGATGTTTACTGTTCGATGATAACAGAAATGCGTAAAATGTATATAACATAGGCACAAATACTAAATAGCCATTGTGATCTTTTGCATAGGAAAACTACTATGACTCGGTTTGGCCTAAACATATAAATTCTGCTAATGGCTGGAACCCTTGATGCATAAATCGATTTATACTTGGACTCATGGATTATAGTTGGAATTAGTGACCATCCACCATCACATATTTTATTTATAAGTGATGAAATGGACTTTCATACTTGCATCGATGTTCTGCAGTGAATTTGATTTTGTTACTATGGAATTTTAATTATTGCTTCGAGTATGTGTCATTTAGTTTCAGTTTTCTGAAACAGGCTTTAATCCTTGCCCGACTTCTTGGGAAGCGCATTGACTTAGGTAGCATAAAGGTTAGTACCGGAACTCTCTATTGCTTTGAAGTTGTAATAATCATACCCCTTTTTCTCTCGGCTGATGATTATATCCATTGGGTATTAAGCATTATGCGGGTTAATATTTTGCAAATCTAGCAAAAATGTCCAATTAACATCTTTCTTTTGAATGGTATGACGGATTGTGAAAAAAGAATTGTGCAACTTTTAAAATTGGTTATTTCATAGAAATTTCTTGATTTTTAGTGGTGTTATCCTGAATCCATTAAAGTCTTTGGTTTCTCATGGTCTTATATTCAAGTTGGCTCCCTTTATCAATTGCCAATTTGTTTTAAGTTGTTTTGATGGTTTGATCTTCTTTTATTTTTGGTAGATTGAGAGCTTGTATCCCGAAGAAATGGGACCTAATAAGATGTCTGTTGAAGAATTTTTGAATGGTGGTGTTGTAAAGCTTGATAACAATATCGAAGAGAGAGTTAAAAAAGCTTCACTCAATGGGAATGTCCTCCGTTATGTCTGCGTGATAGAAGGCGCAAGGTATTTGCATATTCATGTCACTCCTTTTAAAACACAGATAGAAATGTTGATATGCATTCATATGGAGCGCATCTCGATGGATGGACAAACACCTGCAGATTTAAAAAGTTGTTGGGATTTGTTCTTCATATCTTAGGTCTGACATTGATTATGGATATCTCACATGTATCGATATAGTCTTACACTGCTGCAAGCAACAGAACATTTTCCCAAATCGAAATGTGTAGAGGACTAAAAGTAGGTTCATTTACAGTGTTAATGTTTACTAAATCTAACCAGTCTTCTTCCGCTAATGTCTGTTTAAATATCCTTAAATTGGACTTGATTACCGTGACCATCTGTTATGTTTCCGTCCTGAAACTTGCTTATAATCTAATGGTTCCTTGACCTTGTTTCTGCTTTTAGGTGCGACGTCGGGATTCAAGAACTTCCTAAGAATTCGGCTTTGGGAAGATTGCGGGGAAGTGACAATGTGGTAAGCTTACCTTTTTCTTTATCTTGTATCGGTTCCTTCTCACTTCAAAATTCTAATCTCCGTGGTCGATAATTTCTGAAATATCGGAAACCCTACTTTGCTCCAATTTCCAAGTTATTAGATATGAAGTTGAAATACATTTCACCGGATGAAATTGCAGCTAGAAATATATAGTCGATGCTATAGTCAACAACCCTTAGTTATTCAAGGCGCGGGAGCCGGGAATGATACTACTGCAGCCGGCGTGCTTGCTGATATCCTTGACATTCAGGATCTGTTTCCCTGAAAGAAATTCGAGGGAGTCTCACAACTCGAGTTTGCCATGTATTTCACCTACAAAAATGAAGCTAAGAGACTTGAAGTTTTCGAATGTCAGCATAATTTTTGGTCCGGAGCAAGCTTAGTGAATGCTGTCGGGGGATGTTCCATGGTAAACAATATGCAAAGCCCCCATGGCTCTGACTAAGCGTCCCCTTCAGTTTTTGAAGAACCTGCATACATAATAAACTTAATGTCAGCTTAGTTTCTTGAAAACCTAGAGCATAAAAAAAGAAAAGAAAAAGGAATAACTACAAAATTGTCCCCCATGCTATATCGATTTTCCCATTTAGGTATTTTAAAGCCTCTTACTTATCAAATATCTCATTTTACCCCTAAATAAATGTACACCATTCAATAAAAACATGACACGTATTACTTTTATGGGTGGTATCAAGATTTGACAAAATTAATAGTATAATTACCACTTTTGATAATAAAAAAAAAATCAATTACTTAAGTGAGAAAAGTGACATAATTTGAGGGTTAATTTTATATTTAAGTTTAAAAAACCGTTTTTCATATTTAAGTTTATTTAAATTTAGTAATCAAATTAATTATAAAAAGTTATGGAATGGTTATCAAATGTTTTTTTTTTTTTTTAATTATCAATGGACTAATGGAAAGATAATAACTTTTAAAGTTGATATAATAACACATTTCACGTTAAAGATAATAACTTTTAAAGTTGATATATTAACACATTTCACGTTTAATATTTATACATTATATCAATTTAGTTTTAATTTATAAAAAATTAATTTTCAATGTTTATATGGTACTTATTTTTATCCTAATTTTAACATGAAAATATAATTTAATACACGTAAATTAGAAATAAAACAAAATATTTTTGAAAAGAAAAGCCATGTTTATTATTTAAACTAAACAATCTCCAAATACATTACTTTTCTTATACTTCAAAAGGTTGATAATTTGATGTCTCTCAATGACAACTAATTTATTTTTACCAACGAATTTTATTGTTTGATATCTAGACATTGGCAACTAATAATGCGAGTTTATTCATGGGTTTATTTGAACTCTTGAGTCTCTAAGTTGTTCAATTTATCCATTCTCTTGACTAAGGGTTGGTTTAGATGGGTGATTGAGTGCGATGCGCTGCGTTTAGCTTACTTTTTATCTCACGCTACAGTATCGCTACAGTATTTAATCTCACCGCCACCACTGTTTTTACACTAACCGCAGGTAAACGCACCGCCTATCCAAACCCACCCTAAGTTTATCATGGTTCTGGTTTTGGAAGTTGATAATTAAAAGGTATTTTCATTTACCTTTTAATAATGGGATTAATTGAACGAGTGGCGAGGTTCTATGTGTTTTTTAGAGACGATAATAACGACAATGATAATAACAAAAGTAGTTAGGCCAAATCAATGTCAAATGATTCAAGTGCAAATCTTATGAAATCAATGAAAAGTGAATGAGCAAAGATTGAGTCACCTTAGTCGTTAGTGCCCAATCCAATGGCGTAGAATCAAAGTAATGAGAAAATGTGAAAACTATTATATAGGGTTTTTGGGTATTTCCAATTTTTGTATATTATTTTTTATCAAATTTAGTGGACAATTTTTTGAGCTTTTTAGGTGAAAGGATCGTAAAGAAAAGCTAAGTTATAAGAAAAATCAAATTATACAATGTATAAATGTTTAAGGGATTAAAGTTGTTATTATGTCAATTTTAAAAACTGACATGTAATTTTTCTATTAGTCGTTTAACAGCTGATGACCAAAAAAAAAAAATCGAATAGTTGAATGACCATTTTCATGGCTTTTCATAATCGTGTGATAAAAAACCTTTGCTAATAATTAAATAACTGTTCACCCTTAAATTTAATCTAGTGTGCAACTAAAAATAATAATAATCTAAAAACCAATTTATTGGACCTAAACATCGATATAATAATGAGTCGATTTAAGTTGGTTTGTTTGATTTAACTGAGAAAAGAAGTAATGGATTATTTTGGGTTGAATGTCAAATGGATTTGGGTTCAAATTTTTGGATGGTTTGAGTTTTGAACAATGGCTATGTTTTTATTTAGGCTTAGGAATATTCTAATGGGTTTGAGTTGAGGAAATACAACTATTGTATTAAATTTGTATTCAATTAAGACTTTGTTGTTAATACAAAATCAATTAAGTTCCTCTGATTAACGATTTTTATCATTGACCATGTTGATTATTAAAAAAATTGACAGGCCAATTAGAAGGTGACACGTGACAATTTTTGGTTTAATATAATATCATTCAGTTAGGTTGATTAGATCGAAATCGATAAGGATACCAGTCCAAAAAAAGTTATTAGATTAGTTGACTTGAGAGCCGGGTGGTTGAATTGATTTTTTTATTGTTTTATTTAATTAAACTAGACTAGTCGGTCGAATTGGCAAATCTATAGCCTAACCAACTTGACCATCGGTCTAATTATACAAAAAATACTTAAATTTGAATTTGTTTTTATTAATTTTATAAATTTCCATTATCCAACTATTAGCATATGTCAATATAAAATATTCTAACCAAGATTTTCAGAATCGAATCGATGGTCAAACTGATCAGGTCATCGGTTTGTCAGTTCGATCGGTGCTTCCAATTTGTTAAGAAATCAAAAAATAAAATAAAATAAAAATAAAAAGTTTGGTTCAATCGCTTGGCTCTTAGGTCAACCAATCTAATGACTTTCTTCGGACTGGTACCCTTGTCGGTCTCGATTTAATTGGTCCGACCGATTGAGTCGGTCCAAATCATGTTTTTACGATTTTGTTTATAACTTTTATAAATTTATATTAATTTTAATACTTTTAATTATTTTATAATTTTCAATTTTTTTATGATTCTTTTATAAGGTTTTAAGAATTTTTATATGTTTTTATAAAATTTTAAATATATTTTTATTTTTTTATAATTTATTAAAATTTATTAGATTTTTTTATATTTTTATAATATTTTAAGTTATTATTATTTTATAATTATAAGTTTATATCAATTTTAATAATTAATTTTTTATGATTTTTTTAATTTTTTAATCATTTTTATGAGAAAATATTATATTAAACCAAAAGTTGTCATGTGTCACATTTGATTGGTCCTCTAATTTTTTTAACGGTAAACGTAATCAATGGCAGAAATCATTAATGGAAAGGCTTAATTGATTTTCTTTTTTAATGGTTGGGGTTTAATTGAATACGAATTTCATACAAGAACTTGATTGATTTTTTGTAGTTTCTTAAGAGTTTTTTTTACATACAAACCTATTCATATTAGTATGCAACCCTTCACAGCAATTTAATTATGAAATAACTTAAAAAATTATTTAAAAAATAAATAAATATTGTTATAATTTTTTTATTTTAATATTATAAAAATTTTAAATAAAATAATTAAAAATCAATATTTACCATTCCAATTATAATTTAATTGATGATTTTTTTATAAATATATTTTTCGTATAATTTTTTTCAACTTCATATTATAAATATCACAAAATCTAATCGAAAAATTGACAACTAACTGATTTAATAAGTTATAATCAACTCCTTCAACCTATTCAAAACTAAAATCCAACTCAACAAATCGAATTAATTAGATTATCTTAATTTGGTTTTAATTGAATCTTTTTACCCTATTTGTCAGTAGTTAATTTCTAGAATAATGGTCAAGATTATGGCATCACATGGCGAACTTTTCTGTGTCCTATAGGGAGACCAATGATATGAAAAGCGTGCAATATTTATTATGCCAAGTTCCGAGGCGAATCCCCCTTCTTCCCATGTGATGTCAGGTACTCCATTTCAGAATTAATATTTGGAATTAAGCACGAGCTCATTGCATGCTATTTTTATATGCATGTTCAAATGTATGAAAAATGACGATTCGACCAAAAAAATAATAAAAAAAAGTTAGGTGGGAGTTATTTTAAGTTTGGGATTATTTTGAGTTTAAGTAATTTAAATTTATTTGTTGGGTTTTTTAAAGTAAAATTATCCATAGTTCAAGTTATTTTATGTTAAGAGTTATTTTGAGTTTGGGCAATTATGTTTTCTTTTTTCTATTAGGTCCTGGTTTTTTATAGTCAACTTGAGTTTAGTCGGGTTCATACTTGGATTAATTAGGTTAAGTTTTCGAGTCAGAACGAGATTTCATCAAGACGGCCAAATGAAAAATTACTCATTCCTAGATGCCTGAAACCATGAAAATGCAGGAAGGTGAATTACGTTGTTCATATTCTTCGTTTCTCTTGAAATATTTGTTATTATTGATATTCATATTCAATCATAGGACTTTCAAAAATCCTTTACACGCATTCACTCTCCGAAAATTGAAAAACTAATTTACAAATTTCATAGAGGATTCTGATATCATTGGTGATGGTGTCTTATGTTCCGATAGGAATCGAAATACAAAGAAAGTGAGGTTCAAAGATGGAGCGGAAGAGGAAACTGTTATGATGGCTGTTGATTCAGATCTGTCTCCAAAACTGTCGTGGAAGGACATGCTTTTGGGTGAAGATTCTCACTCCACACCTGATTGAAATGGCTCCCCCGAGGGACATGAAAATGAGTTTGGTTTTCTGGAAGGGGACGTGAGTACAGCCATGGTAGATGGGATGCCTACTATTGCTTTCTCAGATCATATTACAAATATTCTTTTCAAAGAAATGGATTTGACGATTGTTCTCAAGCTTTTAGGGCGTAATATCGGCTATAACACTCTACATAACCGTATACTTAGTCCTTGGAAACCGGTTAAATCTTTTCATCTTATGGATCCTGTTAATGGGTATTTTTTGGTTAAGTTTCAGATACTGAAGACTATAACAAAGTCTTATCCTGGTCGAAACTATTTTTTTTTTGTAAAAGGGGTCGACTTTGGTTTTGAAAATGAAAACGAAAAATGGAAGTCGTCACCAATCTTTTTTGATGAGGTGTGATTGGGTCATCTCGTAATTCGATCATTTTAATTATAGATTTGATTTATTAAAACAATTTGGTCTATGAAATTTAGAAAAACAGGTTCGGGAGTCGATTATGCACGAGGAAGGATTAGCACCCTCGTGACACCCAAAATTGGTACCTAATTGATTATTTGATGTCTTTATGTCGAAAATTTGAAAAGATTTTAAAATACAATCCTCTTTATTTAAAAGAAAACTTGAATAAATTAAAATGGATGCTAAGACCCTCTTATTTCGAAGAAGTAAAATGTCACGCCCAGTAAGTTAGGGTACTACATTTCGAGTTCCCGAAACTGAGCTTGTCTTTCGACTTTTAAAACTCGTATTTAAGCTTGAGGAGGATATTCGGTTATTTGGGTCAAATGAAAAACCGGAACCCAGTAAGTTAGGGCACGATTTCTCAAAATTCTAAATGCAGAATATTGCCTTTGTTTTTTAAAAATCCTTATCCCGAGATAACAAAACGTCGCATCCAGTGAGTTAGGACACGACCATTTTGAATTCTTGAGAATAAGTTCTTATTTAACTTTTATGCTTTGATTTTAAAAAGAAAATAATATGTTCTTTAGACTCGATGAGAAAAATCGAAACCCAGTAAGTTAGGGCACAATTTCTTTCGAACCTTAGAATGCAGAGTATTCACTTATTTTAAAACAAAAATTTTAATTGATCGAATAAAATGGGATATGATCTTATGGCAATATGTAAAGTGAACTTCAGTGCTAATATATGTAACAAAATAATGATGATGACAATAATGAATATAAATATCAATAATGAATAATCGAAATTTGAAAGTATGTGCAACAAAATAAATGCATAAATAAATAAATAATGAAGTGGCAATAATAAGCATAAAAATTTAAAATAAACCAAATCGAAATAAAAATAATAAGGGTAAAAGTGAAAATAAAACAAACCAAGAATAAAAGGAATAGTAAGAGCGAAAATAAAAATAAGATAAATAAAAAAAATAAAAAAAGATAAACTAATTATATAGAAAATAATGAGTAAATAAATAAATGAAAACTGAAAAATAATTTAAAATTTAATAGTGGACAAATAAATAAATAAATAAATGAATATTAGGTAAAACAGTTAAAAATAATAATAATAATTATTATAATAATAAACGAAAAACAATAAAAAAAATAATAGTGATAATAATAATAACAAAAGTGATAATAAAAATGAAAATAATAATACTAGTAATAATAATAGTAATGATAATAGTGCTAATAATAATGGTAATAATAGTATAATAAAAATAAGAGTAACATTAATAATTATAACAATAATAATATTAAAATTAATAATGATAACACTATAATTACAAAAATAAACAAAGAAGGACTAAGTTGAAATCAAAATAAAATTAAGGGGCTGAAATCGTAATAAATAAAAATAAAAGAAGGGGATATGGGCTTAAATGGAATGCGCGCAAAATGAATAGGGATTAAACATGAAATTATTTTCATATCACTAAACGCACCGTTTCGCGTTCGTGTTTTAAACATACCCAAGGATCAAATTGAGGCAAAATAAAAAATGCGTGGCCAAATTAAAAAAAAAACAGTAAAAGGACTAAAATAGAGCAGTCCAAAAAGGCGGAGGGGCTGAAAGGGTAAATAACCCTTTAATCACAAACGCGCGGATCCCTTGGAGCCGGCCGGGTCGCGCGCGGGTCAGGGCCATACGGTGTCGTTTTGGCGTACAGACTGAAGGCCTAAAACGGCGCCGTTTTGCCTGTTTATGAAAGGCATATTTTTTTAAAAAAAATTCATTTCTGCAGTTTGATTTTTCAAGAAAAGGGGGGTTTCTTTATTCTCTCTGGACAAAGTCCAGATTTCGGCCAAAGGGGCCACCGTGGCTCCGCTGCGCCTCCGCCGTTGGCGACCATCGCGAACGGCGGCGGAAAGTCTGAAAGGTAAGATTTTTTTTGTTTGTTTTTTTTTATATTTTGCTGATATATATGTATATATATAAAACAGATTCTTTTTTAATATATATATATAGAGAGATAGATAGATAGATAGATAGATAGATAGATAGATGTATATGCGAAGAAGAAAAACAAAGAAAAAGAAAAAAGATGACCTTTTTACAATCGGATCAAACTCCTTTTTTTTGTATTTTCTATTTTTTTTATTTCCAAAAAATCCTCTTTACACTGATGTTTTTACTAGGCTTTTATAGCCGAAAGAAAAGAAAGAAAAAAATACAAATATTATGTTTTTTTCGTTACTGTTTCTTTTGCTGTTGCTTTTGGTTCTTGGTTGCTATTTTCATCTGTTTTGCAGGTCATGGGGCAAGTCAACGGAGAAAAGGAAGACCATTTTGGTGCAAGGTGCAGGCGAACCAAGGGTGGTTAGGCCTCGGGCGTCGAACGCTACCGCCGGCGCAGCACGTGAGGCGGCCACAGGGTTTTCGAAACCCTAACTACAAAAAAATTTAATTTGGGCCTGTTGTATTTGGGTTGTAACTTGGACTCTTTTTTTTTGGACTTTGTTGTTATTATTTTTTTTACTTGTTGTGTGGGCCGGGCAAAATGGGCCTGTTACAGCTGCCCCTCTTTGCTCATTGTCGTGTAACGAGAATAGAGCAAAGACTTTAAAAAGGACCAATTTTGCCCGGTCTCGGCGCTTCTTTTCTTCTTCTTCAAGTAGCTTCGCTCTAATCCACTGCAACTTCAGAAGTATAGGAATTAATGCTTCGATCTGCTCGAATGTAATTTCAGGGAAAGAGATTCGTAGCTTTGATCTACTCCACTGGAACTTCAAAGAGACAATAATTGGTAATTTCAACCCGCTTCTCTACAACTTCAGGAAAATAAGGTTGGTGACTTCAATCTGCTTCCCTGTAACTTCAGGAAGATAAGATCTGCCGTAATTTGTAGCTTCAATCTGTTCCACTGCAACTTCAGGGACATGAGACTTTAACTTCAACCTGCTCTACTGCAACATCAGGGAGATAAGGTTTGTGGCTTTATTCTCTCTAATGTAATTTCAGGGAGAAGAGATTTGTAGCTTCGATCTACTCCACTGGAACTTCAAAGAAGTAAGAATTGTGGCTCCAATGTAATCTCAGGGGGAAAGGATTTGTAGCTTCGACCTACTCCGTTGGAACTTCAAGGAGATGAGAATTGATCCTCAATGTAATTTCAGGGAAAAGGGATTTGTAGCTTCAACCTACTCCACTGAAGTTTCAACGAGACAAGAATTCAGAGAGAAGAGATTTGTAGCTTCGATCTTCTCTATTGAAATTTCAAGGATATAAGAATTCAGAGAGAAGAGATTCGTAGCTTCGATCTTCTCTACTGAAACTTTCAAGGATATAAGAATTTAGAGAGAAGAGATTTGTAACTTCGATCTTCTCTACTGAAACTTCAAGGAAATGAGGATTTTAGGGAGAAGGGATTTGTAGCTTCGACTTACTCCGTTGGAACTTCAAAGGGATAAGAATTCAGGGAGAAGAGATTTGTAGCTTCGATCTTCTCTACTGAAACTTTAAGGAAATGAAAACTGGTAATTTCAACCTGCTCCGCTAGATCTTCAATGAGACACGATTGGTGGCTTAAATCTACTCCGCTACTTCATAGAGATAAGATTCATCGTTTTCGATCTGCTCCACAACTGCTTAGGGAGACAAGATCTGTAATCTTCAGTCTACTCCATTGCTGCTTCAGGGAAAAGAGGCTGATGGCTTAAATCTACTCCGCTACTTCATGGAGATAAGATTTGTCGTTTGATCTTGGTCCACTACTGCTTAGGGTGACAAGATCTACAATCTTCGACCTATTCCACTGCTGGTCAGGGAGATAGAACTAGTGGCTTAAATCTGTTCCACTATTGCTTAGGGAGACAAGATTTGCCGTTCAATCTTGGTCCACTACTGCTTAGGGTGACAAGATCTACAATCTTCGACTTATTCCACTGCTGGTCAGGGAGATAGGGCTGGTGGCTTAAATCTGTTCCACTACTGCTTAGGGAGACAAGATTTTCCGTTCGATCTTGTTCCGCTACTGCTTAGGGTGACAAGATCTACAATTTTTAGTCTGCTCCTTTGCTACATCAGGAAGATAAGACTATAATCTTCAGCCTGCTCCCTTGCTACCTTAGGGAGATAAGGTTGGTGGCTAAAATCTGCTCCACTACTGCTTAGGGAGATAATATCTGGGGGACATGTCCTGTAGACTCGATTTCATGTATCTATGCTTATGCCAAATGATTAGGATGTTATGATTGAAATGAATCAAATGCTCCTAACTAGATGTGTTATGAATGATGAATGCAGAAATGAGAATGATCCTTTTTTAAATGCTTAAGAGTTATCATTGCTCGATGTTCTTCCAAGTTTTATTACTGATGTGTTACCACGTCTTCTTGTTCAGCTGGTATCTTTGACAGAAAAATTCGAAGAAATAGTCACAGTTTGGACTATTCTTTCTCAAATGTTTCTAACCCTTAGGTTTGGTGAGTTCTAAACAATAGTCTTGTTTTAGGTCCTTGTATTATTTAGAAACTTCCAGAGTAATATGCAGAACTCCTTTTAGAAAAGTATGGTAGTCCATTAATCGTTATTTCAATGCAAAATGCTTGAAAAAGCTCATAATGATGGACAAGACTAAAATTTATCAAGAACAAAATCTGAAAAGAATGGATTAATCAAATGAAGCAAACATTGCTGAAATACAAAATAAGTGAGAAGAAAGTAGGTGCCCCAGATATCGCAGCATGAGCTTCCCTGCATGAACTTCTTGAGGGCTCTTTTTTAGCTTAATATGTGTTTAGGGGATTTAGAGTACTTTGTTGATGTCCCAAGATGTAACATCTCTCCCTCTTGTTAAATCAGGCATGGCAAGACTACTGCATGCCCCACATTTGATCAAAATTTGAATTGCCTCTTTTCCTGGGTTTTAAATTCAAAACCCCTTTTATCTCAAGGCGTAACGTCTCTCATTCTTGTTAAATTGGAGAAAGCGAGGCTACCGCATGCCCCATTTTGATTAAAATTTGAATTGCCCTTTTACAAGTTTTAAATTCAAAACCCCTTTGGTCTCAAGGCGCCCTTTGCGGGTTTTCACTTTGGCCTATCATTTTCCTTTCCTTTTCTTTTCTTTTCTCTTTTTCTTTTTCTTTTTTTCCCTTTTTACTTAAATATTCTTGATTTGAACTCATAGGATCAGGCAAGTCCTTGTTATCCCTTTCGGTCAAAATCAACGATTTTCCAGAGAAGGTCTTCCTTATCACATAAGGTTCTTCCCAGTTTGACATCCACTTTTCTCAGAAGTCCTTGTGAATGGGAAGGATCCTTTTCAAAATTAGGTCTCCCTCGTGGAATTCTCTAGGACGAACCTTTCTGTCGTAAACTCGCATCATTCGTTTTGGGTACGTTTGACCATGACGGGTAATTTTCAACCTCTTTTCTTCAATTAAGTTCACTAGATCCATTCTGCTTTATCCAATTCTTGACTCAATCAAAATTTGGAGAGAAGGAATCTTGATTTCAATGGGCAAACCACTTCCATTTCATAATGAGAAAGGTGCTGCCCTGACGAAGGTCTTGGCCAACATTCGATGAGCATAGAGGGTAAATGGTGATTCTTATGCCAATATTTACAAGTCTCTGTCATCTTTCCCACGATTTTTTTTTACCGTTCGTGTTGGGTCGATACGGTGTTTAATCTTGAACAGACTGCAAATTTCTGATGTCGCGCTGTTATTCAAATTTAATGCATCGTCGGATATGATCCTCTTTTGGGATTTCATATCGACATAGAATTTGCTGACTGTCGACTTTGTGACATCGGCATATGAAGTAGCTTCCGCTCACTTGGTGAAGTAATCGACGACCCAGAGGTAAATCAATACCCGTCAGAAGCTTTTGGCATGATTGGCCCAATGCGATCAATGCCCCACATAGAGAAAGTCGTAGATTCTACTTATTCTTTTTAAGGTGGGATCTGTTTCTCATCTTATTCTACCATCCTTAACAAATTAGAAAATGATCTCGGTTGTCTTCAAACTCTTGAGATCACTCTAGACACATATCCTACTCAAAAGTAGATTCTAAGTTAGTAACAGCGTCGCTTATGTCATCGATATCTAGGGACCTATTGTAGGTATGAAGAAATATTCAAAGAACAAATCAATCTAAGAATAATTATTTGTGTGGTATGAACATGAATGAAATGAAGGAATAAAAGAATATTTGCTCAAAGTGAGACACAAAAATGCATTTTCATTGAAAATATAGATTTGGAACATAAGCCTATTTCACAAAAAGGTTTTTATTGCTCCTAGGCTTAGAGCAATAAGCGTGTTTTGGACATTACTCCGAATTAGCTCTAAAGATACAGGGATCTCTTCCACAGTCCCATTGTTCAAAACACTTCTAAGTATATAAAGGCAGAAGCTTGGAAAAGTCTATTCCCGGTTCCCTCTTAGAATATGTCGTTAGTGTTTAGATTCCCCAACGTTCTCACTGGGTCTTTGATCTCTTCAATTTATTATCTATCAGGCCTCGCACTAAAGCCCTGAGCTCGATGCATTCTTGGATCTCATGCCCCTATCTATCATAGAACTCACAATGTTTCCCCCTTTAACAAAAAGGTTGGGTAGCGGATTTTCTGTACCAGAGGGATCATCGAATTTTACGATACCCAATTAGACGAGTCTTTCGATTATCTTTTTAAAAGCAATGCAGTTCTCGATCGAATGCCCTGTGATTTCCCAATGGTATTCACAATAGGCATTTACGTCGTACCATTTGGGGTATGGGGGCCGTATTGGTTCTATATAAAAAGGGGATACAATATGTGCGTCAAACAAAATTTGGAACAACTCCCAATACGTGATTGGGGTGGGTGCGAACTGGGGTTTTTCTTAGTTCGGTCTTTGATTGGGTTCTTGCCTTGGGGAGACCTGATGGCTGGTAATTATCGTCCTTGGCTGGCTTACTGTAATCAGCTCCAAATGGCCTTTGTCATATAATTTATATCTTTTTCCTTCTTCTTCGGGGCCTTTAAAGTCCACTCTCTCCTTTTCTTTATTTCTGCCAGAACAACCGGTTTGGCTCGATCATTTTTCAGGTTAAAACCTGAGCCCATCGGGAAGTTCAACAGGGCCGAGGTATCGGTCTGACATTGGGGTCCGATAATGATGGGTACCCCATGTGAATGAGTTTCTGGTTGGGTCGGGACACTTATTTGGGAAAAACTTGGGGAATAAATGATGTCTTCATCATCATCCCCACTGTTGACCACTGGGCCACTCCTTTTTTCAAGTCCTCCGGCTAGTAACTGAGTTAACTGGCCCATCATATTCATTTGGAATTCTAGCATTTGTTCTCGCATTTCTTGTTGAATTTTGGTCAATTGCTCCTGCATTTGTATTTGCATTTGCTCTATTCTTTCCAACCTTCGGTCTATGGTTTTTGTTCTTGCGTGAGTACCGTAACTATGTTCAGTTCAGTAGACTTTTGTCGATTTCCAGGTTACTGAAATAATTTTTAATTAATTAGAGCCTTTCTACAAATTTTAATACATATGATGTGATGTAATGCAAATGCATAGAATGAATGCAAAAAGAAAGAGAGGCGTTGATTCTAAATTCAATTCTATTAGAAGAACTTTTCTAAGAAATAAATTCCTTTACATAAAACGGATTACATATGCAGCCTTGCCCTCATATTCCAAGCCTTAACCTCCCTAAGAAGCCAGGTTAAGTCCTAGCCCTAACCTGATTCTGATTTACTTTAAATTCAGCGTGTCAACTTGAACTGCTATGGTTGTCGATGATTGGCCACCTCTTGTATTTGAGCAACTAATTCTTTCAATGGAAAGTAGTTCTCAAATAATACTCAATAAGAAACCTTCTTTATCCTCCAAAAGCGACTATAGAACCACGCCAACAAGAGTTGCGCACATCCAAATGAATCTTCCTTTACCTACTCTTCGGCATGCATTCAAAGATCGGACTGTTTCGGCCAAAATTACAGGGATGGGCGTGACCCTCTTGTCAATTTTATCGAACAAGTCTGAAATTGCCTTGTCCACATGCCCAGTGCTTTAGGGAAAACATCCAGCCTGTAAATGCTCAAAGCGAAGACATTGACCCTTTTCTTCATATCTGGGTGTACTAAGATCAAATCATGCGAATTTTCTAATGGATGCCTTTACTAGCTCCTTTTTGATTAATCTGGACTGCGACTCATTGCTCACTTATCCTCGCGATGCTTGTTAGCTCATTTAATAAAGTCGAGACATGGCGACTCTTGAATAATCTTTGTCGGCTTGAATCATTGGGTGAAATTTTGTATTCTTCCACGAACTATCAGCCTTTTCTCGTTTTGTTTACTTGGACCATACTCAAATGACCGTATTATAATCTACTTTATCGAGAAATCTATTTTCTTATGACAAGCTATTCTATTAAGCAATCGAATATGAATCAACACCTCATTTCTATGATGAAAATGCAAAGGCAATCATAAACAAAACAAAATAAAATACGTTAGTACAGAAGAAATAATCAACAAAATAGAACACCTATCTGGGTGACCACTAAGGTTTGGTACAATTCTACCTAGGGTAGGCTCTTAGGGCTCACTATACGTGGTTTAATTCTAAGGTAAGGGTACCCGAACCGGCAAATTCCTCGATCCTCACCAATTATAGGCTCATACGGACCGAGTTTGGTTCAGGGGAATACATTTCCCTATGGCCATGCGGAGATGAAAATCTCACGAAGCACATAGGTACGGATGTATCCCGAAAGCAATCCACTAGCCCATGCGAAGGTGAAAACCTCACGAAGGCGTAGTTTCTTACTCCCACTTAAGAGGGTAAAAATCGGACGATTATACAATATGATGCATGAATGTGAACTAAGTGTGATAAAAATGAAATTTAATCAAAATAAAACAAAACAAGTCACTATTTCACACACAGCTTAAAGTAAGTAAGAAATAAAGCACCTACTCGGGTAACCACTAGGGTTTGGCGTGGCTCTACCTAAGGTGGGCTCTTAAGGCTTGCTATATGAGGTTCGGTTCTAAAAAAGGGTACTTGAACCAGCAGATTCCTCAATCTTCACCTATTATAGGCTCATATGGACCGAGTTCAGTTCAAGGGAATACATTTCCTTATGGCTGCACGGAGATGAAAATCTCACGAAGACATAGGTACGGATGTAACCCGAAAGCGATCCACTATCCTGCACGGAGGTGAAAACCTCACGAAGGAGTGGTGAAAACCTCACGAAATAGTAGCTTCTCACTCCCACTTAAAAGGGTAAGACCAAAATAGTCCCTATGCAATATGATGTGAGACTCAAACCACAGTAATTATGAAATAACAATACGAACAAATGCAATAATAAGATCGTAATTTTTCAAATCAGATTTTCAATCTTCGACAACAAGACAGGAAACAATCAATTTTACAGATCGACTCTCTCATGTCCCCAGTGGAGTCGCCAAGCTGTCAAAATCATTTTTTTGTAAAACGGGTCGACTTTGGTTTTGAAAATGAAAATGAAAAACAGGAGTCACCACCAATCTTTTTTTATAAGGTGTGATCGGGTCACCTCGTAATTCGGTCATTTTAATTATAGATTTGATTTATTAAAATAATTTGGTCTACGAAATTTAGAAAAACAGGTTTGGGAGACAATTACACACGAGGAAGGATTAGCACCCTCGTAACGCCCAAAATTGGTACCTAATTGATTATTTGATGTCTTTATGTCGAAAATTTGAAAAGATTTTAAAATACGATCCTCTTTATTTAAAAGAAAACTTGAATAAATTAAAATGGATGCTAAGACCCTCTTATTTCGAAGAAGTAAAATGTCATGTCCAGTAAGTTAGGGTACTACATTTCGAGTTCTCGAAACTGAGCTTGTCTTTCGACTTTTAAAACTCGTATTTAAGCTTGAGGAGGATATTCGATTATTTGGGTCAAATGAAACACCGGAACCCAGTAAGTTAGGGCACGATTTCTCGAAATTCTAAATGCAGAATATTGCCTTTGTTTTTTAAAATCATTATCCCGAGATAACAAAACGTCGCATCCAGTGAGTTAGGACACGACAATTTTGAATTCTCGAGAATAAGTTCTTATTTAACTTTTATGCTTTAATTTTAAAAAGAAAATAATAGGTTCTTTAGACTCGATGAGAAAAATCGAAACCCAGTAAGTTAGGGTACGATTTCTTTCGAACCTTAGAACGCAGAGTATTCGCTTATTTTAAAATAAAAATTTTAATGGATCAGATAAAATGGGATATGATCTTATGGCAATATGTAAAGTGAACTTCAGTGCTAATATATGTAACAAAATAATGATGATGACAATAACGAATATAAATATCAATAATGAATAATCGAAATTTGAAAGTATGTGCAACAAAATAAATGCATAAATAAATAAATAATGAAATGGCAATAATAAGCGTAAAAATTTAAAATAAAGCAGATCGAAATAAAAATAAAAAGGGTAAAAGTGAAAATAAAACAAACCAAGAATAAAAGGAATAGTAAGAGCGAAAATAAAAATAAGACAAATAATAAAAAAATAAAAATAAGACAAACTAATTATATAAAAAATAATGAGTAAATAAATAAATGAAAACTAAAAAACAATTTAAAATTTAATAGTGGACAAATAAATAAATAAATGAATGAATATTAGGTAAAACAGTTAAAAATAATAATATTAATAATTATAATAATAAATGAATAACAATAATAAAAAATAAATAAATAATAGTGATAATAATAAAAAAAGTGATAATAAAAATGAAAATAATAATACTAGTAATAATAATAGTAATGATAATAGTAATGATAATAGTGCTAATAATAATAGTAATAATAATATAATAAAAATAAGAGTAACATTAATAATTATAACAATAATAATATTAAAATTAATAATGATAACACTGTAATTACAAAAATAAACAAAGAAGGACAAAGTTGAAATCAAAATAAAATTAAGGGGCTAAAATCGTAATAAATAAAAATAAAAGAAAGGGATATGGACTTAAATGGAATGCGCGCAAAATGAATAGGGATTAAACATGAAATTATTCCCAAATCACTAAACGCACCGTTTCGCGTTCGTGTTTTAAACATACCAAGGATCAAATTGAGGCAAAATAAAAAATGTGTGGACAAATTAAAAAAAACAGTAAAAGGACTAAAATAAAGCAATCCAAAAAGGCGGAGGGGTTGAAAGGGTAAATAACCCTTTAATCACAAATGCGCGGATCCCCTGGAGCGGGTTGGGTCGAGCGCGGGTAAGGGCCATACGGCGTCGTTTTGGCGCACGGATTGAAGCCCTAAAACGACGCCGTTTTGCTTGTTTACAAAAGGCATATTTTTTAAAAAAAATTCAGTTCTGCAGTTTGATTTTTTTTAAAAAAAAGGAGGGTTTCTTTATTCTCTCTGGACAAAGTCCAGATTTCGGTCAAAAGGGCCGCCGCGGCTTCGTTGTCGGCGACCACCGCGCACGGCGGCGGGAAGCCCGAAAGGTAAGATTTTTTTGTTTTCTTTTTTTTTTTTTATATTTTGCTGATATGTATATATATATATAAAACATTTTCTTTTTTTAAATCTATATATGCGAAGAAGAAAAATAAAGAAAAAGAAAAAAGATGACCTTTTTACAATCGGATCAAACTCATTTTTTTGTATTTTCTGTTTTTTTTTATTTTCAAAAAATCCTCTTTACACTGATGTTTTCACTAGGCTTTTATAGCCAAAAGAAAAGAAAGAAAAAAAAATACAAATATTATGTTTTTCTTGTTACTGTTTCCTTTGCTGCTGGTTTTGGTTCTTGGTTGCTGTTTTCGTTTGTTTTGCAGGTCATAGGGCGAGTTAACGGAGAAAAGGAATACCATTTTGGTGCAAGGTGCAGGCGATCCAAGGGTGATCAGGCCTCGGGAGTCGAACGCTCTGGCTAGGCATGTGGAGGCAGCAGCCCTAAGGTTTTCAGAAACCCTAACTTTTTGAAAAAAAAAATTATTTTGGGCCTGTTGTATTTGGGTTGTAACTTGGACTCTTTTTTTTTTTTTTTGGACTTTGTTATTATTATTATTATTACTTGTTGTGTGGGCCTAGCAAAATGGGTCTGTTACAATCCCAATGACCTTGGATTATCTACGGGCAATATCTTACCGTCCAGGTGTTAGCTTGGATTTGTTTGCCGGAGCTTCCGGGGTACCTATACAATCGAAAAATTATAGAAGCAATTGGAGGACTCATTGTAACACCCCAAACCCGGCCCAAACATTACGACCGAATTTGGTTTGCTACAGAGAAAACATTTTGAAAACCATTTTAAAACCGATTTAAGTTTTGTCAAAAATCTTTCATTTTCAAGTCTCTTGTTAAAAACCATACTTAGTGTTGTTTGAAAATATTTGTTAAGTCAAGTTAACAGGTATACTTTAAATGTAGCCGATGGCACTTTAAAAACTTTTTACGATTTCTTTTAGAACCCACTTGAACTCATTTTATAAATAAATAGTTAAAACAAATATTCAGTATAAAATAAAATACTAGGAGGCCTTATTACAATTTGATCAAGATAAAATTAACAATCCGGATAAAATAAACTGAAATTCAAAGTCTACTAAATTTAAATTCCATTGCATGGCCACCTTGAGTCCCTCCGGCTCCATATCCGCGAGCTACGTGTCACCTGAAAAAAAAATAAAGGAGAAGGTGAGTCACCAAGACTCAGTATGTAACCCTTCCCCCGGTTTAAACCAATTTCATACACAAATTATAACAATTAACATGCACGAGGTAGTGTACCCAACCTAACCAACCAAACGCCTCAGTCTACCCCGTTGTGGTACCAAACCACTGGTGGTGCCAAACCACTGGTGACATATAGTCACAGATGTGATGCCAAATCACTGGAGGTGCCAAACCTCTGGTGTCCGTAGACACAAATCAGTTGATGGGGCCAACCCATTGTGTGATACCAAATCACCGGCAGACGATCCCATATCTCAAAGGTGGGGCCAACCCACGGTGGTGTTAACCACAGGGACGAGTCGCTATGAGGTGCCAAACCTCTGGAGGTACCAAACCCCTGGTGACCGTAGTCACAGTGTGTTACCAAAACACTGGTGTCCGTCGACACAATTATCACTGCCCCCTCCTCTCATCAACCCATATCAAGCAGTTATAAACAGAGTTTATGTCAACATACATTTATCACATATATCAAACAAGCCATGCTTCCCAAAAGCATTATTATCAATCTCATACTGACAGAGACTTACCGGGATCCTCGCTTGTACCATTAAGGTACTAAATCCATATCTACATAAAGCAGATTTACATACAACATGTATTTAATACCGTTTATTAATGGTTATAAGTGTGTATGTACACACCTGATGTCGATGAGAAGTCTAAATCCCGAAAAGAGAAGTCGGCCACCCTAGATCTACTTGTCCCTATATTCGGCCAAATACATAGGTTAGTGCCATGGCCTATTCGGCCAAATCAAATTATTTGAGGAGGGTTCCTTGTGAACCCGAAACCTTACCTTCACGCTCCTGGATACTAATCACAACACTCGATTCCCGAATCTGCTTCACCCACTACCACCGGTTAGTAAATAAAGCTAATAGCCTTCGGCTTTGAATACTTGCAAGTTAAATCCATGAAAATCGATTCTTACCACCACTTACCACCCGATTGGTCACGAATGAAAGCTTAGTTTGACGATCTCAAAATCCCGAAGCACCTTCCTAAAAGCGATTAAAAGAAAGCCTCCCCCTTGTACAATATTCGGCCTAGGTGTTTTTTTAAAAAAAAAATAAAGAAAGAAATTCGGCACATCAAATGGGTGTATTCGGTTTTTATGAAGGAAAATAATGGAAAGAAAATAGTGGAAGGAAAAATGTGATAAGAATTTCAGCTAATAGCAATAATGGGAAAAAAAAGGAACAAAGTGATAAGTTGATGTTTTTATAGGCATTCGGCACCCCCTCCCCCTAATGCTTGCCGTCCACTCTTCTTTGAAGAGTTTAAAATTCATTCCACTACCTTAATTCATTCTAGACCACTTGTTTAAACCCATTCAAAATAATTTGAATTATCCCAAGGCCTAAATTCTCTCTTGCCAACTCTTGTTGATTATTCATATATTAATCCAATTAATCTTAATAATATCCTTATCTATCTCCATTATCTTATCAAATAAATAATAGAAAAACAAAGAGGCCATGTGCTTGTCAAACTCAGTAGAAAGAACAAAGGACCATGTGCGACCAATTTCACGCCGCTTCAAAAAAAAAGAAAAACAAATTGCTGCTTCTTAGATTCGAACCAAAGACCTCACGCACCAGCCCTCTCTTCCACGTCCCTAGCCACTTCTTCCAGCCCGACTTTCATGCCAATTTACCCCACCATTTATTTATAAGACCTCCCCAGGCCGTTTACCCAAAAATTAAAAATGCAAAACGCTGCTTCAGCAGCTCGAACATGCGCCCAACAACCTTCAAGCCCTTAAGTAGCACACGCTAGCCACTTAGCCAACCCAACTTTCATGTCTACACCTAGCCCCAAAATTCTTTAAAGCCTTCTTACTCGGCCCCCTTCCCTTTAGCGTCAAAAAGCCAAAAATAAAACTCATCCCCCTTGTACCTCCCAAGACTCGAACCTCTTCCCTTGCAACACACTTAGGCGCACCAAGCCAATTGTGCCAGTTAGCTTCTTGTGTCACATATTTCCCAAATTTTTACTTAACCCCTAACTGCTAAGGCTCCTTACTTTTAAAGCTTCCAAATAAAAATTTCTACTATCTCGAGCCAACTTAAGACCCTAAAATATGCCAAATAAATCATAATATTTATTCTTCAGGCACACACATGGGAAATTAGCTAAGTTACAAACAACCCCTAATTTGGGGTGTTACACTCATTGGGAAAGTTGTAAAACTAGATTTTCAAACAGATAATAAAACTAGAGGTAGGTTCGTTCGTTTGGCTGTTTTTATTAATCTCGATAAACCGTTGATTTCGCAGGTGATGGTAGATGGCACCGTTCAACAAGTTGAGTATGAAGCTCTCCCGACGGTGTGTTCCGCACGTGAAAAATATGGTCATTTTAAGGAGCTTTGTCTGACGGCCGTGGTGGTTCAAAATCAGGGGCAACCGGCAAACATAGTGGCTGAGGCACAAGGAGGCACTGGTGGCAGTTCCGATGGTGACAGGAGGCCCGAGTTCGGGCCGTGGATGCTGGTCGAACGCAAGGCGCGACGTAGACAACACGCTCATCAGGCTATCAATGCGGAAAAATCTGGAGAGGCTTCTTTTGGTTCTAGATTTTCAGCGCTTAATCAGAAGGAAGATATGAGGAGAGATTTGGGGGTGGCTAATGGAGCTATTTCGTAGGAGAAATTGAGGGAGAGATGGGCTGTCGGTAATGAGGTTTTTAAGGCTAGGGTTAATTCGGAGGTAAAAAAGAATTCTAGGTTTTTTTTAATATCAGGTCATGGGGAAGAATCAGGCCAAAACTCTAAATCTGGCTTGGACAAATATATGGGCAAAATGCCTATGGCTGTGGTTGGTAATGGTAAAAGTAATGAGGACCCAATTTTTATTTCTAATGCTTATACTTCTTTTTCTAGCGAACATGCAGGTAATGTGCAGGAAATTTCTAAAAATATTGGAATGGGCATGGAAGGCGAAAATCACATTTCTTTAAATTTTGGTGATTCAGAGAATAATATTTTGGGTAATCTAGAAAGGGTTAAGGCACATTTTAACCCAGCTTTTGAAGCGTCTGAAGGAGTTGAAGTCCAATTTTTTGATGGCGTGCTTGATCCTGGAAAACATTACGCGGTGTCTTTTAAGGTTAATAATATTTCTAATACTTCTGATCAACAGGTTAATTCTGAAAATCGATCAGTGGAGAAGCCGGATTTGGATTTAGTCTCTAGGTCGAGAGTGGAAAAACCCGGTATTATAAATAAAAAGGGTGACACTAAAAAAAATCGTGGTAGCCATAAAAATTCAATTGTTCTAAGGGAACGTGGGAGTCGTTTTAAATCTTCTGGTAGTGCATGAGTTCCTTTATTAGAGTCCATGGAGGTGATGGCGAATATGCTTTCTACTCGAAATCCTGGTCCTAATGGTATTGATGATTCGGTAGCTGCAGGCCTAACTATTGATGTGAATTTAGTCCACCAGCAGTAATCGTATGTTTCCTAGCCTTTGTGTTTTTTATTATGAATTTTATTATTTTTATTGGAATTTTCAGGGTTGTGCCAGTTTTAAATTTCCTTGAATTTTTTGGGAATATAATATGAAACACAAACTCGATATAGTTTGTTTGCTTGAGACAAGAGTCAGTGGTGCCAAAGCCGATAACATTATTGCAAAGTTTGGTTTCCAATACTCTCATCGAGTTGAGGCGATTGGTTATTCTTGAGGTATCTGGCTTAGTTGGAAAGACTCCATCCGTGTCTAGGTGGTTCGTAGTCATCCTCAGTTTATTCTGACTAAAATATGGAAAATATCATCTTCGCATCCGTTTTTTATCTCTTTTGTTTATGCTAGTCCTAGTCGGAAAAAAATGTAAAGATCTTTGGGATGCCTTGAGGTCTTCAATTCTGTCTAATCATAGTCCATGGATTGTGATTGGCGACTTCAATGCTATCTTATCTTCTTCTGAAAAGTTTGGTGGTCTTACTAATGGAAGAAGATGTCCCTGGTTTGGTGATTTTGTGGAAAAAATCGAGTTGCACGACTTGGGTTTTAGAGAATCTCCTTTTACTTAGCATAGGGGTACGATTTTTGAAAGGTTGGATCGTGCGTTGGGTAATAAAGCTTGGTTTTGTAATTTCCCTAATAGCTTGGTCACTCACTTACCTAAGATCAAATCTTACCACCGTCCTCTTCTTCTGAACAAAAATTCGGAGATCATTATGCCTAGAGGAAGACCTTTTCGGTTCTTGGTAGATTGGACTTAGCACTCAGCTTTTGATGATTTTATGAGTAACAATTGGGTTTCTACTAAAGACATGGTTGATTCTCTATCCAAGCTTACTCTTAATTTAAAAGAGTGGAATAAGTGGGTTTACAGGCATATCACTACCAAAAAGAGACACCTTGTCCATAAAATTGCTAATGTTCAGAGTAGAATGAATTTCTCTGGTTCGAATTGCCTTGCGCAGGTGGATTTGAGTCTTAGACAGGAGCTTGAGAATGTTTTACATCATGAAGAACTCCTTTGGAAGCAAAAAACGAGTTGTGATTGGTTGCACTTGGTAGATCGCAAAACAAAATTCTTTCATTCTCGAGTTATGCTAAGAAGGAAAAGTAACCGCATAATTGCTATTTGTAACAACGATGGGGAGTGGATTTTTGATCCAAAGACTATTGAGGCTGAGGCGAACACTTTTTTCCAGAAGCTTTATGGGGAACGCCCTAGTACGATTGATGTTTTTCCTCCTAGTAATTTTTTTAAGCTGGAGGGTGATGATTTTAATTTTTTGGGGAAGCCGGTTACTAATGAAGAGATTAAGGATGCCCTCTTTGATATGGCTCCTCTCAAAGCTCCGGGAAGTGATCGGTTTTATGCCCTCTTTTTCCAAAAACAGTGGAGTAAAGTTGGGGAGGCAGTTTGTGATTGGGTTAGAAAGGTGTTCAATGAGGGTGCTATTGAACCTGATTTAAATAACACCCTGATCATACTCATTCCTAAGGTGGCAAATCCAAAAGGCTTTGGACAGTTTCGTCCAATAAGCCTTTGTTCTGTCCTTTATAAGTTCGTAATAAAGATAATTACTACGCATGTTTTCCCAAAAATTATTGCGCAGGAACATGTCAGTTTTATTACAAGTAGAAACATAACCGAAAACATTATCATAGCTCAAGAGGTAATTCATTCCATAAGGTGTCAGAAAAATAGGAAGTGAATGACGATTAAAATCGACCTGGAGAAAGCCTATGATAGAGTGAAATAGGACTTTATCTATGCTTCTCTCCATGCAGCAGGTATTCCTTTGTATCTCATTAAAGTTATGTCCTCTATTTCGAATTCTACTATGCAGGTTATGTGGAATGGTGTACTTTTGTCTAAATTTAGACCGGTTAGAGGTATTAGACAGGGGTGTCCGCTCTCTCCCTATCTTTTTGTACTCTGTATGGAATGGCTTGGTCATTCGATTCACTCAGCTATTTCGGCGGATAAATGGAGCCCAATCCAACTTTCTCGAAATGGACCGCCTATCTCTCATTTGTTCTTTGCAGATGATCTCGTTATTTTCAGCAAAGTGGATTTGGTGCACGGTATGACCATTAAAGATATCTTGAATCAGTTCTGTGGCTTCTCTAGTCACCTTATTAATGTAAGAAAGACTAACATCTTTTTCTCTAAAAGGGTGGATGATTCTTCAGGTAATACGATCAGTTCCTTATTTGGTTTTTAGAAAGTTAATGATCTAGGGCGTTATTTTGGGGTACCTGTTTTTCATCAAAGGGTGACAAACAACACTCTGAATTTTGTGGTTGAAAAAGTTCGGAGGAATCTTCACAATTGGTATTCCAAAAAACTTTCTATTGCTAGTCATGTTACTCTAGCTCAGTCGGTTCTTTTAACCATCCCTAGTTATTTTATGCAATCTATGATGATTCCTAGGAAAACTAGTGATGAGATTGAAAGTCTGGTGAAGAAGTTTATTTGGGGTTCTTCGGATAACAAAAAGAAGATGTCGCTTATGGGGTGGGACTCAATTTGTCAACCTAAATGGTGTGATGGTCTAGGGTTGAGAAAACTTCGTGATCAAAACATATCCTTTCTTTTGAAACTGGGTTTCAATATTGTTTCCAACAAGAATGTATTATGGGTTCGTGTGCTTCGGTCGAAGTACCATTTGAAGGAAGACTTCCCGGATTGTATAGCTCGGGACAGAAGTTCTTTTCTTTGGAGGTCTCTTTCTAAAGTTTGGCCGTTACTTCGTGAAAATCTTTTCTAGTCCGTTGGAGATGGAAATAAAATTCGTTGCTGGAAGGACAATTGGATTCCAAGTGTGGGGCCTTTATTTCGACATATTCCAGATAATGTTAATCAAGATTCGGACTGTCTCCTTAATGAGATGCTCACTGAAGATGGCTCGTGAAACCTTGATCTTTTTCAAGTTTGGCTCTCGGATGATGTGATTTAGTGTATTAAGGGCATTCCACCTCCGCATCCATTTGCTGGTTTTGATAAAATTTCTTGGAGCCACATTTCGACTGGAGGTTTTTCAGTCAGATCGGCTTATAAGTTGTTAAAAGAAGGTGATTGAAATCCGAAAGATGAGAAATAGAAGAGTGTTTGGAAGCTGCCAGATCCTTAAAGGGTTCGGTTCTTCTTTTGGACTGCATTACAAGGAAGGCTCCTTAGTAATGTGGAACGGGTCCAACGGGGTCTTGCAGTTGATCCTTCTTGCCCCATTTGTGGCTTCCATTCTGAGGATATTCTACATATTTTGAAAGATTGCGCTGTTGCTAAGGAAGTCTGGAGCCAAGTCCTCCCAGGTAATTGTTTATCGAATTTTTTCTCTTCTAATTCACAAGATTGGTTTCTTGCTAACTTGCAGGATAATAGCATGGTGCGCGAGGAAGGATCCAGTTGGGCTTTTTTTTTAGACTTCTTATTTGGCTCTTATGGAAGAACCATAACATTTTCATTTTTCAAGGAAGATCTTGGAGCCCGAGAGAGATTATCCAAGTTTCTTTAAATTGGGCGAATCAGCTCTTCTCAGTTCTTAAAACAGATGTTAAGGGTAGCTTTAAATCTACTATCGAAGAAGAATCTTTTGAAGATTCGGTTTTTTTTAACATAGATGGGGCAGTGCAAATAGCATCCGGAAATGCAACTGCTGGTGGAGTTGTTCGTAATGCTAATGGAGATTGGATCTTTGGGTACAATCGTCACCTTGGAAAATGTTCTATATTTGATGCTGAACTATGGGGCATTCTGGAGGGTCTCAGGTTAATTCAACGAAAAGGTCACGATGAAGTCGTCATTCAATCTGATAGTTTAGAAGTTGTCAAAGCTTTACTTGACAATACCTCTACTGAGGCGAATTTAGCATTAGTTAGGCGCATCCAAAATATTTTATTTCAAGAAAAATGGTGGTGCTTACAGTATATTCCAAGAGACCAAAATCAAGTTGCAGATTATCTAGCTAAACAAGCCTTGTTCGGAACTGATAATTTGCAAGTGTTCGATACTCCTCATCCGTTGACGCACACGTTAATGGGTTTGGACAAGAATAAGAATGTTTTTTTCTTTTCGGAATACTATTTTGTAATTAGTTTTGTTATTATTATTATCACAAAAAAAAAAATCCTTTACACGCAAAGAAAAACTTAAAATATATATATAAACATATTTTAGACTCGTATTTATATTTGACACACTCGAGTTTGAGTAAGATAAGGCTCAATTGCAGTCATACATACACTTTTGGTTTCAACTCACCTAGCCATACGAATTTCAAAGGTTCTATGCAGTGAAAAACTTCTATCAAATCCAATACTAAATAAAGAAAAGGGCAGGATTGTCCTTTGGAGTCTTGATGTTGTATGGCAAAGTTATTCAACAGCATATCAACTTTAAGTTAAACACTCAAAAAAACAGCATTTGATGGACAAAAATTATACAAATAATGTCAATTTTCATTGCTAGTTTGTTACAACAGGATCTTTTTGCCTAGGTCACTAACCAAATACAGCATATAAAAATGCATGTCATACATGCACAAGATATCAAACAAATAACATATAAACGCACATCAGGAGAAAAACATAAATTAATCAAGTGGACTGACCTCGTGAAAGCCTAACATCAATGGCAGTCACGGGTGCAGACTCAGCGATGCCGCTTCGAAGATTATTGCAGAGGCAAAAAGTATCTCTCAATCCGCAATCCACCGGCCTGTATCAGCCACCACAAGGTATTGTAGAAATCATTACTTGAAATGACGGATTTAGAAGATAGAACTATATTTTGTTATTAAGCATAAGTTGGATTTAGAGCCAAGGCCTCTTGGTAAATCATGTCCTTCATCTGTTCTTCTCCCAATGGTTGCTGCTCAAAGTCAAAAGAAAATGGTTCGGGGCAGAACGGTTCATCGGATATGTCGTGTAATCTTTCAAGGTAAGGATGTGCCAATGCTTCCTCAACTGTATATAAACCAAGAATAAGAATTGTGTAATTCGTCTCAGCTATAAGATCACATCATACAGGATGGTATTCAGTTTCATAATGATTATCAAACAGAGATCATTTTCTTCTATAAAAAAGGTCAAATAATTGTATTTAATAAATTACATTTATGCATTAATAAGAGCCTGATTGTAAATGTAGCACTTACCAGTAATCCTTCTGGTCGGATCAAATGTCAACATTCTGTCAATGAGATCAATGGCCAATGGATGAACATGTGGGAAAACTTCTGCTAGTGATTGGCGCGGATGTGCTGGGAGCTGCCTGATATATCTCCTTGCATCCTCGTTCCGGAGAAATCCAAGATCGGATTCAGTTGGTGTGCCGAGCAGCTATAAATCAAGGCATTGCTAAGCCATTATCCAAAGAAAGAAATAACAAAATCATAACACTATCACTAATCCTCAAATTTGAATCCCATACCACATTAAAGAATGCAATTTTATACAAGTTAGTGAGGCATCTTCAGCTACAAGTATTTTGTTTTAAGTATAAAAACCAAACTTTAGAAGTGTAGAATGCTGAGCTAATCAAAGGCATTATCAGCATGAAATCCCAATCAGAGAATTAGTTATAACATGTATCTTGTGTTGGAGATTATTTCATTCCTCATTGATCAATCTTTCCCCTTGTTGCAATTAGTGTAAACCTAGACCATGTTATTAAGAATGGTATTGGTAGCTCCTACTCAACTTACCTCAGTTAATAAACGCATTTGATGTACATGATCTTTGCCTGGAAACAGAGGCTTCCTATTCATGAGCTCCATGAAGATGCAACCAACAGACCAGACATCTATGGCAGCGGTGTAGTCTGAAGAGTTTAGCAATATCTCCGGTGCCCGATACCACCTTGTGACAACATATTCAGTCATAAATTCATTCTCAGCAGTAGGCCGAGCGAGACCGAAGTCGCAAATCTTAAGATCACAATTAGCATTCAGCAAGAGGTTGCTGGGTTTCAAATCCCTATGAATGACATTGGCAGAATGTATGTACTTCAGTCCTCGAAGAATTTGATACAAGAAATACTGCATACCACACAATAAAATGAAATAAAATCAACATGCACGCACATATATACACAAACATTATATCTTCCAAAACAAATAGAACTTAGCTGAGATTCTTTACATTTTTCTCCGATGTTAATTGAAAACATTGGGGAAAAAGATACAAATTAAGAGTTGAGCATTATGAAAAAATATACCTGGCAATGCTCCTCAGATAAACTCTGATTAGAGCGAATGATTTGGTGAAGATCGGTATCCATGAGCTCAGTCGCAATGTAAACATCAGTAAATTCCCTCCTTAAAGGCGGAGGAATCACATCTTTGATTCCAATAACCTGTTCATCATGCACAAATCTTTACTTCAGAGTTCAGAATCAACTTAACATTAAACAAAATAGAAATTAAAAGGTCCAATTATGTGCTAAAAATTTGAGATTTAATCACTTTACTTCAAGTTGACAAAATTTGACACTCAACTTATAATTTTTATAATGTTATTAATAAATCCAAACTGAAAACACTGTTAGATTTTCATGAATCTTTTAGCACTATTAACACTACAATCAAACAACAATTATACTCTTAACACTCTTAACAGCAGATGTTATCAATTTGGACCTTCTAATAATAGTATCAAATTATGTCAAATTAAATTAAAGAGATTAAATCTCAAATTTCAACATAGTGGAGGGACTAAAACTATAAGTAGTTCAAATTGAAATTGCTGTGAGGGAAAGGAATTCATGAACTTTTTGGCCAACGTTTTTAAATCTTTGAATTAAGGTTTTCATTTCGTTGACCGTAATGATTTATTAGGCTCAAAAACCTTTTAACATTTATGCTCTTTTACTCTCTGTTATCTTCTGCTAACAATAATACAATATAGAAAAAAAAAAAAAAAAAAGCTTACGTTTTCGTGATCCAAATGTCGAAGGAGCTTAATCTCACGAAGCGTGCGCTTAGCATCCATGTGATTATCAAAAGCGTTGGCGATTTTCTTTACCGCAACCATCTCATTTGTCTCCGAATTCAACACCGAGCTTCAAAATCCAAATATATGTATAAATCAAACATCCAATAAATAAATAAAAAAGATTAATACAAGAAGCAAAAATATATATATAGTAAAGAGCTTACCAAACGATGCCGTAGGCTCCACGACCGATCGGCATGATCGGAGGCCGATACTTAGACGTTACCTCGAACAAATTTCCAAAAATATTATACTGAATAAACTGACCTCCATGTGTATGAATCGTCGGAAAATCTCCAAATTGACCGCCGGCATTTCCCGGAGCGACGTCAGCCATTTCGCTACTTTTTACTGCTTTGCTTATTGACTCGTTTTTTCGCTTCTTTCTCTTTGAGGAAATACGGAGAAGTCCAAAGGCTTTATAAACAGAGAAAATGATGGAAAACAATAACATAAAGTAAATTTTTGGTCAAATTTTAAAATAAGACATTGTAATATGTACTTTTTAATGCTTAGTCCTTCTACTATAATTTGATCGTCTTTTATTTTACGAAATTTGTTGTTTTTCAATAAATTCTGTCAAATCATATATATTACCATGTTTAAGATCCAAAGTTGATGTGCACAGCTTATTTAATTAATATGTTTAACAATTTTAAATAAATAAAATTTAAAATCTTTTAATAGTATTTCAATTTTTTAAATTTTTTAACAGATATTTTTTTATGTTTTTACAATTTTTTACACGTCTATAAATTCTTTTGATTTTTTAGTATTAAATTTAAAATAAATTTTATTTAATTAATACATAAAATCAACTTATACATCAAATGAGAAAAAAACTAGTAGTTTGATATGCCTTATGGTGATATCGCACATATATACAACTTCACATTCTTTACACAATTTGATAAATATATATTTTTAAAAGATTTTTTTAAAGTGGAATTTTTTTTTTGGCATATATAAATTTTCATGTCAAATTATTTGATGGAACTAATAAAAAAATTGGTTTAGGGAATTGGAAATATATAAAATTATACAATAAGGACTAAATCAACTAAGAACATATGGTGCAGGGACCTTTTCTGAATTTGACCTGAACTTTTTGACAATTCAGTAAACGTTTGCGAGTCAAAAAGAGGTTCGTTTCGTCTTAGCCACGAGGAAAGAGGAAGGAAAACGCGCGAGAAAGCGAAGGACGCGTTTGATTGACGGCTGATATTATAGCCGCCTCTAATCTACGGTCAAGATTTGATAACGTTTTGTCAACGGTCTATTTTGTAGCTTGATGGATTAAAATTAAATAATTAGCTTTTTTTTATATAATTATTATTACTTTTAAGAAATCTTATCATATTATTAATAATATAATATTTTCATGAATAACACGTTTTTAAAAAAAAAAATGCCCAAATCCCACTTAAATGGATAAGATATATTGTTTTTGCTATTTAAATAATGGTTATATAATATATCAAATAATTATTTATATATTTTAATATTTTTATTTAAAATTATACAATAATGCAAAATATTATTGTAGGATGATTTTTTTTATTAGCATGAAAAGTTTATTCGTCCTAAAATTAATTGGTATCTCTTTATAAATAGATTCTTTTAGTAGTTTTGAAAATGTCAATGTCTTGAATTTGTGGGAAAAAAAGGAAAACATATATAAGTATATATGAATTAATAATATAATATAATATAATATAATATAATATATGATATATTAATATTAAATATTGGTGTTAGTTCAAACAAATATTATGATTTTGACCTTTGTTGGAAAACCAGTTCCAACGCGTTTCAATATTATAAAAGCCTCAAAACTGACGTTTTTATAATGACGTAAAAAAGAAAAAGAAAAACCTCATAGGTTCTGTAACACCCCTTACCCGAGACCGTTGCCGGAGTCGAGCACGAGGCATTACTAAACTTTACTATTAATTCGGCATAAAATTTAAAACTGCCCATCTGCGTCATAGTCACTAAAATATTTATATCTGGAGCTACGGGACTCCAAATTAAGATCCGTTAATTTATCCTGAAACTAGACTCATATATCTTTTTATTATAATATTTTCAGAATTTTTGGTATGGCCAATCAATACCAGATTTTTCTTAAAGTTTCCCCTGTTTCACTGTTTGACTGTTCTGACCTCTCTTCACTACAAATCAAATTACTCTTCGTACAGAATTCATATGACCTTTTTATTTATTTCATTTGAAAATAGACTCATTCAGGATTCCATACATATAAATTTTAATCCACAATTATTTTTGTGAAATTTCTAATGATTTTTCAAAGGCAGAACAGGGGATCACGAATTCATTCAGAACCAGTTTCACTAAAATTTAAATATCTCATAATTTCGATTTCTTTTGCTTACTCTATTTCTTTTATATGAAAATAGACTCAAAGATCTTTCAATTCATATCTTATTCACTTTCTAATTCCATTTCTCCTATTTTTGGTGATTTTTCAAAATCACGTCGCTGCTGCAATTCAAAAACCGTTTCATTGCAAAATATTGTTAACTAGTTTATAACATCTTTACTCCATCTCATTTAAACTCTATACATGCCATATAAATCTTTAAACATAAAACAAAAGCTACCGGAATTGATCTGGATAGTGAGCTTTGCTGTGATGATCCGATCTACCAACTTCTCTTTAATTCAATCTACATAAAAAAATCAAACACACACGAGTAAGCTTGATGAAGCTTAGTAAGTTCATTGGTTTAAAAGTAACTTACCACACATAATATTTCCAAAACAATAACAAAATATTTACTAAAGTTCTCTGCCATCCACAACCATTGTTAAAATACTTCACATAGTTGAGCTCAACATTAACAACTACTCAATCTCTTCCATTTGATTCACTCATTTTATATTACTACTTATCAAATTAGGAAAGCGTCTTACGAATTTGAGTACGTCGTTGCTCGTGCCACGCGTTTCACAACTCGGTATGGTTAATACCATACCTACATTTCACAACTCAGTATGGTTGATACCATACCTACATTTCATATCTCGGTATGGATGATACCATACCTACATTTCATAACTTCGGTATGGATGATACCATACCTACATTTCACAATTTCGGTATGGATGATACCATACCTACATTTCACAACTCGGTATGGATGATACCATACCTATATTTCACATTTGCCATGGATTAACCATGGTCTTATCCAAATCAATTCATCACATGTCACGACACGAACGTACTCAAGTCTGCGTTTTTCCTAATTTGAATTACCGCCATTTATTCTTTCATTTTATCATATTTCCCACAAACCCACAGCAAATTCACATTTACAGCACATTATATCATTCAATCTTTCACAAATAAACATATAAATTCAACCATATGAACTTACCCGGCTGATTTGTAGAAGATTTTGAAATTTAGGGACTACTCTGTAACTTTTTCTTTTCCTCTTTCTTCTTTGGTTTCTTGATATGGTGTAAAACTATGAAAACCAGCTTCCTCCAGACTTCTTATGGTGTTTTTGGCTGAGAAAATATGAAGATATCTCTAGATTTTTCAACTTTGTTTTTATTATACATGTTAAAATTATTAAATTTCCAATTTTACCCTTATTTCCCTTATCTTTCTGGTGATTTTCTTCACCTTGCCGTCCAGCCTTTTCACCTTTAGGTTTAATTTCCCTTTAAACCCTCATTCTTTTAACACTTGAGCTATTTAATTCTTCTAGCAATTTTGCATTTGTTACAATTTAGTCCTTTTTATTAAATTGGTTACCCAAACATTTAAATTTCTCAACCAAATTTTAATACTAATTTAATAACACTCCATAAATATTTCTAAAAATATTTATGGCTCGATTTTCAAATTCGAGGTCTCGATACCTCATTTTTGACCCATTTGACCTAATAAATTCTTTTAATTCACTAAATTCACCAATCCACAAATTCTTCTAAATTCTCACTTGACTCATAAATATTAAATTATTATCTTATTTAATCTTACTTGCCGGATTTAGTGATCTCATATCACCATTTCCGACACCACTGAAAATTAGGCCGTTACAGGTTCGGAGACTTTACTCCGTCCAACAATTTAGTTACAGAGGAGGGAAAAAAATTAGGTAAAAAATGTTGTTTCAGTTTAAAGTGTTCAGATAGTCAATTCGGTTAATATTTAAATTAAATTATTATTAATTAAATTAATCAAAATAATAAAAGTTTTAATTAAATTAATTTTTTTAATATTTTAACGAATTGAAATATTTCAATTAATTCGGATGGTTAATCAAATTAATCGAAAGTTTTATATATTTTTAGTCTATTGTTTAAATAAGTTTAAAACATAAAAGAAATATCATTGCAATGTTATTTTTCTTTGTTTTTAATTCAAAAAAGAAAGTAAAAATAACAAATAACAACACTAATTTAAAATCATCGTAACAAACACTACATTAAAAACAAGAAAATTTGAGGTTGACTGATGAAATGAAAGAAAGAAAAAAATCGAAGAAGAATAGAAGATGGTTTGGTGTCAAACGGCACCAGCCTAGACTTTGTTTTAAGTTTGATGATGAGAAGGAAAAAGAATTAGGGCTTTTTTTTTAAAAAAAAATGAAAATCCATTATGATTTTAAGCCTATTATAAAAATTTGTATAAATCCAATTAGTTTTAAGTCTATTCTTTAATTTTTATATTTTGGGCTTTCATAATATATTAGATCTATTTTGTACATTGAGCATATAATAATTTATTATTAATAATTTTCGTTAACCGGTTAATTTGTTTAATTACTTGGTTTCAAACTGAATAAACTGTTATCTAAATTTTTAAAACCCTTAACCGATCCCCAATTGAATTAGATTCGATAGTCGGCCTATTAATCGAAATAATTCAATTAGGTTGGTTAATTTGGTTAAAACTAAATTATGCACACCCCTGGTTTTGATTGAAATTGTAAAATTGAAATAGTAAAAACTATGATGTTTTGAGTTCAAATGGCATAATATGAATATGTATTTTTTTAGATTTTATAAAAATCTAAAAATAATGAGTTTTTGGTAATTTCACAACTGAGATGACACTTGGTTGATGATAGATACTAACCCAATCAAACAAACTCTTAAATCATAGTATATAATTAATTATTGGCTTAACTCACAAATTGGCATCTAAATTATACTCTTTTTTCTATTTTGGTATTTTTTTTGTTACAAGTGATACCTAAACTACTTTCTTCCTAAGATGGTATCTCCGTTAGTCAAACTGTTAAATCTATTTTTTATAAAAAGCTTAACCCATATAATTTTTTCTTTTACATTATTTCTCTCTTTATTTTTTTTTCCTATTTTCCTATATATATATTTTTTATAATGTATGGCAATACCAACGATGCTCAAAATTCATCATTCTAAGGTTGAAATGTTGGCATTTAACTTTGTTTTTGAATTTCATATAGCTGCTTGCTCCACCTGACGAGATTGAAAAAGTTATTTAATTGATTAGAACTAGTGTTTTCAGAACCATATCGGAACGGTCAATCAAAACGAGAACCAGTTGGAATACCAGTTCAAAATAGGGGCTAAATTGATTGACCCACGAATCGATATAGGTCGGTTGAACCATGCTAAAAAATTGATCTAGTTTTCTCTATTTTTAATTTTTTAATGTTCTAATTTTTATGAATTTTTAATAATTTATTTGATCGAACCAAAAAAATTGATCAAATCGAGAACTAATGACCTGATTAGTTCGACCATCAGTCCGATTCTAAAGAAATAATAAATAAATAAAGATATGCCATATGAAAATTTTTAATTGGTCATATTATTTAAGCAATAGTCTTAAACAATTTAACTAATGATTGAACTCACAGAAGTATGGGAAAGAAAAGTAGTTTAGGTACTAATTGTAACAAAAAAAAATGTGTACATACCAAAATGGGGAAAATGAATAGTTTAAGTACCAATTTATGTTTTAAGCTTCTTTTTTAAATAAACTTAATGGTTTGACTAGCGGATGTACCAATTTGGGGAAAAAAAGTAGTTTAGGTACCACTTGTGACAAAAAAAAAAAAAAAGTTTAGATACCAAGATAGGGAAAAAAGTATAGTTTAAGTACCAATATGTGAGTTAAGCCATAATTATTTGGTACACGCGATGAAAAGTTTTAACTCCATAAGTGGGTTGAGATTTTGCCATGTATCATTTAGTTTTAAAATAAATAAGACATATGATAAAATCTTAACATCGCTTATGGAATAAAAATTTTTCCCTACCTATTTATAAAATAATGACTCATAGTATGTATATACACAAAGAGAGGGAGAGAGACTATTTGAACTTATTTTTTCTTTTGAACCGAGGGCCTTCTAGCATTCTTTTTCCTTTGTATAATGCTATTCATACGAATGTTTTTTTCTCTCCCTCCCTCCCCCTCTTTCTCTATATATTACATAATAAAAGTAAGGATCTTTTAGCCATTTCCCAATTGAATTAGTGTCTGATTAACTCGTAACACAAATTCAGTAAAAAGCTAAAATAGAGTATATACTAGACTATATATTGTTTTCCTTTTATCTTTGGTCAAATTCTACTATTAATCCTTGTATTATGCACAAGTTTTGGATGTAGTCCCTATAATTCAATTTGGTTACTTTAGTATCTATACTTTTATGAATTGGTCAATGTTAGTCTATATACTTTTTGAATTTTAAAATTTTAGTCATAACCCAAACAATAGTAGTTAAATTTGTTTGATTAAATTATGCAAGTAGTCATGTACTGTGTGCAAAGTTATACATTTAGTCCATATTCTTTAATTTGACTATTCTTAGTCCTTATATTTTTTTATTTTAAAATTTTAGTCGTGACACAAATGACAATTGTTAAATCCACTAATTGGCTCTTTTGTGAGTAATATATGAAAATAACAAGATGACATAACATGTGATAATATGTTTGTTGCATAAGTTTTAAAAATAGTATAACTTAATGAATTTAATAGCTATTGTTTTGACTATTTTGTCAAGATTGAAATTTTAAAATTCAAAAAATGTAATAACTGAAAATGACTAAATTAAAGCATATGAAATAGATCCACAACTTATGCATATATTCACTAATAGCAAAATTTAACCTTTACCTTTCTAATGAGCCCAAAAAGCAAAAAAAATGGTGAGAAACAATTAGGAAAAATTAAGGATTACAATAATTAGGATATTTGTAAGATTTGTGATATTTGAATTTGAATTTATGTTGGAAACTTTGACCACCCTCTCTCATTTCATGTTTGAACAACGATTAGAACAAGCTAAGGGAGCAACCAAAGATTTTGTGTTGGCATTGAACTTTAAATGTCATGTGTTTTGATCTTGTTATGCAGCAAATGGAGAAACATTTTGTGCATAATCAACATTATTTACTTGTGTAACTTGGAGAAAGAAGCAGAGATTTGAAGTGTTGGATAACCCTTATCTTTATCTTTTAAGTGTATCTGAAGCTGACGAGAGACTTGCATATGAAGGAATTTATGAGATGATTATTAGGGATAATTCAAGTGATAAAATCACGCTTTTCACTAAGAGTTTTAAGCTTATCAAAATACCACTAGAGAGACTATTGCATCAACCTATAAGTAGGTAGCATGTTGCGTTCTTGGTAAACAATTTTAAAGTGCCTTTTTCAATTGCTTTGTTAAATATTATTGGTTGTGAGTTTGACACTCCTTTTAAGTTTTCGTTGGAGAGTTTACATTGATTGTAAGTGAGGTATTTGGAAGTGTCATTTGCAACCATTTGGGTTTGACTTTAGGGGTGTAATTATTTATTGTGAGAGAGTAGATTGGACCTAAGCTAATAGTTGTATCGGGTTAATTGTTTAGTAAAATTATTCTTTGAATGAGTCTCCACAAAGTAGATTTTTTTATCTGAATTTCATTAAAAAATATTGTGTGATATTTCTCTCCTTACTTTTCTTCCTGTTTTACCTTTTATTAAGTATTTTGTCTCAATATATGTTCGAACAATAGTTGGTTGAAACAAGTGCAAAGTGAAGGCTTTTTCAATTGGTATCAGAGAAGGCTTCAGACATACGTAGTGATATTGTGTTCGATTAGCAACCATAGAATCCATTGATAAAATTAAGGATTAGTTGATGAATTCTAACAAAGCAATGAAAAAGTTTTCTAGAAAGGGAATAAATCCAGATGCTGGAAAGAGCATCAACTATATTAAGAAGATCTATATGAAAGATGATAATTATCATCCCAAGAAAATGTAAATTCAATATTACAAATGTAATGGATTTGGTCACATTCAATCTGAATATGTTAACACCATTAAGAAGAAGCAAAAGTCACTTGTTGGGAGTGATGAAGAGTTTTGTGATTTTTCTAATTCAGATGAATATTTGAGCAATTATACTGCTTTTACTACCACTGCTCCAATTCATGTTCCAATAGATTGTGAAACAGACAAGGATTTAGATCATGATGTTGAGCCATATGATTCAATTAAAGATGTTTACTATGAGAAGATAAAGAAGATAAAAATGGTGTGCCAAATAAATGGCTCACTGGGAGAAGAAATCATCAATCTTAAAAGGGAGAATGCAAGGCTCGACAAGGTGGTCCAAGAATAAGATGTTGCTAAAAAAAACATCATTCTTAAATGGAACAAGGAAACTACAACATAAACAAATTTAGGTGAGAAAAGATCAAACAAATTTGAGTTATTGATGTTCAAGTGAAGCATAAGGTTTCAACTTATGGAGATCATATTGGATATTTATTGAATACTGGACAAACTTCATTTAGATTTCGTGGAAAAGATTTCCACGAGCTACAACCCCTATTGTTAATGATGTAGCATTTAATCTCATCCCTTCTAAACATGAAGCAATCTAATTGGGGATGAAAAGAGTAAAGGAGAGTAATGATGCCAATTTGGTGATATTGTCTATTTTCATTTATAATTATGGTTGGTTTAATTGTGCTTGTGAAATGATTTTCGATATGGTGGGTGAATTTGTTTTAGCAAGTTGCTTTATTTGGTTTCTAATAGGATTCAATGGTGAATAGAAGTACATACTAATATTAGTCAGTTCATGAAGAAAACGCTTATGTACCAAATCCAATTATAATAGAAAGTGACTCAATAAATGGAGGTCTCTTAATAAGGGAGAGCTCCTTTGACATTTTTTCCAAAAAGAGGGAGGAGAAGTAGCAGTAAATGTTCGAAATAAGGACGACTAATGTTGATGGCTGCTACATTATGTTTTGCCAAAGGAGGAGACTTGGTGCAACAAATGGAAGCATATGGTCAAGAGTTTTATTTTGATTTGATGAGAGTATTTTCCAACTTGATTGTGTGGATTTATGATGGTTATGGTATTTGTTTTAATTTAGCTTATTTATCATGCTCTATATGTCTTGAATTTATGTTTGATGACTTTGGTGCATGTTTGGTTGTTTATGTGATGAACAAACTTATTGACATGTTAAAATGTTTGTTCTAGCATGGTTCTAACATATTCTATTTCTCTTGGTATTTGACTTGTTTGGATTGTGTGTTAATCACTTTGTGCAGGGTTTTGTCAAAATGCCAAAGGGAGAGATTGTTGGAAACTTTGATTGCCCTATCCTATTTCATGTTTAAACAACAGTTAGAATAAGCTAGTTTGGAGTAGTTAAATTTTGTGTTGGCATATTTGACCTTTAAATGTCTTGTATTCTGATCTTGTTATGCAACAAGTGAAGAAGCATTTCGTTCATAATCAGCATTATCTACTAGTATAACTTAGAGAAAGAAGTAGAGAGATTTGGAGTGTTGAATATGCTTATCGTTATCTTTATCTTTTAAGTGTATCTAAAGCTGACGAGAGACATGAATATGAAGGAATTTATGGGATAATTATTGGGGATAATTCGAGTGATAAAATCCCACTTTTAACTGAGAGTTTTAAGCTTATCAAAATACTATTAGAGAGACTCTTGTATCAGCCTATAAACAGGCAGCATGTTGCGTTCTTGGTAGATAGTTTTAGAGTGTCTTTGTTGAATATTATTAGTTGTGTAGTTCGATGCTCTTTTTAAGCTTTCTTTGGAGAGTAGTTTATATTAATTGTGAGGTATTTGGGAGAATGATTTGTAACAATTTGAGTTCAATTCTGGGGTTGGAATTATCCATGTGTGAGAGTATAGATTGGGCTTAAACCAATAATAAAATTATTCTTCGAGTAAGGTTCCGCAAGGTAAAAACACATATTTAAATTTTAATTCATTTATTAGTATTTTTATCCAAATCAAATAGCAATATAGTTTGATATTCCAATATGGGGAGCTTACGATGGGCTGTTGAAAGCATGGCAATTAGGGGCCGCACGGATTGTGCTTGAACTCAAGCCTGGAGCTGCTGTCCATAATGCACTGGCAAGAGAGATCCAGAGGTTGCTGCGACGAGAGTGGACGATGAAAATCAGCCATGTCTATCGGGAAGGAAATTGAGTAGCTGCTACTGCTTTCGGTCAGCCATTGGGATTAGTTCTACTCCAACAACCTCCAGATAAAGTTGCAAGCCACTCCACGATGATGTACAGGGCATAGGCCAAGTTCGTCTAGTTGCTGTGTAATTTTCTATAAAAATATAAAAATTAAAAGTAACAAATTTAAAAAATAAAACATATAATGTATTTGGATATTAGAAATTGAACCATTTTTCAGAATAATAAAGAGAATTTGAATAACAGTTTCAAATAACTAATTTGGTATCAGCAGAAGAAAAACAAAATCCAATATCCAAAAAAAAAAAAAAAAATCTATATCCTCTTTAAATACTAATTAAAGACTTAAATTTAAATATATTATTGAAATCCACAAAAAAATCCATTAACATCAAATATGGAAATGAATGTCCATTTAATTTCATTGGACGTACATAAAATAAATTCCACACTAAAATACCATTTAGCTAGCTCTTAACATCTAACAAAAACTTACCCATATCTATCATTAAACTTAGGGTCAAGTCTTTAGAAAGATCAGAATTAAATTGTATATTTTTATAATTTAAAAAAATTAAATTACTTTTTTATTATTTTGGGACTAAAATACAATTTTATTATTACTAATTTAAGATTTTATATATTATAAAAGAATCTATATAAAAAATTTTCGAATTTAGAAAAATCGAAACCTACCACGATCCTGATTTCACCCCTGATCAAACCCCAATATTGAATTTAAGATAAATTAAAAATTAGTCTTTTCCAACTTAGATTAAACTCATTTATCTAAAGAGTGTTTGAATCCTATGAAATTAAATAAATTTAACGAACTCGGATAGAAGAGAGAACGAAAGTAATTCTTTTTCCTTTTTCTTTTTCCATAATTCTTTACAGGCCCAATTCCAACAATTTCAAAATTAATTATTTTTTACCTAAAAGACAAAATTAGTTCATTTTACTTAAAGCTCAAATGTGAACTAAGATTTTGCTTTTTCAATTTTATAATTTTATAATTTTAAATATATTCATAAATAAAGTTGTCCATGGATCGGGTCGAGCCGGGTTCAAGTTAGGGCCTAACAAAATTTTATACTTGATTGCTTGGCCCGACCCAAAAATAAACTTAAATATATGCCCAAAACCAGCCTAGATAAAATTTTAAAACTTCGACTTGGCCCATATTAATTTTTTAAAATTTATTTTTTATATAAAAATTTAAATAATATAATACATCAAATACACTAAAAATATTAAAATAAATATTTTCTAACAAATTGAAAATAAATTAAAAATACTTAAATAACACTAATATAAATGTAACTTAACAAGCAAATGTCTTAAAAATAGTAGCAAAATTAACAATAAAACAAGTGTTATACAATACCCAAACATTAACAACAAAATAATAACAACATAATAGTGAAATAGTAGAAAAAAAACAGAGAGTGAGAAAACAACAACAAAAATAACAGGATTTTTTATTGAAAATTCAGGCCGGGCCGAACCCGGGTCAAAAAATCTTACCCGAGGCTTGACCAATTTTTCAAACGAGCCTTATTTCTTTTTCTCAAATTTTCTTTTCAAACCTATATTTTTACTCAAATCCTTCTTATCATCTGATCCATTTACAACTCCATTCATAAGCTATCATAAATATTAAAATATTTAAATTCAACTTTAGATATAGATTAAATTTTCAAAGCTGGAATCAATAATGATGAATTGAATTTTTATATATATTTATGGAATTTATCATTGGCGTTGACGTGGTTCTTTTCAAACCAATCAAAATTTGAGGCATACCTATGGGGTTTCAAGGTGACAATGCCAGCTTACCTACTTGTTAACTCACAGTATGATGATGAAAAGAATAAATAAGTAAACCAGTATATGCCCAACTTGATAGGGTTTTTATTTTATTTTATATCATTGGATTGGGTCGTATCATAAGCAATATAAAAAAAGTGCAAAATTATGATTTTCATCAATATTTGTACTTTAATTTTACATTATTTAATATGTTTACTATTAGTCAAAACCATTAACATCCTTAATCATTTCATTAATCGACTCATGTGGAGCTTTTTAAAATAAAAATAAAAACATAAAATCGACACCCAAAATTTCTGATATCAAAAGGGTAAAGTTATGGATTTAGGGATTGATATTTTCCGATTAATAAAATTTTTCATTGCGTAACATTAATTATGGCAAGAGAAATTAAATTATGTCAAATTAAAATATAAATACTAAAATTTTATAATATAAGGACAAAAATCATAATTTGATTAAAAATATTATAAACCCTTCCAAGTTTTATAATTTATCTTGAGATGGTAACAAGGAAATACAGACCCATTTTTCACTCTCCTCAGCTCCAACACAAATATTACAACTCCTTACCCTACCCCAAACCAGATTTCAGAAAAAGGGAAATTAACTCAATAATTTCAAATCAAAACTAATGGAAAAATTCAGTTGTTTTGCGTCCTAAATATGTGACATCCCAATCCAAGGCCAAGCCAAAAGATTATTGCTATTATAAAACAATTGGGAAGCAAAGCAAAAGGGTACACTTTTTGCTACGATTCGCTATTAATGAACTTTTTTGAGTTTTTTGACTGTGGATGGGGATAGGTATGGAGATGTGTGGCTGTCCCCTCAATCAACATTTTTAGTTGCCATTTTTGTACAATCTCACACTTTATTGGACTACAATTCTTCAGCATTAAATTGGTTAGCTTTACGAGGAATACTAACCTACACTTACTTTATTACAATTTGGTGGGGATGCGTGGGTCCAAAATTCCTTCTCATTATGAATAAAACCAAACTTTAGAACTTTATAGAAAAAAAAAAAGGACTTTCCAGGTTTTGTACCAAAAGAATCAAATTTTACCTAATGGAATCTGCTTTCTAATCTACATGAAATGAAAAAAAAAAAAAAAAAAAAAAAGTTTTAAACGCACTGAACAAGTTCCTGATGATATGCCTTTATGCACCACATAAGAATCACCATATATGAAAGTTGTGGTCCTACATGCCTTAATGCTAGACAGAGAGTATATACTCTTTTTAGTTCATGGACCAAGTCAGAAACTATCATGTCTTAATGTATATTGAATCAATATTTAAATTATTATTGTAATCGCCGTTGTGGTACAATTGAACTTACGATCGACGATGTTGAGGGGTGTTGATGGTGTTGGTGGTTGAGGCAGCAAAACATAGACTGTGGACTGCTGTTGTGTTTTGAGGTTTGGATGGAAGAATGGCAGTGGTGGTTGGAGGAGGGGTAGCTGATAATGAGAATCCTGATGATGCTGCATGAGAGAACAGTGGCATTAGCGTAGTACTGACCTGACCGTGCATTTTCCACGGCCAATCAGGGACACGTTGTGGAGGATCGAATTCAACCGGTTTCACCATAGTTCTTTCCTGGAAAAAAACAAATCAAAATTGCGTTATCATCTTGTCCATTTTTTGCTTCTTTTAGTAGGTGGCATCTGGCATGTTAACATCTTGCTCATAAAAAAAACACGATATTATTGAGATTATGATATGTGTGTGTGTGTGTATATATATGGATCCTGAAAGTATAGCTAATGGCATATTATATGAGCATGTTTTCCATTAATAAATATTCCAATCTACGACTAAAACCCTTCAAACTTTCAAGTCCTAATAGAGAATATTAAACACTGTTCATTGCACATAAAAATAAGTTCAGCAGCAAAGTTATGGCAGAATCAACTCAACTGTAACAACAACATGGGTTGATTTACCAAGTAATAGGAAATTATTGCAGTGAGGATGTGAGCGGTTTTTTTTTTTTTTTTTTTTTGGTGTAAAGTCCTAATGATGAAAGGATTGAACAATGTTTAATGATTTAGAAGCTAAGCAATGAGGTGTACCTCACTGGGAAAGAATCTCGGGCATGCACTATTCCAGAAAATAGGCTGATCTGAAGTCCCCGCTAACCCTTGGAAAGATGGAACACTAAATGTTGCAGCTGCAGGGTTCTCTGCCTGCAGAAGTAAATCATAGAGAACATGATCAATACCTTTATCGAGTTAAACTGAGTCAAGATGTTCGATTGTCATCCAAACATGCCACATATGGTGCTTCAAGATTAGCTAAGGCTAACAGATTAACACCACCTCATCCTAATGCTCATGCAGGACATCAATATTCAATAGTGCGTTGAAGAACAAGATTATCAATGTGATGAAACATACAAGTAGATTCAAAATAATTCGATTCAAAAGTTACCCTTAAACTCTTTCCGTTATTCATTTGGAGGTGCCCCGCATTTTCCTTTTCCTTGGGACCATCGCTAACAGGTGGAGATATCCCCAGGTTCAGATCAAGGTTGTGACTATTGCCTGCATAAAGAGAGTTTAAAAAGACAAGTTAGCAGGAGCTGTTATCACAGAAGTTTCTTCTTAAAGTAACCCTGATTTCAAGATTATTTTCAACATCACGGACTGAATAATAAGTGACTGGTAGCAAATAATACCTTTGTTCCTGGTATCAAAGACCATCTCCCCTTCATATGTACTCAGCTCAAAGTTGGTGACTGCCTCCCGTCCATTACTTTTGATAGCTGCCTTGTCATAAACCCTGATTTCCAGAAAGAATCAAAAGGTAGACAAGTGTTGGATGGAACCCTATTGAGGTTGAGAATTCAGGGTAATAAATTATCAGGTAGAGTAATTCATGATCACTAGGACCTTGCTGCTTCTACTTCACTGTCGAATAGCCCAAGATAAATATACCTGCACGCAAGCATCGTAATCCCCACCATGAAACACCATCCCCAATTATTTTTCCTCTTTGAAATAGGCATCTTAGAATTGTTTTTTTTTTTTTTTTTTTTTCCCATCCAAGGAGAAAAAACCAAACAACAATCCCACTGAGAATCCGTTCAAGAGAAACCGAATCTCAGTTCAACACCAAGAGGCACTCAAATCATTTTACATCCATACTCCTAAATGACAGCATGTTGACTGCAAAAATTTAAATTTCCTCAAACAAGTATCTCACCTTTTGCCTAGGAACTGCCCCATCCGTGCTTCCCACCTGCCGCATTTGTGCAACGTTACTCCTCGATATTTCGAGCTTCCCCTCGAAAAACCAGTACTCTGCCGGCGAAGAACGTGCACGAATTCCTCCTTACTCAGATCCTTCGTCTGCACATCAACATAAGAACAAAGCTTAACCATCAATTCAAACATTTATATTGTGAATGAGTTGTATCAATCAATATTTACCATAACAGTACCCAGAATCAAACCTGTTTCATATCATCCTCATAATCACAGAGACTGAAATTGATATCAGCATCAACACCTCGAAATTTAATAGCCGCTCGATCATAGGCTCTATAATTCAATATACCCAGAATTTAGAAAATTCTAAAAGTGAACTAAGCTCAATACAACTTCAGCCAAAAAAAAAAATCAAAACAAATTATTTTTCCAGTAAACAACCTGGCAGCAGCATGAGCAGTATCAAATCCACCTAAAAAATTAAAATCAAAGAGAGAAAAAAATGAGCAAAGAAATACATACCAAAAATAGAGAACAAACAAATAAATTTCTTTATTAACAAAGTTGTCAACATCAAAACAGAACTAATTAATCATATTCCATACCCAAATATACTTGTTTCCCGCAATCCCTGAAACAATAATAATAGCAAAAATAAATAAAATCGAACAAATAATTCGAAAGAAAACCTACGAAATTTCAGTTAAAATTACTTAACCGATCAAGTCAAAATTCAGTTACACCCCCAATAAGGAATTTCCCATAAAAACTGGTGGAATTTTTTTAAAACGAAGAAAAATTTATACCAGATATGAGATTCCCATCGTCCAGTTCTTCTGTAGAAAGTAACTCCTCGATACTGTGAGCTTCTAGAGCGAGGTCCCCGACGGCTTTTCTTCACCGTCTGTAAAGGTTGTTGTTGCATCACTCGCGGCTCAGCAGCAGCCTCTTTTCTCTCGAATGAAAGATCGATCCATTTGCTCTTGTTGCTACTGTTTCCCGAGCTTTGAGCTTCAGAGCTTCCGAAATCCGCTCCGATTCCCTTCACCGGAAACAGTTCCCTCGTAACCACTAATGCCGCCTCGTGGTTCCGGCTCTCCCTTCCGACCTTGAGTATGTCGAAACTCAGAGTGAACGCCTCCCCGCTGGCGCGTGTCGAGCACGACTCGTCGTCTTCGTTGACGATTGACGAATTCGAGGTCCCGGATTCGTCCATTTGGTTCCTTGAACCTTCGTTGTTGAGCTCATCAGTAAAAGGTGCCGCCGAGTCCAATCCCTGAGTCGACTCAGGCGACGCGACATTGAGATTAAGATCTAGCATTTCGTATTATGACTCAGCTTTGACTCCGAACCCCTTTTAAGAAATTATATATAAATATATATATTGATATCAACTTCTCGCTGTGACCTTCAAAAACAAAATCATCGGTCAATACTCAGACGAAATCATTGAAAAGCAAAGGAAGCTTAAAATGAAGGCCGGCATTATAGAGTTACCCAGCGATCAGTTCACAAAGAGGAAGAGATGATCGCCGATTAGTTGATTTCCATTAACAAAGAAAGAGAGAAAAAGGAAGGAGATGGGACGTGTGAGAGAAACATACAACAAAGACAGAGACTCCATTTTTGTGAAACTCAGTTAGAATATCATTATATAAACATTTTTCTCTCTGTTGGATACCGGTTTCGCCGGTTGTCTGTTCTTTTCTTGTTCGTCCACACAAAAGATCTTTTATTTATACCAAATATCATAAGATAAATTATATTCATGAGTATTATCTTAAGAGGTTGATTTTTTTAAATAATATTTATTTTTGTGTGTTACTGGTTTGGGTTAATTGCATTAGATATCTCTAAAATTGGTCAAATTCTAATTTAGTTCTTAAACTTTAAAACATTTTAATTGAATCCTTATCCTTCTGTTATCAATCTCATTTACTTTTCCGGTTAATGACACTTATCACCTTAATTACAACACCTATTTGTTTTTTCATACTTCTTTTTATTTATTATTTATTATTTATTATTTGTTTATTTTTTATAAATAAATACAAATAAACAATAACTTGTGTTATAATTAAATTATTTTTAGATTTATAATTATTTATAATAGGGTTAAAATGGAAATTTACCACCATTATATTTTAAGAATATTGTTAAATTTTTATCACCAATTTTTTAATTTTATTGAAATTTTCATTAATTTTATTTTTAATTAAATTTAGCACTTAATATCGATTTTGATGATTTAAAAATAAAATTTAACAAAGAAGAATATTTTTTGAATTATTTTATTTTAGTAGTTAAAAATAAGTTAATTTATAAAAAAATTTGAAAATTAAAAAAAAAACTAAGTTTACTTTTTATAAATAATTGTTTTTATTAGTTTTTAATATTATATTAATTTTAAGCATTAAACTAAAATATTAATTTTTTTATTAAATTTTGTTAAACTAAAATTGAGTAGTAATATTCAAACAAAATTAAATTTTAGTGACAAAATTCATGATAAAGTGGTAAATTTCTCTTTAACTAAAAAATTACTTTGCACATTAACACTTTATAATATTATTTACTTCTATTAAATTTATAAAATATAAAACTAACCCAATATTCTTAAGCATGTTAATCTATTATTATTGTATTCAAATATTTTATTAAGTTAGATTTCACTCACAATCGGATCATCAATTCAATTTTGAATTTATTCAAAATTCTTATTTTTTAATGTCTCAAGTTAATTTTATTTTTTATTTAAAATTTTAAAAAATAATTACAGATAATAAAACTTAAATCCAAAATATTAAGTAGAGAATTTTATATAATTTTTTAATTTATTTTAATCTATTACATACATTTTTCACCTAATTATGGATGCCACAAAATCTAATATTATAAAATATGTTTTATATGTAATATTCATAATCTCAGGACGCTGATATTAAAATCAAATCACCGTCCCTTTCATGTAAAATGTCCTTCCCCATTTGACCCACCTGTCAGGTCTTTTAATCTAACGGTTAGGGTTTTTTGTCATACTCACTTTAGTAAGCGAATCCAACGTTCAGGGATCATCCATTTATTATTGGGGCTTTTGTATTTCTCTCAATGATTTGACTAATTAATTATCTAAATTCCAAATGTCAACTATTTAAATTTATTAAATAAAACAAGTTTTTTTCAAAGAACATAAACTACGTTTAAATATATATATTTATAGTTTCATTTTAGATATATAGTATCGTTTTTATTTCTTCATAATTTATATATACATTTAAATATTTTTCATATATATTTTTAATCTAATTTTATAGTTTCTTAATAAATTATATATTATTTTGATAAAAATATTATATGTTATTCTTACATACAAACATATCTTAATTACATTCATATAAATATATCTGTACGTAAATATAAGTTTTAAAATTATTAATTAAATACAATAATTTAATTTAATAGTTTTTAACATTAATTACATTATAGGTTCTTATCATATCTACTTTTTTTTTTTTATTCAATACTTAGAACTATTCATAGTCTCTCCCCAACCCTTAAATAGGAGGATAATACGCTTCAATGCATTCGAACCTATGTCCTCCTGCACTGGCAACAATGTTGGTGCTAATCAAATTAAGACTTAATCGACAATTTAATAGCTTTTAATTTTAAATATAATTATAGAAAAATAAAATGGTTAAGATGAAAAAAAAATTAAAATTTAGTTTAAAATATCAAAATTTTGTACCAACCGATATGCACTAGTACAAGCTAATATTGACCGAAACAAGCTAAATTGCACTAAAATTTTGACCGCAAGGGAACATATAACTACTTGGTACCAGTTTAGGACTAGAACGATATGTACCGATTGATATGATTGGTACCAGTATGGTACCGACTACCATGATTTAAATCCCCTTGAGTTTTTAAAATTTTTATTTTGCTCTTATAATTAGTATTTAAAAATAAGATAAATTTGATTTCTTTTATAGAATTTATAGTTTTTATAATAAATTTAGTAACATTTTTAGTTCATTTGGTGAACTAATACAAAGTAATATCTAAAAATTAATTTGATAAAAATAAAGTTAAATAATTGTAATATCTAAGTATAAATAGTATTAAAATATTAATTTAGTAAAAAAAAACTTAAATAATTACAATATCTAATACAAATTGAGGATTTTTTAGTCTTTTTATTTAAAAACAATAAAAATATGCATGTAGTGAGATTTGAACTCATACCAATTGCATTAGTAGAACATTAAATTTACTACCCAACGAAAGTTTATTTTAATATTTTTTATACATTTTAATTTTATTACGCACACTTTATTAACTTCATCAATTGTACATATCGATAATGTTATTGGTTGAGTTGGTGTCGAGTCCTAAATTAATTCGACACCAACTCAAGATTGAAGACAACATCATTATAAATAATTTTATTTTTAATTTGATATATTTATGTATTTAAATTTCGTTTTACTCGTAACTTAATCTAATTTTTTATTTTAATATTATACATATTTTATGTGTTATTATTAATTAAATTCAAACCATTTATGATATATTATTTAGTACAACAACGAATTATTAAATTATTGGATTAGTTGTATATCATTAAATTTAAGGTTTTGTACTTATCTTCAACATAGAAAGTTGATATGTAGCTTTGTCTATTGTTTCAATTTCTTCAACATATATACATATTTAAGAAATTAAAATCAATTGTCGGTTAAATTTAAGTTCGATTGGTGTGATTATTGTTGTCAATAAAAGATAATATGGGTTTGAATGTGCTGAAGCGTATTGTTCTCTTATTTATGGGTTAGGAGTGACTATGGGTAGTTCTAAACATTATGTTAAAAGAGCAGATATAATCAAAACTTATAATAAAAATTTTGAATTAATAATAAGTTGACACACAAACAATATGTACAGATGCAACCTTTTATTTGTTTTTTTCTTGTTCTGAGTAGCTTTTATATAAATATACTTTATAAAAGTAATCAGCTTTTAATTATTTTTCTAATTGAATCGATGTCCGATTAACTCATGACATCAATTTAATTTAAAACTTAAATAATAGCATAGATAAACATGTATGTATATTTAATTTGAAGTTCAACAGATATATGTTAGTGGAAAATTAAGACTCCACCATCATCAAGATTCAAACGGTGTCATATATAAGAGTGTTCAAACAGTTAATCATTCGGTTAATTGAATCGAATTAGTATTAATCGAACTTTTTAATCCTTTAACCGTTAATCGAATCAAAATATTTTGATTAATTAGGTCGGTTAATCAAATTAACCGATTTTTTTTTTTAGTTAAAACAAGTATAAAACATATAAAAAAATTGATAATGTTAAATTGACCGAATTATCTTAATTAAAACTACATATAAATTGTATTATTAATTATTAATTTCGATAAATTCAGTTAATTACCCAATTTTGAATCGAATTAACCGATAACTGAACTTCCAAAAAATTATTAACCGATCTTCGATCGAATTAGATCGATTAACCGAATTAGATCGATTCGATCGGTTAATTCGATTTTAATCGCAATTTGAACACCTCTAGTCATATACCCTGTTTAGGTATAATAAAAATATAAAACAAAATATAAGTATTAACAAAAGACACGTGACATAATTTGAAATTTATTTAGAATGAAAAAAATTTAAAAATAAATTTAAAAATTTTAATTTAATCATTTAAAAATTATAAAGGTATAAGCTATTAAAATGATAAAATTGTATTTTTACAATACATAATTTAATTTCGATCTCCTAAAAAAATTTTAATTTCGTCCCTGATTTATATTAAATTAAAAATTTATTAGTATTTTGAGTTATAAATTTCATTATATTTTGATTTTGATTTTTATATCAACTCTCTAACCGTTAATATTATTTGACACATGGGTATAAATTCTATAATAATTGTAATATAATTTCGTTATCTTTGTCTATACTTTAACCGACCAAATATAAAATTTGTGATCCATATATGAGATTTCCATCAAAATGGTAATAATAAATGGGCAAAACTTTAATATCAACATCAGCTTGACGTTATAAAATGGACCGATTTAATTAAATAAAAAATTATCAAACATTTAATTAGAAAAATTATTTGATACATTGTCATTGGAGTTTTTTTAGGAGGATAAAGTCTAAAAAAATTCGGTGCATCAAATAATTAACTTTATTATATATGCATTTCTTTTAACCTTATCCAAAGGTACTTCATCGTGCTCAGCATCACCATGCCTCACTTTGGTACCTCGTTAATATCATAAATTCATTATTTTATGACATGTAAAATCTCGCCCTTTAACCTTGTCAAAGTGTCGAGCCTTCTTTCTACATGAGTAACATGTGGAACTCCAAATCTATCCAAGTCTAATTATCATTTGGTCACTAGACTCATTAATCCAACCGTTGTTTGACTAAGAGATTACCCTACGTCACAAGGAGCATACCAAGACAAGACCCTTCAAGATGTGTAGAGGCTTAAGGATTTCCGGTAGTTGAACCTTAGCTATAAATAACCCTCTTCTCACCATCAAAGGCAAGTCTTCATCAATACGTCAAGAACTTTGCCCAATCAACCTCAATTGTCTCACCTTTCTACACAATCTATCTCCACCCATCTTATGATTTAATTAATTAAAAATTAATTTTATTCAAATTAATCATAATAATGTATAAATTTAAAACAATTTTTATATTTAGAATATTTAAGATGGTAAAATAAACTTTTTTTGACTTATTTAATAAATGAAATTTCAATTGTAATATTTTCTAATTTACATTTTTTTAATATTTAAAAAATGAATGTAAGATTTTAGTTTTTATGGCTTTCCTCGGAATCCAATGTAAAATATTACTCAAACAATAAATATCATATAATAAAAAATTAAAACAATAATATCCATGTGTGCTAAAAAAATCGTTGTAAATGAGCGGGCATCAAGCGTACACGTCGATTGCTGCCCGAAGGTGACCAGCTGTCGACCACTTGCTGCCCAAGCTGCCCAGCCCAAACAACATTTGTTGTTTTTGTTTTTTTCCTTCATTTTCCCCATTTTACCCTTCTAATATTTTAAATTTTTGCTTGAAACTTTAGTTAGATAAGTTATGGTTGCAACTTGAAATTACGTTAATATCCTCACTCCTAATTAAAATTTGAAACCAAAAGGAAACTTTCCTTGACTAGTTTTTTCATTTATGTCCTCCTTGGGTTAAATTAAAATTAATTAAAATTTTTAAATAAATTATCATTAATTATTCTTTTATTCACTCTTTTTTATAATTGGTTTAACTATTTTTCATATTTTAGTTTTTTTTAATATGATTTAAATAAATAATAAAAAATTAATATCATAAATGTGTTAATAGATCACCACGTGTCTCCAGTTAATAGATCACCACGTGTCTCCAGCGGTAAAAGTGAAAATTGTCACTAATGTATCAAATAATAATTTTTGTTAGAAAAAATTATATGAATTTTCCTTAATTATTGTTTTAAACTTTTCAAAATAAGACTCAACTCAGTATAATTGAAAACTGAAAGCTTCAAAATAGGAGCTGGAGATGTCACCCGAAAGTTTAAAAAGTATTATTAAGCCCTTTGAGATTTTTAATTAACTCTCAAATTTTTTAAAAATTTCTAATTAAGCCATACAAAGATTTTGTAAATTTCCTAAGATGAGAAGTTACTACGTTTCTTTAACCAAAAATTATAAAACCCTGCACTCTTCTTTTCTTTTACGGATAAACTATCAAAATAGTCACTTTTATTTTATTTATGTTATATTTTAGTCACTTATGTTTGAAATATTATGTTTTAGTCATTTACGTTAACGTGTTATAACATTTTAGTCACTGAGCCATTAATTATCGTTAATGGTATAACGGTAAACTGAAGTGGCATGTTAAATTATAATTTCAAACGAAAATTTTAGGTTAAATTATACAACCGGTCACAATATTTTTTTTGTTTTGAGCAATTTAATTAATTTATTTATTTTCCATTCTCTTCTGTTTTTTCCTCTATTTTCCTCCCTTCTCCATCTCTTTTAACGTAAAAGGAAAATATTACATTGCTCAAAATAAAAAAAATATAAGGACCAATAGTATAATTTAACTTAAAAATTTCATTTGAAATAATGATTTAACGTGACATGTTAGCTTATTGTTACACTATTAATGGAAATTAACGTTCAGCGACTAAAATATTTTAATATGATAACGTAAGTAACTAAAATACTAAAATGTAACATTTCAAAAATAAATAATTAAAATATAAAATGAGATAAATAAAAGTGACTATTTTAATAATTTACCCAACTTTTGACGGTAAAAATCGACTTCGTTCTCTTCTTATTTTATTCAGCTGCCATCTAGGAAGTTGGAAAATTATCTTCTTTCTTATTATAGGAGGAGACATCAAATCTAGAAATTATCAGAAAATGTCTGAAATGTTGACATGCCAAGGGTAGAATAGTCATTTCACTTCAATGACAGCATGCATAAAGTGAGTCTTCTTTCTTTGAGAATAGAATAATGTAATAGGGAAACTCCCTATTCCTTAAACAAACAAAATATCATTATTAAAAATTAGTCCCTCTATTCAAATTTAATATTTTCATTTTCATTTTATATAATTTACTCTTCTTATCCTTTTAATAGTTTAAGGCCCCTCCTTGATTAGATGGAAAAATTTTCTTTTAAGCCCTTTTATAAATTAAAACATTAAATTTTAGTCTTTCTAACTTTTTATTAAATGAAATAATTGCATTTTTACATTAGAAAAATTCTGACTTCGTTCATGTTTACACAGTAAATTATTTTTGTGTGGAATTTTCAATAATATGTAAATATTTATCGAATTAAATCAATTGCTCATTTTTTTATTAACAAGGCATAAAGACATCATATACAATTTAACAATTTTTTTATTAAAGGATTACACCATAAAATTTATATAACTCAATTATTGCGTATAGAATTAAACATTACAAAACACCATATCAACAAATATATGGTACACCTAAAAATTATTAGCAAGAAAAAATGGATTAAGAGACTTCACCGGCACGTGTCAGTGATGCCTAAAATTAATGCTATTTCTTTTTCTCGGTGACAGTGTTATCAGTACGGTATCTTCCCATTAAGGCAATAATGCTTACCTTAAAACCTTTCGGCAAAATTCATTTTCCAGTTTTGGAAATTTTAAGTTTTCAACCAATCAATCCCTTGCTGCTCCAATCATCGCCCCTGATTGCGACTACTCCACCGGTTAAAGCCGGTTGCCCGCCACCCAAAGCCGCAACATGCTATTCTCTCTTATCCTTCACCGAACCAATCCTCAACCGCCACGTGTTTTTATTTTGGTGGATCCACCACCGTCTATTTAGTCAATGTGTTTGAAGCCGTCGATGATTTTCCCGATCAACGGTTTACGTTTTCTCATGCTCCCTATGTGGTCTGATTTTTTTTCATTTATTTTAAAAGGTGTGGGGTATGGTTAGGTGTAGTATTTATGTTGAAATTGACATTTAATTTAATCAATCCTCCTTTTTAGTTTTTTTATAACACAATATTTTATATAATTTATAACGTGAGAATCATGTGATATCTCTTTATGTATGAATATACATACACAAAAATCTTGCATGATGACAAAATAACCTTTAGTTTTCTGAACTTTTTTTTTTCAAAATTAGGTATTTATTGTCAGAATCTTTTCGTTGCAAATATTTTTTGAAGAGATAAAAATGTTAGATGTATGTGCTCCATGAATATGAACACCTCTGAACACATGATTAATAGATGAGGTGAACAACCTCACACCACATTTTATTGTTAAATTGAAAAATCTTGATTCTTAAACTGACAACATTTTTCAACTCGATCCCAGAAATTGGATTTCCTTAATGTATGATCACGTGACATGCTAAGTTCGTACCATGTTGACAATTGAAACCTTTTTAAAAAATATTCTTTTATAATTTTTTGGTATTTTTAAGATTATATATATATTAATTTTTAGGTGATAATGTGACAAAATTCTAGAGTTTCATGTTATCATATTTTAATGGAGTTCAAGTTTAGGAATTAAATTAAGAAAAATTATCGAGTTTAGAGACTAATGTTGACAAAAAAAAAAATTTAAAAGATCAAGTTAGAAAAATTGCCAAATAATAGGGCTAAATGTTAATTTATCCCTTATATATCTATTATAATTATTTTTACTAATTTAAATACTCAATTAAATTGATACCACAAATTAACTAGAAATCAATTCAAATGGAAAAATCATTCTATATTTGAACCCTAAACCCTAAAATTTTATTATATATATATTTGTACATTGCTTAAACCACTTATAACCCACCTTAAAATCCTTTAAAATCATTGTAAACTTAGGGTCCTGTTGGATGGGCAGTGCGTTTAGTAACGTTAATATAAAAACAACGATGACAGTGAGATTAGATACTATAATAATATTATAATGTGAGACAAAAAGAAAGATAAACGCACTACACTAAAGGTAAATACCCATAAAAAACCTTAATCGATTTATATATTTTTTGATAAATATAATTTTACATAATATTTTTCCACTCAATGTGTCATAATCTATTCCTTTTATAGCATTTTTTAATATAAATAAATGGTATGAAACCAATAATTCTCTAACACCTTTTGGACAATTTTGCAAGTTACATCAATCAATTGTATATACGATAGCATGTGATCAAATTGACATCGATGTATCCCAAGATCAAATGCACAAAAAGAACAAAAAAAACAACAACAGTTCGTTATCATAATTATCATGAATTATGATAGAAGAAGATGTAGATATCAAAAAAGAAAAAAAAAAGAATTTCATCTTATATTTAACTTAAGAATTTGTTTACATAATTTAATACTCTTATTATTATTATTATTATTATTATTTATGTCATACCATAGTTCAGAACAGGATTGGAAGTCCAAAATCTTTTATGTGATTTAAAGGATTATTGAAAATATTGTAAACTTTTAGAAATTATGAGTCCAAACGTTAGGTTAGAAAAACTCTAAAATTTTATTTATTTTTTCATTCATGTACTTTGCTTCCTTTCTTTTGTTTTTTCTGGCAGTTGTGTCAGCTTTTAGATTGGTTATCTCTTGTCTTTTTATCCCTTTTATCAACTCTTTTTTTTCTTTCTTCTTCTTATTCACTCTATATGTTTATCTTTTTTGTAGGCATCTTTATTGTCTTCACAAATTGTGATGGATAGATGACGGTGTCTATCATCGCTAAAACTCCTGCGGTGTAATAGCCCAAATTTTAGCGATGTAGTAAATAGTGGTTCGAGACCACCAAATCTGGAAAATAAATTCGTAAATTATATTATTTAATATTTACGAGTCAAATGTAGTTTTTAAAAGATTTTTGAAATAGTAAATTGTATTTTATAAAGAATTATTTGGTTAAGAAATTGAGAAAAAGAGGTATTGAGATCTCGGTATTATAAACCGAGCCATAAATATTTTTAGAAATATTTACGGAGTGTCAATAAGGTAGTATTAAAATTTCGTCAGAAAATTTTAACGTTTTGGTAGTCAATTAGATAAAAAGAACTAAATTGAAAAGGTGCAAAATTTACTAAAGTGATTAAATAGCTTAACCATTAAATAAGGAAGGACTAAAAGGGAAAATGAACCATTTTAAAATGGCTGAGGCGGCATAGCGTGAAAAAAATCAAAGATTTTCATGTGAAAAGGATAAAATTGGAATTTTAACAAAAGTTACACGGCCAAAGTTGATTTTAATGATTTCTAGGCCATTTCTTCTTCAACTTTCTGTCAAAAATAGCCATGGAATAGGGTTTTGAGCTGGTCTTTCATATTTTAGCTTCAATTAAGTTTAATTCTTTCTTTTTCCTTGAAATTTTTATATTTTTAGACTTTTACAATTAGGTCCAACTTAGTATTCTATTAGTTTTTGATTTTGTTGAAAATTTTAAAAGTTACCATTGATAAGTTTATATGATTTTTGTTATTTGATGATGAAATTGAGATATTAATGGATGTCTAAAGGTGTTTTATTAAAGAATTTTGGATGAAAACATGTTTTAGGGGTTAAATTGAAAAGTGTTGAATTTATGGAAAATTCTGAAATTTCATGGAATTCATGGGCTATGATTGGTATGTATGAGAATAATTAGGCTTGGAATAAGGATTAAATTGCAAGAATTTCATTTTCCGAGCCTAGGGATGAAATTGTTAAGTATTAAAAGTTTAGGGAAATATAGTAATCAACATTTTGCACTAAAACAGTTTTGGACAGCAGCAGTAGTCTAACTTTGAAAAATCACCAAAAATTGTGGGAATCAAATTAGAGGATGAATAAAATATAAAATTAAATCTTATTGAGTCTAGTTTCTCATAGAAGAAACGGTGTAAGCAATGAAATTGTAAATCATGAGATATAATAAATTTTGCGAGACAAGGTCAGAATGATTTCGGGTTCCTTTGTTCTGACTTTGGAAAATCATCAAAAATTGGATAAAAAAATTAGGGGCTTAAATTTATATGTTTAAATTATTAATGAGTCTATTTTCAAGAGAAACAAACGGGAATATCATCCAAATTCTGTGTTAAGAGATAATTAATTTTTAGTAAGCAAAGGTCAAAACTGTCAAACAGTAGAATAATGATAAATTTGAAGAATTTACTGTACTAATTGACTAAACTATAAATTTTGAAATTTTTATGGTAGAAGTATATATGAATCTAGTTTCAAAAACATCAAGCGGATCTTAATTTGGAGTTCTGTAGCTCAAGATAAAAATAATTTAGTGACTATGACACGGATGGATAGCTTTGAATATACATATAAGTAAATAGTAAAATTATAGATAATGTTACTTATAAGTGTGATATATACATTAAGGATGTGGAATAGAGAGGAGGAGGAGAAAAATATATGAATGATTTATGTATAAATTGATCACATGCCCGATTATAATCGATAAACGTTGAATTAGAAATGATATAATGTTTATTTCAAATATTTATTATGAAACTAAGATTAACGTTATGGTATAAAAATCGAATTATAAATTTGTGTAACTTGAATTGTATTCTTAAATGTTTGAAATGTATGTTTATGTGATGAAAATGTGATTTGAATGCTCAATGTATGATTATTGATAAAATGTTGATAATATTCAATAAAAAGGGAAATAAATCCTGGTTGAATGGAATGGAATTTGATGGACCACTGAAAAGGATTTGATGGTAAAAAAGATCTAGCCCGGACAGGTGATCCTGATATAAGCCCTCCCGAAAAATATGTGTGAAATGGATTTTAGTTAGTATTATTATTAATATTGTTAGTAAGAAACCCTAATTATTATTATTATTATTATTATTATTAGTAAAAAACCCTACTTATTATTTTAGTTAGTATTATTATTAATATTGTTAGTAAATATCGCATGCATGCACCGGTGCTGCCTCTGGCACACCCTCAACTGGTGCCGCCTCTGCCAGACCCTCCACCAGTCATGCCTGTCGCACACCCTCCACTCTGTCCAGTCAAATCACCTCGATTTTTATTTTTATTTTTTTAAACAGTGTTTTTTTTTAATATAATTGTTTGTCAGACTAGGGTGGTGCCGCCTCTGGCAGAGGCGTGACCACCCTAGATGTACCATTTTGGTACATAATTTTTTATCTGTACTATTTTGGTTTTTTTTTTTTGTACTACTTGAGTAAAAACCCCAAAGATTGAACATGGGAGTGAGGGCGGGCGAGAGAGTAAAGAGAAATAATTTTTTATTTACATTTAATAAAAATTAAAAATTATTTAAATTCTTATTTTTATTGAATCTTTTCCTTCTCTTTTTCATAATTTATACAATGAAAAAGTCACATGGCATCACATGATTGGTGTATTCTTTTTTTTAACGTCGGTTTATAATTGGATTATAAAGTGATTATAAAGTATAATGTTTGAATACATTAAGTACTTAATTGAGATAAAAAAAAATAGATGATAGAGTGAAAAAAGCACTACACTTCATGAGTTAAATCGTAAATTAAGCAATTAATAAAAGATAAGATATTTTTCTTTCTATAATATGAGTGTATTTTTAATACGTATAGATGAACTAAATTTTGTTTTGGATTTTAATTTTTAAAAATTATATTTGAGTTTAATTTTATTGATTGAGCTTGAATCATTTACTATAATTCATGATCGGTTTAAAATATAATAGTATCAATAAAAAAATTAAGTTTATTTCTTTTGTAAAGAAAAAAAATGTAAAAGAAGGAAAAGAAAAATGAAAGTTAAAAAAAAATAAAAGAAAAAGAATTAAATTACTTTAAAAGAAAAAAGTATAGGAATTAAATGTGAAATTTGACTTAAAATTTAGTCTAAAATGATTATTTAAGGTGGCAATTAACAATTCAATGATCAATATGTTACAAATCAATAACATTAGTGATCATTTTGTAACAAATTAAAGTTCAATGATCAAAACGTAATTTAAATTATACAAAAGTGACTATTTTTGTGGTTTACCCTAAAAAATTCACCATATTGAACTCTCAATGACCTAAAAAAGATCAACTAGACCTTTCGATTAATGAAAACCATTAATTGTCCGGTTTAACTGCTAATGACGCTGAGTGGTAAATTTAAAAAGTTAAGAAATTATTAAAATTAATAAAAATATATACATCAATAATGATCCTAGAGAATTGGTTATCCAGGTTCATTAGAATATTGACACTTATTTATTTAAATTATAAATGAATGCAAAACTATAAAAAAAAATTAAAATTACAAAAATATTAAATTTATTGAAAATTATAAAAAGATTAAAAGAAAATCATTTCAATCTGGACCAATATTTTAGTAATTTTGTTTTTATAGAATAGGTTTGTATAAGCTGAGTGGTATTTTTTAGGTTTGACAGCATGAACAAAAAAAAAAAAAAAAAAAATCAGTCATTGGTATCAATTATTAATTTTAGGATTAACTCTATATATTAAATTTATATTATTAGTTTTTATTTAAAATTATTAATGAGTAAAAAAATATTTAGCTAATTTAAAAATAGTTATATTAACAATTAAAAAAATTAAATATTAATATTAGATTATCATAAATGAAATAATATTATTAATAATTTGCATTGGTTATTTATATAGAGTTAAAATTGTGTTCATTCCTACATATATTAAAATATAAGTGAAATACCCACATTGTCAGACCCGACATGGGATAGCAGAGCCTGATTTTGTCTACATATGTGGGCTTAGCCAAAGCCTAAAAAACTAGAACAAAAAATAAAAGAATAAAAAAAAAAACCAGTCTGATCAAAGCTGGAACCCGCTCAACATTTCCATAATTATTACGTCTGTTTCTAGTCCTCAGGAAGCAGTTTCCAAAACCATCAAACTTTCTTGCTTTCCTTTTCTCTCTCCAACTCGAGATGCACTCAATGGACATATCTCAATCTGGTTCTCTTCCTCTTCGCAATTCCATCTTCGGTGTTTCTCGCTCAAGTAACCCTCCGATTTACTCTTTTTTTTTTTAATAATTAATGCAGAGTCTTCTTTGATTATTACTAATGTAAACCTCATCTACTTTCCTAACAACACTACTTGGAGATATGCGTTGGCCTCTGTTGCAAACGAAGATGCAACCTCCCTATGAGCCATTGTTTTGACGACGAAGATCTCCCCAGAAGCATTTCTAACCACCACCCCTAAGACCGATTTAGCTTGAGACTCATAAAAAGCCGTATTGAAGTTTAGTTTGATATCTGACCCATCCGAGGGACACCAATCTGTATACTCGTTTCTCTTTGTAAGATCCCTAAACTCACATTCTTCTAGCTCATTTGTATATAATTTTATCCATGCAACAATTTCTGGGCTCGTATTTCTTTTCCCCTAATGTAACCACCCCTTATTGCTGTCTGTCCAGATCGCCCACAAGTGTCAAGGACTTAGAGTTTTCACAAGCAATCCATGCGGCCTTAGGCAGTTTCTTCGTTAAAAAACGCTTAAGTTAGCCTAACTCGTAATAATTGAGGATTCAACAGAACTCCTCTAAAGCACCCACGAAGAACAGTAGAAGAACGAAGTAAAAACGATCTTGAAAGATGAACAAAAGCCACAGAAAAACAAGAACACTTGAGAGAAAAGTTTGAGTGAATGCTCTCAAAATTCTATTAATCACTGAATGAATCTACAATAAGGGGAAGAGGCCTCTATTTATAGTAGAGCCTTCCTAATATCAACGGTACAGATCGAAATACATCAACGGCTAAGGTTTAAAGCTATTTAAATATCAAATCTCTAAAATTACAGAATCGTATCTTTTAAAGATTACATTTAATGTTTAGGATCACATATCTTCGAAGATCCCCTTCCATATTTGCCAAGCATATCTTTGAAGATCACTTTCCATATTTGCCAAGATCCAGAGACAAGCTTTCAATCTCTCCAAGCAATGGACCAGTCTGATTGGGCCAAATGACCTCCCTCGAATGCGATGGATCACACAAGTTCGTCATGGTTGCAGGTTCCCATGCGCAACCCATGACATTCTCCCCCACTTGTTCTAGCGACACCCTCGTCGCGTCCCCTTCGTGGAATTGGTTTATCTTTTTTTTTGAACTGCCATAATGCCTCGGCAGGTTCCCAACTCGCTTCGCTGTCTGGAAGTCTCTTCTATCGAACCAAGTATTCACGCCGCGGCCGATGATACCTTCGCTAATCACCCGGTCTGCCTCAATGTTTTTAACTTCGAGATCGTACTAGACCTTTACCCCCATTGGTGCTTGTTCAGACTTGCCTTGATTTGGATCCTCTTGATCTCCATGGAATGGCTTAAGCATGCTTACATGAAATACTGGGTGGACTTTAAGCTTTGCCGGTAACTCAAGCTTGTAGGCTACCTTGCCTATTTTCTTCAAAACTTCAAACGACGCTTCGTACCTTCACACAAGCCCCTTGTGCAGACCCGTATATCGCAACATCAAGTGTAGTTTGGAAGGACTGAGTCACCCACCTGAAATTGCACATCTCTTCCATTTTGATCGGCCCACTTCTTGTTGCGCTTACTTGCCTTGTGTAAACAAGCTCTAGCCAAATCATTCTTTTCTTGCCAATCCTTCGCAAATCAATAAGCTATATGATTTGGTCCTGTATAACGAGTCGCAACAGCGTTGGGTATGAGTGACTGTTGGCCCGTCACTATCTTGAACGAGCTTTGATTCGTGACCCCACTTCGCTGCAAGTTGTACGAAAATTGGGCCACATCCAACAACTTTGGCCAATCCTTTTGTGTGGCACTCACATAGTGCCGAAGATATGTCTCCAACAACACATTCACTTGTTCAGTTTGCCCATTTGTTTGTGGATGCATGCTTGTGGAAAAGTTCAAGTCCGAGCCCATTAACTTGAACAACTCCGTCCAGAACCGGCCCGTAAATCACCCATCTCGATCACTGATAATAGACAGTGGCACTCCCCAATATTTCACCACGTGTCTAAGAAATAAACGGGTTGCCTTCTCAGTAGGGCACCCATTGATAGCTAGAATCAACGTCGCATACTTTGAAAACCTATCCACCATAACAAAAATACTTGCAAACCCGTCAGACTTACACAAACCAACAATAAAATCCAGGGATACACTTTCCCGAAATAAGAAAATGTTGTAACAAGCCGGCTGAACTCTTTAATTCAAACTTGTCTTGTTGGCATACTAGACAAGTTCTTCACATAGGTTTCCACATCTTCACCCATGTGAGGCCAATAATAACGATTCTCCAAAAGGGCCAAGGTACGGTATATTCTTGGATGGCCCGCCCATTTTGAGTCATGACATCCCTTCGTGACTTCTTTGCGCAATATCCCATAGTGGGGCACATAAAGGCGGTGCCTATGAGTGTATAGCAATTCCCTATCAAGCCAAAATCTCCTTGTTTTCCTCTCATTGGCAAGCTCAATCAAGCTTTTGACTGTGGGGTCAGGGGACAATCCCTCTCGAATACGCTCCAATAAGGACCCATCAGGTTGGCTGATTGCCACAAATTCCATCTTTCTACTAAGTGCATCAGCCACATTGTTGGCACTCCCTGGCTTATATTTCATTGTGAAATTGAACTTCGTTAGAAAAACCTGTCAACGAGCCTATTTGGGAGACAACTTTTTCTGGGTTAGAAAATAACTGTTGGCAACGTTATCGGTAAGGACTACGAACATGAAACCTAATAAATAATGCCTCCAAATACGCAAGAAATGCACCACTGTGGTTATCTCCTTTTCTTGGATCGTATATCTTCGCTCCGTCTCATTAAGCTTTCGACTCTCGAAAGCAATTGAATGTCTATCTTGCATAAGCACTCCCCCAATGGCATAATCTGATGCATCCGTGCGTACTTCATAAAGCTTCGAATAATCTGAAAATGCAAGTATGGGCTACTTTGTCATTACTTGCTTCAATTGATTAAAGGCCCTCTCACACTGTGGGTTCTAATCCCATACTTTACCCTTGTTCAACATGTCTGTCAAAGATGCGGTAATTCTAGAGTAGCCATCGACAAAGCGTCGATAGTAGTTTGCCAACCCAAGAAAAGATCTCAACTCGATCACCTTAGTTGGAGCCTTCCATTCAACAACGGCCCGAATCTTGCTTTCATCCATCTGGATCTTCCCACAATATGGCCTAAAAATGACACCTCTTGTTGAGCAAATGAGTATTTCTCCTCTTTGATAAACAGCTCATTTTCCTTCAAAGTTTGGAACACTTCCCTCAAATATTCCACATGCTCGTCGAGCGACTTACTGTACACCACAATATTGTCAAGATAAACAACCACGAAACGGTCAAGGAAAGGTTGAAGTACCTTATTCATCAGGGTGCAGAATGTAGCTGGGGCATTTGTGAGTCCAAAGGGTATCACAAAGAACTCATACAAACCGTACCGCGTCACACAAGCTGTCTTTGGCTTGTCCCCCTCAGCTATTCAAACTTGATGGTACCCCGATCTTAAGTCCAACTTGGTAAATCATCTCGCACAACCAAGCTGATCAAACAAGTTTACAATAAGGGGAATAGAGTACCAATTTTTTACGGTGATCTTGTTTAGGGCTAGATAATCAATGCACATCCGTAACGACCAATCGTATTTCTTTTAAAATAACACTAGAGCACCATATAGAGATTTAGATGGCCTAACGAATCCCACATCTAAAAGCTCATTCAACCATTTTCGTAGTTTATCCAATTCCGGCGAGGACATACGATATGGGGCCCTAGCTGGCGGCACCATGTTGGACACCAATTCAATCCTATGATCCACCCCCCTCTTAGGTAGAAAACTCTTTAGCAACTTTGCAGGCATCACATCTCGAAAAGATTGTAATATTTGGCCCACTTTCTTAGGGATCTCACCAACGGTCTTAACGGTTTCCTTCATCTTCAAGGCGGAAAAGTAGGAGACTTCATCTCTACGTACTCCCTTAGCAAATTGGATTGTGGATAATGTTTTTCCTTCTAGGCTCCCCTTTCTTGTCAATCTCACCATGCATTGATGGTTCGAATCTGAAATCACCATGTAATTACCAGAAGGATAAATGGATGCATTAACCTAATCAAGAAAACTTAATCCAACTGCAAAATCATAGACATTAAGTGGTATTACCTTGATGGATGCCTTACCGATCCAATCGCCAAGTTGGAGATCTACTCCCTTTGCAACCCCCTTGATTGGAACACTTTCCGAGTTCACCGTTTTGATCCGACCCGGCTCATTTTCAATCTTGAGGCCAAGTTTGTGAGCAGCCCCTTCAGACATGAACAAATCAGATGCCCCTGTGTCTATAAGTGCATTCAACTTCCGACCAGCCACTAAGATGTCCGCAAACATCAGCCCATGATCCATCTTGTCTTCGACACCCCTTAGTATCGAATCAAGATTGTTATCCTCTACATCTGACTCCACTTTTACTTCCATAGCGGAGAGCACAGCCTTTTTTGGACAGTCCTTAATCATATGTGGGCCATTACAATGGAAGTAACTTATAAGCCCACCCTTCCTTTTTTCCTAAGGCTTCTTACCGTTGCCATTCCTAAAGGGCCTTTCCTTATCTCCCCCACTATTTCCCTTTGGATTGAATTTGGGCTTAGAAGACTCAGGCCTGTCTTTCTTCCCACCAAATTTAGCTAACAATTTTGCTACAGACTTGGCCATGATAAGCTCTTGAACTCCCTGGCGTTGCAACTCTTGCTTCGCCTATAGTTTCAACCCATCCATGAAGGAAAAGAATGCCTCTTTCTCATCCATATATGAGGTTTGAAGCATAAGTTCGCTAAACTCCTACACATACTCCCTTATAGTGCCTTGTTACGAAAGTCGACGCAATTTTGCCCGAGCTTCATCTTTGGCATACTCTGGATAAAACTGTGCCTTGAACTCGAATTGAAACTCCTTCTGAGTTTCAATTTCTGTCCTACCGCGTCTCACATCGGTGGACCTACGACGCCACCACAACAAGGTAACGTCAGTAAGATACATAGCAGCAGTAATTACCTTAGTGGCATCATCCGTGATACCTTTAGCACGGAAGTATTGCTTAACTCCCCACAGGAGATTGTCCACATCTCTTGCGAACCTTGTTCCTTTGAACTCATTGGGCTTGGGAACATCCATACTGGGCTTGGATACGACAACGACCAACCCTCCATTGCCTAAAGTAGCCATGTAGATTGTGAGTTCACCCTTGAGCTCCGCAATCTTTTCTTTCAAGGTCGTCATCATAGCCTCAATAGTATCAGTCTTACTAGTCATCATAGCCTCAATGGCATAATCCCTACTAGTCAGCTTTTCAACATTATCCAACACATACTCTTTGAGCTGCTCTTGCATAGACTGCAACCTATCATTAAGCCTATCATTGACATCATCAATCCTCTCATTGGTATCCCCCATGGATTCCTCGAGAGTGAGGATACGATCCTCCAAAGCTGACAGTATGTCCATCGAACGACTAGCTTTCCTAGTCCTCCCATAGGTCTCTATTCCATCAACATTCTCAGTAACTTTTTTCGACATCTTTCAACGGTACCTTTGAGCGCTAGCTCTGATACCAACTATCACGAACTTAGAGTTTTCACAAGTAATTCGTGCGGCTTTAGGCAGTTTCTTCGTTCAAAAATGTCTAAGTCAGCCTAACTCGCAATAATTGAGGATTCGATAGAACTCCTTTAAAGCACTCACGAAGAATAACAGAAGAACGAACTAAGAACGATCTTAAAAGATGAACAAAAGCCACAAAAAAACAAGAACACTTGAGAGAAAAGTTTGAGTGAATGCTCTCAAAATTCTATTAATCACTGAATGAATCTACAATGAGGGGGAGATGCCTCTATTTATAATAGAGCCTTCCCAATATCAACAATACAAATCGAAATACATTAATAGCTAAGGTTTAAAGCTATCTAGATATCAAGTCTCTAAAATTATAGAATCGTACATTTTAAAGATTACATTTAATGTCTAGGATCACATATCTTCGAAGATCCCCTTTCATATTTGCCAAGCATATCTTTGAAGATCACTTTCCATATTTGCCAAGCTCCAGAGATGGGCTTTCAATCTCTCTAAGTAATGGACCAGTCTGATTGGGCCAAATGACTTCCCTCGAATGCAATTGATCGCACAAGTTTGTTATGGTTGTAGGTTCCCATGACACAAGGAACAACAAAACACACTACATTGCAAGCTGGTACTGTTCTTGAACACCTAGGTAAGCCACTCCCAGTTAGTCAGATTCAATTATGTTAACACCCATTCCAGATTCAAGCTAATCCATACTTCTTGTGTTACAAAACATCCTCTGAAAATATGGTCTATGTTCTCAGTCGTTTCTCTACATCTAGGGCACACTACTACTGACATTAGTCATTTTATTCGAAGATTAGAAAAATGGGGAATAAAATTCCATGAAAATTTCCAGATTAGGATATTTATTTTCCCTGGAATGTGAATATTCCAAAGTTTTTTGTAAAACTTTTTTGCCCCAGTCTGTAAATAACTAGGATTAGGGATATTTTCATGTGATAGTTTATAAGCACTGCGTATATAGTATTCTCCAGAAGGATTCCCTTCCATACCATAAAGTCCTCATGAGTTTCTATAGCTAAGGGGATTTTCATAATTCTATCCACCTCCTCTCTTAAAAAGGTAGAATAAATTAGATCATTTTTCCATTCCCTCTTGTGTTCATCAATTAAGTCCACAACTTTACTAATTTCGTTATTGCTGATGGTTGGCTCCACCTTATGACTTACATTTCCAAGGAGCCATGCATCAACCATAACAGCAATATTCTCCTTGGTTCCTACCCTCCAACAAATCTCGTCCTTCAGTAACCCCTTAGCTGCCCACACACTATTCCAAGTATGCGAAGGTAATGTCCCTAACCCAGCATTTAGAAAATCAGTATGTAGAAAATACTTGGCTTTTAATACTTTCGATAATAATGAATCTGGATAATTAATAATGCACCATCTCTATTTAGCTAATAGCACAATATTAAACTTGGTCAAATTGTGAAATCCCAAAACCCCATTCTCCTTTGAGTCGCAAAGCTAGTCCCAACTACACCAATGGATCCCTTTTCGCCCATACCTTTTTTGCCACCAAAATTGAGCCATAATACTATCTAGTTCCGTACATAAAGACTTAAGAAGCAAAAAACAAGCCATAGTATAAATAGGTATAGCCTACAAGACTGCTTTTATAAAACTTCCTTATCCCCTTACAATAAGAATCTCATGCTCCAACTCTCAATTCTTTGCCTCGTACGATTTTTTAAAAGATGGAAAAAAGCTTTTTTATTTTTCTCCACCACATTTCGCAAGCCTAGATACCTCTCCATATTATTATAAATATTCACCCCAAGGATGGTAAATACGACTCGTCTAGATTTTTCAAAGTGTTGTTAATGTAAAAAATCGTGGATTTGGCGTAATTGAAATATTGTCCTGAGCATCTTTCATATTCCCTCAAAATTGACTTCAAAACTTGTGCTCCCCTCTTACTTGCTCCCTCAAACAGAATACAATCATCAACGAATAAAAAATAAGAAATCGAAGGGCCCCCTCTACTTGTCTTTGCACCATTAATCGAACTTTCCCTTAAAGCTATTTTCATAAGGGACGAGAGGCCCTCACTACAAATTAAAAACAGAAAAAGGCTTAGAGGATCCCCTTGCCTAAGTCCTCTCGCCGATTTAAATAGTTGTCATGTTTTCCTGTTTACAATTACTGAATATAAGACTGTTGTGATACACTTCATAATATTATCCATCCACGAAGTATGAAATCTCATTCGTACCATCAGTGCCATTAAGAAAGACCATTCCACCCTATCATATGCTTTATTCATATCTAGCTTAAGTGCCATAAACCCTTTTTTTCTTACTCTTTTTTATCAAAAAGTATGAGAATCTCATAAGCAAGGAGGACATTATCTGATATTAATCTGCCTGGTACAAAGGCACTTTGAGTGTCATCAATGCAAGTTTCTAAGACATTTTTGAACCGATTCGCAATCTTTGCTACTACCTTATAAAGAATATTGCATAAACTGATTGGCCTAAAATTCTCTAAATTCGTCGGATGGGAAACTTTAGAAATTAGCACAATATTAGTAATATTACAAGGGTCCACAGACATACTTTTATTTAAAACTCCTAAGCAATATTCAATTATGTCACTACCTATAATGTGCCAAAACCATTGAAAAAAATAAAGTTGGAAAACCATCATCCCCCGCCGCCTTTGTTGGGCCCATCTCCTTTAGAGCCGCCACGACCTCCTCTTTCATGTAATTGGCTATTAACTTTGAATTTTCTTCCTTAGATACACATCTCTCAATCCTAGAAAGAATATGCATAGTATCCCCACCTCCATTTGACGAAAAGAGATTTTGAAAGTATCATTGAGCGATTTCCTCCATCTCCCCCCTCATCGCCGGTCTCTCTCCCATTATAATGTCTTAAACTTTGAATAGTGTTTATTCTTCTCTTTTGCGAGGTATAACTATGAAAAAAAACCATATTTTTTCTCTCAATTTTAACCAATTAGCACAGACCCTTTGCTCTCAATACATCTCATCTTTATCAATATCAAGATTAAGGTGAATTCTAGCGTAAAATAATTCTGCTATATTCTCATCGATTCTGTCTTGATCCAAAAGAACATTTACCTTCTCTGTCAGCTCCTTCTTACGTCTTTCCCTTCTGTATTTAATCGATGCAGCCCATATACTTAACCCATGTTGTAACCCTTTCAATTTCTCCAAGATATCGCTTTTTACAAATTGCCACAAGCTCCTTACCTCTTCTTCAAAAGACTCTTTATTAATCCACTATGCCTCAAAATAGGCTTTCTTTCTAGGCATGTTATTCAATCTTATATCTGTATTAATTAGAAGAGGGCAATGTTCTTAGATAGAGTGTGGAAAATGTTGGATCACTACAGATGGGAACATATTACTCCACTCTAAATTTGTCACTCCTTTGTCAAGGCTCGCGAATATTGGTCTCTGGTAAATTCCCTCTTTCCCATGTAAACCAAGTTCCTGAATATCCAACATCCATTAATTGGCAATATATCAAAACATCCCTAAAAGCTACTATCCTCCTCTCTTTCCTTGGTACCCCGCCCACTTTCTCAAATGAGTATAAAAATTCATTAAAGTCACAACATACCATCCATGGCAAACCCTGAGAGCGGCTTAAGTTTATCAGCAAATCCCAAGATACCCCTCTACTATGCGCATAAGAAAGCTATAAAAACCGGTAAATCGTTATTCCTTTTCATCATCATTTTCTTGTAAGATGACATCAATGTGATAATTTGAATAACTTTTTAACCTAACATTAGCATTTTCTTTGCACGGCAAGCACAATCTCCTATTGATCCAACCGCTACAATATCAATCCCATTTAAAAAACCATACCTCTTTCTTACGCCTTTCATTCGTACTCCATTTATCTCAGTCTCCACGAAAAAGACCATCTGGAGATTATACAACTTCAGCACATGTCGAAGCATTCTGATAGCCTATGGACTCCCCAATCCACGGACATTCTAACTAAATATTTTCATTGCGATTGGGCAAGCTTGCCCCTTGGCAGCCGCCAATAAATGTGGTTTTTTTTTCCAACATCTTCTTATTCCTAACAACCATAAATCCCAACTCTTCCCCTTCCAAAAGTTTATTGCTCTCCCTTCTGAGCTTCTTCTTCCTATCATGTAACACCCCCCAACCCTTATCCGTCGTCGGAATAGAGTTACGGAACATTACCGGACATTACAGATTAAATATGAACAATTCATAATTATTCACACATAAACATCATAATTAAATCATATAGTCCCTTTATGAACCTTCGAGGCCCAAAACATATGCTAGAAACAATTCAGGATTTAATCGTGTGCTTTGGAAATTTTTTGTGAAATTTCAAAATTTTTCCTAGGTGTAGGGGTCCAACGCCCATGTGATCAAGGGACACGCCCGTGTGGTCTTGAGACATGCCCGTGTCTCAGGCCGTGTCCTATCCCGTGTAACTCCCTGACTTACCTCACACGACCAAGTCACACGCCTGTGTGCTAGGCCATGTTCCTCACACGGCTGAGACACATACCCGTGTGGTAATACCAGAGCATCTGTTTTGAAAATTTAAGTTGCAGGGGACACACGGTCTAATCACAGGCCCATGTGAAAGCCGTGTGTCTCACATGGTCTGGTCACACGCCAGTGTGCCAGGCCTTGTTTACACAAAATGAGCCTTATACATCAAGTTTACAACCCTGCAAATCTTGACCAACAAGCAATTCAAAATTCATTTATTCAACCATTTCAAAACACAATCAAACACACTCAATCATATCGAAATAGATAATCTAAGTGCCTAACTAATGTGCCTACATAAATACTTCACATATTTCTATCAAAACAATTCAATTATACTTTATTTAAGTAAATTTAATATCAAGCCATTTCAACCCAAATATTTGTCTATTTCAAATTCACTTACACATTTACTTAAACAGACCATATTGTGAATTCAACATAACATATATACTTATATATAACCAACCAAATATCATTTTATAATATCATTTACAAACATTTTTCCAAAATAACCAACATAATACATCCTAGGTACATGTCATTACTAAAAAGAAACATACTTCACCACTTTGAGTTTGGGATCGACTTTGGATGCTGATTCAACGATCTAACTTTAACCTAACCTGCGCACGGAAACAAACCGTACGCTGAGTATAAACTCAGTCGTATTTTTATAATCCGAATACTTATTAAACAAGAATTTACAATATTTATATATTTAAACACACATAACAAAAATCATTCAAACAAATAATTAATTTCATAACACATTATTCATAGCAATTTCAATTCTCATCTCTTACTATTTCAATCTCATAATTGATATTCAAATAACTCTTCTCAATAGGATACACATATCATTTCACTATATCAATAACCATTTCATGAACCCGTTGGTTCATACATTTCAATTTCATAACTCAATTCAATTTCTCAATCCAATTAATGTTCAAAATCATCCAATATCATTCATATTGCCAATTCATTTATTTACCCCTATTATCAGGATTCGGACTTTGGCGGATACACGAATCTAACCAAAACACACCAGTATGACACCCAGTGCCTCATCGGATAATTCAAAGTAGTAGATTGACACCTAGTGTCTCATCGGCCATGCCGAAATAAATTGGTACCCAGTACCTCATCGAATTTATTCGAAGTAATAGTTTGCCACCCAGTGTCTCATTGACTCGTGGTCGAAGTATCCCTGAACACTTCCAATCCTATGGCATGCAAACTTTATCCGACTCAGCTCGATATAGTTAATAGGGTTTCAAATCACTTTTCAATTTCCAACCAATATATACATTTCAATTCAAATAATCACAAATACTCATAAATTCAATTCAATTCATTTCAATACCATAAAATCAATACTTACCTCATTTCACTTACCATACTTATTAATCAACATACAACAATTAATAATAATTAGATTCAGATTATAGAAATACAAACCGTAGTTTCCGAGCTAATCCTCGTTGACTTTGTCTTTTTCTTTCCTAGCCGAGGTCTCCGGCTCAATGTTAGCTACGGAAATTGAAACAATTAAAATTTATCAAAACACTACAATTTCATATTGAATATTTTAAATTTCATTCAACTTTTGTCTAAATTTCAACTTAGTCCTTAATCAAATTTAACTCCATTTTTTTCACAATTTATTCTTTATTTTCATTCAATTTCCACTTAAAACTAAACCTAACTCTCTAATTCTACCATAAAACCCTAAATTTCAAAATTCTCTCAATTTAGTCTCTATTACTCAAAACTTATAATTTATTTTACAATTCAATCCTTTTCTCTATTCTAACTTGAAATTCTATCAATTTAACCCCTAATACTTCCATTTATTCAACATGAACAACTTCTAAAAATTCATTAACTTCTAAAATTTCAACATAAATCAAATAGTATTTTGTTCTAAGATTCTAAAAACATAAAAATTTCAAGAAAAATGACTAAATTGACTTACCAATTTGAGTTGAACCTTAAAACTCGAGTTTCTCATTCTTTATTTTCTCCTTTTTTTTTCTTTCTATTCTTTCTCTGTATCGTCCCCTTTTGTTTCTTTCTTTTTCTTTTATTTCTTTTATTTATTCTTTATGTTTTATATAATATAATAATATAATAATAATATAATAAGTTATATTTACTTATTATATTATTATATATATGTTTATTATTAACGCACATGGAATTTATTTTTACCATACATTTGCAAAATGTAAATTTTAGGTTTAATTGCTTAATTAGTCTCTTAACTTTTCTCTATTCTATAATTTAACTTTTACCTTATATGCAATCTAGTCCTTTCACCTAATTACTCTTAATTTAGACAAATTCACCTATTCAAAACCTATTTGACCATATTTTTAATAAATATTTACAAATTCATTTTACGTAAACGGAGACCCAAAAGTACACTTTCCGATAACCGTAATTATCAGGTCGTTACGTATCACCTCCCTTAAGCATATAAACATCCGAATCATGGTCCATGTCTGTCTGTCCTTGCATTTTCGAAGGAATTTCCCTCCAAACTAGAAACCCGATTCAGATTCCCCTCCAAATTAACAACCAGAATGGGATCAACAAAACTCCCAAATCCTCCTCTATCAACATCCTCCCAATTACACCTACCCAAATCCGACCCCTCATAAAAACTCCCCCTTTTCACATCGCCCCCATCTTTTTTCAACCACACACTATTCATTGCAAGAGCACATCGAGACTGATCTCTCAGCGACAGATCCCATCCCATTTCAGCTATTTCAAACCTCAATTCCATCTTTGCTTGACAATAAGCGTCGCTATGCCCTAATCGAGCACAGAAGAAACAAAACAAAGTTAATCGTTCATTTTTAAAACTAACATATGAATAATTTCCTGATGAAAATGAAACCTTCTTCCTCCTCAAAAATTGCCTTATATCCAACTGAACCCTCACACACAGATGATTTCCTAACCTTCTCCCCAAATTTGCACCATCATATTCTAAAAACTTCTCAAGAAAGTCCCCAATTTGCCTCGCCAAAGCCTCAGAAAAATACCCCGGAGGCAAATGGCACCTTCAACGGATCCTCCCTTTTCCTCAAGTGATGTAACATCAAAAGATTGTTGTTAAAAGTCCATGGGGACAATTTTGAACCCTCTCCAAGTCCATCCTTTGAAGAACCTATACAAAAATCTTTTCTCATCCTTGTTCAAAATTTGAACCCCTTTTACTAGATGCCAAAGATTTGCCATTGTGCTTCTCATTGCTGGAAAATGAATAAACGTGTTGTTAAAAAACACCTTACCAAACAAATTCCTCTTCTTCACGAACCTGATCAGGCCCTTTCTGTGCATGTACTACTTCCTCTTCCTCGTCATCCAATGATAACGCAACAAAGCCTCTTTCCAATCCCTTAAACTGCGCAAAACAGATCACCCACAAGTAAAAGAAAAGCGTGAATCCTAACCCAAACAACGTCGCCCAAAAAACCTTCAAGAAACCACACAAAAACCCTGAAACAAAAACCTACTAGAAACAACAGACAGAAACGTACTAGGAGAGCAAGACCAAATTAGTATTTATGGAATACTTAATATCAGCTGAAAGGTGGATTTATTCAAAAGCAAATATGAAAGGCTCAAATTTTATTTACCAATTCAACATTAAAAAGTTTTTTTTTTAAGAATTACAATATTTTATTTTATAATTAAAATTTTTAAAACACAAAAAAAAATTGTTTTAATTTTAAAAATAGGAATCTATACAATACAAAGATAGCAAGCCAAGTAAAGAAATAAAAAATCCAAAAAGACAAACTTTGGAATTGGAAGGGTATTTTTCTGCTCATTTTTGTTTTCAGTAGAAATTTAAGTGATCCACCACAAAAATAGTCGAACATTTCTTTTCCAAAAGTGAATCTATATTAGATCGCATGTTTGACTTTTTTGTGGAGCAAAAAATAAATGTAGTTTCACTAATAAGGAAATTTTACATTTTTGGAAAAGAAAATATGCTTAATCTTTTTACTTTATTTTCACATGTTAATCAATCTAAAATATTTATATTCTTTTTTCAACGCAAAATAGTCACCGAATTATGATTTTAGCTATATTTTAATCACCCAAATATTAATTTTTTATTTAATCATTCAAATTTTTGATATTAAATATTTTAATCATTTTAATTTTAGAAAAGTTATTTTCCTTTGCACCTAAGTAACCTAAATTAATAGTCATTCAACTATTAATAAATTTCCTTTTTAACCACTCTATTATTAAAAGTTATAAAATAATCAATCAATTATTCAATTGTATTTTATTTTTATCATCGACTAACAAATAATGGTGCACTTGATCACACCATTGATGCAAGTGACCCTTATGGGCCTAGAATTGACACCTTTCTTTCAAACTTCAGCATCCTTACTACTACCAGCCTCCCCACTCCGATTTCCCTCACCATCTCAACCAACAAAAACCGTAAAAAGCTGCTATAATGCTAATAATAAACTTATAAAAAACCATCCCCACGTTGGTCAGAATAGCCCCCATGAAAAACTCAAACCAAAGAACAAGCAGAGTTAGACACCTCCCATGCCCAAACATTGAAACACTAGGGATAATTAACAACGTTGTCATGCATAATAGTAAATGAGAGTACATACACGTGCAAATCTCCAAGCAACACGGGACACGTCTTCCATATGCCAATTCATAACATTCCAAATTTTAAAATTCATATACAACATGATATACCAATACCTCAAAAAGCATGACACTTGGACAATATCTCGAGCAAGCAGGGGTGAAGCCAAGGGGCTGACATGGACCCTAACTTCCCCTAGAATGTAAAATTACTATTTAAGCTCTTAATTTTTTTTTTAATTTTAAATTAGTAAAAGTAAAATTACACTTTAGCCTCTTTAAAATTATAAAAATTCGATTTAATCCTTTATAAATTATAAAGATATAAACTATAAAAAATTAAAATTTCATCTGGCCTCCTCAAAAAAATTGTTCTAGCTTTGCCTCTACGAGCAAAACCACTGTATAACCTCCCTCTCTGACTGTGGGGGACAATTATTAAACCTCCACCCATCGAAGACACTCCTTGGACAATCCCTCAAGGATAACCTCTCAAGCAAACTCCTTGTAGTCACTTCTCGACTTTACACTCATGTAGACCGCACTTCTGACACCAACTACTGTGTCTCATATGAAGTGACGACAAGGTCTCCGATTGTCACCCTGCCCAGACTAATGGAGGCAAACCATTGGCCAACTTGCCATTGACTCACCTATTGAAAGATGACACATGACACCTTGGGATTATAACTAAAGGTATATAAACCCTTAGATCCAACCATAGGAGGGATCTCTCTCTCCCTCTCTCCCTCCGTCCCTCATTCTCAATTCTCAACTCAACCACCACCATGACCCAAATACCCTCTGCGACGACTCTCCACCTTGACCAAAGGGAGGTGAGCCACTCAATACCACCGTCATCTCCGCCTCGTCTAATCTTAGCATCAACAACAAATTTCATATTTTTTAATACAAACTAATTTGAATATCATTTAAATACATATTTTCTAATTTATGTTTAACATATACATTTTATCTTCTCAAAAATACTTTTTGAAAACAATACTAAATTGACTTTTCAAAAGCTTTTTTTCTATTGCACTTTTCAACCTCAATGATAAACAGATCATGGTTAAAAGGAAAAGAATCAGAACATGAAAAGTTGACACGAATACCTTAAAAACCTATTTGATACTAATTATTATTCTTGGCAACTTCTAGTCATTTAGATTCTATCACTGATTGTAAACGGAAAGCCTTATAAAGAGATACATACAATCCATTCATCAGTGCCTTCAGAATTGATGAACAAGGACGTAAAGATTAGAATTTGATAACTTGTTTTGGTTGACTCCCATGTTTCCCAAGTGCCTTCTCCAATGCACTGTGAAATTTGTCAAATGGAACCAACTCCATCCTACAAACAAAGGGCGCAAAAATGGGTTGCGTTCAAGACACAAGGTCTAGTTATGGTTTTAGTCCCTCCCTTATTCTGAAATTTGGGATTTAATTCCTCTACTTTAATCTAGCATAATTTGGTCCTTCACTTTTATAATGTTATTAGTTGGTTCAAACTAATAACACTTTTAGTTGCTGCCACTGAAGTTATACTGTGGAATTTTCTTAATCAACTTAAAACTTTTAGCTAACACATAAATTGATTACTGATTTATGTGGCCGAATAACAATAAAGAAGAATTCCATATTAGTGCTTTAATGGTAGCAACTAATGGTGTGTTTATCAATTTGAATATACTAATAATATTATAAAAGTAGACAAACCGCTTATGCCAAATCAGAGGTATTAAATCCCAAATTTCAGCATAGCAGAGGGATTAAAACCATCATTAGACCATACATGAATAACTAATGGTAAGTGAGATTGTGTATAAGATCATACGTACTTGTATTTTAACTTCCCCTCTTGTGCCAGGCGTAGAAGGTAATCCACCATATCTCGGCACTCTTTCGCTTTATCAGCACTTAACCATTTCTGTAGCCAGAATCCTCTTAAAGAAAGATCCTGCAAACAGATAGGAGGATGTGCGTTCTTTCAGATTTGGGAAGCCACTTTTATTTATTCCAAGTGAAAATGTGCAGTACTTGGATTGATGATAACTAACAGCAGCACAACGCTAAGCAACAAAATATATAGAAGGGGTAATCCTTGATTACCTTGAAAATGAACGAGGAAGTTGATACGGTGACAGGCTTCTTGGACATTCCACCATATGTTACCATTGTTCCTCCCTGCCTGAAATTTGCATTCAAGGAAACTTGGATTCTTACTGCAAGAGAAATGTCCAATGTCATACTTTATGCAGCGAGGTTATCTGACCTTAAGAACTTGAGAACCAAAGAAGCGGCATGTCCACCGACGCAGTTCAATCCCAGGGCAGGTTCAGGTATATTTGACTACCATGACAGTAACAAATCAAATGGAAACAATGAGTGACTTTAATAACATGAAATCCATATGACGAAGATCGAAGATCTCCTCACAATAACTATACAATAATGATAGATAATACCAAAAGGCTCTTAACATTCTTCACTTCTAGTTGGCTCTCGGTAAACACTTCATCAGCCCCAAGAGCTTTTAACCTTTCTTTTACTTCATCCGATCCAGCCCTAAAGCAAGTAAAAGGACGGTAAATGAAGATGCACTGGAAAAAAACGCATGCATCAAGTCAAGGAACCCTAATAGATGAGAATGTCAATCAGTAAAATAGTTTAACTCAAAAATATTGGCAGTCAACGACAGCAACCTCCTAATTAACAATATATCCCAAACTGATGACACCATCTAGGTTAAAAAAGAAAGAAAGCAAGTGCAATGACAAGCACAGATACTACAATTCACAAGGAGCTAAGTACAGCACCTGTCCCGGATAATGTTAATGCTATGGATGCCACGATATCTTGCAAGCTGGATTACACATTGCCCCACAATGCTGGTAGCCCCATTTTGAACGATGGAATCTCCTGTCCATACCAGAATAATCAACAAGAGCATGTGATAGAGGCTTGAACATTATCAAATACAACATCAACAGCTGTACCTGCGCTTAAAGTAGTGAAGTCTTCGAGCATTCTCATAGCAGTCAAAGGATTAACAGTAACTGTTGCAGCATACTCAATTGGCGAATCTTTACTGATTTTATGCCATATGTCGTGGTCTTTGACAACATAAGTCTGCCATGTTCCTGCCAATAATTTTTAGTTGATCTTAGCATTAAGACGAATGAAAGATCAGTCCAAACGCTCATTATTCTAGTTCACTATTTCACTGCAAGAAATCATATCTTAATGGTTTTAAGACATCTAAATGAGAAAATTAAAAGAAACTTCAACAAATTTTGTTAGGTTGAAGATGGGATGTCGAAAATTTTTATATTTCAAAGGTTCACTAGTCATTAATATGAAAAAGAATCTCAGCATCTTGCAAGTTTCAACTAATTATTTTACTACAATAGGTTCAATCACATCTCTGGCGTTAAATCTCTTACGGTACTGAGTGCAATAGACTAGCCATTCTTAAACTTTCCTACCCAATTTTCTTTTAACAGCAATCCATTTCACATTCCAACTTAAAGGTGATTTGAGATATAAAATTTAGCACCTAAACTTGAAACATGCATAACTAGAAAGATGTGTAGGATTATCGATATTTAAGCACTAGGCATTCGAAGTAAAACTACAATGGCAAAGCAAAAGGTGCAAAGAACAGACCAGAGGAGGGTGGAGATGGAATGACCAAATCGCCTGGGGAGAGACCCTTAACCGCAGAACCAACAGAATACACTTCTCCAACACCTTCATAGCCTCCAACTGCTGGCACCTGTGGCCTCACAGGATATACTCCTATACATTAAAAATAAAATTTTGTTTATTTACAAAAGCCTTGAAACTCATTATTACTATTATTATTCAAAACTTATGTTATTCGGACTCGATTATGATTTGTGGATATGAGCATGTACCCGGCATAAGCATGGTTAAATTTTTTTTCCCCCAAAGTTCGTATCCCTATATCTATGAAGAGTCCGAGTAACATAGTATACAACTACAACTACCCAATTCTTCAACTAATCAAAGATCAAGAGTTTTAAATCAAATGAAGTAAAACCCAACGAGGAAAAGAAAACCCAGACCTTCAATACGGTTAATATCAGAGGGGTTAATGGGAGCAGCCAACATTTTAACACAAACTTGATTCTCCTGCACTTCTACTGGGGGTAGCTCTATCATTCTATAAATACAAAAGTAAGCAATAAAAAAAGAAAAATAATAATAATAGTAACGAAATTTGGATATCGGGGACCTGGTGACGGAGTCGGGTGGACCGTGGTGCTCGTAGACGACTGCCTTGGACGGCGGAGACATGATTGTCGACAATGCCCTCACGGTTTGGACCTTGGGCAAACCCCCGAAACGACTCCGGTTTAGACCCCATAAACTGGCGGTATTCACTGCTTTTAGCGCTATTGATCTCGCCACTACCATTTCTAAGCTAATTTTACCTGGAAATGTTTGTTTTTGTGTATATATGTAATATGTATATCATCCAGAAGAGTCCACGCAAAGTCCAAGGTTCCAGGCAGTTGAAAATGGGCTATGATTTGGGCAACCCATCTCAAATTCACAAGGATTTGATCTTCATCCTGCTCTTAACTGGATTAGGCTCAGTTGAACATCAAAATTTTGGCTGAGCAAAGAAAATTCAAGTTAGAGGATAACTACGGTTAATATATAGTTATATACTGAACTTGGCAACGCGTAACTTTGGTAACTAAATTTGAAAATGGTAAGTAAATTTATAAAAATATATTTTTGCCACTTATCAAAATTTGAGGTTATTGCGTACCAGTATGCCATTCATTGGTAGTGTGACATGAGTTTACTTCAACAATATTAGTTAATTACTTTAAAAAAAAATACAAATTGAATTTTCGTTTTCAAGTTTAAATACGATTTAGATTAAAAAAAAATTAGATACCAAACCTCTTTTTCAAATTCAAATACTTCCATTCATATTAACCTTAATAATTAATTTAACTTAAACTAATATGAATAGTATACAGATAGTTATCCAATTATAAAAAAAATATTTATTTTAGGTACCAAAAATAAAAAAAAATTTACAATTTAAGCATTTACGTTATATAGTTTAATTATTTTGAACACTTCTATTAAAATTACAAATGGCAAGCTGATGTATAATAGTAGCACGCTCAACTTGACTTATATTATGATTTCAAATTTTGTCTAAACTCACTTATATTTTTAATATCATTAAAGTTTATTTAGAGTTTGTCATAATAATTTTAAAAAAATAAAAATACATTATTTCATTTAACATTTACTGATTATATATACTATTAAAATTTTAAACATATACAATTTAAAAATTTCTAATACTTATATTAGTTTTCATATGATTTAAATTAATCTTTCTTATCACTTACGGTGCCCCTTTAAATGGATATTTACTTTTAGCGTAATGCGTTTAATTTTTTTTTTGTCTCACACTATAATATTGTTATATTATATAATCTCACACATCAACATTATTTTTACACTAACCACAAACAAACGTACCGCCGTATGGTGATACTGAAATAATCTAATATATAGACTTAACTTAACCCTGCGAGAGCTCTAACCTTAAGTTATAGTTAGGAGCTACAAGATTTCCCGCCTAAAGTTGTTAGAAGCTATAACTAAACCGTACCCCCCCCCCCAAAGACTTGTATCTTCATCAGCCCCTCCAAACAAGAACACTTGGAACCCATGGTAGAGAAAAAATCAATCTTGAAAGATGATGAGACCAGGTCGTCGTTCAATGGCAATACCAACGGGCAACGCCGAGGAAAAGAACAAAGGGGTTTCTCGCTTTCGAATGTTTCCTTTGCCGGAGAAGTTGGTTCACGCTATCCCTCTCATCCTCTTCCTCTGCTTCTTCATTCTTTGGTTGCTTTCTCGTCCAGGTAATTCTTTCATTTGCATCAACCCTTTGTTCCCTTTCTTGTTTATGCATTGATCTTTATACCATTGTTTGTATCTCACAGAATTTAGTCCTTGTTTTAATTTTTTTTCGTTGATGGCTAATACTTGATGTCTCTTTGTTGCTGTAAGTCTAGTCTCCTTTGTTTGTATCTAAAGAAAATTTTACAACAAGGAAAGAAAATTCATTAAATTGCTTTATATCGTATGATCTTTCTTCTTCTTCTTCTTCTTCTTGCTGTATGATCAATAAGTGCTGTTGATTTGTTTGAACTGAAATTAAACATTTTAGATAGCATCAAGAGAAAAATGCTTTAATCCATGTTGATGATGATGTTGAGTTTCTGCAATTTTTTTTCCCCTTTGATGGCTAATACTTGAGGTTTTTGCTTTTTATCTTATATAATTTCATCTTTGTTTTACTTTTTTTTAATAACTCAGAATAAAAGAAAAATGCTCTTATGCTTCAAATGATCATGCTTCTTTTTGGTTACTTGTGTTTGCTTATGGGTTTTCTTCCTACATTTATAATTGGTTTAATAATAGTTCCAGTCCCTTTATTATGTCAGAATTTGAGATTTAATCCCTCAATTTTAATTTAGAATAATTTGATCCTATGCTTTTATAATGTTAGTTTCAAATCGATAATACCATTAAAGTGATGATATAAATGTTTTTAAAATTTGGATAAATTAATAAAAATATAAAAGTGGAGGAATCAAATTTTGTTAGATTAAAATATTAAAACTATATAACCAAAATTCCAATATTTATTATAATAAACTTATTAAAAATATCTATTTTTTTTTTTTTTTTGGGTTTGAAAGCAGTGAACGTGGAGATGAAGGATGGCAAAATTGTTGCTATACATCATGTGGATATGCCATTGCCTCTCACTGATGTCCCCATCATGCCTTCAGATAGTACATCATCACCAATTCCCTCAGTTCCACAGATTCCCACAGGGAATGAAACTGAAGCCATTGAAAGAATTCGTTGCTTCTGAATGAGAAACAAACAGCTTATGAGATTGTCTTTGCTGTCATTAAATGCATGTTTCAATAAAAAATTTTGGGTTAAATTTGATTTTACTTCTTTTACGATACCTAATCAATACTCACAAGAATATCTAATAAGCAATTATTTAAATTAATCAGTGACACTATAAAAATAAAAAGATTAATGGAATTACATCATGGAGATACAAGTAGTAACTTTGACTCTCTCCTCTTTTAACACTACTTTAAATATTGGTAAAATTTCTATTAATCTCTCCAAAACTCGTGTTTAGTATTTAGATGACATGAATTCAAACGCTATCTTTTTTTTTTTTTTTACCGACACATTCACTTTAAGTAATAAAAAGGATTAACATTAAAAACAAAAGTGACAAAAGAGGAAAATTTGGTCTCTTTAGATCCGAACAATTCTCAGTCCAAGCCTGATTTCTATAACCAAGCATTTCAACCCGAAAAACATGGGGAACATAAACACAAAACACAACATCATTCACCAAACATCGTCATCATCCACAACAAACAAATGCAACAAAAAATCAATTATAGAAGACATAACAATAAACATTATAAGAACAAATGATCACCACCCAGCAACGCACGGCGCCACAAAGTAGCTTTAGACGTTCAATCATTTATTTGTTCATTACCATGATTTTGCTTTACATCCTATACCCTAATCTCTTGTTGACTGACAATGACCGTAACAAAGGCTACCCCACCACCACCAATCTCTCCGCCCAAGTCGAATCATCGTCGAACCATTCCTCCGTTACCGAATTATATACGACGAAGAAGATTGTCGAGAAGGAGCCATTAGAGAACACGAGGCCGGCACCGGCAGTAGAGATGATCGAGCAGCCCCCTGGGAACTACCACCGGTATGACACGCAGCTCAAACACATCGCGTTCGGGATAGCGGCGTCGTCGAACCTATGGGAAACTCGAAAAGAGTACATCAAAGCATGGTGGAGGCCTCAAGAGACTAGGGGTGTGGTGTGGCTGGATAAGAATGTGAGGACAAGGAGGAATGAATCGTTGCCGGAGATTAGGGTCTCTCAAGACACTTCAAGGTTCAAGTACTTAAACCGGCAAGGATCCCGGTCGGCGTTGCGGATAACGAGGGTGGTCTCGGAGACACTTAAGCTAGGGATGAAGGACATAAGGTGGTTCGTGATGGGGGATGATGATACGGTCTTCATTGTCAACAATGTGGTGAGAGTGCTGTCTAAATATGACCATACACAGTTTTATTATCTTGGGAGTGCATCAGAGAGCCATATTCAGAACATATTCTTTTCATATGCAATGGCATTTGGTGGGGGTGGGTTTGCAATAAGCTACCCATTGGCTAAAGAATTGTCAAAGATGCAAGATATGTGCATCCAAAGGTATCCAGCTTTATATGGAAGTGATGATAGGATTCAAGCTTGCATGGCCGAGCTTGGGGTGCCCCTAACCAGGGAACTTGGTTTCCATCAGGTAAAAAAAATCACTCGTTTGATAAATATATGAATATTTCGAAGTTGAACTAGTTTGAAATTTGAAACATATTATTTGAAGGGGCAAGTTGTATTTACTTTGTTGTTGTACAGTACGATGTGTATGGAAATTTGTTAGGGCTCTTGGGAGCTCATCCAGTGACTCCATTGGTATCACTCCACCACCTAGATGTAGTGGAACCTATCTTTCCCGGGATGAAACGACCGAAAGCGATCTCGCACCTGCTCGAAGCCGCAAAGGAGGATTCGGCGAGTTTGATGCAACAATCGATATGCTACGATTCAACGCGGTACTGGTCGATCACGGTGTCTTGGGGCTATGTGGTTCAAATCTTGAGGGGAGTGATGTCCCCTAGAGAGCTTGAGATGCCTAGTAGAACTTTTCTCAATTGGTACAAGAGAGCTGATTACACTGCCTATGCATTCAACACTAGGCCTGTTGAAAGGCACCCTTGCCAAAATCCCTTCGTTTTCTACATGAGTAAGGTGAAGTATGATCGTCCTCGGAGGCAGACAATCGGAGTTTACTACCGTCATAAAAAGAAAAGTCGCTACTGCCGGTGGAGAATGGCCTCACCGGAGAGACTCGATTCCGTCGTAGTTCTAAAGAAGCGAGATGATCTTCGATGGAAAAAGGTACTACTATTTATTTTTCTTCATAGGTTACCTAAGAAGATTTCAAAAGAAAAAGGGTTAATTTCACCAAACATCCACTATTTAGGGTTCAAATTTTAAATTAATTCTTAAACTTCAAAAATTTTTAATTGAGTCCTTAAAATATAATATCATATAATTAAGTTCTTCCATCTAGGTGCAGCAACGGTTTGGTTAGGATCGGATGGATTTTAAAATTTGAACTGAATTTCATGAGTTTGGATAAATTTGATTCATCCGTTTTTTAAAATTAAAATTTTAATTTTGTATAATTTTTAAAGTTATTTTTACTAATTTATAATTTAGAATAATCATTTTTATATTATAAAAATTTAAAAAACATATAAATTTAATAAAAATAAAATTCAATTTTATCTAAACGAAATAGATTCAAGTAATAATTGAGTCAAAACTGAACCGAATTTTAATAAAACCGAATTGGAATCTAACTAAACACCACGATTCAGACGATTTTTGGTTTTCTCAACTCTTCTATCTCAAATTTTCTGACATAGGACATATTTAAAAACACATTAATTAAAATTTCCACAACTATGTACCTTGTCAATTCAGTAGGCACACAGGTATTTAAAAGAACAACCATTGATATTCCGAGGACTCAGTCAGAACGTTTGTTTGGGATCAATCTAGAATCTAAACCATAGTTTGAGGACTTACAGTGCAAATAAAAAAACTATGGATGCTATTTACTAGCATAAACCACAAAGTTTGTTGTTTTTGTGTTGCAGTCACCAAGGAGGGACTGTTGCAGAGTTCTTCCATCAGATAAAAACACAACAATGATTTTATCAGTGGGAAATTGCAGAGAAGGTGAAATCAGTGAATTGCAAACGACAAAGGAATCGTTGGTAGCTCAGATGTAACTCCATACAGGCTGAGAGAAAAGCAAAAAAAGAAAACGAAAAATAGACCCACAAAATAGCAATCATTGAAACGAGTCTACTCTCATACATGGATTCATGTTTTTCTCTCTTTCTTTTTTTCCTCTTCGATGATGTCTAATATGTGTAATTTTCAGTTCAAACAAATCAACAACACTTATATCTTTTTGTCCTCATTATAGCTGTTTTATTTATTCATGAACAAATCAAATTTGACAAAAAAGAATTAAATTAGCAAGGCCCTTTTATTAAAGTAAAGGAGTTAAAAGAAATTTTCCCATCCTTCATTTTCACATTCACTGCTTTCGAACCCCCAAAAGAAAGTATGTTGATAATAAATATTGAACTTTCTTCATTTGATGTAATTTTGCTTTTTCTTCTCTCTTGACGTTGCTTCTTCTTCCACCCGTTCCATCTTCCTCCATCCTCAAGCCCATGATCAGCATTGCTCTGGTCACCATGGGCTCTAATATTATTTTTTGCTTTTATTACGTTTCTATGTGCTTGTGTTTTGTTTTTAAGTATGGATCTTGGCTGCATCTCTGCATTTCCATGGTTTGGCTTGATGGGCTCTTCCTACTGCTCCGAGTTCGCAAAAACATTTTTACGGTGTATGTTTCCACCTAAAGGCTTTCGTGGTTGGAGTGTTTTTGGTCTCGAACATCGCCAAGTGGTTTGGCTTGATGGGCTCTTCCTACTGCTCCGAGTTCGCAAAAACAGTTTTACGGTGTATGTTTACGGTTGCAATGTCTATCCTGACCGAAGTTGGAGATGAAGACGAAGCCTCCTTTGGTTTGGCGATTAGCGCCGGTGTAGTGCAGTTGGGGTAAAATAAAGAAGTTGGCGATGTTCAGCACAATAAAGCAGAAAATATTAACTGACTGCTTTGGGGTTAAAAAAACTGTGACCGAAACGTACCTCAAATTTGGAGGTGTTTGGAACGTACTGACCACCAAAATTTTGACTGGAGGTTACAGCTCCGGTAAGAAAAAAACAGTTCGGTAAAATTGGTTTTTTACATTTTAGTCCTTTATTTTATTTTTGTTTTTCATAAAACTTTTAGTTTAACTTTTCAGAAAAACTGAGTTAATGTATTAATTAAGAAATGAATTTATAATAAATTATTTTTTACATAATAATATATAAAATTTATTTTCTTATAACTTTTAAAAAATTCTATATAATAATTAAACACATTTTTATCATAAAATTAGTATTAAATAATAAAAATAAATATTACATGAATAATATTAAAATTCATTAGTAAAATAATTATTTAATATATAATTTTAATAAAAAAATATTTATTTATTAATTGTATAAATATCAAATAATAAAATTTTTATCATATGAATATATTTTAATTTAAATAATATAATTATTTTATCTAATAAATAATTTAAATTGATTATATAATTAATTAAATTATTTATAACAATATATCAAAGGATAATTTTTTTAATTTAATAAAAGTAAAATAATTTAAAAAATTTCTATTATATATCATTTCTAATCTAATGTCATTAATAATCATTTTCTATTTTCACCTCACCGTTATAGTTACGTTTGAATCTAAATACACACTCTACCATTGTTTCTAATCTTCCTGCTACAGTATTCAATCACATTGTTGCAGTAACTAATTCGCTGCTATCGTTACTAGAGATAAAAGTATCGTCCATTCAAACTACAAGCCTTTAAACTGACTGGAGTTTTTACCTCCAGTCCAACATAATAAAGCAAAAAAAAAAAAAATTAATTGACAAAAATACTCATACTTTTATTTATTATTTTTCTTTTTTATCTTTGAAAGTTAAATTAATTTTTGTCCCAACCTTATAATATCATTTTATCAAATAAATAATTTAAATTGATTATATAATTAATTAAAATATTTATAATGATATATCGGAAGATACATTTTAATATTTTATTAAATGAATTTATAAATTCACATGTTTTTAATAATTCCGTAAAAGTAAAATAAAATAAAATAAATTTTTTTATTATATATCATTATTAATCTAATGTCCTTAACAATAATTTTTTATTCTCACATTATCGTTACAGTTGCGTTTGAATTCAAACACATATCTCACTGCTATTTCTAATTTCACTGCAAAAATATTTAATCTCACTATTACAATTATTTTTAAGTTCACTAGAGATAAATGTACTGTATATCCAAACTAAACCTAAGAGATTACTACTTGTGTTGTTGTTTTTTTCTTTCTTTTTTATTGTTTGGAACAAAGTCTATTTTGTTTTCTGTCGGCCTCTTGTGACCCTTTGTGTTAGGTCGGCTGAGGTTTCTGTCCATAGGCGGGTTGTGCCTATTCTAGCTTTGTTGGATGTGGCTGTCCTTTACAATCACTTGCTTTCAAGCTTGGTTTGACTTAAAGTTGAAAATTCTTGTTTTAATTTAAAAAATTTTAATTAAACTCTCAAATTTAAAAAAAAAAATTTCACTGAACTCCTAAAATTTTTTTAAAATTTTACTAGGCCCTCCAAATTTTGGTCCCAAAATCCACCACTATTTGGAATTATAAAAATAGATGACCAAACTATGCCAAATTAAAATAAAGTGATTACGTTTCAAATTTCAACATCGTAAAGGTACTTAAACCAGAATTAGGCCATTTTCTTTTATTCAGAGTTATTAAAAGGTAAAACAACAAAGAAATTCTCCATGATACAAGCAATAACCTCAAGTATTAGGCATCAAAGGGGAAAAAATTGCAGAAGCTCAACATGATCATCAGCATGGATTGTAGCATTTTTCGCTTGATGCTGTCTAAACTGTTTAATTTCAGTTCAAACAAATCAACAACATTTATATTTTCCTCACTATCTATTTCACTTGCTGATCATTCAGCAAAAGGGAAAAAAAGACACCAATGATCATAACAAACCCTTCAAATCTTCCTTTAAAAACTGTTTTTTTTTTTTTTTTTTTTTTAATTTCTCAATTAGAAGCTATGATTCTTTCAATGGCTTCAGTTCCAATCCTTGTGAGATTATGTGGTACTACTGAGGCAATTGATGATGCTGTATTATCTGATGCCATCATGCCATCATGCATGCCTTCTAGAAGTGAACATGGGCTGGGTTGAGTTCAGGCCCAGTCATAATAAACTTTTAAGCCCGTTTGATAGGCCTGAATCCGGCTTGAAAAATAGGCTTAAAATTTTGTTCAAAGCCTAATTCGGATAAGAAGTTAAAACTCGAGTTCAGCTCGGCCCATTCGTATTAATTTTTTTATATAAAAATAAATTTAAAATTTTTTATACATCAAATACACTAAAAATATTAAAACAAAATGTTTCTCAATAAATTGAAAATAAATTTAAAAAGTCTTTATACTTAAATAACACTAAAATAAGTGCAATTTAACAAGCAAATGTTTCTAAAATAGTAATAAAATTAACAATAAAACAAGAGTTATACAATTTTCAAATAATAACAACAAAATAGTAGCAATATAATAGTTAAATGACAACAAAACAATGGCAAAATAGTAGAAAAATAGCAACAATTTTTTTTTTACAAATTTGAACTGGGTCGAACCAAAAAAACTTACTCAAAGTCCGATCCATTTTCTAAACGAATCTTTTTTTTTTTTACCCAAACTCTCCTACTTTTTGAGGGAGGATTTTGAGCAACTTCATTTTCTGTATTTCATGGCATGATTTCATAAGCTATATATTTCATTACTTATATCAAAACCAAATAAATACATTTCTTGAATATTGTAAGGCGTAACTTTATAACCCAGAAACATAAAAGCTCAAGTAAACCAAAAAGAAAGAAAGATCATATATATGAAGCAAATTTAATGAATTTTCTTTGCTGCTTATACCTCTTTTCTTTATATCCAAACAAAGACTTAATTTATATGTATAGTTGAATCGAGATTAAAGTTTAATGTGTATATATAAATCACAATAAAAATTTTATATGTATAATTACACCAAACCAATTTTTAAATATCAAATTGCACATTTGAAATAAATTTGATGTGTCCCTTTATTTACCGATAAAAGTATCTTGATCTTTTAAATATGTTTTAAAGTAGAAAATTTAAAAAAATTATTGGACCCTAAATACTACAAATCAAGCAAAATTTTGAAATTTAGGATTGGGTTGGATGAACGGTGAGTTTATTTACTATTAATGTAAAAATAGTGTTGGTGATTAGATTAAATACTATAACATGAAACAAAAAGTAAATTAAACACATCGTATTACATTCCGTCGTCTATCCAAATCCATATTACACTTGGTCGTCTATCTAAAACCACCCTTAGAGATTGTTATAAATATGTGCATTGTTAAAGGAATAATAATTGTGGTGCAACATACTTGGATTTCATTTCAATGAAAGTACCCTGAAGTTCAAAAGTTGATGTGTTGAAATAGAACATGGGCACGTGAATAATAAATGTATATATATTTATATATTTAAAATTATTCCATTTATTTCATTCCACACGAAAGTTTGATAGCTACATTATTTTAAAGAATGTTGTAAGAGTTACAGAGATGGTAGAATTAATTAAATTATTGATCTTGTAAATTAAATTTTAAATAAATAAATAACAATAGAAACATAGATATACGTTTTATAGATAACAACAGAATTAAATATTTAAATTATAAAAATTTTCAAATTATTTCAAAATAACTTTTTATTCAGTTAGATATTTTGTACCGATTCAATATTTATTTAATTTTAAGAAAATTGATCTAACTGAATATTTGATTTCTGATTTAATTGATGAATTTAATCTGATTTTGAAAACTACAATATTTATTAAAAAGAAACAAATTTACCACTTGGATACATGTGTATACATATATTTTGGATTTTTTATCATGAAAAATATTATATGCAATCTATTTTAAAAGTGTGTTTATTGCATTGTATGGTATTCTTTAACTTAAGCATAGGGTTAATGTTTTATTAATTTATTAAAAAAAAAAAACTAATTTAGAGTCATTCGGTTAGGACTGATCTACACCCGTCCATACATAATTTAATATGCCAACTATTAAACAATTTATTAGAAATACAACACAGTTAATTAGAAATGTCATGAAATCCTTTACTCTTGGGGGATGTTCTCAACGCTGAGGAAGATGTACTAGGGTATATGTGCGACTTGTTTAGATCACGGGTTGAGAAAAAAAAAGAAACAACTTTTTTAGTACCAACAATCTGTACCAATGAATAGAATTGGGTTTGTCCGTTTACTATCTAAAAAAGATAGATCTACCATATCTTTCTATTGTGTATGACATTTATGGTTTCTATTGGCGCAAATCTATCTTGATATTTAAGATGAGAAAAAAATTTCCCATTGGTAGTAAATATCTATTGGGGGCTTGCTCGTTCTTTATACATAAAACCTTGTGAAGCTTTTGCAAAGTTTCAGTAGTTTTTTCACTTCCAAGATAAATTTTTTTATTTCGACATCATTAAATAATTGTAAGATATTCTACTTCTATTGTTTTGTAAAGTGTAATTACATATTTAAAAATAAATATTAAAAATTCTAACTGAAAGCCAATTCCTTTAATTTTTAACTCCTTTATAAGAATTAAAGATTGTAATTAATTTCACCAAAAAAAAAATTGTAATTAAGGTGCTTTAATTTAGTGAAACTCGCTAATTATAATGATTATATGAACATACTTTACATGTATAATTGTAAACAATTAAACTTAATTCAATTACTCAAATTCATTTATTAAGAACTCATTTGGTTGAGTTGATACTCGCGTATTGTATTATTTAATACGTCAATATTACGTAACTTACAAATAAATATGTGTCTGGTACATATGTAAATTAATACATCATATTTTTTTATACATGAGCTATACACAAATTGAGTGATATTTATCACTGATGTAGAAATAATATTTATTTAACACAGGTGTTTTGTAAGAATTATACTCCAAAATATCTCATATTTACCAAAATCTCTTAAATTATACAAAATTCCTAAGTTATACAGAATACTTGAATTTATCCACAAAGCATGATGAATTTTAGTAATTGAGAAATTTTGATGTGAGCTTTGAATAAATAATAAAAATCCCTACAATTTCTCATTTACTCTTCTCTTCTCTACCTAATCCAATTCAAGGTAAGGAATTTGAAACCCATTTCTTTACTTTATTTTTGTTTATTTTTATGAAATAAATTATTTTTTGAAAAATCCATTTGTATTTTTATTATTATTTTAATTTCATGGTTGACGTTAGTTTTTCAGATAAACTATATATGTTCACGTTATTATGTTACTTTACGTTACTTTGTTCATTTTGTCAAAGAGTTTATCTTTCTTTATTATTTATGGTTTTTTTTTAATCTTATAATTTTATCCCAGCCTCAATATAAAAATTTGGGCTTTGTTATTGTTAGTGTGGATGATGCTTAGAGGTGCTCATGGGCCGAGTCGGGTTTAATTAAAATTTTAGGTCCGTTTGTTTGTGTTAAGTTTGACTCGGCCTGAAAAATGGATCTAAATATTTTCTCAAGATTAGCTCAGATAAAAATATTAAAACATAAACCCGACTCGACCCATATTAATTTTTTTATATACTTCTTAAAATATATATATAATACATAAAAAAATACTAAAAACATTAAAATAAATGTTTCCCAAAAATAAATTTTTAAAAAATGTATATTTAGGTGCAACTTAACAAGCAAATGCCTCTAAAATAATAACAAAATTAACAATAAAACAAAGGTTATACAATAACAAAAAAATAATGAAATGGTAACAAAATATTTAAAAAAAAAACAAGAAAATAGCCAAAAAGAGTAAAAAAAAAACAGCAAAAAAAAAATATTTTTCTTACGTATTCAAGCCAAGTCAGGTCTAGGCCAAAAAAACCTTACCCAAGGCCTGATCTATTTTCTAGATGGGACTTGTTTTTTTCTCAAACTCATTTTTTGAGCTTATACTTTTACCCAAATCCTCTCACTATTCGGGCAGGCCACCCAACCCGACTCATGAACAGTTTTAATATGCTCCATATACTTAAAATAATGACAATTTTATAGATCCAAACTCACTTGATTCATTGGAAGATGAAGAGTTTAGTGTGGTTTGGGAGTCATTTTCTATAAGAACCAAGATTGAAAGCTTAATGGTTAAATATTCATTTAGTCCTCTAGTTGTTCATTTTTCAAAATAAAAGTCAACTCATAAGAATTTGGGGTATAAATTAAAAAAAAAAAAACAAAATATGTCATGATTTTTTATTTGAGAAAATTATATAAAAGTTTTTTTCCAAATGGATGCATTTAAAATTTTATTGCTTAAAAAACATACTAAATTGAAAAGAAAAGTAAAACTATGAATGGTGAATGAAATTTTAACCCAAAACTTTATTTGTTTCAAACTAACTGGGCTTGAACCTATGATAAAATATTAACCACATAAACAAAAAAATGAGGTATTGTCTAAGAATTTGGAGGTTCACCCTCGTAATTTGTCTTTAAAAGAAAAATATCTTTCTTGCCAAGTCCTAGTAGGGATTTCAAATTAGATTGAACCATTGCCTTATGTAAAACTGCTGAAAATTTTATGTTTTAGGTTTTGGTTAGGATTATTTCACTCAAAAACAAAACCCTCAACCCATTTGTTAACAAATTGCTTGGTTTCGATTATAATGATATTATATTTAGTCATAATCCAAGTTTTTTTAAGCTTCGTTAACTAATATCGTAGTTGAGCCTGCCATTTGATAAATTTGTTTTGATTGATGTCTAAAATTATTAAAATTCTTTGTTGGATGCTTGCCATGATTAAAAGATTGCACTAGGTTCAGGACTATTAATTTTAACTATTGCTATTCGTGATTTTATAAGATAAATGGTTTATTTTTTATGTTATATTGTTGGGTATAACTTGTATTATGAAATTAAAAATATCTTTGTATATCATTAAACAATTACAGATATTTTGTAAAAAAATGACTTGTTTCAATATTAATATTCGGAGAAGTACGAGTGGATGTTTTAACTTGAATGGGTCTAGGGACCAAAGGAGGATCTTGGGTGTAGTAAGTCAACGGATTAAGACGATGACACTAGTAAATTAGTGCTTTGTTCACCTAATTATGGAGAAAAGTTTAATTACTTATAGGCTTAAAATGACATCATATCCTTATGGAATTTTTTTGCATAACGAGATAGGATTAGATCTTTAGTCCATGCAGATAAACAAACATGTATTGAAGTATTAAGAATGTGTAAAGCTGCCTTCTTTTAAGTTGTGCAAATTACTACAAAAAAAAAAAAAAAAAGGAGAGTTGAGGTACACAAAACACTTTTTAATTGATGAGCAAGTTGCAATTTTCCTTTTCATACTTGCTCATCATATTAAGAATAGAACTTGTAGTGATACATTTTAAAGGTCAAGTGAAATAGTGAGTAGGTATTTCAATAAAGTCCTTATTAGTGTTATTAAAGTCCAACATTTTCTATTTGGAAAGACTGAACCTATTCGCAGTGATTCAACCAATGACAAGTGGAAATGATTCAAGGTAATTAACTAAAAATAATATTATTAATTTGGTATACATTTTACTAATATTAGTTAAGTTAATTTAAGCAACCTTTATGATTATGTATTATTAGAATTGTACGGGGCATTAGATGGAACCCGCATCAAAGTACGAGTGCCACTTGAGGAGAAACCTAGATATCATACAATGAAAAATGAGGTAGTGTAACAACCCATTTTACAGTGATTTTGAGACCCCATTTCTGACAAGCGAGTTTGTAAATATTATTTATTTAATATTTACGAGGTTAGTATAAAGTTTAATTCAAGTTTGGTCCTTTAATTTTATCAATCATATAGGTAATTAAGGTACAATGACTAAATTGTAACATTGGTAAAATTTAACCTTTATGGATTTTTAATTAGTTTAAGTACCAATTAAGAAATTGGACCATTTAGTATTGTTAGTTAGTGGAGGATGATGTATAATTCCACTAATTTTTTGTTAATTAAGCTTAGTATTAGTTAATTAAGGTTTAGTTTAATTAATTAAGGCTTATTAATTTTTAAACTAAGTATAAAAGGAAAAATTAAAAGAAAATGAAAACCATTTTCTCATCATCTTCTTCTCCACCGTTTAGAAAGGAAGGAAATAGGTCTTTATAACATTCAAACTTTTGACCAACATTTTGGTGAATATACAAGTCCTTTTATTATAATTTTTTATGTTTTTGAGGTCCCGTGAGCTTGATTTAACTAGCCCATGTACCAATTTGCAAAACTGTTAAAATTTTAAAAAGTTTCTATTGTTGAATACTTGATGAAATTGATGTTATTTTGCTTGTTTCTGAGTTTAGAAATGAAAAAAAAATTAGTTTGTAAAGTTTAATTGCTAGTTTTTGAACATATGGACTAAAGTGTAAATATTTCAAAATTTGTATGAAATTTCTATAATTATGGACAATAGAGAACCTTAAAAGGATTTAGTTTAGATTGGTTTCAAAATTGAGACTCAAATTTGAAAGTTATGGTAATTTCGATTTTAAGGACTAAATTGAATAAAATGAAAAATTATAGGGAGTATTCAAAAAGTGAAATCGAACTTTTATATGCATTTAATAGGATCATTTAAGGTAATTTTATTGAGAAATTGAAATGAACTATCCTATAAGTTGAGATTTGAACCAATTGAAGGATAATCGAGGAAAACGTAAAATTGTGGATTAATCCTCGACGTTTTAGTTGTTGTTTTTGTCAGGTAAGTTCATATGGAACTTAATATGTTATTTATGTTGTGTTTGAACTATATATTATAATGTCTATTAGTTTAGGTTAATCATAATTCTAACGAATTTGGCATAAAAAAGGACCAAACCGTAAAGTATGAGAAATATAGTATTACAAGTGAATACGATGTATAGAATATATTTGAAATTGTTATATAATTGAAGGATATGTTTATGATGATATTACAAGGTTTGAAATGATATGAAAACAGTAATGGTACCCGTGTGAACTTAGTAAACGATTAGGATATGAATGTCATGTCATTAGGGTCCAAACGGAAAAGGAAATGATTCAATAAAAAAAAGATAACGAGTGTTTGATCAGAGATTAATATGATGGATTGAGGACCAACATGTTTTGTGGGTTCTTTGAAGCTCGTGTGAGCAGTATCGAAATAAACTTGCGTGAGCAACCCTAGTCTGAAGTTCATGTGAGTAGTTGAAATATATCAGCTCGTGTGAGCAAATTAGTCCCGTGTATCTAAGTTTAATTTGCTATAGTTCTCTGAGTGAAAAAGAAATGAAAATGGTAATTAAATTGAAAATGAATTGGTTGAAATGTGTGATCTCGTTTGAAATGTTATTTTGCAAATTGAGTATGTTTCGAATAGTTATATATGCTTATGATTTGAGTACCATAGTTTTGTTATGCAAATAAACTAAACTATTGGTTATATTGTTGGTTTGAACATGAAAGTATAAGGTGCCAAAGGATTTCATGTATTATACCATTGAATTTCAATTACTTAAAATGTTATAATGTCAAGGTAAATTTAGTAATTTTCATATGGACTTACTAAGCATTCAAAATGCTTACCCGTTGCCTTCATTTTCCTTGTAGATTTTCGATTTGCGGAATACATTGATCAGATCATTTCAAAGCTTACACTATCCTACTATTGATTCGGTATACTTTTGCTTATTTTGATCTCGATTATGTGGCATGTACATAAGTGTGAATACATGTGTTTACTTTGAATGATAGTTTTGATTTGAACTTTGAATAATGCTTGATTTTGGATTGTTAATGGTTATATATATAAGTGTGTGTATGTTTGGGTATTTGTTAAGTTACATATGTATCACATGAGTGTCAATGTGGAAGTCAAATTGTATGGGTATAATGGTGGAATTGAATGGATGTGCAAGTGTAAATGGTTTGAGAATTCACAAGTTGAAGTGGTATGTTTAAGGGCTTTATTGATGTTTAGATGTTTAATTGATTGAAAAATTGTTGAATTGAGGTGTTTTGGTATGCCATGAATTGTTTTTGTGTAGGGAAGATTGGGTGTTTATGCATTTAATGTATAAGGTTGTTTTGGGTTGAAATGAAGCATGTGCAAAGAACAAATTTTGACATTTTTCCTTTAAGGTATCAATACTTTGGGGAAGGGTATCAATTCTTAGTAATTTTTCAAACTTCGAACCCTAAATGATATTGCTACAAGACTAAAGTATTGACATTCTATATCAGGGTACCGATACTTTATAATTATATCGATACATTTGATTTTTGTTTAATTTTTACAATACATTGAATCGTAAAATGGTATCAATACTAGAATAGGTATCGATACTTTGTAATAGAGGTATAGTACCATATGACAGGTATCGATACTTGTGATTTTGTTAATATTTTTCTAAACATCAAAGCTAAAAATTGTATCAGTACCTATATGAGGGTATCTATACCTGTTATGGAAATTTTGAAAACATTGCAATTTGGTCTTTTTTCAAGCTCGAATTCGTAAATGAGCTTTTTAAAGCTCGAGTAAGTTTCAGAAAAGATTGTATAATGTAATTATGAAACCTTTTGATTATAAATGCTTGTATTATGGTGTAAATCGATTAATAAATGTTTGTATTTGTTTCAGTATTTTCTGTAGCGTCTGGTAACTCAGACCTAACGATTGAGTCAGGCGAAGGGTGTTATAGGTAGCCACTAATGTTTTAAGAGGATGTGCCCTTGACATGAAATTTACAGGTATATTACATGGTTGGGAAGGGTCAACAACTGATGGGAGAATTCTTCTAGATGCTTTGATGCAACACCTTAAAATTTTAATTTTTGATTTTGTGTAAGTGTGACACACAATGTCTATCTGCTTCAATGGTTATGTGTTCTGGGTGTGTGTGAGAGGTCCCAAGTTCAAGCCTTACTTGGGCAAATTTTGGTATTTTTTTTATAAATAAAGCCTTAACCTTGTGCAAAGGGCTTAAGTTTAATTGTTGGTAAGTTTATATCAGAATGGGCCTGCTGGTCTGGTGGTTAAGTGGAGTGTTGGAGGTCCTGTGTTCAATTCTCTGTGATGGCGTGGAGACAATATTTTTGCTCCAATTTCAGCTAAGAGTTGTGTTGGAGCAAAATTCTGAGTAGTTGTGTTTTAGTGGGTTAATAGGGAGTGATTTTAGGAGATAATTTGGGAGAGGTTATCAGAAAATAATTTGATAATCTTTTTATTGCAAAAAAAAGAGAGAGTAGAGTTTTGGTTTTCTCTCCAATTCCCTAAACTTATTCTGACGTTTTCTTCTTCTTTTTTTCCCTCCTCTGCCAATTCTTTCTCCTAGTTGCTGCTGAAATTTCCATTATTTCTTCCCCTTTCGTTTCTTTCTTTCTTTTTTCCAATTGAATCGGTTGTTCATTGTTGGTTGCGCGTGTTCGGTAAGTAACGGTTTTGTCTATTGTTAATCGTTCTTGGTTAATCTCTAAAAGAGGGATTCCTTTTTGGTGTTTAGGAGTTAATCAAGGGGCTGGTGGTTTTGAATCGATGTTGTTATTGTGCGAAGTCATGGTTACTCAAGCAAGGTAAGGGTTCTGCTAGGTTTTTTGTCGAGTTCATTCCGAAATTAATCAACCTAAAAATCAAACGAATTAAGTGATTAATTTGGAGATATGTTGGTTGATTTTTAGGTTCTGGAGGCTTAGGAGTGCTTACGCATCAGAAAAAATACCTGGTGTGTACCCGAAACGCAGAAAATGGGATTCGACGAAAAGCCAAAATTGCTTGCTGTCGAGAAATAAGAGAAATAAGAGAAAATGATGCGAAAAATTGTAGAGAAAGGAAATAAGGGTGTTATAAACTTGAAAATCAACATTTTGCACTAAAATAGTTTTAGACAGCAGCAGTAGTCTAACTTTGAAAAATCATAAAAAATAGTAGAAATTGAGTTATAAGTTGAATAAAATATGAAATTAAAGTCTATTGAGTCTAGTTTTTCATGGAATAAACAATATAAGCAATGGAATTATAAATCATGAGATATAATAAATTTTGTGAGACAAGGTCAGAATGATTTCGGGTTCCCCTGTTCTGACTTAGGAAAATCATCAAAAATTGTAAAAAAAAATTAGGGGCTTAAATTTATATGTTTAAATTCTTAATGAGGCTATTTTCAAGAGAAACAAACGGAAACATCATTTAAATTCTGTAGCTCAAGATATAAATAATTTAGTGATTATGACTCAAGTAGACATCTTTGAATGAACATATAAGTAAATAGTGAAAACATATATGAGTATTGAGCTAGCATGAGTTACTTTAAAAATGGATCACACGGTCAAGGCCAATTGGGGCCGAGTGGGCCACACGGGCAGATCACATGGGCATGTGGGCCCATTTTTACTGAAATATTTTTAAGGTTGCACGGATCGCCCAAGTCGACTGTGAACCTACTGTAGGGTCGGTAAGCACTACTTAGACCCCTGAATGTGTGAAATTTACTGAATGATAACTGTACTGGGCATGTTAATATCTAAACTGAATATATGTACTGAAATTGCATAATAGCATGTCATCCATTGTGTGTTGCATTACTTTGGGTTGGGGGTTGTTATTCGGAGGAAGTGCACTAAAAGGCTTTAAGCCTAATTTACTGGAAGCTCAGCTGCAAACTACTGTATTGTGCCATATTCGATACTACTTGGAGTGTAGGGATGGGTGAGTTGATTATATCCCCACATGAAGTGTAGGGTTGGACGAAAATGGTGTGTAGAGGCTGGTTAGGTAAGATTTTGCTACTGCATAACTATTATTACCACCGTCATCGTGATGGGCTAAGGTCCCATCGTATTTTTTTGACATCAGATCGAGATGGGCTAAGGCCCAAATTGTCACTGATACTGAAAAGGGCTTAAGCCCAAGACTGTTCAACTGTACATTGTGAATACTGATTGTTTGTTTGTTTTTGCGAGATTACACACCGAGTTTACGTAAACTCACCCTTTTTGTTTAATGTGCACAGGTAATCCCCAGTCTTAGGTGGATCGATGCGATAGAGGACTCAAAGGTGACCATTATAATTTTTAGACTTCATGGTTTTCAATTTACGATTTGATTATTGTTGATTATTTGGGTTGTAATTTAAGGACCCTCTGGGACTTTGGTTTTAAATTTGGGTTTTTATTTATTTATTTTACTTTATGGATTTACTGCTGGCCGTAGGAAATTCAGTTTTCAAAAAGTTAAAGTAATTTCTAAACGCATGATCACCTAGACTGTTTTATTAAAGCTTCCGCAACGAGGTATGTTTCAAAACAAATGTTTTAAATGAATAAAGGCGACTTCCTAAGTTCTAACAAAGGTTTACTAAAGATAATAACATGGAATGTTTTTATCGTAACAACGAGGTTTCAAAAACACTATCGTGTGACATTGCCAGATACGACCATAACGTCTAGGCCGGGTTTGGGGTGTTACATTTGAGTAGGAAGAATGGCTAGAAAGTGCCTCCTGGTATGTTTCTTTATGTGACAATAATAATTAGACTTCCTACTAGACATTTTAAACTATAAAAGTCGAATTCTTGTTTAATAAAGTAACTTTTAAATATTTGTTATAATTTTTACTAGGTTTGTATTACCTTGTTGATGTGGGTTACACACATTCAGAAGGGTTTTTAGCACCCTTTAGGGGGCAATGATATCATTCAAATGAGTAAAGACGTGGTTGCCAACCTACCACCACTGAAGAGTTTTTCAACATGAAGCATGATTTCGTAAGAAATGTAATTGAAATGCGTTTTGGTCTTTTAAAGATGAGATGTGGTATACTTAGGAGTCCTTCTTTTTATCCCATTAGGATACAAAATTGAATTATCCTTGCATGTTTCTTGCTACACAATTATATTCGCAATGTGTTGATGAAGTTTCAAGTAGTGAAGAAGTTGAGGATATTTATTCCTATGGAGCAATAGTTTTTGAAATCGAGCCTACAAATGAATGGAGCATGTTTAGACAACAACTTGCTACTGAGATGTTTAATGAGTGGAGAGCTTATCGATCAAGGAGGTGAAATAATGGAACGAGTTGAATTGAATTAAGTTATGTGAATCTTTCAATAAATGTTGAATTGATTTTAGTTGTTAAAGTGGAAACTATTTTTCATAAACATTTTATTTGTAATTGCATAAAATGTGTGAGATGTGTTTATTTGTGATATTTATTTAACCTTACTCATATTTGACTATTTGTCTTTATTAGTCCTATTTGATTTGGTAATAATAATGTTATATTATGTCATCCTACTTTGACATATATGAGTATGATATACCATAAAGATCGTGCGACTGGAAAGGATGCCCTAATAGTAGCCGACATTATTGAAGATCTGGAAAGGGATGAGAATGGCAATGGTGGAACTGAGAACATTGAATATGGTATAGGTGTGGAGAAGATAACCTTAATGGAACTAAAAATGTTGGCTTGTCAATGGATTTCGAGGATAATAGTCATTCAAGGTCCTCATCTACTAGTAGAGCCAAGATTAGAAGGGTTTTTTGCAGTTGGAAAGACTAAGACAGGTATGAATACTAGTGATAAGGTTAAATTTTATGGAATTGTTGAGATACTGGGATGCAAAATGGTTGAGGCTACAAAAGAATTAACTAAGAGCTTAGGGATGGAGCACTTGATTGCTCAGAGGTCTGTGCAACTTTGGGATGAGTTTATGAATATTACAAGATTATTGACCACCCATAAACGAGCTATCATTTACAGAATAAATAAAACACCAAAAAATATAAGAACTGAGAATAATAGTATCCGCAAGTGCACGAGTCAAATTGTAATATAGTTGTACAACGAAATACTGGAAGTATTTTGAGGATCGTACCCAAGGGAGGATGGTACAAATAATGAAAATACTTTTTACAATACTAAGTCTAAGTAGTAATAGTTAATTCCTATGTTAGGATGGATTATAAAGTAGATTAAGAGGATTAAAAATAAATAACTAAAAAAAATAAATAAATAGGGAAAGACAAAAAAATGAAATAAATTGATAAGTCAATCAGGAAGATTAACTCGCTTCAGGGTTTGCAACTGACTTCGTATCAGGGTTTTAGAGTAGACTAGTCATCGCTTCAGGCAATTATTACCTCTCAGCTCTAATTAACTGAATCAATTGGTTGATACCCGCTTATCTCCTGACATCACTTTCTCAATTGCGATAAATTACGATTTACTCGGTTTGACTTCATCTTCCGATTTCGTCTACCGTATGATAACTTATTAGAGTTGTCAAGCCTAACAGTTTAAGAACACATAATTTATACCAAGCAATCTATCTCGAGAAATCTAAAACCCTTCGTTAATCACATCCCCATCCACTCATTAATCTCCCTTGAGGGATTTAGCCACTCATGTTATTCATAATATCAACTTCAATTGAATAAACCAAGAAACACGATCAATTCAGAGAATAAAAGAGAATTGAATAGTTGTGGATTGAAATCGAATGGAGAATGAGTAGCAAATCTCTTGATTGAAATAACGAAATAAAACAAGTGAAAAGAAAAATATAAACTGAAAACTTTAATTCAATAAACAAGTCCTTGAATCAAAATTGATTCAAGAAGAAAAATTAAAAGAAGAAAAATTAAAAAGTATCTAAAAGCCGAAAAGAAAATAATTTAAAACTAATTCTAAACTACGAGGGTTTTTGAAGGCATTTAGGACAACTTGATTACATTCAACCCTTAATGTCTTACTTATAGAGGTGTTGGTATCCCACATTAGGTCTTCGACATGTCCTAGGTCTTTGTATAACTTTGATTGCAATGATGAAAATAACCCAGGATTACTTGGGCAAGACGTCAAGGTGTGACATGCCACACCAAGGCTATGGCATGACACAACACCCAATTCCAACACTAGTCGATTGTTTTGCTTTAATGGCTCAAGAAGCTTGTGCATCACTCGTCCCTTGCTTCCACATCAATTGGGCTTTTATATCTTCATCCTACACACTCAATTAAACACATTAGCACAACCTAAAGGTCATGTCGGCTTATTGGGTCACAAGACCTACAAAATATGTTTAAAAAAAACACTTATTTTAGTAACTTCTAATCCTAAGGCCTAATTTTTGAAAACAAAATATAAAATCCTAAACTACATAGAAAACAAGCTCCCTAAGTATGGAATTGACCATAATTAACTACTATATTTGACGACAAGTCAACTGCCTCAAGAAGAAAAACTTGTTACTACAAGGAAAGTTCCTAGTAATCCAACTATACCCTAATTAACTACTATATTTGACGGTAGGGCAACTGTCTCAAAAAGAAAAACTTGTTACTACAGGAAAGTTCCTAGTATGCTTATTTTCTTCACTATCTCAAATGAACAAAAAGAGATGTGGGTGAGAGGATTGTTACCCAAGGGAAATTAATTATCTAATATTTCAAGTAAATTGACTAACTTTTGTGTTATCTTTTGGCATGTCATTCTTTTGTAGGTGATTAATATGTAATACACTTTTGCTAAGCAAATTTGCTAGGAAACTAACATTAAATATGCTATATAAGTTAAATATTAGTATATTATGAAGCTAATATTATCTTATTTATTAGTACAAGTATTACTTTTAAGTTACTTTTTTAAAGTCACTTTTAATATACTTCAATTCTATTTATATACATTTAAATAATTTTCCATTATAAATCAAGGAAAATGGTGCCATTAAATGTTTCACTACATCCCACGTCTTGGGCCCCTCAAACCATTACCTAAAATAAATAAACAAACAGTAAAAAAACAAATGAATAAACTTATCCAGGGAAAACCAACAAACGAACAGACATTATTAAAACAAAAAATGTAAACTAAACCAAAACAAAAAAATAACAACACCTTCCTTGTTTCTTTTAGTTCCGATGAAAACCCAATCAAAAGCTCTCCCCAGCACCGTCGCATAGTATCATTGCATATGCACTCTAAAATATCAGGAAGAGAGGAACTTTGGAAACAAAATAGAGGTAAAAGTGATAGGCATCTCCAAACTCCAAAACTGACAGTCGCCATTTATCTCCGAGAAACCCAGCACTGCAGATCTCTTTCAGCCGCTCGTTCCACTACCTATGGGGCTTCCTCCACCCAGTATTGTAACCTTTGAAAACGACATCCTTCAGCAGCCAAGGCATGCACAACAGCGTTGGCTTGTCTATCGACAAACTAAAAGGTGATTCTTTCAAACCCTCCCGAATTTCCTTTTGATGTCTTTGATAATTGGACTCAGAATTGACTTATCTAGTGTAGCCAGGTTTAATTTCTTGGTTACAGTCAGAGAGTCTCCCTGCACTCGTACTGATCTAAACCTTAGATCCACCATAAAGTTAATGGCTTGCTCACATGCCCGTGCTTCAGCAAAAAAAGCATTGGCGATCCCATAATGCGGTTAAGTACATGCAACCATTATTAAGCCCAAGGAATTTCTAATTAGTACCCCAAAAATAGAACTTTTTGTAATAGGGTTCAAAGAGCCATCAAAGTTAACTTTCATACAATCTGAACCTGGCAACACCCATTCGTCCTGTCTTTGCGAAAAGGCTGATGTTTTGAATTCATCCATGGTTTCTAGCTCTGATAGTTATGCCTTTATGAACACAATAAACTCTTACACTAACTGCCTAAAATCTTTATGAACAATCTTATTTCTAGCATACCAGATTGTCCAGTATGATATTGCTAGTAGTTTCAGTGTTTTTCATCAGAATTCATAACCACCTCTGCTAACCATGTTTTATGGTTTGAGTTCTTTAAGACAAGAACAATACGACAACATTATTTTGCTGACAAAGCAACATTAAATATTGATAAATCACGAAACCCCGAACAACCAAAAGATTTCAGTAAACAAAGAGTTTGCCACGTGCTCCAATGACTACCACTACCTGAGGTGTTCCACCAAAATCTATTAAGTATACTTTCCAACCTACTGCAAAGTAACTTAGGTAATACGAAGCATAGCATGACATACACTGGTAATGCTTGAAGTATTATCTTAATAAACATCGCCTTATTGCCCATAGAAAGGAAATGCATACCCCAACCTTGAACTCTCTTGCCATACTGAACAACATAATAAAGAAAAGCTTCCTTCTTCCTTCTTCCGACCATCGTTGGTAAGCCTAAATATTTCTCCGAATTAGTTGCCACTTGAACTCCCAACACATTCCCTATTTGGTCACGAATCAAGGTATCTAAATTAGCACTAAAATAAATAAGGACCTTATCATAATTGACTTTTTGACTTTGAGGCATTTTCATACTCCGCACCATCCATTGAAGTATCTCCAAACAGAATACAGTCACCCGCAAAAAAACAAATGACTAACTACTAATCTCTCTTTTCCAATTCGAACTCGTCGTATCAACCTAGTTCTATTAACCTTATTAAGAATAGTAAAAAATCCTTCAACGCATAGTAAAAATAAATAAGGGCTAAGTGGATCCCCCTGCCTCAATCTCCTAGAAGGTAGAAACTCGTGATCAAAGAAACCCACCTATCATGAAACCCTAAACTTGCCATCATTCCAGCTAAGAACTCCCACGCAACCCTATCATAAGCTTTACTCATATAAAGTTTAAGCGCAAAAGTACATACTACTCCCTTGCGCTTCAACTTAAAAGAATGTAGTACCTCATATGCAATAAATATATTATTAGAAATCTATTTGCGAAAGATGAAATCCCCTTGTGCCTTATCAATACAATTCTCTAAAAATCCCCTTATTCTGCAAACAAGAATTTTCGCAATGATTTTATACACTAAGTTACGCAAACTGATCGGCCGAAATTGAGTCATATTCTTTGGCTTACTGAATTTCAATATTAAAACAATATACGTCTTATCGATACTTTCAATTCCTACCTCACCATTCAACACTGATAAGAAGAAAGCAGTAACATCCTTTCCTATAATAGGCCAAATTTTTTGAAAGAACAAAACTGGATAACCATCAATACCTAAAGCCTTTAAAGGCGTCATATCTTTAAGAGCAACCAAAACTTCCTTCTCCCTAAAAGGTAACAATAGTTCGTCATTCATAGTTGGTGAGACACACTGATGGGCATTAGCCAATTGGAGGCTACCTTCATTATCTCATCTTTATTTAACACCCAACGACCTTGTTCATTCTCAATACCCGAAATTGAGTTCTTTTTCTTTCGACTCGACGCATAATTATGAAAGAAAGTAGTATTTTTATCTCCATTTGTTAGCCAATTTACTCACGCCCTTTGCTCCTAATATAACTCTTCCTTGTCTGCTTCAAAGTTGAGATCCAATTGGACTTCCAACATTTCAGCAATGATATCATCATTTGGTTCACTCTGATATAGTTTTATAAGTCTCGCCTCTAATTTACCCTTGTGACCAACCTTGTCCCTCCTAATTGTCTTATACCAATTCTGCAGATTCTCTCTCAACATCTCTAGTTTCACTGGCATTATATTCGAGAAAGAAGACTAATATTGGTTAATCTCCTCCTTACAAGATTCTTCCATGCACTAGTTAGCCTCAAACCTGAATTGAACTCGGTCCCTCTAATTCATTGGCCACTTTCGTCCTATCGTATCCACTACCGTCGGACAATGATTGGAAAAAGAATATGACCAATGCATTATAGAATAATTTGAAAAATTGTTCCACCAAGCCGTGTTAGCTACACTGTTGTCTAGCCTTTCTCGAATGTTATTAACCGACAACTGGCCTCTTTTCCAAGTTTACCAACGACTTGAAAAATCAAGTCACACTTCTGTTTCGATTTAAATTGACCACATCTTTTTTTCAAATGAATATACAACCTCATTTGTTTTAGTAAGTTCCAAGATTCGCCATACAACCGCTCCTCGAGATAACCAAAAAACTATATGAAATGCTAGACTGACTCATTATCAATATCGTGGATCTCTACATTAATATGAAATTGCCAATAACTCCTTAAACTCACCACACAGTCCTGCCTCTTACCCAAAGATAATCTTCCTCTAGAACCAATAACATTAACATCAATTCCATTCATAAACGCACATTTACACCGTACTCTCTCCATCTTTCTTGCACTTTTTTCTATGAGAAACAAAATTTAGGGACGAATTTCTCTCAACTTATTCCTGAGACGATTCACCGCCTGTAGCTTCCCCAGACTATAGAAATTCTAGCTTATTATTTTTATTGTGCTCGACTACCCTGCATCGTAGAGCCAGTCGGTCTTCCATGGGCTTCCTTAGACAACTTTGAATAAACATTAAACGAAAAATTTGATGTCCCACTACCATATGTTGCCTTTTCTTACTATCAACAATAAAAATTGGGTTATCTTCAACATCATAACCCAATTCTATAGATTTTGCATCATTAGGCCCCATAACATTATTAGTAGATAAGATTAGTTGGAAATTGGATGGACCCATACCTCTCGTCTTCGAAATGTGATTAGGACTGAAAGATTCCTTACTATAATCGCTACTTTCCCCTTCTTTTCCCTTATCCAATCTCTGATCCACGTTTAATTCTACCCCTCTCAGCTATCGGCTTGTCACTGATGCCCTTCGTCTTGTTGGGGCTCTTAATGATATATCCCGACCGAATATGATCTTTGACAGCTCCACTGTCAACCGTAGTGGACAAAAACTCTCCCCATGTCCAAGCTTGCTAGAAATGAAATAAAACAGACTAAGCTTCTCATACTGAAATCGGGAAAACATAACTCGGTTACCTTTAAAGCAATCTTCTTCCTGCGTTTTAATGGTAATTGAACATCCAATCTGACTCTAATTCTCATAAACCTTTTCATACTTGATAGCACCATTTTTCTGTCATAATCAAGAAATTCCCCTAAAAAAGTCCCAAACTGTCTCACCATTGACTCTACTATAAGTCGTGGAGGCAAATCATGAATCTGAACCCAAAATTTTGCATAAATTAATGGGACCATAAGTAGGTCTTCACTTGGCTGAATCTTATGTAAAATGAGTAAATGGTTGTTAAAAAACCATGCTAACCGTTCTAGCACCTTGTTCATATCCACCTCATAGAGGAATCACAACAGACATATTTTTGCGCAAATATCTGTGATTGAGATGCCCCTTAGAGGATGCCAATGATCAACTATTGTATTCCCTATTGAAGGAAAATGTATTACACTTGTTTTCAAATAGCTTCCACCAAATACAATTAGTAATCCTCCTTCAACGTTGATGTAACATCCCCAACCCGAATCCGTCATTGGAATAGGGTTACAGAGCATTATTGGAGATTACAAATCAAACATACATAAATTTTATATCATAACAATATTCATATCAAAACCAATTCAAAACATACATATTGTCCCTTATAAGAGCCTTCAAGGCCCTAAATACGCTTTAAAAACAAGTTGAGACTAAGTCAGAAACTCAGAGAATTTTTCAAAAAACATGGAAAAATTTCAAAGCTGCGGAGGTTATATGGCCGTATGACTCACACGGCCAAGAGACACGCCCATATCCTAGGTCATGTGGGCATTCGAAATAGGGACACACGGCCGTGTCCCAACGTGTTCTTGCCCGTGTAACTCACTAACTTGGGTCATACGGCCAAGCCACACATCCGTGTGCCAGGCCGTGTACCCTTTTAAAGTAACCTCACACGTTCGTATGCCAGGCCGTGTAACAGCCTGACTTGCAACCCTTTTAAAGCTACAGGGGACGCACGGCGTGTCACTCGGCCTTTTGTCACACACGCTCGTGCCTCTGCTCGTGTGGACGAAAATAGGCCATTTTACATGTAACACCCTTTACCCGTATTCAACGTCGGAACAGGGTACGAGGCATTACCGGACATACAACACAAACATTCATACAAATCGAATCATAAAAGTTGTATCCAAATTAAAACCATCCATAATCAATCATAAAGTCCTTAATACGAGCTAAGAGGCCCAAAACATGCATTAGGAATGGTTCAAGACTAAACCGAGAACTCAGGGAATTTTTATGAAACTTAGAAATTTTTGCTAAAAGCAGGGCTCATACGCTCGTGTGGTCCAAGGGACACGCTCATGCTTCAGGCCGTGTTTGATTTAGGGTGCTCTTTGACTTGTGCCACACGCCCGTGTGCTAGACCGTATGGTTAATTAATTTAATTCGAATTAGGTACAGGTTTCACATAGCCAAGACACACACCCGTGTTCTAGGCCGTGTAGCACACACGACTAAGACACACGCCTGTGTCTCTACCCGTGTGCTATATTTTAGACATTCTGTATTTTTTCAAAATTAAGGTGCAGGAGACACACGGCCAATACACAGGCCCAGGGGGCAAGTCGTGTGTCACACACGGCCTAGACACACGCCCGTATGTCTACCTGTATGGACAAAATAAGACTATTTACCAAGCCTTTTGCCACCCTTCCATGCACATACCTATACAACATCATATAATACCAATTCAAGCATATACAAGCAACCAAAACAATCACAACCAAGGTATTAACATCCCATCCACTTGCTAACATTTATCATGCTTTAACATTATAATTTATCAACACAAATTATGCAAGTTTCCACATTCATGAATGGTATCAACATATAAATATACTCATAACCAACATTAGCCAACTTACATGGCCATATACAAAATGAAATAATTAACCATTATAAGCCAATAGATTTGGCCACATTTCCAATGACACATATAACAAAACAACCAAGTCCCTATACATGCCATAAATCAAAATATTGACATTTCAATGGTACCCAAAATAATGGTTGATAGTGTGAATAGATCTCCGACGATTTTTAATCCCGAGCTAGCTTGGTGACACTATAAGATAAGGGAAAGAAAGGGGAGTAAGTCAGATAGTTGTAATACCCTATACCCTTGTTCAATTATGCAAACCAGGTATAAGACTATTACATTTGGTGCCAAAACAATTATGGGTAGGATCATTGTCTAATTAAAACATTTCAATATAATATTTTAACTTTCCAACCATTTTTGATAACATATTTATTGTTTATTAATTCATTCCATATATACCAACATACTTCAAATAACTGAAAATAGATAAAATTTCAAGAATCTATATTTTAGTCCCTATCACGTGGGAACACCTTTGAACTACATATGTACATGCCGTTTTAATACAAAATACAATACCTACTTTTGAAGCCCTTGAGGATGTGATGAGATGAGCGATCTTTTAGTTGGACTTTTCTCTTAGTCTAATTGTACCTACGCGTTAAAATAAGCGCGTTAAGCGTGAAGGCTTAGTAAGCACCACAAGAATATTTAAATAAGCAATCATAACAGAATATTTTAACTCAATCAATTATTGCATATTTTCTCACATATAAGTTTCTTCATGTATGCCTTGCTTTAATAAAATTTAACTTATCTTTTGTAAGGTATAAATCTTACCTTAACACATCAAGTAATTCACTTTGTCCTCGTTTCAATTCTTAGCCCAAAGTAGACTTTATAGAACACATCGGATATACGGAACATATACAGAGGTGCATTATGATGCACAAGTGAAGTGACAGAGAGCACCAATGTGCTAATAATCGAGAAGCACCGACGTGTTAATAATCGAGAGCACCAACGTGCTAATATCGAGAGAGCACCAACGTGTTAATATCGAGAGCACCAATGTGCTAATATCGAGAGCGCTTAAAGTTCCTTAATGGCATGCCACTAATATCCCGAAGAGTTCTAATTTCGTCTACTTGGGCATTAAAGTGAATCTCATGTATTTAAATAATTCACATAAATATTTCAAAAGGATAAATAACAATAATTTAAAATTCTTGTAGTACTTACAATAAAAGATTGAGGTGATATGAATTCTTCTTCCTTCACTCCTTAACCTTCTCTTTTCCTTTTCTTTGATTCGGTCCTCTCCTTCCTTTTCTTTTCAATTAAACTTCCAAGCTTTAAATCATCAATTTCTCCTTTTTCTTTCTTTCCTTTTTCTTCCCCGCTTTCGCCTTGTTCTCTGTTTTTTCTTTTTTTCTTTCTTTCTTTCTCTTTATAATATATAATAACAATATAATATATTATATTATATTTAAAATATAAAATATATTAAACATAAAAATCTCAGATTTTTTCTACTTACACCGCCTCAATTATACAAAATGGTTTAATTTCCATTTTGGTCCTTTATACTTTCTTTTAATCTATAATTAAACTTTCACACCTATTTCAATCTAATCCTTTTCTCAAATACTTCTAATTAAATCAAATTCACTTAAATAAAACCTTATTAAACACATAACTAACTTCGTAAATATTTTTAATAAATATTTTATGAGTCCGTTTACTAAAAATAGAGACCCGATAACTCATTTTTCAATATCCATACTTTTGAGGTCGTTACAATTCTCCCCCCCTTTTGAAATTTAGTCCTCGAAATTTACTTAAAAAGAGATGAAACACTGAATTCTTATAGTTTCTTTCAAATAAACACCTTGATAAATACCTTATCGACAACGAGAATATTTAATATCCCGACGCGTTTTAAATCCACAATTGATTTACATTTGTCGAATGCTATCTGTTAATCTATTCGAATCACCTTTACTTTTTCTTACGTTTCCCGGATCAAATCAACCCCATGTATCTTCTTTTTCCATTGAGCTCTGTCCAATATAACGGTGTTCTACATGTTCTACCATACAAAGCTTCATACAGAGCCATTTTAATACTGGAGTGATAACTGTTATTGTAAGCAAATTCAATCAAAGGTAGATACCTCTCCCAATTACCTTCGAACTCTATTATACAACACCGAAGCATATCTTCCAATACCTGAATTACATGCTCAGATTGGCCATCTGTCTAAGGATGAAATGCAATACTGAAATACAATTGAATTCCCAAAGCTTCTTGTAATTTATCCCAGAAACGAGACGTAAATCGGGGATATCCAATATAATGGAGACATGCACTCTATGTAGCCTGACAATCTCAGATATATACAGATTTAGCTTGATTTATCTAAAGAATAATCTATACGCATCTGGAATAAAGTAAGGTGATTTTGTCAATCGGTCAATAATCACCCAAATAACATCTCTTTTTTTTTCTCGAAGATAATGGTAACCCGATACAAAATCCATAGTGATTCTTTCCCATTTCCATTCCGGTATAGTAATTGGTTGAGAGTAACCAGAAGGTACTTGATGTTCGCTTTGACCTGTTGACATATCGGACATCCGGATACAAACTCGTAAATATCACGTTTCATACGACCACCGTACATCTTCTTTCTAAATCTAACCAACTCTCTCTCGAATTATCCATCAATTTGCGAATGAAATGCTATCTTCGAAATCGAGTTAAGTACACAATAATTTCTGTAATTGTTTTCGTAACCTTAAGGTGAAGCGCAATCTTGATCGAAATTATCAATACCGAATACCATGAAATCTTACAATTTCGGAATGTACATCTCCGCAACTTTTCAAGCCATCAATCGATTCGACTTTATAAATTAATCAACTATCACTCATATAGCATTCTTATAAGTTATCCCGAAATCGTAAAGTGAACCGTAAAGCGTAGATCTCTATCAAACATTTCAATAATATAAATGGATCAATACTTCAACTTCAATAGTACTTTAAAATAGAAGAAGAAATCCAGGAGTAGTCCCAATAATAACCGAGTATAATAATACAACTTCTATAATCTAAGATCCATATACCGAGCTCCCATAATCGAACCAAGATTTATAACGAGAATATATATATTTACCTTCTATCACTTTGAATACCCCTTCATGGATGAATCATATTTGATAGATAGGATCGGACTATAAAATAATAAGAAAACCAATATAATGAAATCCCGGATGTGGCATAATGAAATCCCGGATGTGAAGCTATATTGAATTTCCGAGAATAAAAACCATATTCAATGATAAAGAAATCGATAATATTAGAAGAAAAACCAAAAGAAGAATACCATTTATCCTCACTAGAAACGATTGTGATAAAGATAATGCAAATTGCGTATATGTACGAATATCAACCGATAGAAATAGAAAATAACTCCATATGAATCGATCATTAAGTCTTCTATCTAACAGAACAAATTAGAAAATCCAAAGAAAAATAGAAGCGAGCATCGATCGGAATCAACCGTAACTTCCATTTTAACGTTATGATTCCAAACTTTCTACACAATAAAAGTCACATCCGAACAGTTGCATATACCTCGAAGATAAAAGAACATATAGAATACCCATATAGAATACCGGAAGAGATCATTGTAGAATACCCAACTATAGCAAATTTGTATTCAAATATTTTCGCAATTCCCTTACTAATCCGTTAACATATATAATCATCAACGATCCGTATCATTCACTTCACTCACAAAGCTTATTCGAAAGAAATTTTCAGTTAACTCATTCTCAGTAGTTACCATATCCGAATAAATCAATTTTCGATAAATGACTCCTTTCTTTAATAGTAGCTTTGTGTATCCCCACATAATTTTCGAGAAAAGAAATCGGATAACTTCACGTTCATATTCAAAGCAATGAGACATGTAGTTCGCTTCAAATCGAGAAATTCTCTTTTCTTCTTCTCAAGATAAAGTTGTCTCACATATTTCTTTTTAAATTCGGATACAAAGGAATTCCAATTAATTTTCTCTGCAGAATGGATATCCGTGATGTTGTTCCACCATTGATAAACTTCACCCTTTAATAAAAATATCGCACATTTCAACTTTTCATCTCTTGTATAACGCAATTCTTCAAATATTCTCTAATCATTCTTCAAACCTCATTTGGTCATCATCTTTCTTTCCTTTAAACTCTTGGTTCCACACTTTTGAACTAAATCATTATAATTCCTATCAATTTCACTATAAATATAATTTGTACTAATAAGGGTAGTAGATCAAATGCGGCCTCATAATTTAGCTTCATGTATATACTCAACATTTATCATTTCTTACTATCGGACATTTATCCACATCTTTTCAAATTCTGTTTCATCATAAGTAACATTTTACTTAATTATTTGAACATCACTTTTAGAATTATCGAAATTATTTCGATTGGAAAACATTTCTTTCTTTAACATTTCCTCTTTCTATACTAAGAGACAACCAACTCTATTTTATTAAATTCATAAATTCCAGTATACATCACAAAATCGGTATCTTTTATTCTTTCAGAAGACATCTTTAAGTTTCTACAATATTCATAAATTTCACAATTAAATAACTAAATCTCATCTCATCACATCAATTTTTAAAATGGCATGTACAAATAGACTCATACTCGACCCAAGAATTCAGAAAACCTAGGCTCTGATACCAATAAATGTAATACCCCTATACCCGGTTCAATTATGCAAACCCGGTATAAGACTATTACATTTGGTGCCAAAACAATTATGGCCAGATACTGTCTAATTAAAACATTTCAATATAATATTTTAACTTTCCAACCATTTTTGATAACATATTTATTGTTTATTAATTCATTCCATATATACCAACATACTTCAAATAACTGAAAATAGATAAAATTTCAAGAATCTATATTTTAGTCCCTATCACGTGGGAACACCTTTGAACTACATATGTACATGCCGCGTTTTAATACAAAAATACAATACCTACTTTTGAAGCCCTTGAGGATGTGATGAGATGAAGCGATCTTTTAGTTGGACTTTTCTCTTAGTCTAATTGTACCTACGCGTTAAAATAAACGCGTTAAGCGTGTGAAGGCTTAGTAAGCACCACAAGAATATTTAAATAAGCAATCATAATGAGTAATATTTTAACTCAATCAATTATTGCATATTTTCTCACATATAAGTTTCTTCATGTATGCCTTGCTTTAATAAAATTTAACTTATCTTTTGTAAGGTATAAATCTTACCTTAACACATCGAGTAATTCACTTTGTCCTCGTTTCAATTCTTAGCCCAAAGTAGACTTTATAGAACACATCGGATATACGGAACATATACAGAGGTGCATTATGATGCACAAGTGAGCAGAGAGCACCAATGTGCTAATAATCGAGAGCAAACGACGCGTGCTAATAATCGAGAGAGCACCAACGTGCTAATATCGAGAGAGCACCAACGTGCTAATATCGAGAGCACCAATGTGCTAATATCGAGAGAGCGCTTAAAGTTCCTTAATGGCATGCCACTAATATCCCGATAGTTCTAATTTCGTCTACTTGGGCATTAAATTTGAATCTCATGTATTTAAATAATTCACATAAATATTTCAAAAGGATAAATAACAATAATTTAAAATTCTTGTAGTACTTACAATAAAAGATTGAGGTGATATGAATTCTTCTTCCTTCACTCCTTAACCTTCTCTTTTCCTTTTCCTTCGATTCGGTCCTCTCCTTCCTTTTTCTTTTCAATTAAACTTCCAAGCTTTAAATCATCAATTTCTCCTTTTTCTTTCTTTCCTTTTTCTTCCCCGCTTTCGTCTTGTTCTCTGTTTCTTTCTTTTTTCTTTCTTTTTCTCTCTCTTTATAATATATAATAACAATATAATATATTATATTATATTTAAAATATAAAATATATTAAACATAAAAATCTCATTTTTTTCTACTTACACCGCCTCAATTATACAAAATGGTTTAATTTCCATTTTGGTCCTTTATACTTTCTTTTAATCTATAATTAAACTTTCACACCTATTTCAATCTAATCCTTTTTCTCAAATACTTCTAATTAAATCAAATTCACTTAAATAAAACCTTATTAAACACATAACTAACTTCGTAAATATTTTTAATAAATATTTTATGAGTCCGTTTACTAAAAATAGAGACCCGATAACTCATTTTTCAATATCCATACTTTTGAGGTCGTTACAATAGCTTAGTAAGTTCATATGCAAATAATAAACAACATTAAATATACATTTATCATATGCATAACATAACATGAATCAACATAAATGTCATTAAAACTTTATGAACATAACATACTCAATCATATTCTTACCAATAGTTCATTATATACCGAATCTATTTCCTTTGAGTTTTTCGTACATACATGTACTAACTCGTAAAATAATCACATACTTTCTAATTTTTGACATACCCATTGAACCACTTGGAATACTATCGGATACACAGAAAGATTTGCACATAAGTGTCACATATGTAGCCAATGCTACCTCAAATCTCATAACACATATAGGCTCGCTCTCGAGCTATCCACGGGCCTACTCACACAAGCTGTCAGTCGAGACGTAGCTACGCGGTGCTACTCACACAAGCTGTCAGGTATCTGCAACATATGCTGGTATACCCAGCCATCGGTAGGACGTACAGGACCACCACTCGGGTCACATAATCACATAATCACATGGGTTCCTAGTGACATGTCACTTGTATCCTAATCTATTCCTAAGGTTCAATCAGGATTTCTTTCTTGTCAAAAGTTTGTCAAATATGCTCATAGAATCAATCATATAGTTCATGCAATATCAAAACATTTAAAATACAAATATAACATTGCACATACGAACTTACCTCGATACAAAAATAGTGAAAATGGACGTAGTCGCCAAACACTTTGTTTTCCCCCCGATCTAGGTCCGAACTTCGTTTTTCTTGATCTATAATAGAAACTTTAACTCATTTAATATTCACATTATTCAATCCAGTCCAAAAATCACATTATGAAAAAAATTACATTTTTGCCTTTAACTTTTCAGCATTTTACACTTTAGTCTCTAGGCTCGTAAAATGAAATATAGTCAATTTCTTCAAAACCCAAGCCTAGCCAAACCATTTTCATACTCATAACAGCCCACATTTTTCATTAAATCACACTTCTACTACATATTTTATAACTTTTACAAATAGGTCCTTTTTGACATTTTCATCAAAAATCACTAGTAAAAGTTGTTTATCCAACATCAAATTTGCATAATCTACCATTAAACATCAAAATACACCCATGTCTAACATGGATCAAACCTTAGACCTTGATCATATCTTAAATTAGTGGTAGAAATAAGTAAATCGGGTTACAACGATTTCAAAAATGTAAATAGCATTAAAAATGGGATAAGAACAGACTTACAATCGAGCTTGGAAGATGAACAAACCCTAGCTATGTCTTCCTTAGTGAATTTCAGCCATGAGAGAAGAAAATGGACAACATTTTTGCTTTATTTTGCTTATTAATTCATTTAATTACCAAATGACCAAAATGCCTTTTCTTTAAAACACCTAAATTTCACCTAAATCATGTCCGTTTTTTGTTCACCAACTTAACCAATGGTCTAATTACCATCTAATGACCTCTAATTTAAGATCTCATAGCAATTGCTCACCTTTAACATATACAATTCAAGTTTTTCACTTTTTGTAATTTAGTCCCTTTAACTAAATTCAGTGCCCAAACGTCAAAATTTTCGAACGAAATTTTCACGAAATCATTCCATAAAATTGTAGACCATAAAAATATATTAAAAATAAATTTTACTGCGTCGGATTTGTGGTCCTGAAATCACTGTTTCGACTAGACCCAAAATCGGACTGTTACATTACAAGCCATTTTTCTCACCTAATTTGGCATCAATCTACACTAAAAATGCACACATACACAAGCTATAATTAAGTATCCAAAACAAGCAAAATCAATTCTTAAACATGTATGACCCTTTGGCACCTCAAATGACAATATGTAAACGTGTATATTCATGTATACAATTTAACCAAGTAAGCCAGCAATTTACCAAACCATTTTGCATCATTTCATGCCCCATCACTTACCTACCAAAACATCCCATGTAATCTATTTACCATAACATAACCATTTTGTAACACCCCTCACCCGTATTCAACGCCAGGATAGGGTTACGGAGCATTACCGGGCTTACAACACTTATAAACATACATTTCATATACAAATTATTATATCAAGTACAATTCAATCACAACTAATGATAGTGTCCCTTAAACAAGCCTATGAGGCCTTAATCATGCTTCAGAAATGGTTCGAGACTAAATCGATAACTCAAGAATTTTTCCAACACTTAGCAAATTTTGCTTTAAACAGGGGACACACGCCCGTGTGGCCAGGCTGAATGTCTTACACGGCCACTAGTCATGCTCGTGTCACAGGTCATGTGAAAACAGGGGGTACATACTGGCTTGGGTCACACGGCCAACCACACGCCCGTGTGTCTAGCCCATGTGCCAGGCCGTGTGTTAGGCCGTGCTAATAAACAATAATTTACACATATTTTAACCCCATACTTGGCTTAATTTTGGATGAATATTTTATACTCAGGAGGGCTTAGGAGTCGAAAAGAACGAGAAACGGGCCAAAAAGGGACAAAATGGGCCTACATCAGAAATCACACGGCCTAGAATATCTACCACGGGCAGATCACACGGCTGTGTGTAGCGAGCAGAATCGACCACGGTCGAAGGAGTCCACCACAGGCGTGTCCTTGCCGAAACTAGGATGAATTCTATTTAGAATAGGATACTTGTGGGCCAAGAAAGGCATCTCGAAGCCTATATAAACACCCTAGGGGGCAAGCTAGATGGGGAGGTCGACAGGAAGTCGAATAGACGCTGAGTAGAAGGAGAAAATACTCCAAGACAGCCGTCTGGAGCAGATTAGGAGAAGGATCTCCCATCAAGTTCTTTAGAAGTTCTTGGGTTTTCTTATATTTTGTTATTTTCTGTATTCTAATATGTTTCCTTCTATCATTATGAACTAAATCCCTTAAATACCTAAGGGGATGAAACCTAAGACAAATCTTATTATTATTTGATTTATGAGATAAATTCTTGTGCTTATTCTTAATTGTGAGTTTTTATTCTTGTTTGATAATTCAGGTTATTGATTCAAGTCGAATGTGCTTATTCAGTGGAGGCAAAATCCCTGTCTAAGTGTAGATCAACATAATTAAGCGGAGTTGATTGCAACCCTAGAAATAAGGCGATGAAAATCTGCCGGATTAGGGTCAAACCTAATAAGGGAATACATAGATTGAGTTAATGCGACAATAGGAGTTTTAATTAGAAAGAGATTTCAATTAATCAGCCTAGAGTCAGTTGTTTTTAGTCTTGAAAGAGATATTAACATAAATCGGGGATTTCTACAGATTAAGTCAAGTGAATAAATCGCATGAATCAAAAGTAATACGTGAAGTCTAGGTGGATTCTTCCTTAGGTATTGCGTATCTCATATAAGTTGTCCAAAACTATTTTTCCAATTCACTCTCTGTCGCGTTTATAGTAAATTAGTTAGTTAAATTTAGATTAAAAATAAATCCCTTAATTATTAGGCTAGATAATAAAAGATAGTTATTACTAGTAATTTTAGTCCTTGAGGATACAATATTCCGGACTCACCATAACTATACTGCTGTTCGATAGGTGCGCTTTTCTTTGTCGAAATAATAGTTAGTTTCAAGCCCATCACGTGCCAAACCTATACAGTATATTGACTTATGCAACACGGCCAAGTCATACGCCCGCGTGCTAGGCTTAGTAATTTCGTATGTAAATATGAATTAAACTCAACAATCATTAACATATCAAAATGGATAACATAATTAGCATTTTAAGCATCAATCAATGAATTAACATAAAATTTAATCACATTGTAACTCATAAGTCATCAACTTTTTCTCACTCGTTACTTGAACAGTTTTTCGTACATACCTGTACCTATACTTATCTATTTCTCACCAATTCGCTTATCGAATCACTTCGAGTTTATAAATGCTTACGATATAAGTACATCGATTTTTCGATGCCATAGTCCAATTATGGTCTTACATTGTAACGCCCTAAAATTTTAATTTTTGATTTCGTGTATGTGTGACACACAATGTCTATCTGCTTCAGTGGTTATGTGTTCTGGGTGTGTGTGTGAGGTCCCAAGTTCAAGCTTTACTTGGGCAAATTTTAGTATTTTTAGAAATAAAGCCTTAACCTTGTGCAAAGGGCTTAAGTTTAATTATTGGTAATTTTATATCAGAATTGGTCTGCTGGTCTAGTGGTTAAGTGGAGTGTTGGTGTAACAGTCTGAACTTGGGCCTAGTCGGAACAGTAGTTTCGAGACCATAAATTCGACGAGGAAAAATTTATTTTTATTATATTTTTATGGTCTACAATTTCACGAAATGATTTCGCGAAAATTTTATTCAAAAATTTTGACGTTTGGGCACTCAATTTAGTCAAAAGGACTAAATCGTAAAAAGTGTAAAAGTTGAGTTCTACATGTTAGAGGTGTCCAAATGTTATGAAATTTTAAATTGGAGGTTACTAAATGGTAATTAGACCATTGGTTAATTTTTTGGAGAAAAATGAATATGAAATAGGTGAAATAGAATATTTTTAAGTCAGGGGCATTTTGGTCATTTAATGATTAAATGATTAAATAAACAAAAGTAAAAGCCAATTTTTGTCCATCTTCAACCCCACTGCCGAATTTCATAAGGGGAAACCATGGCTAGGGTTTTTCAAGCTTCCAAGCTCGATTGTAAGTCCGCTCTTGCCCCATTTTTAATGATTTTTACGTTTTTAAAATCCTCGTAACAAGATCCATCTATTTCTACCACTAATTTGAGATATGATTAAAGTCTACGGTTTTGACCCATGATTAATATGTGTTTATTTTTGTGTTTAATGGTAGAAAATGCATGTTTATGATTAGAGAAACGACTTTTACTAAGTGATTTTCGGTAAAAATGCCTAAAAGGACTAATTTGTAAAAGTTATGAAATTTGTCATAAAAGTGTGAATTAGTGGATATTTTGGGCTGTTTTAGTTATGAAAATGGTTCGGCTAGGCTTAAAATACAAGGAAATTGAATAAAAATAATTTTTTGAGCCTAGGGACAAAAATGTAAAATTTACCAAAATGTAAATTTAGGCTAATTTGAGTAGCAGGATGAATAAATAAATTAAATTTGTTGTTATAGATCAAGGAAGATGAGATTCGGACTTAGAACGGGGGAAAAACAAAGAGTGTGACGAATAAGTCATTTTCACCGATTATGCTACCGAGGTAAGTTTGTATGTAAATAATGCATCGTTTTTACTTACGTTTTTATGTTTTGATATATTTTATGAGATGTGGCTGAATATTGAATGAAATTGACAATGTATCGAAATGTGAGAAATTTCCCGGTTGAACCTTAGGAATAGGATAGGATACAAGTGACATGTCACTAGGGACTTATGTGAAATTGTGACTAAGTGAATTCGGGTGCTGGTCTTAAGTTCTACCAGTGGTTGGGTATACCGGCATGTGTTACGGATACCTGACAGCTTGTGTGAGCAGCATTGAGTAGTAACGAATGACTGACAGCTTGTGTGAGCAGACCCGTGAAAGTGAATAGCTCGAGAACGAGCCTCTATGTAAAAAGTGATGTGAAGTAGCTTTGGCTACAAGTGTGGCACTTATGTGAAAACTTTCGATGTATCCAATAATATTCCGATGTGTTCAACAGGAAAATGACTAAGTGTAATGGAATGTGATTATGTGATGAACAAGTGCAGGTACATGTGTATATATATTCATGAGCAATGTGCTCGATATGTAATCGAACTTTGGTAAGGTTGATATGGAGTAAGTGTTACAATGAAGACTTGTACATATTTGATGATGAATAGCTATTGACATGGCTAACTATGGATATACTTTAGTGTTATATGTATATAAATGAGAATTAATACAAAGAAAACATGATAGAGTAAAATTAACAATAAAATAGTTTGGACAGCAGCAGTTGTATCACTTTGAAAAATCACTAAAAATGGTGGAAATCGAATTAGAGGTTTAATAAGATATGAAATCAAATTTTGTTGAGTCTATTTTCACATAAAAGAAACGGTATAAGCGAAAGAATTTCATATTCTGATATATTTGAATTTTTGTGAGACAGAGTCAAAATGATTTTGGAATGCCCTGTTCTGACTTGGGAAAATCATTAAAAATTGTAAAAAAATAATTATGGTTTATAATTTATATTATTAAATTTCTTAATGAGTCTACCTTCAATAGAAATAAACGGGGACATCATCCAAATCCCGTATGAAGAGATAATTAATTTTTAGTGAAGAAAGGTCAAAACTATCAGACAACAGAATAGGGGAGACTTTAAAGAATAAAATGTACTTATTGGCTAAACCATAAATTATGAAAATTTTATGGTAAGAAGATATGTGAGTCTAGTTTCATGAAAAATTAGCAGATCTTAATTTAGAGTTTCGTAGTTCAAGATATAAATAATTTAGTGACTGTGACTCGAGTAGACAGCTTGAGATGAACATGAATAAATAGTGGAACTATGTCCAATTATGATTGTATTATCTTGAGAACATATTGTGAAGATTTATAAAAGTCTGCTAATAAATCACTTATTATTTACATACCTACTTACTAAGCTATAATGCTTACCCCCCTTCCTTTCCTTTTTCCTATAGTGTCACAGATGCTAGCTCGAGTTGGAGGTCGTAGGAGATTCTATCACACTAACAAGTTATTGATTGGTATTGTATCAACGATCTTCAAGTATTTTTTAAGTCTATGGCATGTATAGGGACTTGATTATGTGTGTATATGTTATTATGAGTTGGCCTAGAATGTTGGCCTATGCTATTTGATGGTCATTGTTGTATAAGGCCATTTGATGCAGCCAATATTTGTTATGTTATAAGTCTATGATGAAGCATTACATGGATGTGCATGCTTGTTTGCGTTGGATGAGTGAATCTATAATAATTATGTCTGGCAAATACTAAATGTGAATGGTTGAGGAAGTTATATGCTATGATTAGTTAAGTGTGTGTGTGGTTGTGCATGATGAATGTGATTTTTAAATGGTGTGCGAATGCCATGATGTGGTTATTGGGATGCCTAAAAAAAATAAAAAAAAATGCCATGTGTGTGTTGATAAACTTGGTACAAGTGTGCAAGAGTTTTTGGATGGAAAAAGGCTTGGTATGTAACACTCCTAACTCGTAAACGTCACCGAATTTCAGTTACGAAACATTTCATAACAATGCACAATGTAATAAGGCCATTTTGCCCGGGCCCATAAAACTAACCAAAACAGAAACAAAATATAAAATAAATGTCCAGTTTTATACAGTCCATTTAACAAAAACAAACAAGCCCAAATATTGGCCCGTTACACCAGACCCAATCCTAAAACAGATTACCCACTAGACTCAAGCCAAACCCCCTTAGACCCATTCCTAAACCCGTGACCCAACACACAAACCCAAAACAAAGATAGCCCAAAAGGGCCCAAACAATTAACAGAAGAAGCAGTGGCCTAGGGTTTCTTGACTACCCTCGCGCTGTAAGCCTTCGATTGCGCCTCGTCCAGCCTGTTCTCGTGCCGAAATCTGCGCGCATGTCGCCCCACCGCCGAGATCTCCGCTTCTGAACTACAAAAGAAGAAAGAAAACGAGCAGCAGATATGGACATAATATGTATTTCCTTTTTTATTTTTCATTTCAGGGATATAAGAACCCCCCAAAATCTGTAGAGAGGGGATATGTACAAATACACAGAGAATAAAAAAAGAAACAATAGACATTGAAATAGAATACAGAGAGTTCTTTTTACAGAGGTGATCCTTTATTTTTCGATTCATTTTTTTATTTGTGCATATTATATACATAAAATAACACACAAAAAATAAAAAGGCGAGGAAAATACCTTCAAAATAGAGAGATCTGACCCTCCGATCACCGACTAAGGTGGCGCGTATGACGAAGCGTGGCCCTAGGTCGGAGACTGGAGAGAATTTTGGGATCCCCTCATTTGTTTTTTTTTTTCTGGAATGTTTAAAATGATTTTTTTGGGCTAAACTTTGACTTATATAGTTAAAGGGAAACGACGTCATTTTTGCTTAAGCTAATAAGCATCAATACGACGCCGTATAAAGCTTTGACCCGAACTCGACCCAGGTAGACTAGAAGATCCACATGTTTTTTTCGTCAATGGTCTATTTGTGGAATAGGTTCTTCCGCATTTTTTAAAATTTACAAACATGTCCAATAGCATTTTTTTGTATTTATAATCTAGCCCTAAAACTTATATTCTGTTTCTTTTTAATCCTCGGGCTGCATTAAAGGCTAAATCTATTACGATGCCGTTTTGAAATTTGGCATAATTTCCATTTTAACCCCTATGATTTAACGCGCGTTTAAATTAAGTTCTTTTGTATCTGTTTTAATTGCTATTTTAACCCCTGTTTCTTTGTTTTATTTTTTTTATCCTTTTTATCTTATATTATATATATTTTTAAATTGTTTCCTTCTATTTATTAATTTATTAATAGTACGAAATCCATATATATAGTTATGTGTTATCTCTATGTATATTTAATTATTATATATTATTTGGTTTAATATAATTTACATATTGTTTTATAGTTTATATATTATTCATTATATTATTTTCTTAATTTATATATTATATAGTATTATATTATGTTATTTTTTTATAAAATCTATTTATATTATATAACTTATTTTATTTACATTATTTATTACATATGTAATTTTTACGATTAGTATATTATATATATGTTTTTTATTATATACTGTTTACCAATTATTTTTATAATCATTTATATATGTATATATATATTAAATTATTAAATTATTTGTTATTAATTTTCTTTTTCTATACTTTTTATTATTTTATTGAAAACATTGTTTATATATGATAAATAGTTTTAGAAATTGTCATATTCCTTTTCCCATTATGTTGTATATTCGATGCTTAACATATTTATATATTAGTGTTATATTATTCTTTTATTATGTATTGTTAGTATAATTTATGATTATGTAGAATTGCTATTAAATATGTAGGTTGTATACTTAAACCATTGTTTTATAAAAATACCTTTTTTGATGCATTTTTAATAATTTTAAAATGGTGATATGTTATATTTGGGGACTTCGATAAGAATTGTGCCCTAACTTACTGGGTTTCGATTCTTCTCGTAGAACTTAAGGTATTAGATATCCCTTCACTTTTAAAATTGAAGTTTACCAATTTCAAATAAAAAAAAACTTATTCTTGGGAATTTAAAACGTTGTATCCTAACTTACTGGGTAGGATGTTTTGTGTCTCGAGGTAGGAATTTTCTAAAATAAAGATGTACCTAGCTTCGAAGTTATGAGATGCTATATCCTAACTTACTGGGTATAGTATTTTTTTTTTTTGAGATAGGTAAGTCTTGGTTTTTCTTCTAATAAACGGATCTTATTTTAAAACTTTTTAAATTTCAAATATTTGGACATGATTCTATCGATTAGGTACCAATTTTTGGGCGTTATGAGGGTGCTAACCCTTCTTCATACGTAACCGACTCCCGAACCCGTTTTCTCGTTTTTCGTAGACCAAAATCAGATGTTTTAAAATAAAACGTTTTACAAGGTGATCCAATCACACCTAAGTAAAAAGGGATTGGTGGGGACTCCATTTCCGTTTTTAAAAGTCGATCCCCGTTTTTTAAACCAATTTTAAAAATGGTTTCGACACACAACTTTCAAACAATTACAAATATGTACTTATCATGTTTGCATAAATAAAACAAATAGCTGTTTAAAGTAATGCACGTACTCTATTATTCATAAAACATATACACTTCACTCGCATATAATTACATTATTACCTAAACAAATTTACCTCAAATCCATACAAATTATATGCATCCAAAATATAAGCATAGATAGTGTACTTATCAAATCAAATTGAACCATTCTATCATAAGTCTAAATAAACCATTTCATATTCGAATCACATCAATTCATAAAAATAAAATTATACATATCATTTCACATTATCCAACTCCAATTCATAAACTAATTTATAGCATAAAACATGTTTCTCACACAAGTCTAAATCATGACCGAAATTACACATGTTCTTTCATATTTTTAATACCTAATTTAACTACCATTTCATTTATTATATATTTAGTAATTTACCTATTAATACAACTACATTTTAGATCCTTAATAGCAAGCATAACCCGAATATGTATATATCACTTACATATGAATTACACATTACTTTCGATACAAACGTAATCCATGATTAAATTCAGACAAATCATTAGCAAGACATACCCAACAAAGCTCACTTAATAGACCATGATCGAATTTAAATAACTCAAGCACCAAATATATTCATTATAACAAAAGCATAGAAACTAAGATTAATCAAAAGAAATAAGCCATTTCCGCATGGCTCATAATTACATATTCAATGTTGAACAAAAATACATATTAGCCTATACATGCCATAAGTTCGGAAATAAACTTTTTAGAAGTACCAACGATTGACGATAGTGTGGATGACTTCAATAACGATCCCCGAGTTTGTAGCTGAAGTCCAAAATCTATAAACAACATAAACATAAAACACAGAGTAAGCTAACATAGCTTAGTAAGCCTTAAGCAAATAAAACTATTTAACTAAATATTCAAACATTTTAACTAATTAATTTGTATTATTAACATAATACTATAGCACAAATAAACTATCTTGGCCGAATGCTAATATTTCCATTTAACTTTACATTATTCACTTTTCATTCCCAAAATACCAATAACTCACTTCAGTTTACAAACTTACCTATTTGGCATAATGATCAAGATCCAAAATATCATCTCATAATTACCTACTTATACGACCAAATACACATGGTTCATTAGATTTCCACATACGACCGAATATGCAAATACTATATATATATATGACCGAACATACGAGTACCATATACATATATTTCATAAATAACGGAATATACAAGTTCATTAAAACATCACATGTACCCAAAGATTCAAATTTAATATAACATCATATGTGGTCAAATACATAATTTCAATACATTATCATTATATACACATACCTAAGAGGCCGAATATACAAGGTCATTATATCAACTTACTTGCTCAATGATCATATAATTATGAGGTCTTATAAATATAGGTCTGAAAATAGATCACCGGTATAAAACCTGCTAGGCATAATCCTGAATCACACACCGGCACTAGGCCTGCTAGACCCGAGGTCTGATATTCAATCACCGGCAATAAGCCTGCTAGGCACAAAGCCCGATTAAGTTCACTAGCATAAGGCTTGCTAGGCTCAAAGCCTGAATAATGATACTTTTAAGCTGTCTCACACAAATATTTCATATATCGAACCTTTTATACACTTCATAATTTTTTTTTGTACTAACTTTCAAATATCATTTCTCAATCAAACTAACTTAAACATACTAAATTCTAGGTTTATTCACATTCGGCTACTCAATACTAATTCCACAGTTTTCAAATCAGCATATTACTAAGTTACATACATAATTTACAATGTTTTATTGCTTAAAGACTTACCTCGGATATCGTCGAACGACAAAAACCGGCTATTCAACTATTTTCACTTTTCCCCGATCCAAGTCCGATTTCTTTGGTTCTTGATCTAAACATATTCAAATTAAGCTCATTCAAACATATTTTCATTCAATTTAGTCCAAAAACACATAAATGAGCAAATTACCATTTTACCCCTAACATTTCACACTTTTTACAATTTAGTCCTATTTGCACAAAACACAAAATACACAAAATTTGATTATACACCTTAAGGGCCGAATATTCCTAGTCCTCATACAAGTCCATACATTTCATTTATTTTACATTTTAGTCCCTCAAAAATTTATTTTTGCAATTTAGTCCAACATACTCAATTTCATCAAAAATTCAAAGACAAAACTTGTTAATCTAACACACACACACACACACACACACACACACACACACACACACATATATATATATATATCATATTTCATCATCAAACAACATAAACAACAAGCTATCATCAATGGCTCAACTCAAAATATTCATAAAAATAAAAAATTAAAACATGGGCTTTGTGCATCTCATAGCAACGATCTAAAAAACGTAGAAATTATCAAAAATCGAACAATTAACATACCTCAATCAAGCTTCAAAGTTGCCGAAATGTTGAAGAATTTTTTAGTTTTCTTCCTTCAAGCATTCGGTCACTCCATAAAAAGATGATAATGGCTTTTGTTTTGTTTTATTCTTAACATATATTAAATTACATTTTTAACCTTTATTTAACTATTATCATAAAACATAAATTTTGGTTTTATTAGTCATTATGCTGTCCACTATCCTTAAAATGGGCTATTTTCCCTTTAAGGACCTCATATTAAAAAGCCACTATCAATTAAGCACTTTACACTTTAATTTGTAACTTTTACATTCTACGCGATTAAGTCCTTTTATCTAATCGGGTACCTAAATGACAAAATTCAATTACAAAAATTTAACAACAACAAATTTACACATAATAAACACGAAAAATAATCTTAAAAAAATATTTTTTGGACTCGGATTTGTGGTTCTAAAACCACTATTCCGATTAGGGTCAAAATCATGCCGTTACATGGTAAATAGCCTAACTTTCACCCACACGGATGGCCACACGGCCTAGCACACGGGTGTGTGACTTGATCGTGCACCCTAAATGGTTGATGTCATCATAAACAGAGAGTTACACGGGTCGAGGACACAGGCGTGTCCCAAGCCATATGGGCGTGTGGCTCTATTTTGTGGTAAAATTTTCTAAGTATTTCAAAGTTCTCGGTTTAGTCCCGAACCACTCCCAATATATGTTTTGGGCCTCGTAGGCCCGTATAAGGGACAATATGATTATGAATGAAAATTTTTAAATTTGAATGGAAATTTGTGACTCAGAAATGATCGGTTATATGTGATTAAGTCCGGTAATGCCTCGTACCCTATTCCGGCAAATGATATGGGTAAGGGGTGTTATAGTTGGAGTGTTGGAGGTCCTGTGTTCAACTCTCTGTGATGGTGTGGAGACAGTATTTTTGCTCCAATTTTGGCTAAGAGTTGTGTTGGGGCAAAATTCTGAGTAGTTGTGTTTTAGTGGGTTAACAGGGAGTGTTTTTAGGAGATAATTGGGGAGAAGTTATCAAAATTAATAAAGAGTTCGTTTTACTCTCATTTAGGTGATGTTCAAAGGTTTTAAGCGGATGTTCCAATGTGTGGAGATGACTGGTTATTGGATTCGCCGCAGTAAGTTTTCGAATCATCGTTGGTCTAGTTTCTCGAGTTTTATGTTGGGGATATTTGGTTTGATTGATGAACCAAGTGATTAATTAAGGGATATATTGGTCAAATATAAATTTTTGAAGGCTTGGGTTACTTTGCACAGCGAATCGATACCAGGTCTGTACCCGAAACGCAGAAAATGGGATTCGGTGAAAAGCCAAAATTTCTTGCTGTCGAGAAATAAGAGAAATAAGAGAAAATGATGCGAAAAATTGTAGAGAAAGGAAATAAGGGTGTTATAAACTTGGAAATCAATATTTTGCACTAAAATAGTTTTGGACAGCAATAGATATCTAATTTTGAAAAATCATCAAAAATATTAAGAATTGAGTTAGAGGTTGAATAAAATATAAAATTAAATTTTATTGAGTCTAGTTTTTCATGGAAGAAACAGTGTAAGCAATGGAATTGTAAATCATGAGATATAATAAATTTTGTGAGACAAGGTTAGAATGATTTTGGGTTCCCCTATTCTGACTTTGAAAAATCATCAAAAATTGTAAAAAAAATAATTAGGGGCTTAAATTTATATTTATAAATCCTTAATGATTCTATTTTCAAGAGAAACAAACGAAAAAATCATCTAAATTTTGTACTAAGAGATAAATAATTTTTAGTAAGGAAAGGATGAAGCTGTCAAACAGCAGAATAGGGATAACTTTAAAGATTTTAATGTACTTATTTGGTAAACTATAAATTCTGGAAATTTTATGGTAGAAATGTATTTGAGTCTAGTTTTAAAAACATCAAGCGGACCTTAATTTGGAATTCTGTAGCTCAAGATATAAATAATTTAGTGATAATGACTCAAGTAGACAACTTTGAATGAACATATAAGTAAATAGTGAAAACATATATGAGTATTAAGCTAGCATGGGTTACTTTAAAAATGAATCACACGGCCAAGGCCAATTTGGGCCGAGTGGGCCACACGGGCGTGTGGGCCTATTTTTACCGAAATGTTTTTAAGGTTGCACGGGTCGCCCAAGTCTATTGTGAACCTATTGTAGGGTCGGTAAGCGCTACTTAGACCCCTAAGTATGTGAAATTGACTAAATGATATCTGTACTGGGCATGTTAATACCTAAACTGAATATATGTACTGAAATTGCATAATAGCATGTCATCCATTATATGTTGCATTGCTTTGGGTTGGGGGTTTTTATTCGGAGGAAGTGTACTGAAAGGTTTTAAGCTTAATTTACTGGCAACTCAGCTGCAAACTACTGTATTGTGCCGCATTCGGTTCTACTTGGAGTGTTGGGATAGGTGGGTTGATTATATCCCCACATGGAGTGTAGGGTTGGACGGAGATGGTGTGTAGAGGCTGGTTGGGTAGGATTTTGCTACTGAATAACTGTTATTACTACTGATACTGTGATGGGCTAAGGCCCTACTGCATTTTGACACTGTACTGAGATGGGCTAAGGCCCAACCTGTCACTAATACTGAAAAGGGCTTAGGCCCAAGACTATTCAACTGTGTACTGTGAATACTGATTGTTTGTTTGTTTCTGCGGGATTACACACTGAGTTTACGTAAACTCATCCTTTTGTTTAATGTGCATAGGTAATTCCCAAACTTAGACGGATCGGTGCGACGGAGGACTCAGCGGTGACCACAGTAATTTTTGGAGTTCATGGTTTTCAATTTACGATTTATGATTTGATTATTATTGATTATTTGGGTTGTAATTTAAGGACCCTCTCGGACTTTGGTTTTAAATTTGGATTTTTATTTATTTATTTTACTTTATTGATTTATACCTGCTGGTCGTAGGAAATTCAGTTTAAAGTAATTTCTAAACGCATGATCACCTAGATTGTTTTAGCTTCCGCAACGAGGGATGTTTTCAAAACAAATGCTTTAAATGAATAAAGACGACTTCCTAAGTTCTAACAAATAAATAAAACACTATCGTGTGACATTGCAAGATACAACCACAACGTCTAGGCCGGGTTTGGGGTGTTACATACACATACATTGCCAAGGCCCTACCGTAGTCTTACATTCACATGCCATAACCCGGTTATGGTCTTATTATCCGATTGCCATAGCCCAACTATGGTCTTATTCAGTATCTCGTCGACTTAAATCGTACATTTAAATTAAATTCATCACATTTAGCCATAAAATAAATAAAATCTCAATACCATCCATCAATTGAATAATTACACATTCAAGTTCAATTATACGAACTTACCTCATGTACGGAAATGACGAAATGGATCGACTATTCAATCACTTTGCTTTTTCCCCGATCTAAGTCCGAATTCCTCTTTCCTTGATCTAAAAGTAATCAAAATCAAGTTATTTATTCAACTATTTATTCAATTTAGTCCAAAACACACATTAGGCTATTTACACATTTGCCCCTAAGCTTTCATATTTTTTACAATTTAGTCCTTATTGCATAAAATCACAAATTCATACAATTTAGAACCCATACTTATCCGAATTTAATACATGTTACTAGCAGCCTATATCTTCAATTTATTCACACTTTTAACCACCACATTTCACATTTTCTCAATTTAATCCATTTTTGACATTTTTGTCAAAAATACTTTACAAAAGTTATTAATCTAACATTTAACTTTCCAAATCTGTCATAAATCATCAAATTACTCAAGCATTCAACAATGGCAACAAGATAAATCTTTAATAGTTTCAAAATCTAGGGTACGGGCTAGCTAGAATATGAAGTAATGATCTCAAAAACGTAGAAATCATTAAAAACCGAGTCAAAATACATACCTAATTGAAGAAATTAGGGTTTCCGAATATTAAACACCAAAATAGATTCTTTTCTCTTTAATTTTCAGCTAGATGAAGAAGATAATGAACAAAAATGGTTTTTGTTTTAATTAATTAACCTTTAATAATCAATTACCAAAATTAACCTTTAAAAACATTAACCTTTAAAAACATTAATAATTACAAAAAATACCAAGCCATTATCATCCACTATCATATTATTGGGCTATTTACCACATAAGGACCTCCTCTTTGAGGTTCTATAGCTATTAGACACCTTTAGCTATTAGAACACCACTTTTACACTTTACGCGATTTAGTCCTTTTTATCGAATTAACCAACCAAACGATAAAATTTCTAAATGAAACTTTCACACAATCACATATTCATGTTGTAAACATTAAAATAATAATAAAATAAATATTTTGACCTCAGATTTGTGGTCCCGAAACCACTGTTCCGATTTGACCAAAAACAGGTTGTTACACATTTGGTACCAAATGCATTTCATAAACTATCATATTTAGACATATATGCCTTGAAAAACAAGGTACCAATTCATCACATCTCAAAACACAAATACAAAATGTACACTTAGCTATCATTTTACCCTTTTATCATGCAACCATATCAAAAATATCATCAACCATGTTAAGGCCACATATATACATACCAAATTATACCAAATCACAAGCCAACTCAAATGGCTATAAACATAACAAATCATATAGGCTATCATTAACCAAAATAACCTATACATGCCATTATAACCAAAATGTAACCAACTAAAACTACCAAAAGAGCTGATGGATAGTGTGATATAGCTCCGACAAGCTTCTAACCTGAATGAGCTTCCAAATCACTATAAAACACAAAAAATAACACAGAGTAAGCATTTAAACTTAGTAAGTTCATATAACATAAAATTTAACTTACCATTTAATCACAATTTAGGTAAGTAAACATAGTATATCCTAACTCAATTTGGCCAAAAGTCTAAACACATTTTCATTAACATGTTAGCCAAGTTAAGCACATATAATATCCAATACACATGGATGAATTTAACCATTATTCAAATTCATATACATGTATCATACATTTCATGTATCAATATATCATATAACATCATTTCCATGTATTTCATGTAAATGTCTATAGTAGTTCGTATCGAACTTATATAATCTCGTAACAGAACATTGCTCGTTGAACCATTTAAAATATCGTTGGATACTCGAGTAGCACACATGAGGTGTACTAACTGTAATCTGTCAATTCCTGTACATGTATGCTCATACGAGCTCTGAATCGGTATGCTCTTACGAGCTATAATCGATAAGCTCTTTCGAGCTGAGTAACGGTAAGCTCCTACAAACTGAATATTGGTAAGCTCATACAAGCTGAGAATCAGTAAGCTCTTACGAGCTAAAATTGGTAATCCTAATGACATATCATTTGTAACTTACGAATTTCTAAGTTTCAAACGGGGCTCGGTAATCGTCGTACGTCGTCGGATATGCGATCGGTAATTATACATATCAATTATACAATCCATATACATATATTTCAATTAAAGCATATAAATATGTAATTTAATTACATGAACTTACCTCGACGAGTACATGTAGAAACGGAGGCGATTAATCCGAGATTTTTCCTTTGCCCCGGTCTAACTCCGCATGAGGTCTATCTTGATCTATACGAATAAATTTAAATCAATTTAATATTTTTCACATTCAAATGAGTCCAACATATAATTTTGGCAAAATTACCATTTTGCCCTTGTACTTTTAATTCTTTGCAATTTAGTCCCTAGGCTCGAAAAATGAAATTCATGCAAATTTTCCCTTGCCCAAGCCTAGTCGATTTCTATACATACTAATAGTAGCCCATATATTTCACAAATTCACAATTTTACCACACTATTTTCATTTTTCAATCTAGCCCCTAATTGATAATTTCATCAAAAATTCCTTTACAAAAGTTGTTTATCTAACAACAACCATTCATTTTTTATCATCAAACTTCAAAAATCACATATATTCATCAATGTTAAAACCCTAATAGTTTAACAGTTTCATAAATTAGTCCCCGGGCTAACTAGATTAAGCTATAACGATCTTGAAAACATAGAAATTATAAAAAACGGGACAAAAATTATTTACCAAGCAAAGAAATAAGACTAGCTGAACCCTAGCTCAACAATGGTTTCCTTTTGCTTCAACTTTCAATTGAAAATAAGAAGAAAAAGATGATACTTCACTTTGGTTTAATTTAATTTAACATATAATTACTTTTTTTAACAAATTTATTTATCTTTTTACTAATTTAACCTTTAAAAACATTAATAATTACACAATTTCCAAGCCATGTAGATCCACTATCAAGTTAAATGGTCTTTACCATATAAGGACTTCACTTTAAATTTCTATAGCTATTTAATACCTTTATCTATTAGAACTCCACTTTTGCACTTTACGCGATTTAGTTCTTTTTATCAAATTAAGCATGTAAACGGTAAAATTTCTTAATGAAATTTTTATTCGATAATACTATCATGCTATAGACCATAAAATAATAATAAAATAATTTTTTCAACTTCAGATTTGTGGTCCCGAAATTACTGTTTCGATTTCACTAAAAACAGGTTGTTACAGTCGATTCGTCTTTTTAGCCTAAAATGGATCCTCCATTGGACCTCTTATAGTCGACTAAAACCTTGCTAAACAGCATATTAAACCGTGCCAAGGCGGCAGAATTTTAACCTAATGAGAAGATATTTTTTATGAACTTTCCTACAGAAATTCTATTTTTATACTAAGTAATTTATTCATTGGATCAATATTTTTTTATGCTAGATATTTATGTGAAGATATTATCATTCTTAGGTTGATTAATTGAAAAGTAATGTGGATAATGATTTTATTTTAATTAATGATATGGTTTTTAATGTAAATGTAATTTTACTAATAAACATTAGTTTATAATAAGTATAATGATTCTTTTTTTTTTTGTAAAAAAAAAGAATTGGATTAGGACTATTTTTAATTATACATATTTTTTAATTGTGATTTATTACCAAATTATTGTTATGTTAAGGATAAACCCGGTTAAGCAACGAACAAGTAAAATAATGAAGAAATTGAAAAAATTGAACACATATATTTTACGTGGAAAAACCTATTTGAAGAGGATAAAAAACCACGAACAAAGATAATTTCACTAAAACGGAAAAAACGAAGAGTACAAAAGATGGAAATAAAATTAAACCCGAAATTTGAAATAAGAACCCTCAAAACGTAAACACAAAATTCACTAAAAACTTGTAAAAGCTAATACCTAAATGTGTTATGGGTTATTTTTCTAGGGTGGAAAATGACCCTATTTATGGGCTAAATTTGTAGGTCAAATAATATGAAAATAACCTACACTAATCAGAGTTTAAGTGGGAAACTAAAAACACAGTTTAATTGGGAGAAGAAAAGCCGAAAAATACGAGGCATAACTCCACAAATCTCCACCTTGACTCGTATTTCCACAACGCCTTCTTTGTTAAAGCCCACCATGGGCTTATCTTAAACTATGTAGGATATTACTTGAGTCAAAGTTGTGTTTAGAAGTTGGAAGACTTCTAGTCTTCGACTTGTGCATTTCCAAATCAAAATTGACTCGGGTCTAGTTTCCACGAATGTAGTGCCCTATCTTTTTAGAACCTGCACCTAAAAGAGAGCCTCTTTTATAAGAAACGGTCATACATTTTTCCCTCCTATGACAAAGTTGTCTCCGCTTCAAATGAATCAACTTTGACTCCTTAACAAATGAAGGTCCTGTTTCACCAATCATCGTTGATCCTTCCAGAATATAAAGGCTGTCAATCTTTTTACCTTTCATCAAAATGAGATCCCCATAGGATACCTTAATACTGCTTGACTCGATCTTAATTCTACAAACCTTCGAGTCCAAATTTCCTAAAGAGATGGGATTTGTCTTTAAGTCAGACACATGTCTGGCAATGTCCTAATTGTCTTGTCATATATCTTGATCTGAACAGTACCAATATCGATTACCTTATTAGGTGAACCATTCCCCATACATACAACTCCATATTCAATTGAACTGTATATAGAGAATCAATCCCTATTGGGACACATGTGGAAAGAACACCCCGAATCCACTCAGACGTAAGCTTGAAGGTTTCACTTGTTGACACCAATAAGAAATCATCACCCTTGTCATTGGCCAAATTAGAACCAGCTACATCTTCCTCGTTGCTCTCAGCAGCCCTTTTATTTCACAGTTTGTAACAATCTACCTTGACGTGACCTAACTTCTTACACTAGTGACATCTCTTGTCTCGCTTCCTTGATGCTACAAAAACTGAGGCTTGCCAATCTGACTTGTTATCCGGACCAAACTCATTGTTGAGTCTTTGCTCAACAGACGACCTTTCACATTCTCAAATGAGAGATTATCTCCCATAAATTAGGGTTTCCCTGAAAGACTTGTATGAATGGGGTAAAAAGCATAATAATAGCATAGCCTGATCTTCATCGTCAATCTGATTCCTAACATTTTTAAAATCATTCAAAAGAGTAATAAATTAATAGATGTGACCTCTAAGGTGCTCACCTTCGTTCATACGGAACGTGTACAACCATCGTTTCAACACCAATCGATTAGTCAGAGACTCAATCACATAAAAGGTTTCTAACTTTTTCCACAAGGTGTATATCGTTTTATGCATTAACAACTCCTGTAACACATTATTTGTTAGGCATAATTGAATTGAAGATAAAGCCTTTTTCATCTAACCTATCCCATTCTAATTGTTCCATGTTGTTAGGTTTCCTCTATGCAAGGATCCTATCAAGATCACTCTGGATCAAAATTCTTGACTTGTAAATTTGCCAAATATTGAAAATTGTGATGCCATCAAACTTATCAATATCAAACTTTGTTGTTGCCATCTCTGAACGGGTTGGTTGCGAAAATCAAACTAACTCTGATACTAGTTTGTTGGGGATAAACTCGGTTAAGCAACGAACAAGTAAAATAACGAAGAAATTGAAAACATCGAACATAAATATTTTACATGGAAAAACCCCTCTGAAGAGGATAAAAAACCACGGGGAAAGATAATTTCACTAAAATGGAAAAATCGAAAAGTACAAAAGATGGAGATAAAATTAAACCTGAAACTCGAAATAAGAACCTTCAAAACGTAAATACAAAATTCTCTGGAAGCTTGTAAAAGCTAATACCTAAATATGTTATGGATTATCTTTTTAGGGTGGAAAAAAGATCTATTTATAGGCTAAATTTGTAGGTCAAATAATATTAAAATAAACTACACTAATCAGAGTTTAAGTGGGAAACTAAAAAAAAAGTTTAACTAGGAAAAGAAAAGCCGAAAAATACGAGGCATAACTCTATATGTTACATTGTATAAAAATGATTATATTAGTTAAATACAATATACTAAAATATATTATTTTAAAAATTATAAATATAATAGTATTGCTAAAAAAAATATAATAATCATAGTGAAACAAAATAAATATGAAACTAAAAAATATATAATAATCATCATAGTGAAAACAAAATAGATTTTGATTATATCTACTCTTTTTGAAACAATATTTAGAACTATTTATAGCCTCTTCCCAATTCATAAATAGGAGGATAATATGTTTCAGTGCACTCAAACCCACATCCTCCTATATTAATAACAATGTTCATACCAAACGAGACTCAATTGTCATTTATCTTTTTAATACTCATTTATTATTTAATACGTCCCTTTTCTTTTATGTCAGTTGTACCAAACGGGGCATAAATTACTTTTCATATTGTATCCATAAAATTTTCACAAATTTCATGATTAATTTAATTCTCTTCGATCGAAAGCAACAAGTGAACTAAAAATAATTTAGATCTTGGTTCCTATTTATTTAGGAAAAAACAAATCACTCTATTTTAGGTATCTTGAGGGTGACCCATAACTAAAATGAATTGTATTAAATTACATAGTTTTTTTTTTCTTTCTATTTTATAAATCTGATTCCCTTATCATTATATTTAAATACTAAAAAAATTTAAATTGAAACTTAAGTTTTGTCGATTGGTTTGAATATATGTTTAAATGTGTTTTTTTTTAATTTTCAATTATATTAAAATTTTAAAATATCATTTTAGTAATTTTTTTATACACTGTTTAGGATAAGATATTTCAACAATTTTTTTCACGTTATTAATACATAATTTTGAGAATTTTGTTATTTGAACGCGAAACCCTAAATCCATAAACTCAAACTTGAAACTTTGAATCTTGAAACTAAAATTTAGAATCTTAAACCTTAAACCTTAAACCCTAAGTTCAGATTTGAGTTTGAAGTTTAAGGTTTGATGTTTAGAATTCAAGATAAAAAATTTATCAAAATTATATATCAATAACATGAAAAATTTTATTAAAATACCATGAAATAATTTAAAAAAGAACTATAAATGATAAGATGAGAAGAATCTATAAAATAATTTCTCAAATTTATAACAATATTATAATAAATAATTCTTGACGAAAAGTTGAGACCGAGCTCACCTAATGAGACAGGTAGCCACAAAAGTGGCAACACTTTATGAAACAAGGAGTGTGTGTAGAAACGTGACCTCCCCACTCAGTGCAACGTCCCAATCTCACAGGCCATAACAATGAGGCGTTCAGCCGGGAGCAGATAAGATGGTAGATTACAAAATGATGTGTCTTCACATGTCTCCGGTCCTACCACATGTGGGGCTATTTTTTTATATATTTTTTTAAATTTTATTCTTTAATTTAATTAGAGGTGAGCAAAAATCAATCCATTTGAAATAGTTTTTTTTTTGTCTAAATTAATTACAAGATTAGGCTTTAAATCTTGTTTAACATTGCTTTTTGAATTAACTTTTCAACTCACGTTAGTTTATCAAGTTAAAGCAATTTTTCAATAAAAATACGGGAAAATAATGATAATTTATATTAATTTATAAAAATTGATTTTATGTGTAATTTGTCAACGAGGCCTTTACTCAACTTTAGAACTTAAGTCTCACCGTATGTGAGCATCGTATAAATATATTTGGATTCTTAGTTTGATGTGCAATATAGAGTTAATTCTAATTTTGGTTGCTTAAATATGTATTATTTATTATTTATTGTGTACTTGTAGACTCCTTCAGGAAAAAAGTTAATATATTTATATATTTTAAAATATAATAAATATATATATTTAGACCTAAGACCGGTTCAAATTACTATATTTTTAATAAATAATTATTTTTCTTTAAATTAATTATAAAAGTATTAATATTAAATGAACAGTGAATTCAAGCTATCAAACTAAATTGAGCTAAAAAATAAACCCGAACAAAGAAAAAAAAATCGAATTATGGTTCAAGACTCATAAACCGGACTAAGCATATATAATATATAAATATTTTATTTAAACTTAACCCAAATATATGCTCACTAAATCGGATAATGAGATAATTAACTGAACTAACTTGATTTAATTATTTTAATTATGATACAATGGTTGATAGATTATCGTTTATTTATCAATGTAAATTGATTTTCAATTTATTTGATCCAATTTATCCGATGCACGCTTTTAAATTTGCATTTCCTCAATATTTTCCGATCCAACTGTAATAAATCTAATATTTTTACCTTGAAATATTTCTACTACATAAAATGAACATGTTAAAGATGTTGGAAGGCGGTGATACAGGTAAGGTTATTGCAGCAACTTTTATTAGACATTAGTGGACAAATAGGGTCTAATGTTAATTATCCTACCAGTTGATAAATCTTGAGTAAGATATGTTCCTTGTCGGAAAATGATGTAAGAATTGTATTGAAAGAAATCAAAGATTCAAATGAATTAAAACGTAATAAAAATATATATATATATTGCAATTTTTAATTTGTTTCTCTGAATTTAATTTCAAATTATTTTCTTCTTTTTAATTGATTCGAAAAAACATATGCTTTTATTAAACGTAATTATTTATTCGATTTTTCGTACGATATTCTATTTGATTCTTTTTGGTAGAAAATATTCTAATTGATTTGTCTTTGACAAAGACCATTGTGAAATATTATGTTTGGTTTCCATTTATTTTTAATAAGTATGATGGACCGACATAACAAATGCTCCTAATTCTATTTTCAAAATGTTTTTTCATTAGAAAAATTTAAATGTTACTATTAAGCTATTTTTGTACCTAATAAATATTTGGTCATGTGATGGGGATGCATACCTGCCTGATATACACCCATACTTTAATTAACTTATTTGAAGGAAATTATTAATCTTTCGTGGGATTTATCCAAATTAGATAATTCCACAGAAAACAAAAAGTAATTTAAGAATAAATAAAATTTTAATTTAAATAGTAAAATTAAAATTCTGGAGGTTATGAGGTCTAAAGTTCAAGTCACATTATATGTTGATTCTTATACATTTCATATAAAAAATACAAAAGTACTCTCATAACTTTTGTCAAATTTTGCTATTAATCTTTATATTATGTGTAAGTCATGGATTTAATCATTATATTTTTATTTGGTCAATTTTAGATTCTGCACTTTTTGAATTTTAAAATTTCAGTCTCGACTCAAATGGTAACAATTAAATATGTTAGGTCAAATTCTGGTATTGATCCTGTGAGTTGTGAATTTAGTCCATGTTCTCCAATTTGATTTTTTTTTAATCTCTATGCTTTTTAAATTTTGAAATTTGAGTCTTGAATCAAATGATATCAATTAAATCAATTGACTAAAATAATGTGGCTTTTTTACGAGTTTTATGTAGTAACAAGCTGATATAGCATCACAAAGTGATAATATATTTTTCATATGAGATTTTAGAAACAATAGAATTTAACTAATTTAACAATTATTACTTGGTTGAGATTAAAATTTCAAAAAAATACAAAAGCTAAATTCATAACTTATGCATAATAGAGAAAATAATAACTAAATTCAGAATCTCATTTTTCAATAATCTAGTTCGTAAATATTTTTAATTAATATTTACAAGTATATTATAGTATTATATTGAATTACTGTCCGATAATTTTATTGAATGGTTAGTAATTAAGATACAAAGACTAAATTGTAAAAGTGAAAAAATTTAATCACTATATATTTTTTTATTTGTTAAAAGGCTTAATTAATAATTAAACTAAGGTTTAAAAAGACAAATAGCCCACTTCAGATTATAGTGGATGGTTAAGCACATGTTTGGTGTTAAAAATGTGATAATTTTAATTAAAGTATCATTAATATATAAATAAATTAAAGAATAAACAAATAAAAGTGGAAGAAAAGAAAGAATTTATCATCATCTTTCTTTCCCCAATCGAAACCTTAAAAGAAAAGCTAGAAAGTCATTGTTAAAACCTTTCAAGCATTCGGCCATTGCATGGTAAGTCATTCGGAGTTTGCTTTCGTAAATTTTATATTTTTGAGATCATTGTTACTCGATTTAGCTAACACACATGATATTTTGCAAAACTATTAAAGATTTTAAATGTTATCATTGTTGAATATTGAAGCTTTTGATGTTAAATGGTTAGTTTTTAAGCTTAGATATAAAAAAGAACTAATTTGTAAAGTGAAATTTGTTAGTTTTGAGTATAGGGATTAAATTGTAAGAAATTAAAAAATTATGTTAAATTTATGTAAATATAGATATCAGAGGGCTGTAGAAGGATGTGATTAAAATCAGATTAAAAAACAAGGCTTAAATGTGAAAGATGTGATTGTTTCGGTTTTAAGGACTAAATTGAATAAAATAAAAAAATTTAAGGAATTTGTGAAAAATAAAATAAATTTGTCATATGCATGAAATAAGATGGTATAAGGTAATTGAAACTGATACATTGAAATGAATTACCGTATAAACTAATATTTGAATCAATCAGTAAATAATCGACGAAAAGGGAAAATTGCGGATTAGTCCTTGACTCCTCGCTTACTATCTTTTTTGCCAAGTAAGTTCATATGGTATAGTTATGTTTGTAAATGTATTGGATGTGTTTAAATTATGAAATTATATATTGTGATTGTATTTTGAATTGGTTATAAAATGGTACAAAAGTGTGATAAATGGACTGAAGTGTAAAGAAATGAACTAATATATTAAATGTGCTTGGATGAATGTAAGAAAAGATAGGATACAATTGACATGCCAATAGGGTTATTTGCGCCGTATACGAGATATGGTATAAGATGATACTAATGTAAGAAGAATTCACTGTTTAAACCGTAATCCAACATTTGTTGCTGATTATTGAGTTTTGCCTCTACGGATACCACTGTTACCGATTGTTTCTACGGAAACCCTGGTGTATTCTGGAGAGATGTAATGTCTTATGACATTTGATACCTACGGGCTTAGCACTTCGATGCTTAAGTGTGCTTTGGAGTTATTGCTCGGACGAGCAATCTGGTGTGTTTTGGTGGTTACCCGCATATCCGTATATGTTTATTATAGTTCATCGGCTAAACAACTATTACAACAAGGTAAATGAATGAATGCTAGTATGTATTGTGATAGAAATGGAAATATAAGACCGAAATTATGTAAATTATGTATGTGTTTGACGATTTTAATAGAATGGCACTAAATGAGATTGTATCGTACCGATTGAAATGTTATAAAATTCATATGTGATGAACTCACCTTATAGTTGTGAAATGTGATGACAGGAAAGATTTTTAGTTAGCTAATTTGTTGCATTAATTGTGAATGGAGGTAAGTTTTATTGTTTAAAACTTATGAACTTATTAAGCATAAGAAATGCTTACTTTGTTGTGTTTTCTTTTCTTGTAGTTGTCTTTTGTGGAATAAGGCGATCGGATCACTTCGAAGCTCACACTATCAAACCTTTGATTCAGTAGTCTTTTTATCGTTTTGGAATCGTTTATGTGGCATATATATAAGCAATGTTATGTTTATGTTTATACCTTGAATGATTGTGTTTTGAATATCAAATGTGGCTTGATTTTGAATGGGTATATGTTATGTACATAAGTGTTAAAGTTGGCAAAAAAATGCTTGAATACATGATGAATATGAATGGTTTTAAATGTTTGAACATTTGGTGGATTGTATAGGTTGATGCATCATGACAAAGTGTCAAGTTTTAATAAGAGTGTATATGTTACAATGTTGGATCAGAAATGGTTGTGTTAGATGGTGAAATTGAATGGCTAGCTGTATACTTAATTGATAAATGGAGTTGGTATACATTGTGTTGGGCATGGTTCAATTGTTTGAATTGTGTAGGTAAAAGTGTATGTTGATTACCAAGTGAAGCATGTTGAGTTTATGGTTGGTTAATTGATGAATTGTTGTATTTGGTATGTTTGGAAGTTGGTTGTTGCAGGTTGAATGAGTGCCTATAACCACCATTTAGATTGACTTATTTTGAGCATGAAAATGGTACCAAAATGCAAGATTTTTAACATTCTGGCAAAAAGTATTGATACTATAGGTTGAAGTATCAGTACTTTACCAAATGAACAGTGTTTTAAAATGACGGAATGTCAATTTAGTATCGATACTTATTTTCAAGAATTGATACTTTATAAAGGTTTCGATACAGATTTGACTTGTGTCCAAATTTTTGAAAATGCCAGAATGCCAAAATAGTATTGTGTAACACCCCTTACTCGTATTCAACGTCGGAATAAGGTTACAGAGCATCACCGAACTTATAAAACATTTAAACATTCAATTCACATATAATTTCACATTTTATGCAAACATTATTTAAACTCAAGCATAATGTCCCTATAATAAGCCTACGAGGCCCTAAACATGCTTTGGGAGTGGTTTGGGACTAAACCAATAACTCAAGAAAATTTTACGAAACTTAGAAAATTTTTCTCAAAACAGGGGTCACATGCCCATGGGGTCCAACAGTGTCTCTCACACGGCCAACAGACATGCCCGTGTCACAGGTCGTGTGGACATTCGAAATGGGAGCACATGGCCATGTCCCAGCCCATGTAACTCTTTGACTTAGGTCACACGGCCAACACACACGCCCGTGTGGCTAGCCCGTGTGCCCTAAAAATGGCCATACACACCCGTATGCCAGACCGTGTGCTAGGCCGTGCCAAACCTGTAGGGTATGCTGGCTTATGCCACACGGCTAAGTCACACGCCCGTGTGTGAGGCCGTGTGGAGCATACTGACTTGATTTTAATTTCAACACTAGGGGACACACGGGCATGTAATATAACCGTGTGTCACACACTTCTGAGACGCACACGCCCATGTCTCTACCCGTCTGGACAAAAATAGGCTATTTATCAAGCCAATTTGCCACCCAAATTTGTGCATTCCTACATCAAACCAATTGGTACCAATACAAGGCATAAATAAGCATTCAATCTACTTCAACCAAACATCATTTATTCCATTTTGTTGGAATGCCGGTACCCCCATGGCGCAGCGAAAAAAAATAATTCCAGCGATCCAAACCATGAATCCATGTGTGAGGAATGAATTGGGGTGAAATAATGGTTTCAAAATTTCAATTTGAGTAGACAGCGACGCCTCGGCAACAAGAATTCTGATCTACTATTGAACCAAGCCGCAACCTTTTATGATTTTGGCCTCTACGTAATCCACCCAGTTTGACGATGAACGGAAGAAATCTCCAAAACTGTTTTTGGAGGTTTCTTTGTTTGACGGCTGCTAGACCTCACAAGCAAAGTTTTAATTTTTTAGGGTTTTTCAAAAAAAAAAAAACCTCTATTTCACATTTTTATAATTGGTATATATATAATGAATCATAATTCATAAAAAAATTTATCCGAACATAATAATCATAATTAAAAATAAATAAATATAATAATGTTTTAACCGAAAATTATAGTTACATTAATTATAACAAGGATTTCAATAAACTATATTTATTTAAATTTATATACGAACCAAATTCATATATTAATAGAACTATGTTCTCATTATGTGTACAACATCCTTGTACATATAATATGTTCAATATTTAATTGCCCAATTAAATTAATTCTATAATTAATTTAATTCATGTGACAACCAAACACAATACCAACTATGTTATATTCCGTTCATTTCAACCATAGGGTGTGACCCTGTAGGTTCTTGTAACATTAGCAATAATACTAGAACGATTCTAATGTTACAAACAATGAGTGGCATCTAGCAATGCATCATTGCTACCTAAGTTACAAGAAGTCATGATTCGACATAACCTTTTGTGATTAACCTTTCATGCATTAATCCTTAAGTCATTTATCTCTGGAATGGACACAAGCCATAGAATAGTCACACTTGCATAGTCCATCCCATGTTTCTTGATATCTTGAGTAGACTATGATATACAAATAAGTATGACATCTCATATCAACTTATTTGAGCATGGCCATGCATTTCTAGTCTCACTCATTCAAGTGGCCTAAGATATTACTCACATTATGTAAGAGAGACTTATCCTATATTGATCAACCATATCCCTATACATAAAATATGGTATATCCAACATCAGCCTTTATAGAACAACCAGTTACGGTGTACATTTGACTGTATCAAAATATAACTCACGATGTTGGGATAATGATGATCTCAAGTCTGAGGATCATATACATTTTAATCACTATGAGTAATGTTGTGACAATTACATAATAATCCAAGAAACATACTCATAGCGGGTCAGTGCAATATGTTGTTCTCTAACACACATATTCATGCATTGATTTTGACACTCCATATCAATGACAACTCTTTATCATCAATCAACTACATGTTAGTCTTAATGCATTATTGTTGTCCTAGTCAACAATAATACTTGACTAAGGATCTTTTAAGAATAATCATATTATTCTCAGGAATTATTATAAAACAGTTTATTTGTACATACAGAAAAAAAAATGAAATAATAATGACAATGCCTTATATTAATAAACATGGTAAATCAAGTATGTTATTACAATCATCTCATGATTGATCTTTGGGTATACTCTTACACATTTCAATATCAACAATTACAAGACTCACCATACCACAATATACAATTCAAATACATATCAAATTTTTACCCTTTTCATTAATCAATATGGTCATTTTCAAACATGTATCAAATTACCTAAACTCATTAGCATACTAATTACCAAATCATTAACCATTTGATATTCACAATATCCATTTTCAACAAGCACCAATTACCATCATAACTAGCATTTATAAGGCAATTACTAAACTCAAACAAAGGCTATTTGCACACTTATATACATCATCAAATTCACCATTATAAGCCAACTCACATGGCTATAATTAAATGATTATCTATATAATTTATCCAAGTAAAAACAACTTTACTTTTGAGAAAAGAGTTCGATAATTTAAAAAATAACTAATTATGATGTGGATTCATTCCTTCTTGATGTACACCCATAACTTAAAACCTATATTCAATTAACTTATATGAGAAGGAAGTGACATACCTGACCTCTTTCGTTCCGTAATCTAAGAGGGATTTTGCTAGAATTAGATTACGATAGAATTACGATATGAATAAAACTAATCACAATTAATATAAAAACATTTACAACTTAGGCTTAAAATGGTAAAGTTAGTTCATGTGTTAACGGAGGATTTTAAACTTAGATTCGAGTCTTATCATATATAATTATATTGTGTGAATTTCTGTCTCATTTTGTGCGTATATCAAAGATAAAGTCAAAAAATTTTTTTGAGGCGGAATTAAATTGTATATTTTAACGATAGTAAAAATGTAATTTTATCATTTTAATAGCTTATATATTTATCATTTTTAAATGATTAAATCAAAATTGTATCATTCTGAGGGGACAACGTATAATTTTACCATTACTAATTGAAATTCTTTTGGGTGCCGGGGTCCCTCCCAGTTGCCATAGATGCGCCCTTGGCGTATACCATGTGTGGTTTTGGTTTAGTTATTTTTGGTTTTTCGTCCATTGTGCTTTATACTGGGTTGATTTTACATTGTAGTTGGTCAGACATATCTTTATACTGTATTTGTAATTGTAATCCTCTAACAAAAAGTCTTATCATATATAATTTTTATACATTTTATATAAAAAAATCCATATGATTTTTATAGATTTTATATATAAATACAAAAAAACCTTTGTAGTAATATTTTTAATTTCGTAAAAAGAATTGGCATCCGATTGACTTATGACACTAACTTAATCAAACACTTAAATATAATATTAGTAGATATTATTTAATTAACTTCCTGGACTATAATTTATGCATCCAAACTTTCTTGAATTTACTATCTTCAAGGATCTATTAGTAATATGCGAGTCATATTAACTAATGCTAATTGATTGCTCAAGTTCCGGTTTTGATTTTTTTTATTTTTTAAATATAGATATTTAGTTTTTGTACTTTAATTTCGTATAATTTATTTTTTTATTTTTATAATATTATTATTTAGTTCAAATAGTTAACTGTAACTATTTGAACTAATTAACAACGTTATAAAAATTAGAGGTTTAAATTTCATAAAATTAAAGTATCGAAATTAAATCTTAAATTTAAATATGATAAAAAAGACCAATACCATAATTTAACTTAATTAATTTAATTGTTTAAAATATATATTATGAGAGATATTTGTGACCTAATTCACTTTGTATTTTTTTTAAAAAAAATTATGTTTCTGGGTATATTGATTCACAAAGAGAAGTCAAGAAATTTGTTTTAAGGAATTAAGATAAAATTATAAATTTTGGTGGTAAAATTAAACATTTTGAGTTAAAATGATTCAAATTAAATTACTATTTTAAAAAAATAAAAATAAAAAAATATATTTTTCATTTAATCAAATATTAAAAAAGACTTAATTAAATGTTTTAATTTTGTAAGAGTCTTATTATTATTATTTAAGCTCTTGATTGAATTGGTGTCACCTTTAATTGGGTCACCAATTCGGTTAGAAAGTTAAGGAATGCCCTTCAATAATCAAAATAAATAATATTATTTGAGGGTATTTTAGTCTTTTTACTTTAAAAAAACAATAAAAATATGCATACGATGAGTTTTGTTCAACCATTTACCTAAAATTTTATTTTGATATTTTTATACATTTTAATTTTATTATGGACATTTTATTGCCTTCATCAGTTGTATATCTATACTATTATTTAAAGTCTTGATTGAGTCAGTGTCACAAGTCAATCGAACACCAACTTAGTTAGGAAATTACAGGAATGTCATTCTGTATTTAAAATAAATAATATTATTTGAGGGTACTTTAGCCTTTTATTTTGAAAAAATCAATAAAAACATGCACATGATGAGATTCAAACTTAAATCAATTGCATTAATAAAACTTTTAATTTACCACACAACTAAATCATTATTTTAATATTTTTATCCATTTTAATTTTATTATGAACACTTTATTACTTCCATCAATTGTATATATTAATAATAAACAATTTAATCTATTTTTTAAATTTTAATATCATACATATTTAATGTGTTATTATTAATTAGTTTGAACGCATACGTTTTATAATTTATTATATGTTATTTTTAAACAAACATTTGTGTTCTATATTTGTGGTTTCCACACGCATACGCGTGTGATAGGGTTTCTAGTTATTATTAATTAGTTTCGAATCATATATTTTATTATTTATTGCATATTTTTTTTTATCTACTTTCTTTCATTTGAGTGTATCGTCACGATTCTTAATCTATGTTTTTTTTATGCAATGTCTAGAACTACCAATAGTCCCTTCTCAACTCTTAAATAAGAGGATAATACGCTTTAGCACATTCGAATCTATGTTCTCTTGCAATAATAACAATACCAATACCAACTGAGGTAAAACTCAATCGGTAAAATTAATTTAAAAATTAAAAGTAAAACTGTTTACTTTCTAGGAAAAGAGTTTCATAAATTAATCATGGCTTCAAAAAGATATGCATGCATTCCACCCACAAAATTAAACCCTTCCATTTCAATCAAAATCAATATTTGAAGCAACTGTAGGCAATTAATTAATGCAGTATTATAGTTGAAAACAAAACGTTATAATGGATAAACAAAGAAATAAAAGATAAGAAAATTAGATTCTGATAGGCTAAAAGGACCCTTCATATTTCAGACTCACATTCCTTTCACTTTCAAGCTGAAAATCCCAAATACCAACCCAATTATACCACGTGTCCCTCTATGTTAGCCAATAATTTTCTAAATTTTATACCAAATTTTCCTGAATTTGAATTTGATTTAATTTTAGTAATCATAGAAAAAACAAAACTAAAAATGTTCAATCTTAAAAAAGTCCGAAATGACTTAAAATAAATGTCGAGGTGAAATTAATAAGAGAAAATTTTTGAAGTATAATCTTTTCAACAACTAACTTACACCTTGAACAATTAAAAATTATTCTCCAGATGTTTATAAATAATTTTAGTCTTAAATTTTGTATCCCCTTAATAATAAAAAATCTAAGTGACAAATTTAAAATAATCTTAAAAATTTTAAAACCCAATTTAACGTATTCCAAGAAATTGCAATTAAGTTGAAGGACGTACATATATATTTTTTTTCTTATTTACAAAAAAGGAAAAAAAAAAGTCTTGATTGCTTTTATGATGATGATAAATCATGGAACTACACGAATTATCCTTAAAAAAAAAAAAAAAAACCTTTTGGTGAGACTGAGACACCCCAAGAAAACAAAGAAACCCTGAAATTAGGACATGTTTCAGAAATTTGCTTCTGTTTTTTTCTGCTGATTCCGGTTTTGCTCTTCTGTTCTTTTTTTTTTTTTTTTTTTTTTTTTTTGACAACTCATTTCCAGACTGTAAATTCCAAACACAAAGCATCACTCAAATACTCAATCAGTGAGGAAAGTGAGAGTGAGTGAGTGATTGATTTTCTTTTTCTGGGGAAAATATTTTAGATACAAGAAAACAAACACCCCCTCCCCTTATATTATAGGGATTCATGATTGAGTTATAGGGATTCGAGCTTAATGGCAAAAGCCATGTGAATTTTATGCCCAGAGGTATGGGATATCATTTTTTTTCCCCTTTTGGTTGCCGTTAAAAAGTAGTTTCTCTTCCACGATCTTCTCCTAAGCTATTTGTTGTGAAGACTTCCAACTTGTTATCAGCTCAGTTCACTTCAGGTAAGCTCTTTGTTTACTTAATTTACACATTTTATTCTTTCGTAAGTTGCATTGATTTTCTCTTGAAATCTTCCACTTCTAAATGTTTATTTTATGATCTGAATCCAAGAGTAAGGCTCTAAAATATATGCATATCATCTTTTAAATCATTTTGCCAGAAAATCTTTCTTATCTGCTCCTAAAATTGTACTGAAATGTTGTTTTCCTTTTTTTTTTCAGGAAATTTCTCATATCCGTAAAATTTAATGATAGGAAGCTACTTGAAATGAACTGAAAATCCCCTATAATATATATAGTTTGGAAAATGAAAACTTATGAAATTATGAGACTACTTTTTATCACCCTCATAATTCAGTTCCAAAAACATCTCATAGTCCAGTTCATTTCAATGCCCCCACCACTGATATTGAAATTGAAACATTGGCATATAAGACATGGAAGGAACCAAAAATCAACTATTTTTTAATGTATTTCCAGCTGGAAATTTATAATATTTGCATGGCTATCAATTATAAGGGGGTTTTCCTTCCTCTTCAATGCATGATAGAAAAAAAAAAAAAAAAACTATCTAGGTATATATATTTTTAGATTAAATTATAATTTTAATATTTTATGATACTCAAGTTCGAGATTTGATCTGCATTTTTTTAGCTTTTAATTTTATAATGTTTTTACTATATCTAAATTGATAAATTTGTTAGCTACTGATGTGAATTTCTTGTCAATTTGGATTTATTAATAATATTAATAAAGGATAAGGATCAAATTATGTCAAATTAAAATAAGGGACCAAAACCACAATCACACTTAGATTTTTCCTTTATTTTTATTATAGTTTGTATTAACTTTGAAATTTTATGCAGAAATGGAATCAACAGAAAAATCATCCAAGCAATCAAATTTGATCCCACCATTGCCAAGGGACTCAAGGGGCTCACTAGAAGTGTTTAATCCATCAACTTTCTCGACCCGACCCGTTAACCCAGCATTTCGCCCGCAACCCATTTGGGAAAACTTGATAGAGCAACGTGATAGTACCGCGGAAGAAGCAAACACTCGCCCTTCCGAGCTCGAATCCAAGTCGGGTCGGGCCGAAGAAATAATAACATCATGGATGGCACTCAAGGAACCGAACGCTCCTGCTCCGTCGCCCGCCCTGTCTTCATTAGCATCATCACCGCTCGTTTGTAACATCACTGCGAGCCCGAAACCTTCGGATGAAGCCGGGGTGGCTGCAAAGAGAGCCGCGGAATGGGGGCTGGTACTGAAAACGGATAACGAAACGGGTAAACCGCAGGGAGTTGTTGTTAGGAATTCGGGCGGGGATGAGCCGAATTCCAAACCGGGTACTTCTCGTAGGAACTCAAATAATTCGGTTCGGAGCTCCGAAGAATCGGATAATGAATGCAGCAAGGAGAGAGGGTTCCCTAGAGTATCGGAGGACTTGAAGGATGCATTATCAACGTTTCAACAAACGTTTGTTGTTTCGGATGGTACCAAACCCGATTACCCGATTCTTTATGCAAGTGCCGGGTTTTTCAGGATGACTGGATACACTTCTAAGGAGGTCATAGGCAGGAATTGGTAAATTACCCTTTTTATGTGTATTTACTTTTTAATTATAATTTTAGTCCCTCTATTACATACCAACTCAAAATTTAATCCTTTCATTTTAATTCGATATATTTTGATTCTCTTACTCTTATTAATGTGCATCTTAACGCAATTAACAGAAGTTAACAATTTGGATTTATTATGAGATAAGAGGACCTAAATATGTAAAATTTTAAAAAAAAAAAACTAAATCCTAAATTTTGATGTAGTAACTTTTTGCTTTTACTTGATTTCTTTTAACTGTAATAACAGCCGTGGGAGGGTAAAATTGACATTTTGATGTTGTTGTTGGGTGGGTCGAGGATCCAGTCGGTTTTTACAGGGAGCGGGTACGGACCCGGAAGATGTGGCGAAGATTAGGGAAGCATTGCAAGCAGGGAGAAATTATTGTGGGAGATTGTTGAATTACAAGAAAGATGGGAAGCCTTTTTGGAATCTTCTTACAATTGCACCCATCAAGGACGAAAATGGAAAAGTATTAAAGTTCATTGGGTTAGTTTTTCATTTATTACTTTTATGTGTGTTTATTTACTATCTGATTTATATCGTTGAGATGAAAATTTGGGTTCGATTTTAACTAATTCTATTTCCCTCTCTTAATTATAAAAAAATTTACAAATAATCCTTTTAATTGATTTATATTTTAATGATGTCCATATCTTACACAATTATTTAGTTTTAATGATTTTCTATAATAATTTCAAAATATATTGATCAGATCTTTTATTACAAATTTATTAAAATCATTTTTTTATAAATTGGAAGTTACAATTTATTTTATTATATTTAATTTTAAAACATTATATTGAATATTTCACTTTGTTTTTAATTGACATAAATCATAAGATTTAACATACATAATAGTAAATATTTCTGTCCATAATTCTAAAAAGATGCCTAAAGAAAAGATTTCGCTATCTAATTGTCATTTGCTTTTTCTAGAAAAGCTATTATGGGAGGGATCCATTTACACAACATAAAACCTAAAATTAATTTTTATACATTTTTCATAACTTTTTTTTAAATTAATTATTAATTTTCAACTTTTAACTTATATTTATAAAATAAAAATTTCACTTTCCTAACTTTTACCAACTTTATTTATTTTTTTCCTTTTGTTAAGTTACCAAAGACAATTTAATATATATTTTTTATTATTTATGTTATAGTATAACATATTTATTTTTTATATAATATAAATGGTATAATATATTAAAAAATAAGAACAATATATTATAAATTTGAAAGTGAATCAGATTGAGTTGGATAATGCTTTGAATATTAAAATACGAACCTTAACTCATATTCTAAAAAAATATAATTTATTTTCATAAGTCCAAGTGATTTTTCTGATTTGGATGGGTACCTTAATCCTTGAATAAATCTAAATAAAATGAATTCATTACTATTATAAGATATTATTCGGACCTTTTTAATTATCGAATTTCAATTTTAAATATTATTATTTCTAATTTAGATCTTCATTTCTTTTCAATCAATAAATCATTTAAAGTTATAAATCTTTTTAAGAATTTTACATTCCAACAAGAATGATTTAAATAAAAGAATATTTTAATACTTTTTTAATTAAATTTGACATCTAGTTATACATGATTAACTCAATTAGAATTATATAGAATAGGTGGTAACTAGCCTAGGATAATGTTTGTTGTAAAGACATGGGCACATGAAAATTCGAAAGAACAAAGAGAAGAAAACGGAACTGGGGGCATTGTCGTTACATGTGTCTTGTGTCCCAATGTCGCATCATATAATTGCAAAAGTAATTTTGGTGGGGGTGCTGGATCACATGCAATCGTTATCAGTTATCACCCACAAGATTCATATTCTTTTATGGTGATCAAAAGGTGGGGCTTCTATTCCCAGCTGACTGATTGGTGGTGATATAGTTGGATCAATTGGGTTGTTTTTAATATGATGTTGGTGATGTGGCAGAATGCAAGTGGAGGTGAGCAAGCATACGGAAGGGGCCAAGGAAAAGATGATGCGGCCCAATGGATTGCCTGAGTCTTTGATTCGATACGATGGTATATATATTTTACCAGATCTTTCTCTTTTTCTTCTAGATTATTAAAATGTTTAAGTTCATATAATTTATTTTAAAATTTTTGATGAGTTGGCGGCATTTGATAGTTTATAAATAAATTTATACAACGAATGTATGTTAATTATTAAATTTGGTAATTATTTTTATATTCAACTCTAAATTATAATAATTATTTATATATTAAAGCTTGAAATTTTTTTTAAATTAATTTATGAACTTGATAATTTTCTCATATTGGGTCTTTACTTAATAATTGTTTTCATACTGGAACATGAACTTTATAGATTTCAAGAAAATATCAATGACTAACTTAAAAAAAAAAAAGAAGTTAATATCAAATGTGTGAATAGTTAAATAATTTAACCCATTAAATATGACTTATTTTACCATCAATGGTTTGAAACTTGACAACATCATTGGTAGGAGTGACAATATTTATATTTATTGCATTTTCAATGTAGACTATCAGTAATACAACTACTTTTGATTATTACTCGGAAGATTTCAGATAATAATTCATGCATGATAACGTAATGGCTTTTTTTCACTTACCAAGATATGAGCTAGTACAATGATGTTATTGCAGCCCGGCAAAAGGACATAGCTGCCGGGTCAGTCACTGAGCTGGTGGAAGCAGTGAGGAAACCTCGTTCACTCAGTGAATCATCAAATGGCCCTTTCACTAGAAAATCAGGCGGTGATTATGATGGTGAAGGAGCAGTATCCATGGGAAGGCGAAACTCAGAAAACGTACCTCCACATAGAAGGAACTCCAATGGGGGTATTCGAATGTCAATGGAACGTATCAGTGAAGTCCCAGAAAAGAAACCCAGAAAATCTAGCCGTCTTTCTTTCATGGGGTATATAGAAAAAAAACCTACATCTTTACTTTCTTTTTCTTTTTTTTTTTTCTTTTTTATGGTAGCTTTTAAAAAAAATCACTTGGTTACATGCATTCCAGGCTTATGAGGAAAAGCCAGAATACGGCTGACAGATTTGACAATAGTCTATTGGTGGATGCTGATGAGGATGAAAGTGATTATGATGATGATGATGAGAGGCCTGACAGTGTTGATGACAAAGTTAGACAAAAGGAAATGAGGAAGGGTATTGATTTGGCCACCACACTTGAACGTATAGAGAAAAACTTTGTCATTACTGACCCAAGGTTGCCTGATAATCCCATTGTAAGCCTTTCAACTCTACCCTATATATATGTTTTAATGGTTGAGCATGCAGATTAGAAACTAATGTTTCAACTTGATCTTGATGTTCAGATCTTTGCATCTGATAGCTTCTTGGAGCTGACAGAGTACAGTCGTGAAGAAATACTGGGCAGAAACTGCAGGTATGTCTCTGAACAAGCTGGTAATTTAAAGTGTATGCAAGATGATAGCTTAAATCGTTTGAAAAGCTGGTAAAGCATGAACTTAAATCATATTCTTTTTGAAGTAAAGCTGAACATATATATATGAGTTTCAACTAAAACGGGCTAACTTTGTGTGATTGTTAAATCCTTATAGGTTTCTACAAGGCCCTGAAACTGATCCAGCTACTGTAAGGAAGATTCGAGAGGCAATCGATAACCAGACAGAAGTAACTGTGCAGCTAATCAACTACACTAAGAGTGGTATGCTTGAACATTTTTAAATATGATGCCTAATCTTCAATATTCCAGATTCATGTCATGCATATAAAGTTGTTTTCTGTATTTAAGGAGTTTATCTTCCTAGTCCTATAATTATTTTAAGATTTTTGTACACATTTCAGGCAAGAAGTTCTGGAATCTGTTCCATCTACAGCCTATGCGTGATCAGAAGGTAAAATCCTCGAATATTTCGGAGTGGAATGTACATGTTTCATCTTGCTATATAACTCCTTTAATGTGCAGATGATCAAATTTCAGCTACATATGACTTTCTGGACTTATGAACAAAGCTCTCATTGATTTTCTTGTTTCTTTTTTGGCCTCTGTTAACAGGGAGAAGTTCAGTATTTTATAGGAGTGCAGCTAGACGGCAGTGCCAAAGTCGATCCACTTCATAATAGTATTCCTGATACTGCTGCACAAGAGGGTCAACAACTGGTCTGAACTCTTACTCGTTTCTTCTTGCTTTCTAAATCCTTATGTTCTAACTTGGTTCCATTATTACCTCAACTTATGATGTGCTTATTGATGCTAATCTTCCTCTTTTATCACCAAAGTCTGTATTTCTCTTTAGGTGAATAGCTGAATTTTCTCGAGTATTCTATCAAATATTTATAAATTTATTGGTTTGTTATGACAAATTAGTATAATCCCTGCTTGCAGGTGAAACAAACTGCAGAAAATGTTGATGAAGCAGTGAGGGAACTTCCGGACGCCAACATGGTAAGGTTCAAAAGTTGATCGTTTTCAGATGAAAACCTCTTTTTGTTACAAGAACCTTACAAAATATTTGATATTTCACTACCTGCAGAATCCAGAAGATTTATGGATGAGTCATTCCAAGGTGGTTCACCCTAAACCTCACAGAAAGGATAGTCCCTCTTGGAAAGCTATTCAAAAGGTATTATTATTCTTTCATATATGCACACCCCGAAGTATCGTTCAAAATGGTCTCTTTTACGGGACCCTAAAGCTCGATTTGCCTTAATCTGTTGTAATTTATAGGTACTTGATAGTGGAGAAAAGATAGGTCTAAAACATTTTAGGCCTGTAAAACCATTGGGATCAGGGGACACTGGCAGGTTTGTCTAATTACTCCGCTCTTCTTTTACACTTATATTCTGCAGGATAACGCATGTATGGTCTGTCTTACAAATTCTTAATATGAGCTATTGTTTTTATATTTTCTTGGCAGTGTTCATTTGGTGGAACTGTGTGGCACTGGCCTGTACTTTGCAATGAAAGCTATGGATAAAGGTGTTATGCTGAATCGAAACAAGGTATCTGAAATTGCATTATTATGAGTATTAAGCTTGAAAAAAATACCCAGATTTTCATTTGTTTACTATCTAATGATAAGCCTGATAGTTTAAATGTTCAATGTTAGCTGTATTTCCCAAGTCTCAATGCCCTCCATGGTCCAAGTACAATGGACATCCTTCATTTTTGCTTACGTGATGCACTTGCCTTCAATTGCTATAGGTGCATAGAGCTTGTGCAGAAAGAGAAATTCTTGATATGTTGGACCACCCTTTTCTTCCAGCATTATATGCATCATTTCAGGTTAGTCAAATAAATAGTTTGAAATATAATTTGCTGATATAAATATTAGATGCTTTTTCAATATGAAGAAACTTTACTGTCTAATTTCTTGAGCTTTTGCGTTTATAGCTGGTCTTTCATCATTTCTTGACATGATTTCTTTATATGATGACATAAAAATTCTAACTCTCAGATGCTTTTCAGACCAAAACACATATTTGTTTGATTACGGATTACTGTCCTGGTGGTGAACTTTTCATGCTTTTGGACAGACAACCAACGAAGGTCATGAAGGAAGATGCAGTAAGGTAATTATCTTTTCACCAGAACAAACACTACCTTAACCTTGTTTTGAAAATCTCTGATTGCCTCATAGACTCATATAACATAAACATTTCTGGGGTTTCCAGTTTATTGCCAAGTTTGTGTTGGAATGGAACTAACTTGAAAGTTCATTATGACCGTAGATTTTATGCTGCAGAGGTGGTTGTTGCATTGGAGTACCTTCACTGTCAAGGTTGGTTAAACTCAAATATACCAACAAATCTGATAGTATTAATTAAGTGATCGATCAATTCTTACAGTGATTATGTTTCTCTTCTTACAGGGATTATATACAGAGATTTGAAGCCTGAAAATGTTCTACTCCAGGACAATGGGCATGTAGCCTTGACCGATTTTGATTTATCTTGCTTGACGTCTTGCAAACCTCAGGTATCTAATTCTAAGCTTTGGGGTCTTCAAGAACATTGTGTTAACCATGTTTTCGAAGTTATGATAGAAAAATCCGATGAACTTGAGCTGTGTTTTATAGCTGCTGATTCCAGCTACAGATGAAAAGAAGAAACGGCAGAAAAGCCAACAGAATCCGATCTTTATGGCCGAACCAATGCGTGCATCGAACTCTTTTGTGGGAACCGAAGAGTATATTGCTCCGGTTTGTTTCTTGTCATTTCACATCAATATTTATAGTTCTTATGGGGTTGTTTTCCTTATTGAATGCTCATTCTTGAACTGTTGATTATTGCAGGAAATTATCACTGGGGCAGGCCATACCAGTGCAGTAGACTGGTGGGCTCTAGGTAATTTTGTTTTTTTATATAAAGCAAGTCACAATCCGAATGTGCATGTTTTTAGGAAGTTTCCTACTCAGATCATGGTTAGAACATACACTAACACGAAAAATGTAACTAAAACACGAAATACTAATGTATGAATATTTCAAACTTTATCGATATTATGAACTTAATAAATACTTTAAAGCATGATTATGACATAACAAAACACACCAACACGAAGAAACCATGCCTTCAGCTAATCAGAAATATTGTAGTTTATAATTAAATGAAAATTCTACTTCTCTTTTCAATTGCTCATATTGATTTTTATCTATTTCAGGCATTCTTCTATATGAAATGCTGTATGGATATACACCATTCAGGGGAAAGACACGACAGAAGACATTTGCCAATGTTCTTCAAAAAGATCTTAAATTCCCCAAAAGTATACAAGTAAAATCCTCTGTCTTCAAATCTCTCTTTTATTACTCCCTCTTCAAAGTCACAAGGCAGTTAAATATATAAACAATACACTTATAAGTCGACTGAACCACAAGTGGACTGACAAAAGATTTGTATTCAAGTCTTCGACGTCAGTCTCACTTCAATCTTTGGACAACCCCTACCCCTTACCATTATATATAATCCGATATATAGGGAAAAAAAAGTAATTAATTTTCAGAAATCTGGTGTTTCAGCAAGGGAGATGACTATATATAAAACTCCCACAACTTATGTGCTGTAATTTGGAGTTGAAGCAAGTATTGCTATGGCTAGGGTTAATATTTCTTTTTTTTTGGTTGCGTGAAAACAGGTGAGTCTGCATGCAAAGCAGTTAATGTACCGCTTATTGCATAGAGATCCAAAGAACAGATTAGGTGCACGTGAAGGGGCCAATGAAATCAAGCGACATCCATTCTTTAAAGGTGTAAATTGGGCTCTCGTTCGCTGGATGGTAATTTCGTTATCCTTGCATTTAAATGAACTTTTTATAGCATAATCTAACATTATTTGATTCATAAACTTGAGTGAGTTATGTTAGTATGTGTAAGTATAGCTCTGCTAATATTAAAAGATGTTTCAAAGAAGGGTTGCATCATGTAGACTATGAAACTCGAGAGTCTAATCTAAACACTTGACAATCGTGATTTAAATTTATAAATTTAACTCAATTAGTTCGAATATGAATTTAACTCAATCTAATTTGACCATTAATCACCAACGACTTAAATCGGTTCAATCCAAACCTAAAAATAACTTGAATAAATAATGTTGCAAACCCTGAATGATTGAACCTTAAATGACTATAACAAGTAACCAAAGACTGACAAACCCAAATGATCTGAATTCAAAACTACCCAAAACCGATCTAAAATCTATAGTACTACCTGCCCAGTTGACACACAGTGTGAAGTATAGCTAGCATGTTTATTTCTTGTTTTTGATGTTTAATTGCCCCAATCCACTTTCCATATTATCATTAGATTCTTTAACTGTGTTGACATTTGTTGAATGCCCTCCCAGACTCCACCTGAGCTTGAAGTTCCCATCTCTGCAGCTGAAACTACGAAGGAAGAAGATAAAGCAATGGACCCTCAAGTACAGGATTTACAAACTAATATTTTCTGAGAAGCTTGGAATGCTTTATCACTTCACCATTAGAGGCTTCTGGTTTTATAGATGTTGTGTGTTTCTCTCATGCTAGCATTATGTTGTATTCTTCTTTTTCCTTTTTTGGGATTAAAATGCAATTTTCCTGTTGATTGGTAAATAAAAATCTGTTTGTTCCTTTTAATTTCTTTATATCATCAGTACAGGTAAGGAGATTTGGGGGTTATTCTTTAGATTCTTAAAAGCACCTTAATTTTCTTTTAGTGTACTGATTTGAACCCATTGTGCCTCCATCTTTGCCCTACATCCCTGTCCTTCATGTCCCCTTATATCTCAAACAATGATCTTTATTGTGAAAGAGAATCGCAATCAAAGCTCTAATTCACCGGGAAACAATGAATTATTTCGTCTCCTCAAACAATCCAATGTTTCAACTAACTCTTTTATGGTTAAATTTCAATGCTTCAACTATTAATTCGGGATTAATTGATTTGACCATTAATCCAATAATAATTATTAAAAATTATAAATCAATTTAACCGTAAATTTATTCCGATTAATTTTAGGTGGAGACTCCTCTTTAATTAGATGTCTCAAGTGAAATAATGGCCGACAGCCTCATTCACCCTGTTTTGTTTTTGTTTTTCGTTTTTCACTTTGACGTGGTATATTAAATGAGGCCATTTAAGAATTACCATGTATGCATGTATATATAAATATACATATATTGTCTTGGATTGGATTGGATTATATGTGAAAATTGCAGGAAAAGGAGGATGTTGTAAAGACAAGTGTGCAACCCATTCTCTGCAAAAAGAGAAGCAGCAGCAAGGCAGAGGGGCAATCATACATTTGACACAGTGACCTAAATAAAGATGACATAAAGTTTATAGGTAAATTCGATATTTAAAAAAGCCATTTGTTACGGTTGGACTGCAACAATACCCTTTCATTGCATAAAACCCCTCAAATAATTGCATAAAACCAAGTTTTGCTTTTATCACTGTATATTTAATTCCATAAAAATCAATCGTGGAAATTAACACAAAATTCAAGTGTCGTAGTTTAGTAATAGTAAAAGAATAGATAAAAGGCAATGATAGAAGGTAATGAGAAGATTGAAGTTTCAAGATAGACAAGTGTGATGTCTTAGTTAAGGCAAGTGAATGAATGAAGTGAAGGAGGTCCCATAATCAATCACAGAAGTCACGTGTTCACACGTGTACCCAAGTAATCTCTAATCTTCTCTCTCTCTCTATCTCCATTTTCCTTCCTTTCTTTTTCCCTACATTAGGTTTTATGCAATGGGAAAAAGAAAAGGTCTCCTTTTATCATGCCCAAGTTTAAATTTTAATCTTTGTCTGATATTAGTAGTTCAAAATTGATAGTATTTTAGTTGTTATTATTAAAGTGATGATATATAGATTTTATTTTTATTAGATCAATTAGGATTATATGAAAATATAATTAATAATATTTAATCAATAATAAATTTATTTTTATTTTTAATGTATATATATCATCAGTTTAATGGAAACAAGTCATAATAGTTTGAATTTGGATGAAAATAAAAAGCTAAATTATCTCAAATTAAAATAGAGGGATTAAATTCAAATTTCAATATAGTATAGGGACTAAAACTAGAATTAGACATAAAAAAGTTAATTAAGCTTCTGCATTTCCCCTTAATTAGAACACTTTTTTGCCATTGCTTTGCTACTTTACAGTGAGTGGCACACACTCTTTTAAATCACAGATCCAAAGCTTTCCACTTCTTGGATTCTTTCTTTCTCTCTCTACTTTCCCGAGAAAATTCAGCTTCCCGGGAAAATAAAAACCTCTCTTCTTTCCAAGAAACCCCCCGCCCTTCATTCTCAGGATTGCCTTCTTGGCAAGAAATAAATCGTCTTTTCTTGATTCTAAGAAAACTCAGTTTTTTTTTTTTAATACACTTTTCAAAAAGCTTCTTTTTTCTTTTTAATAATCAATGGTATCAAAATAGTTCCTTTTTTTTCTTTCTCCCTTGAATCCAAGAAAAACCCAGTTTTTTTATAATATATTATTTATTGAAAAGTTTTTTTTCTGGAGGGGTTAATTCAATGGCTTCAAGAGAAGTATCAACAATGATAAAACAAGGGTTTATTTCAGACCCAACACTCTCTTTATCTTTCTCTCCATCAAGAACAACTCTCTCATCAAGACCCTATTCTCCTTCCTCATCTCCTCCTCCTCCTCCTCCAACAGAGTCAGCTCGGCCGAGTCACAACAACCCGACGCTCTTCGAGATGATGTCAGAGGAAGCACTCCGTGGGTCCAAAACCATTGAAGAATCTCGGAAAAAGACCCAACGCCGAGTTGCTAAGTTCCTAACTGAGCTCAAAGCCTATAGCTTCAAGAACGGGGGGCTAGGATTAAGTGATGTTAAGCTGACCGTAGTGTCAAGAGATGGTTATAGGGTGGCAATGGATGTGCACAGGAGGGTTTTGTCTGAGAAAAGCAGGTTCTTTGCTGAAAAGTTGAGTCAAAGGAGAGAGAAAGGAGTGTCTCACACAGTGGAAATCAGTGAATGTGATGATGTTGAGGTTTATGTTGAAACTGTTGTTTTGATGTATTGTGATGATCTAAAGAAGAGGTTGATTGGTGAGAATGTTACCAAAGTCTTGGCTTTGCTTAAGGTATATAGTTACTTTAATCCTAAATTCTAATTAATTTTTTTCTTTCACTGCAAGTTTTTCTTTTTTTAGTTCATACCTTCATGCAATGTTTAGCCAATTAGGAATTTTGGGGTTTCTTTAATGTGTAAAAAGAATCTATTTAGTTTGATTTTAGTTCATGCAAAACCCTTTGAGCGTTTGCTTGCTGCTTAAGGTTTTTTGAATCTATGGAAAAATTTTAATATAGACAGGTTTGAAATGGATGTCTGTTTTTTTTCCTTGAAATTGAAGCAAAAATGAATTGTATAGTACAAAAGAAAAGAAATTTATATATACATACATAGGTATATATATCACGTGCCTGACCACTTCTTAACTATGTCTAAGGCATGTTCAGGTTCTTTGATCTACCAAATATTAACCACAAAAGGATCTTTGCTTTGGTTGTTATATCTGCAATATATATACACACATATGCATACATACATATAGAGAGAGAGAGTACAAAAAAAAAAAGCTCTGTAATTTGTATATTTCATGTGTTTGTCATGTGCCTAACCACTTAACTATGGCTAAGGCATGTTTAGGTTCTTTGATGAATCAAATATCAACCACAAGAGGATCTTTTCTTTGGCTATATCTACCACGTTGCTTATATTATTGCCATTTATGCACTATATATATATATATATACAAGTTTGCATTCATTCTTATTTGTGTTGAAGTGAAGGCATTTGTAATGTTAGTGTTTGTTGTTTTGTAGGTTTCTGCGGCCATTATGTTTGATGCAGGGATTAGTTCTTGCTTGGAGTATTTGGAAGCTGTTCCGTGGTCTGAGGACGAAGAGGAAAAAGTTGTATCTCATCTCAGCCAACTTGAGCTTGATGGGTCGATGACTGAAGTTCTTCAGAGAGTATCATCTGAACCATCTACTTCTGCAAGATCGGATGGCATCCTCTTGAACCTTCTTAGTGGTGTTCTTCAAGCCAAGGATGATAAAGCGCGTCGAGAAATGAAGACCCTTTTTTCACGGTTACTTAGAGAAGATTCATTTGATGATGACAATCGGTTTGATGTCTCGAAAGACACCCTTTATCATCTCTGTAACAGATGTCTCAGTTCTCTTGTTCTCTGCTTATCTGAAGCTACGGCAATTGACGGCGGTAGGCGAGATCGAGGAGTTTTAATGGCTGAAATAGCTCGAGAAGCTGACAATTTGCAGTGGATCGTTGATATTCTAATAGAAAAGAGAATGGCAAACGACTTTGTGAAGTTGTGGGCAGATCAAAGGGAACTTGCAGAGCTTCATTCAAAGATCCCTACCATGTACCGGCATGAAATCAGTAGGATCACCGCTCAACTATGTATTGCAATAGGTAGAGGAAACATCTTGGTAGGTAAAGAAAGCCGGTTCTTACTGCTGGCGACATGGTTGGAAGCACTTTATGATGATTTTGGGTGGATGAGAAGGGCATCTAAATCAGTAGACAAGAAACTAGTAGAAGATGGATTGAGCCACACAATTCTTACGCTATCTATGAGGCAACAACAGGCTATTTTGCTGAAGTGGTTCGACCGGTTTCTGAATAAAGGAGATGATTGTCCCAATATCCAGAGAGCATTTGAAGTTTGGTGGAGAAGGGCTTTCATTAGACAATACGCTGATGCGGAGGACAGATCCCAGTTGCAAATAACTGTCTGCAGCTACCCAAGTTGAAACAAGCCGAATGATGTACCCCCATATCAACTGATATTTTTTTTTTTTTTTTTTTTTTTGTAATTTGTCAGCCTTTCCTTTTATCTCCACATTTTTATTTTTGTTTTTGTTTTGTTTTCCTTTTGGACCAAATGAGAGTTTATGTTCTTACTGAGCCAACGTTTATCTTCTATTGATGGGAAAGGAGCTCCAGCTGAGGTCCTCTACTTGTAGATACACCTGTCAATTGAGCAGGTTGATTAATTTTGGGGTTATTCAATTTAGGTTTAAATTTTTCAAAGTTCAATTTTTTTTTTTTGGTTTGAATTATTTGATTCAAGAGTCAAGTCGAATTTTTTTATCAACCAGATTTAGTGGACAACCTCCGACGTTAACCAATTTGGATTTAACCAACTTAATGTTGACAGATTCGATCAATTCGGTTAAAACAAATAAAAAAAAATCAGTCAGTTAAATCCAATTATGTATTTTGTCAACCAACAATTTGACCGACACAAACTTAATCAAATGAGCCGATTATAACTAGTCATCAATATCAAAATTAGAAGATTGAAAAAAGACATGGGAACTGTGAAACTTCCATAACATTTATATTTGAGTTTTGAGTCAACAAATCCAATTTTAATCAAAGACATGAAGTTGAGAGCAGCAGGATAGAAAAAGGTTAGATTAATATAGTTAAATGAAAGAATCTTTATAAGAGTCTGTTCCTATTTAACATTGTGCAAATTCAAATTTGTGAAGGAAATGTCTATAAAACTACAGTGAATTACTAATTACATAGCTCAGAGAAAAGAAAAAAAAAATCAATCCATGTTCCTGTGATTGGAGAAATTGCTATGTTGAACAGCATACGGAAAGTATCACACCGAGGTGTGCTGATCATGACCTCCTCAAGATAAAACAGGATCCGCTCCGTATTGAAGCAGAGGAAGGGGATCAACTCTGCAAATAAGGAAATGCAAATGGTTAACTAAAACTTTTGGAAAACAATGGGCATTAAGAAGTATCATCCTCTCTAATGCAACATTATGTGACCCAATTTTAGAAAAACTGGTACCCATTTAGGGTTGCCCCAAAGAACACGTGATTCCAAGCATGCAAACAGCAGACTATAGCTGGTTATTAAAACCCCATTAGGGAAGTTAAGATGGCTGCCGCATTAAACCAACAAGACTAGCAAGTTTACTTGCGAGGCTAATAATATTAGAGGTCAAAAACAGATCTGTGCAGATTATAGCTGGTTCATGAAGAGGGATGGAAGTTCAAACAATCTCCAGAAAGCAGCAACAGATACTCCTATTCATTCTTTTTAGGTAAAACAGGGAAGAAATTTGGGGATTACAGTGGGAGTTGTATGGTTACAAAAGAACCGTAATGTAGAAATAATTAGTAGATTAGTTCCCATCAGCAGGACATATCATATTTAAAAAAAAAAAAAAAAGGTTTTCATGCACAGCAACACGAAATCCTCGAAACACATCTATTGTTAAGTATGCCAAAAAGTAATTTAAATAATCAGTGCCGACCAGAGGTCAGACCCTTTCATATTTACTTCATCAATCCAATTATTCAAATTACCAGACACAGGAGCTTAATTTTATAATAAAATATTTTATTATTTCAGTTCATTTTATAATATTTAGTTTTATTTTGTACAGCTGAGATCATTAGTTTTCTTGTAAGAATTATGTCTAGGGTTAAGAGTAAAACTTTATTTGCAAAAAAGTCTAGTAACTTCGCTTGGAAGAAGGTTTATTATAAATATACTGTAACAGACTTATAGAGGAACTCTTCCTGTTGGACGAAATGATAAAAGAATACCCGGAAACACATCTACAAAAGCTTCGTATAGGAATCCAAAAAGAAACGATCCAATTGATCAAGCTGCACAATGAGGATCATATCCATACGATTTTGCACTTCTCGACCAATCTAATCTGTTTCGTTATTCTAAGTGTTATTCTATTTTGGGGAATGAAGAACTTCTTATTCTTAACTCTTGGGTTCAAGAATTCCTATCTAATTTAAGCATAATATTATTTTCTTTGAATTATTATGAAGAAACTAGAGGTTCTAGAGATACAGCTTTTCTTTTGATTGATGTTTTCTTCTTTAAACCTCATCAATTTTGGTATTAGAGCCTAACTAGATCTTAAGGTTTTCTTTTAAGCCATGGTTCAATATGTTAGAGGCCAAGAAAGAGGAAATCGGAATAAAAAAGCAGAAATGGCTGCATTGTGATGTGCAATTAAAGAATTGTTGCGTTGTTTATGCTTGGCTACAACAAGATTAAGTGGGAACCTAGATGGAGATTTGGTATGTGTACACAACCGGTATGACATATCGAAAGGTAGTTTGTTGATAAATCTGATTTTTGTGAGGAACAAAACCCCTTTCATAATGCTAGATCTGCAAATCGTGTAATACAAATTGTTTTTGGGGTTTGTCATATCTGCTAATGGCATAAAACCAAATATGGAGAAGGTTTGTGCCATTAGAGAATGTCCTACACCACAAATTCTAAAGATGTTCGAAGCTTTCATAAGTTGGCTTCATTTTATAGGTGATTTATTGAGAAATTCAGCACTGTTATGAGTCCTATTACCAAATTTTTGAAGATGGACAGCTTTGAATGGCCAAAATCAGCCCCAAAAGCCTTTGAAATGGTTAATTTTTTTATGACAGAAGCACTTGTTCCTGCATTTCCAGATTTTGAGAAGTTATTCGTCATCAAATGTGATGCATCTCATGTAGGAATTAGGACTGTTCTCAGCAAAGAAGGCAGGCCTATAGAATTTTTTAGTGAGAAGCTATATGCTTTGGTAAGGCTTGTTCAACATTAGGAGCATTACTTGGCTTACTGAGAATTTGTAGTTCACTCATATCATTAAGCATTCGAGTTTTTGAGTTCAAAAAAGAGACTCAAGGACTGTCATGCTGAGTGGAGTTTCTACCTTAAGTGTTTCTCAATGAAATGCAAAACCAGTGAGACAAATATCATGACAAATGCACTTAGTAAACGATCTTCAATACTAATGGCAATAAGTGTTGAGGTGATGGGTTTTGAAAAATTGAGGAATCAATATAAAACTAACTGATGATTTGAACTTATAATTTCTGAATACAAAGGGTCAACTAAACATAAAGAATTGACTTATTGGTCACATGATGGGTATGGACTTAGAGGCAATCATTTGTGCATAAGGGAAGGTTCTTTACGCAAACAAATTATGAAGGAACTTCATAGAAATTGCTTGGGAGGGAACTTTGGAAGAGGTAAGACCATTAAATTAGTAGCGAATCGATATTTTTGGCCAAGAATGCACAAGAATGTGGACAGGTTTGATAAAAGGTGTCCTAGTCAATTTGGCATGAGTACTTCAACAAATACATGGTTATACACTCCGCTACCTACGCCAGAAGTGCCATGGGCTCATTTGAGCATGGATTGTGTCTTGGCGTTACCAAAGACAACAAAGGGTTATGATCAATCTTTGTTGTGGTCTGTGAAGCATCAACAAGCGGAAACCCCCTCATACTATGTGTACTGACATTCGACGCATACACACCGTCAACACAGCCAGATACATACAAGACATGGTCTGGACTACGATCAAGACATCCGTGTCAAAAAAGGGACATAGAGAAAATGATTGATTTTCCCTGAAATTACTTTTCAAAAACGAAAAATGAAAATAAACATGGGTAGAAGAAAGATGATGAGGGAAGAATGAAAGACAATAAATAAGGAAGAAAGGGGAAAACATGGGGAAATGTGAATTGTGTATGGGGAATAAGGAAATGTGGAAATAGGTTTGGGAATCTAGATACATTGACAAATGAGTTTTGAGAAGTCAAAAGTTAAACATTTGTGGGAACCATTATTTTTTTATTGTTATTATATATTGTTTTTAAAATTTTCAATTAAACAAATGTTATGATAAGGATAATTTTTTTTAATAATTGTTGTGTTGCCATGTATTGTGTTGTACCATATTACATATCCATGTTCATGCTTCATAGGTTGTGGTTGATCTTTTTTCGAAGATGGCGCATTTCATTCCTTGTTCTTAAACTTCTGATGCTACTCATATTGCTTAGTTGTTTTTCAAGGAAGAGGAAAGACTACATGCCGTTCCTACATGTATATTTTCTGATGAAGATGTCAAAACTGTAGGACATTTTTAGAGGACTTTGTGGAAAAAAATGAGAACCCAGTTGAAATTTTCAGCACTAGCCATCAACTGGATGTGCAAATAGAGGCAGTTACCCCAAGTTCAGAAAATATGCTTAGGTGTTTTGCTGGGAATCATGTCAAGAGTTGGGGATTTGGTTATCCCTCAAGCTGAGTACACATACGACAACTCCACAGATAGAACAATTAAGAAGACACCTTTTGAAGCTTCGTATGGACATAAACTCCGACATGGCTTGATTTAGTTTCTTTTCCACTTGAAACTAGGGTGAGTGATGATGGAGAAGCTGTTGCTGATCATATATGGGAAATTCATTAAGAGGCGATGGCTGCCCTAAAAAGCTAGCATTGAGAGTAATGCTAATGAAGCTAAGATTAAGGAGTCTGAAAAGGGAGACCTAGTTCTCGTAAATTTGAGGCGAGAAAGGTTTTCAAAAGGCACTTATCACAAGTTGAAGTCAAAGAGGTTTGGGCCATGAAGAAACTATGCTCTAATGCTTATGTAATCAAGTTGCTTACAGATTTGCATATCAGCCCTAATGTTTCTGATTTGTATTCTTTTGAGGGTTTCAAAGGGGATGTTGCTGAAATTTTAGACCAGATAAGATTGAGGTTATTGAAGATCTCTTGAATGCTAAAGAGGTGAGGTCTAGAAGGGGTAATAAATAATAGGAGTTTTTTGGTGAAATGGTTACACAAACCAGCTAGTGGAAGTACTTGGATCACGGAAGAAGAGCTGCAAAGAGTGGATCCAGAAATTTTTGCTGAAGTGATGAAAGTTTTCTTTGTGGAGTCTGAGTTTTCCAAGCTGGTAAGAATGATGCAGGAGCTTAATTTTATTATTTCAGCTTATTTTATAATATTTAGTTTAAGTATTAAATATATCTTGGACAGCTAAGATTATTAATTTTCTTGAGGGTTAAGTCTAGGGTTAAAAGTAAAACTTCATCTGCTAGAAAGTCCATGCAAGAAAGTCTATTATAAATATGCAGCAACAGATTTACAGCCATAATGTTATTATTTTCTTTGAATTATTATAGAGAAACTAGAGGTTTTTTTAAAACCTTAAGTTCTCTAACGTTCCAACTTTTATCTAACACATTTTACAGTTCTAATTCTTTTGATTTCTGCTGTTTTCTTCCTCAAATTGCATTACTACTTCACTAGAGAATCTAATTTGTTGATGGTTGCCCAGAGAATACCGTAAACAAATAATAGTGCAATAAAACAGAATATTAGAAAATGTGTTGCATGATTACCTCTGCATAACTTTGAGTATTCCAGTGCCTAATTGCATCGGGATGCCCATGATGATGCACTCGGTAACCCCCTCAATCTTGTCATCCCTCCCATTAACAGAAGCATTAAAAAGGTGATCACCTGTCTTCTCAAATGAAGCCAGCATCAATATGCTTTTGTCCATTTTTTGGATTCCAAATCTTGTGATGCCAAGAACTTCCCCCTGATGCAATAATAATCTAAATGCCGTTATACATTGTCCTGGAAATTTGAATGTAATCTAAATATTCATTTATAGAAAGAATAATGGAAAAGAAACACTACTGTTCTTTAATTGCTAAGTAGGAGGCAATCTGTGTAAGCAAAAAAACCAACCCTAAATGTCATAACGTCTGCTAGAAGCATCATATGGCGTATGTCTATGCTCATTCCGTGACTTGCCATAGTTGCTGCTATCTCATTGATTATGCATGATCTTGCAGCTTCAATTCCCAATATCTGCAGCATTTCCATTACATGGTTACTCATTGTCTTCCGTCCATCAATTCCTTCAACACCCATAACGGTTTGGAGTCCCATGCTGAAAATGTACATAACATTTGTAACAGTTAGGAAGGAGCTCTTACAAGGTAGGAAATGATGCAATAATTTTTAAGAAAACAGTATGCATTACAAGCAAGACATGTCTGAAGAATTATTCATCAACATGCTAAATTCCATTTTTCTGCCGTCAACTCCTTCCACGCTCTTTAATTTTGCTACAGGAATTTATTGTTCCTGCCCTGAACTCAGATTATAAAGCCTCTATAACATGGCCAGAATGGCATTCTATTTCTAAGTTGGTACATCACCAGATTCAAATGATATTCTCTTCCTTTTGCTAGTGGAATTCAGCTCCATCAGGTAATTATAAAGTATTCCACATGTAGCAGCTCACTGTTGCAGCCTGTCTTCCAACCAGAAGAAATGTGATTTTCTTCATTGTCGTTCGACAAGCTTTTGAGCTGCATTCTTTTCTTCCCTCAGTGCCCTTGTCCTAGTAATCAAGCAACTTCACTTTTTCGTAATCTAGTTTTTCAGGCAGACTTATCCACTTTTTTTGAGAAGGAAAAAAAACTAATCCCCACCCATGGGTAGGAGATAGACAAGGTTGCAATTAGGAAAGAAATAAAACTTAGACATAATCATCAAAATAAGTAAGAATTGATTTTTTACAACACAAGTTGCAGGTTTAAGGCACATTTGAAACCACTTCGAAGAGAAAAACAGGTACATAAGTTTTAAATCAAACTAACCCTTCTACAAACAACTGGTAAAGCTTTTTTGCTTCTTTGTTCTGACTTTTATTGTCTTTTTTCTTCTCAGCAATAACAACGCGTTCAACATTTTTTATGCCCTATCATCCATGAAACATTGAAAACACTGAAATAAGCACACATATACTCTGAACTTTTCCAATCACGAAGATAATCTGGAGCCTCACCTTTACCACAACCAGTGGAAGCAGATTTTTAAGAGAATGAAGTTCAAAATGAATTCTACTTCTATCAGCTGGAGGAACTACTTCCAACTTTTTAACATCCAAAACCTTCACATGCTGCAGAGTAACATAACAGGAGAAGTTAACAATCCAGAGTGTCAGTGTCAAGGAAATAAATAGGAAATCTCTGACCTGCTCCTTTAGTTTCAGCTTCGGTGTTTGCAAAATTGATTCTTTCACAACATTTGCATCTATATGCAATTGTGCATCTTGGATTCTTTCCATGTCAAGGGAGATTACAACTGATGCTAATCTTGAAGTCATTACAATCTTGATGCTCTTAGCAACCTGCATGATAAGAAGAAAGTCAACTACAGAAACAATCAACCCATAGGAGAACAAGTAGACAAAACAAATAGCATTTTTTTATTGAGAGCATAAGAAACCAAATCCAACAGGCAACAGCTAAAGTCCAAGAACTGAGACTTTCATAAACGTATAATTAAATATGCCTGAGGCTCTGAGAAGAATAAATTAAGTTAAAGCTGCTGTTACAAGATCAGACAACATATACATTAAGATCCAACTGATTAATAAGTATTAAGAAGCTATAAAAACAAGAAAGATGGAAAATGAGATAACTACAGTTTCAACAGATTATTTCATACCTGTCCTAAAACAGTTTTCTCAATTCGACCTTTTACCATCCGTGCAACGTTCACATTACTATCAAACTCAAGTTCTGCAGTAATTATGGGAGTGCTAATTTTTTTGGCTGCATTAATGATTTCTTTGATACGAGGAACTCCTTGTGTAATATCTAAAACAGAGCTGAGGAATCATACTGAAAAAGTGTTCAAGGACAGAGAAATTAATAATTGGGATTTCAGGTTAATGAAATCAATGAAATCCTTCAAAGGATACTCATGCTTGCAACTCCAGCAAAGTGAAATGTCTTCAATGTCATCTGTGTTCCAGGTTCACCAATACTCTGAGCTCCAATAGCTCCAATGGCGGTTCCAGCTTCAATTACTTTCGAGCGATAACGACCAATGCAAATTCTGATGAAAACCTAAAGTATTGTAAAAGACTATCATCAGAGGCAACTGCTTTTTTTAAGCATGTAAAGAAGGCTGGAGTATAGAAGCATTTAGATAAAAGAACACATGATATCAATCACAGGATATCACTCTCCATCAGATGATTATAACCCTTTTCTAACTCCTTTTAAAGATGAAGTGTTAAAGGTGCAAATTGCCATGAAGATTTTGAAGGGTAATTCGGGAAAATAAAATAATTCTAGATATCAGAATATTGATTTTGGGACATTTAAATATGAAAAAGTGCTCATTCGTAATGGTACAGGAAGTACATGCATGTGTCATGGGCCACAGACACATGTATGAACATGTGAACTGTCAAAATATTCATGCTCAAACATGCATAAATTACTCTACCAATTTTCCTAAGTCTTTTAAGTCCATGCAAAATTTTTTAAAATCATGTAATGCTTACATGTATTTGTACACTTTGGCATAAGGAAACTCAAGCAACAGAAAAAGGAAGATGTATGAGGCAGTTATTACGTAATGGCAATAGTTACCTCCAACTGCCTGTCAGTGATACCACATATTTTATGGCTAACATCCTCAAGTATCTCACTCTTCTGTGCAGAATTGCTAACCAACTGCATCACTCTCTTTAGTTCATTCTTCTGACCTTCAAGGAACCCTTTCAGAGATTTTTTGAAGGCTTCAGAGCAAACCCCATCTGGATCATGTTTGACTACCTGCTCTTCTAACATTTGTGGTATAGCATCAGCAGGTAAGTATTTCTGATCAACTGGAGGACAGGTAGCCTGTAGGTGGACATCAACAACATAATGTCAAGTTCATCTATCCTACCTATTACAAAATTTACAAAACCTGCTGAGAGGAACAGGGTTCCACACCTTTACTTTCATTAATAATCTATCAAAATTCAAAGGAAATCCACTTTTTCCCTCCATAGATGCAGGATCCATGCCATCATCCCCATAAATAAATTGCACTATGCATCCACTTGCATTGCGACAAGTGTTATCATAATGAATGCTCAAGTCCTCCAATGCTTTGATCAGTCTGCGAGACATGTATCCTGTCTCAGCTGTTTTTACCTACAATAGGCAAAAGGTACCAACAGCAATGTTTATTTGAGCCCCAACCATTTTTCTTTCAATCAACTTGAATCTAATTCAGCCCTTCACATGTATGCATATCATAACAGTAATGTACCGCTACAGTTACATAAAAAATTCTGCGTGCCCTCAACATATGTCTCGAATGGAAATTAAAATGGACTTGCGGTAGATATGATGCAGAATAGAACAATTCAAAAGTTGCTGCACTTTACTACTTGTAACGGTGATAAGATAAACTTTCTAAACAAGGTCAACAAATGCCAAAAAGAAAGACAGATCCAATCAATTTAAAGCAAGTACAAGTCCCAAAACTGAAAATACATAATAGCAAAAGGTTCTCTTAAATACATAATAGCAAAAGGTTCTCTTTTATTGGTAATAAATCAGTCTAGTAGTCCCAACGAGTGACTGTCCACATTATCAGTCCATGCTGAAATCACGATACCAAAATTTAAGAGAGATATATAATTTTTATTACTTTACATTTACAACAAAGGTCAATTTATAAAAGAAAACTGACAAACACAACAACAACAAAAAAAAAAAAAAAAAAAAAAACGTTAACTTTAACATTTTATTATTTCCATCCAAAAAGGCCGTGAACCACTGATTTGCACCCAAATAAGCCCTTCACCTTTAATGTATACCTAAATAATCCCTTATCATTAATCAATCTTTCAATTGACATAATTATTGGGCACAAATCAAGAGACATGGGCTTATTTGGAGATGATAAATATATAGTGCTTCCTAGGAAAAGTGGAATAATCCAGAGCATTTTTAATATCTCAGCCTAAAAGATATCATAAGTGATTGTCTACTTCTAGCAGCGGATGAAAATTTTGGGGAAGTGGACTAAATTTAGGGATAGAGGAAGCAAAGCACAACATCAGGTTGCAAAAGTAGCAAATATGACCAATCCAGATGAAACATAAACAAGCAAACACCCATGTGTACTAACAGTCTACTATCTGTAACTACAGTAAAACAGATTCTATCACAACTTCAAAGGACAACAAAATGAAAAATGAGATCATTCATACAGCTGTATCCACAAGGCCTTCTCGCCCACCCATTGTGTGAAAGAAAAACTCTGTAGCTGTCAAACCGCTGTAGAATGAATTTGCAACAAAGCCTTTAGCCTGCAAAAATCACAAAATTGTACGGCCAGTACTACATCAGGTTCCATCAAATCCCCTGTTCTTTTTTCCAAAACGTGCAAGACAGACTATATCATGAATAAAAGATTTTTCAGTTGTCATCAAAATTTTCCATATGAGGTGATGAAAGAAAATTAGAATGCTTACCTCTTAAAGGAAAATGTTATTTCTAGCATTTTTAGCTATTCTTTCAAATTTTAGCAACTCAGTATACCATTACTGTTCAGAGCCATAAAAAAGCAGTAGTATATAATCTATGGCAAATAAAACATGCACCTCATAAAGAAATATCCATCTCTGATAAAAAAGACCATAACATGATAAGGGATCATCTTCCAACTAACAGATTCCGCTACCATGCAATCCTGTGAACATTTTGAACAGTTTATATGATAGAAAACAACTATAAGAAATACTTGCCCCGCAACAACAATGCCTGAAGCCCTAGCTACCCCAACCAGTTTACTTTCATTAATAAAAGCCTTAACAATTCCTTCAGCAAGATTCATAAAGTAATCATATACTATTCCTTACCAAGATTCATAAAATAACAATTTACTAGCCTACTAACTTAAAGAGAAAAAAAAAAAGTCAACTCCTATAAAATCAATGCTACTTAGAAAGTTAGAAAACAACTATAAAGTATTGCAGAAAATTAGAAACTAGGCACAACACACAACAAGACTCAATTTCTAAAATAAAATTACATGAGATACTTGTTTCTCTACACTAGTGTCAAATGGTATGATAGCTCTCCAAACATAGATAGACAGGATTTGCTTCAAAGTGCAAATCACTATGATAGGACTTGTTCATACCATCAAAGATTGCACAAAAATTAATACTTGCTGAAAGTATAAAATCTCCTTCCTTGTTTATTTGACAGATAACTAAAATCTAAAAGCTTAGGTTTTAGCACCAATAAAATAAAGTATTTAGATGTCAAGAGCTAAATAAATATAAAATAAACTTACCGCTGGTGTTTTTGATCCTCTATGAAAATGAGGAAGGCTACGATCTATAAATCCATTAGGAGCACGACGTCCCCCAACTGACTGCTGACCAACACATGCAATCATTTGACTTATATTTATAGCAGAACCCTTGGAACCACATTGCGACATGATCAGTGGACTGTTTCTCCAATGTAATTCTCTCATGCATACCTGTTTCAAAGCAATTCTCATAAGCCATAAACAAAATAGTCTTCAGATAATATCATCATTCCGGAAACAAATCCATGGTTCCAACTATATGGATAATGATATGAACTTGAAAGGTTTAAGGCAATGAAAGTATTCTAGTAGCACCTAATTATTACATTCAAACAGAAATGCTACAACATAGCTCCAATCCTTACCTTCCCCGTTTCATCCCGAATTTTATTCAATACTTCAGTTATATTAGCTTCTAGGGTTTGAGCAGCATCACAACCCGGTTTAAGCTGTAGCTTCCCTTCATTAAACATCTGTATCTGTTCATCACATTTTTTATAATTTCCTGAAAGTGTTACTCCTTTCGCATCATTCAAACGTTTTCCCGGTTGGACATCATCAATTCCAATCGAAAAGCCATGATTCCCTATCCAACGAGCACTGCATAGAAGCACATGAAGAGGAAAGAAAGAGAGCACAAGTCACATATGAGCTATAATTACTTTAAACACATTGGAATAAATCAAAAAGGGGAAAGAGAGATTCTTCAGAAACAATAACGTCTTATTAATGAGACTACTATAAACAATATGAAATCCATGTTATAATATTCTAGACAAAGAGTTGAAAGAAATTTTTACAGAAAAGAATGGCAAGTCATGAACTTGCTCTCACAAATACACAAAGCACTTGGAGTCATACAAAAAACCAAAATGTTCACATTTGAACCCAAGAACGAATGACGGAAAAAATTTCGCACTTAAAATCTTGGGCCATATGGGTACCTCATCTTAGCTAGCCGATTCATGCAGGTAGCAGCAGCATGGGCATTGTAGTCTCTGAGAAGAATAGAATAAAGTCCATCCTTGTTTCCATTTCCTGGATTCATGTTGGAGGATATAAGAAATTGAGAATATCATAACTAAAGCCAAAGAGACTCCAGGATGTTAAAAAATAAGTAAATAAATAAATAGATAGCAAACTTCAAAAACAACAATTAATGTCTTACATCAACTATTAGCATCGGAAACTATGAAAACAGATAAGATATGTTCAGCTCTTAGAATTGATGCAGGACACCACTCTATTGGGTTTCACCTGTATTTAGTTCATCAGAGAAGACTTCAACTTACTGTGAATTTTGCAACCTAATATAAACCCATAATAGGAAGGGGACTCATAAACAGGTTAATACCATGTCTAGCCTAAAGCAATTTGTTATAAACCTAAGTTCGCCCCATTAATTAATGCTGTAAACCAATGACACTAATTTTAAATATTTCATACAGAAGGTAATCACAGGAAACCACGAAACAGCAGAAGAAAGTAAAAAAGGGTAGATTAGAACTAGCTCTGCGACACCAATGGGCAGCTACTAGTATGTGCAACAGGCTTCCTTAAGGTTTAGGAACAATGAAATTGTGGCAAAATGGGGAGTAATAATAACTCATAAAGTGCAAAGTCCAAATGAAAATATGCTCTAAAGAATGACCAACAAGAAGTATATTCTCCTCATTTTACCCTACAAAAAGTAGGTCTAAACTTTTATCACTAATCCTCTCAACATACCAAATCAAATTACCACACAACATATCTTGTCTCACCCTAAAAAGACTAGATGCAGTTGAAATTCATCAAGTCCAATCATTATTAAATTAATCTAAGAGGTTTTTCAACAATACACTTTTCCATGAATCAATGGAGAACCAAACAAATAAGAATCATACATAAAACAACACAACAATTGATTTGAAAAAATTTAAAAAAAAAAACAGTGTACATAGTAAAAATTAAGAAATAAAGCAAGACTCACCTAAAGTAGCCTTCCCCAATTGCCCACATATAAGTTCACTATTCCGAATATAGACAAATCCATCATTAGGGCACATTGTTTCCACTTCTATTTCTTTATCACCAATCCTTTTGGCGATCTTCCTTGAGTAGTTTCTCTCCTTAACGGTAAGATTCAAGTAAACTCTCACACTTGCATGTGGGCGTAATAGAACATTGAACAATTGCTTACCGGTCCAAAGCTCTACAGGCTATGTCACAAAGACTAGTGTCAAGAATAAATAGAAGAACATATAGGCAAAAAAGTACTAAAAAGGACATTAGATTTTACCTTAAGTAATGTTGGAGTGGGCAAATCTATAAGATCCATTGCATCACCCATGTAGGAACATATCAGAGAAAAAGTTGCACGGTCATAAAAAGTATCTCTCCTAGTAATAAGGAAGGAAGATGTTAAAAAGTCTTGAGTGGAAGCAACCAAAACTTCTCCATTTTTTGGCGTGCACAAATTATTTTGCACCTAGATACAAGCACAATATGTCAGATGAAGAAATTTCCAGATTTATCTAAAACAACAGGAAAAAGTGTTAAGTAGCAGTTCTAGGGTTTAGGGGTTCTATATCTCAATACATTTCATATCAAACCATTAGCATTACTGCTATATTGCAGTTCAACATTTAGGAAAAATTTTAAAGATAAAAAATTCACACTCATTTGAAAAGTTGTGGGAATTATAAAAACAAAGTGCACATGACAAACCCACAGGTATAATTTTGAAGATGGTATAACATTAAAGAATTTACCCCCATCAACATGAGTGCCTCTGTCCGAGCCTCTTCTGTTTGTGGGACATGCATGTTCATTTCATCACCATCAAAATCAGCATTATATGGGTTACAAACAGATTCATTGAATCGTAACGTTCTCCACGGCATTATTCTTGCCTGCATTCATGGCATGAAAAATATGATCAAGCAACAGCTGGATAAAGAGAAAAAAGTACGACTGCATACTGCAATTTTGTATGTCCCCAACTAGTAATTACCCTATGGCACATGATAGACATTCTATGCAAGCTTGGCTGTCTATTGAAAAGAACGATATCTCCATCTTCTAAATGGCGGTCAACAATACAACCAAACTTTAGTTCATCAGCAAGACGCTTTCTATAATCACCTATCAAGAGCCTGTAAAATTAAACAGTAATCCCACGTCATTGGCAAAGAAACGATTCTGAATATCAAAATAAGGATAAAAGTAAGAAGATGCAAGAGTGATGCACCTCGCAGAACCATCGGGATATCTGACCTTCACTGCACCAGGGTATTTGGATGGGCCATTACGAACACACTGCCTTAGCTTCTCTATATTGTGACTGGAAACACGTTCTGGATAACTTAAAATCCGAGCCATATGGATTGGAATAGCCACCTGAACAAGTACACCATCAGGGAACCAAGATATCAAAATCCTAAAACTTGCTTAAACCTTACTAGGAACCAGACCTCAGTGATTTTCAGATTGGGGTCAGGTGATATAACAGTCCGACCAGTAAATTCAACACGTTTTCCAGATAAGTTCCCACGAAACCGTCCCTGCTTCCCTTTTAGGCGCTGAAGAAAGCCACTCAGTGGTCTTAACAGTTGCATATCAGTAGGAACACCACGGACATCACTATTGATGTATTGTGCAACATCTACTTGAAGCAAATCCCAGCCATTCTAAAGTAAAATCTTCAACATGAGACAATGTAAATGATATTCAAAGAGAAAGAAAAAAATATCTGCAATAGCCACATGCAATTTTACCACATCAACTCTGGCATTCAGCATTCCTACTCTAACAAGAGACTTGAGAACATACCTCTTCTAGTCCTATATCGCCTTTTTATTACTGATCATTAAAGTATCTCTCCAGGTTTCAGTTAAAAGCAACCTCATACTCTCACCAACAAAAACTGAAGCTAAAGAATTTACTAGTGATTGTGGTAGCATCAACACTCTCTAACTTAGATAGCTTTAATCATGGTGGTATCCAAACAGTCTTGCATTTTTCTAAAACAACTTTAATCATTCAAACAATCAAGAAATAGACACTTCAATATATTTAAAGCTCGGGCCTTCCCTCTTCAAGGCGAGATGGTAGGTGAATAGAACTCCCTCATGTTGTGTATCCCAAGACCCAATCAACCTCCATAAATACAAATAATATAGTAATAACAGATTCAACAATGACCTAAATTCCTGCAGGTACATATTAGGTGCCAGGATGTATTTTCATACCAGACAATGAAATGCAGCATTTGAATCTACTAATTGCTGACGAAGGCTACTATTTGCCTGAATAATTCTTTTCAACCTCTCAGTAATGTCATTTTCATTGCTGCAACATGGAAAGAGGAGAATTGTGAAAATTATTTTACTTTTATAACCTCTACTACTAGCAACTAGCAGAGATAAACCTGATATCCACTAAACAAAATGGAGAATGCATAGTATAAAATAGAGTGAGATATTTTCTATTGGAACCTCTGTGACCCATCCACGGGGACTGAAGGTCGGATAGCTGTGGGTGGCACAGCAATATTCGTAATAATGAACTTCTCAGGTCTATCAGAAAGATAAAGCAACTCACAGTCCTGTGGACAATGAAATACAGAACATCTCGTGTTATTGAAAAAGCCCGAGTGACGAAAATTTATAAAAGAACAGAAAAGAAAATTTTCTTTATCTATTTATTTGTTTGTTTAACATGCTTGCTCCAACATGTGATAAGTGCAATGGAAAAAAGAAAGCATAACGATTTACCACATCAGTCATCCTCTTAAAAAGCGAAAGGACTTTGACGGGGTTCAGAACAGAAGAAGTGTTGATGGACGACTTGGACTCTTTTGTGTGTGAAATTGCAGATTTCAATTCTTCCAAAATGTTGTCATTAACTTTTGAACGATCATGAAAAACCCCTATCATCTTTGGAGCCTTCTTCACTGTACCTAAAAACCAATAAAAGGAAAAGTAATTCCTACCTGGTTTCATTTCATACAATCATAAAACCCTATCTAGCAATTACCGAACTAGACAAACAATTAGCATATCCAGCTTAGAATCTCACATCAATTATCACACAGTGCAGAAAGACACATTCAATGAGAACAGCAGAAAACGAACTAGACAAACAAAATAACATCAAGAAAACCCTATCTAGCAATTACTGTAACCAACACGAGCCTTTTTTTGTTTTTTACTCAAAAAGATGATGCACACATCATGTCAAAAAATTATATTTAAGTACAAGAAAAATATAGAATCCAAACCATTTAGATATCCACATCTCGAGCACTTCACAGCTTTACCACCAGCCATAGCAGTACATTTCTTTACTACACTTTTCATTATCTCAGCCTTCTTTAATGGTTCAGTCTTTGGAGCTCTCATCCTTTTCAGATAATCTTTGGCTAATTTATCATCCAAAAGAATACGAGAACAAGACTGTAAACAGAAAACCGAGAATAAAAAAAGAAATATGGATCAAGACTGTGCTTCAGTTCAATTAAATCAAAATTTAAAAAAAAAAATCAGGTCATGTTTATAAATTACCTTACAAATGCACTTTAAAATGTCTAAAATTGTACTTAAATACCCAACATTATAAACAGGAAGGACAAGAGGTAAGTATCCGTAATGCCCTGGACAGTCCCCGAAACTTCCATCGCAGGTTGCGCATTTGCCGGACTTATTTGGAGGACCCTTAAAACACCCATAAAGCAAAAAAGTAAAATCACAAACTTCACTAAAAAAAAAAAACACTAAATCACGTAAAAGAAATAATAAATTGATATAACAAAAGTACGTTTTGAGTACCATTCGAGGATCCAATAAGCCGCCTTCAATGGGGCGACTTTGAGGATCATAGTAAACACCCTTATATACTTGAACTTCGGCAGTTTTGGCTATCTCTGAATCCGAAAACATAGAGAATTTGATGCTTTTACTGCATACATATCAATGGAATTATAAATAATAAAAAAGGCATGAGTAAATTCAAAATATAATTAAACACAAAACGAAAAAACAATAAATAAAAAAAACCGAGGGACTCACATTCTTCGTGGTCCGACATCTTCGATGTACGGCCGTTTTGTAAACACAATATCTTGTGATCTTTGCTGCATCTTCTTCAATCAACAACAAAGAAATTAATAAAAAGTGAAACAAAGGGGTTTTAGAGGACGGAAAAAGGGAGGGTTTTAGACTAAGTACTGGGGGAGTGGAAGAGGAAAGGAACGGCCTTTATTTAGTTTTTTTTTTTTTTTAATTTATTTGTTAATAAATTGATTTGTCAAACTGTTTCGGAAAATTAGGGTATCGCTCGAAATTTTAAATAAATATGTTTAAATGTAATCAACGACCAATCAAATTAAAAATCGCTCAATTATTTTTTGAAAAGTTGAATTTAATATTAGAGTATTTAGCATTTTCTCAAAAAAATAGAAATATGTATTTTTTGAAAAATTAAATGTCTATTTTAAAAATAAAGGTAGAGTAAAATATATGCATTTAAATTAGTTTAGAGTAATTAATTTTATAATATTTCAATAAAAAATATAAGAAATATTATTATTTTGTTTAATTAACAAATTGGTACTTAAATTGTACCATTTTTTCTATTTTGGCACTTAAACCTTTTTTTATCACAAGTGGTATCTAAATTATATTATTTTTTCAAGTTGGTACCTCTGTCAATCAAATCGTTAATTAAATTTTTAATCTATTTTAAAAATGGTCAACCCACAAATTAGCATATAAGTTATTTCTTTTTGCCCAAGTTGGTACCTAAACTTTTTTCTATCACGAGTAATACATGAACTATTCAATTGGTATTTATTTTACACCAAAACATTATATTCATATCCGTTAAAAAATTATAGTAAATAATAAACCGCCATATCATATAAACTTAAAAAATATTTTTTAAAATTATTTTTTCTGTCTTTTACATCATTTCTTTCTTTATTTTATTTTCTTTCTTCTTCCTTTATAATATCTAGTAATGTCAACAATACTCAAAATTTTTACTTCTACGATTGAGATGCTGGTGATTAAAAAAGTCAAAAAAAATAATTAAATTACTCAAAAAGAAAAAGTATTAAGATTAGTTGTACAATTTAAACTAAATTTTTTATCTGAAATTATTATATTAGTGTTCGGCACCAACTTAGGTCATTAATGCATTTAATGATCAATAACTATAAGGTAACAAATCAATAACGTTAAGAGCAATCTAATAACTTCTAAAATGTTAGTGACCAAAATCTAATTTTAAACAAACATAAACGACTAAATTTGTAGTTTAGTCAAAGCTTTATTATCACGTTTGTTAATAATGTTATTAACCCGCGAAGAAAAAGCCCTAGAGCATAAAATAGATTGATCGTTAAAACCCTAGGGATTTCAGTTCTCCGAAAATCCCTAATACTAATGAAGACGGTAACCGGCAAGATCCTCTCTTCAACTCCGGTTTCCGTTTCCAAGGCAGCCAAAATCATCGCCAACTTCGCCGCCACAGACAACGGCGCGTCGCAAGCAATCAGCGCATACCTTCGACGCGCCTCCGCTTCATTCAGTGAGCTCAAACAATTGCACAAAGAGCTTCGGAAACCGTCGAGATCAGACCACAAGCACAAGAAGTCAAAGTCCGAGACCACAGTGGACGGTGCTCGTGAGTCGAGCCTAGAACCGAGTGAATTCAACTCGGCTCGTGAAGATGTGGAGCTGAGTCAGGAGGCGGGTCACGGGTACAGAGACGGTGAGAGGAAAAAACAGAAGAACAAGAAGAAGAAAGCGAAGGGTGAGGATATTGATGTTGGGGGGAAAATTGTAATTGAAGACGGAGAAAGCAAGAGGGGGAAGGAAAATAATGAGAGTAACTTTGGGGAAGATGAGGACAAAACGGTAAAGAAGCATAAGAAGGAGAAAAGTGGCAGAAAGGTTGAAACTTTGGAGGAAAATGGGGTTAACATTGAGAAAGGTGAAATGATGGATGAGGAAGAGAGGGAAGGGGAGAAGAAAAAGAAGAAAAGGAAGAGTAGAGATATTGAGGAGGGAATTGAAAATAATGCTTCTTCAGAGCCACGGAAGAAGAAGAAGGTTAAAAATGAAGTTGATAAGTGATTGATTTTGAGGCATTTTAGCAATTTTGTTGTTTTAGATGACCGATTGAAGGTGGGTTTTGGGCTTTTTGGATGCTGTTTGTAATGTTGAAGGAAGTATGTTTCTAATTTATAATGAATGAAATCTATCCATGGTTATTAACAAAGCGGGAACTAGCTTTAATGCATGCTTTTTAGGGGGTATATTGTGCTCATATTATTATAGTTGAAAATGCCGTTGATAAAATCGCTTTACTAGGAATAAATGTTTCAATGCTTGGGAATTGTAATTGCTGAATGGCATGTGTTTTTGTTGTTTAGGTATCTCAGAATCTTACTGTTGCTCCTTGATGTTCATGGAGTTCCATGTGCTGGTAGTTCTGGTAGTGTTGAAGTTGATGTTGCTTTAACTTATAACTGCTTGACATATGGTATATTAGTTTGATGATTACTTTGCAGTTCCAAATTCACACTATGCAGAACACAGGTGAATGATTTGAGAACTCTTTAGCTTATTGTTTGATCTTGTGCTCCAGAAGGTTGACTAAAATTTTGTTCTTGCTATCTCATTTTGTGGTGTAATTGATGTTGGCAGCCTTTCGTATTTCATTTCAAGGTCTAGTAGGCTATCCTGAGAATCAGAGGCATATGTAAAGGTAATGAATGGTTAGGATAAGTATCTTACTAGTTTCTCAATGTCATGTGGTGTAGATTCTTACGTTTATTGAGGATTTTGCAAAGGCTTCCAGACGTTGAGTACATTGCTAAGAAAAAGAAAAACAACTGAAAGTTCATTATTTCTTAGGTGTATTTCTTCTTCTTAATCATTTTGAGAACCAAATGCAACTTACAACTTGCCTTCGATTGAATTTGTATTTGTTGAGTGTGGCAAAAACAGAGATGTATTTGCCTTGAGTGCATAGTCACTAGTATCCTGTTAGGTTTGTTTTAAGTTATTTGCAATCCACCCTATACCCCCTGTTGGATATCCCTTCCTCTGGCTTGATAAGACCTGCTGTTTGATGACTAGCAGAGATTGCTGTGAAAGAAGTCCATTTCCTAAACTGAAATAGAAGCAGACAAGTGAAAACTTGTAACAATCTTACTTTGCTAGTGGTTTTCAATAGCTCTTAACTAGAAAAGTAAGCTACATCATAACTTGAAACTCTGTTGAAATTTGACAAAATGCATAAAGAATGATGAGGGGATTGCTGAAAGGGCATTGTGATTGATCAAATGTAGGTATCTGAAGCATGTTAATGTGTGCTATATCATATTCTTACTGCATTTCTTGGTGATAAATGTTGGTATCCTTTTGAGGTTTAAGGTGGTGTCTAATCTATCTGTGGTTTATCATATCCGTTTTGGTGCTTGAGGCATGATTTGCTTATATATCACTTCCATTCTGATCTAGGAGGCAAATAATTGCTTTGGGGGATGTTCACACTGATATTAAGTAAAAGGATTGATTTTTCATTTATGGTATAATTAAGGTATTTTCCATATCGGTTTTGATGGTCTATGAAGACCCTTTTAGGGTTTGTGGTTGGTTTTGTATTCAAGGTTTGAAGTTTTTTCTTTGGGAATGCAATGTGGTTTAACATTAGACCTGATCATGGACCGGGTCACTTGCCCAGACTCAAAGGATAGCAAAAAATTGGGAGGATTTAGGCAAAAATATAGGCTTAGAAAATGGGCCAGATTGGGCAAATTTCTTTTTTGGCTTGGGCCTGGCCCAAATCACATGCTATATTTTTTTTTTCAATTTGTTGAGGAACATTTATTTTAATATTTTTAGTGTATTTGATCTATTGTATTTCTTAAATATGTTTTTATATAATAAAAAATAATCTAAAAAAATTATTACGATCTAGTGGGGTTGGGCTCGAGTTTGACATTTTTAATATGAAATGGGTTTGAGTAAAAATTAAAGTCCATTTTTTGGGTCGGACTGGGCCTGGACATAAAAAGAAGATTTAAAATTTTCATTGACCAAATCCTAACCCGGCTTGACCTATGGTCAGTTTTAAACATAATTCTTTTGTCTTCTAAAAGAGATTTTCATCAAAATAATTTTTTTTATGTAGTTGCATTGCGAAAATATCAATTTTAGCAAATTAAACCAATTTTTTTTATATTGAAATATGACTTCCAACATTTTCCTCGAATGTATGGAAATTTATGGCTAAATAGGTAATATATGTCAGAATTTTTTAAAATTGGTCAAATAGGTTATTTTTTTTAAGATTTAAGGAAATAGGTAGATTTTGTAGAGAAAGTATGAAAGCGTGTCTAGCTGGGCGCGCTTTCCTCCAACGGTCATTTTCCCAACGGTGCCAACGGTAAAATTTTTAAACAGCCCAAAGGTAACTTTAATTTTCTATAAATATAAAGTCATTTTTCGTTTTTTTTTTTTTTTTCACTCAAGTCTGACTTTCTATTCTCTCAAGATTTGTTCGAAATTTTTCAATACATTTGTATAAAAATATTATAGTTTGTTTTATTATTTTGTAAATTATTTGTTTCAATTAAATTTTCATGTTGGCAAGTTCTCTTATTCGATTCGGCAACAAGCATATTTTCGCCGCTCAAAATCAATAATAGTAAGGAAAAATTTTAAATTTCATTATTTTCAATTAAGTTAATTTTAAAGTTTTTAAAATTGTGGTTATTTGCAAGATGCAAAAGTCTTACATGCGCCTCGTATGCTTGGGCTGTAAATTGGATCCTACACTTATCAGCGCATTGTTGGAAAGATGGAGACTTGAGACACACACATTCCATCTTCCGTGCAGTGAGTGTACAATTACACTCGGCGATGTAGCTTTACAACTTGATATACTTGTGGATGGGCTAGTTATTATGGGGCCACTAGTCATTCCTGGTAAAGAAGACCTTTGCAAGGCATTTTTAGGGAAGATACCGAATAAGTTTCAAGGTGGTCGGATAGAGATGAGATGGTTGCAAGATAATTTCAAAAACATTCCTTCGAAAGCGACTAACATTGTCAAAGAACAATACGCCCGAGCATTCATCTTGAAGTTAATCGGGGGTTTTCTAATGCTTGATAAATCTCGTAATTTGGTACACTTAAGGTGACTAATACAACTCACCAACTTCAAAAAATGTGGTCGATTGAGTTGGGGATCAGTCATGTTGGCCATGTTGTACAAGGAGTTGTGTCGGGCAACGAAACCGGATAAGATGTCAATCGATAGTTGCCTGCTCTTACTGTAATCATGTGTGTGGTGGCGACTATCATTTTTACGTCCCCGAGTGGACAACCCATATACATTCCCATTAGTGACAAGGTAAATTCATTTGACAAGGTAAATGTTATTTATTATATGTTTGAATTAACACATTACTTGAGTAGGTGAAACCATGAGCCGAGTTATATGGGACTATCAGAACAACTCGAAGATATCCGACTGTTGTTAGATTAACACACGGAAGCCGATGTTAGTTATTGAATTTTTGAAACCTATAATAATTATGCAATAATTTCGAATTTAAAATTTTGTAGATAGCAAAATTTATAATTTTGCACTACAATTTGAATGGATGCCACATGCCAATCCGGATATCATAAAATGCATTCGGCCCAAATTTTTGGCCATTTGAAGTATGTGGGATGTGAATGTGCCATTGATAGTTTACGCGATGGTAGAGATGTACGAATTAGATCGAGTGATGCAACAATTCGAGTGGAGGTGAAATATTTCGCTGGTACCGCAAGACATCAAAACACTACACAAGCTTGATTTGTGGGGGGAAACTGACGAAAATTGGTGAGAATTTCACAATAAGTATATCGACTTTTGAGAATGTAGGATAAATTTGATACCTATTTGCGAACCTTTTTTCACACCGGACACAATGACCTTTATGGAGTACATGCCATGATTTAGACTCACCAACAAGCCATATCTATTGTCGATGGAGGTGAGGAGTAGGTAAATTCGTCCAAAGAGGCCACGACGACTATCCCAACATCGTTGGTTTGGAGCAAGTTCTGTAAGAGTTCGTCATCAGCCCTAACCCAATAAGGGGCACCGATGTCTGCATCACATCCCGATTAGTTCCCTCCATATATTCATGTTCCTTTCACTAACCCTATGTATTTACACAAACACCACATTATACACCACACTATGCATCACTGCAGCATCTTGCATCTACACCTCTTACAGGTGTGTATTTCGTGGCATCTCTGTCCCCAACATATTACGCTCTAATTCCGACACAAATGCCAACACCAATGCCGAAAAAAATGATAATATCAATGTCGACATCAATGCTAACGTATCTGTCAACAATAACGATTTCTGAATATTATGCGCAACTAGGTTTTTGTGACATCATACGATTATTCACTGATAGTGTCACAAACACTGACCGTGTCATTGTTTTGTCAAGGTGGCTCATCATCGCAACCACATTCTCATAGAATGGAGGATACACAGTGGGAGGCTAGGATGACATTGCACTTAACCACAGAAGAAGGAGATGGAGATGAAGACAAAGACGGGGGTGGAGATGAAGATAAAGATGAAGAAGAGGGTCGAGGTAAAGATGAAGAAGACGATGACGATGACGATGATTACGACCAAGAGGAGGAGTTGACACCTCAAGTTGTACGTAGAAATCCTACTTGCAATCGTCAGCCACCGCCTTGTAGCACATATTAAGCCTAACGATGTCGATGATTTATTTTTCATATTAGGCCTAACAAAGACGAAGACGGGGGTGGAGATGAAGATTAAGAAGATGGTCGAGGTGAAGATGAAGAAGGTGATGACGATAATTACGACCAAGAAGAGGAGTTGAACCTCAAATTGTACGTAGAAATCCTACTCGCAACTGTCAACCACCTCCTTGTAGCACATATTAGGCCTAATGACGTCGATGATTTATTTTTCATTTACTTTTTGTAATGCAAATATAATCATATCAATAAAATATGATCAATTTTTTTTTTATATTTGTGTTGCAACTCATAATTGTCTTTGTTAAATTCTAATCTATATTGTATGGAATTTTCAATATATAATATTTAATATGAAACATTTAATGATAATTTTATAAATATTGAGAGGTAAATTATTACACCTGGTTTAGCCTTATTCATTATTTCACCATGACAAACAAATAGTGAATGAGGTAATTTTATTATCCATCACAAAATTTTTACGAAAAGCTGAAAGTAAAAAGTGTAATATGACCAAACAATCTATTAGGTATAGATGTGCAAAAAAGTGACTCTTATGCCTATATTATGCTTGAATGGTTTGGTAGTTTTGGTGTATATGGAATGAGGTTGAATAGGAGTCAATTTGAGATTGTTTCAAATGGTTAGTTTGGTGTTAATTGAATTATAGTTTGAGGTGCCTTGGAGGGCATATTGAAATGGTATGCACATAATATTTTAGTTTATTTTGGATTATTGATTGAGGTGCCAATTGTGACATATTGGTTAGGCACATAAGTTGGTTGTTATACATGATGATTTTGGTTTTAATTTGATACTTTTGAATTGGTTTGGATGTGATTAAATGGTTGTTTGTTGCTTAAGTGAATGTAGGTTGAATGGATTGAATTGAAAGGTATTTTTCAGGAACACACGGCCTGACACACGATCGTGTGCCCTACATGGCTTAAGAAACGATTGTGTGGCCTATAGGTTTTGGTTGATTTTTAGTGCACACAGCCACAATTTGTTACACGGCCCAGAGACATGGTCATGTGACGTATTTTTGAATATTCACACTTTTAACCCACACGGCCTAGACCATTTCACACGGTCAGGAGACATGGTCGTGTCACCATTTTTTTAGATTTTTCTTAATTTTTTTGTTTTTTATTCAAATTTATCCTTGTTTAATACCAAATTATTTTTAAGCTTTTGTATGCTCGATATAAACCTGAAATAGATTGAATAGCATGATATAGTTGCTCGTATGTGATGAATAGATATTTATTTGAGATTTCGATAAATAAATTGCATGTAATTGTTAGAAATATGTTCGCAGCATTAAATTACTCAAGTTTTGTGACCAGACCAGTAAAAGGGTGTTACAGAACGGATTTTGTATAAAAAAAGCATTATAATCAATTTCTGTACAATAAAATATGTTAGCGATATGTTGTCCTCAATACATCCCTCAAATGTTGACATGTTACCTTTGTATGCCCTTAGTTCCTACAATAGTCACATAACCTCTATTAATTGTCTCTCTCCCGAACATCTATATTGGTGCATATTCGAGTAGAATTCAGACGATCTTTTGGGCGGCGACACAAGTTGATATCTGATGTCAACTCGAATGGAGCGTTGGACACTGGTGACACATACTCTCATCTGGGACAGGTAGGAATTTAGATCTCCATTCATTGTGCATGAATTCCAGTTTGTACACATCGTTAATATAGGACGTGTATTGTATTCGTGCATTCAAATATGCAACAATTGCATGTGTACATGAGAATTGAAGTGCTTGAAATCTCCCACAATCGCATATCCCTTCTGTTAGGGCAATACGGTATGCTACCCCTGACATATCTTCGTCGGGTCTAGCGTACTTTGTGACCCGAAATTTCAGGTTTGGATGCAAGTGACACACTACATACATAATGTTTGCTTTCTTTGCATTTAGTCTAACTTCTTTCATGACATCCTCGTACCAAACATGACCGCCCGCCATCTGTCCAGCATATGTTTCAACTTACTTTAGAAATAAAGCTACCAAGAAAAAGTATATTTCTTTGACAACCGAGGTTATTGACAAATGACGCGTCCCCTTTAGTATGGAATTGATGCATTCCCTTACGTTTTTTTTTCATGTGCCCGTATTGTAGACCCCCGTCATATGATTGTATCCACTGTTCAAAGGGTATGTTAGCGAGGTACGCCACATCGTACTTGTTTATGGCGCGTAAGTTATATAAAATTTCATGGAAACAATGTTGGATGAGCTCATACCTTATTGAGAAAAGTATACCCATGAATGCAAACAATGAAAAAACTATGGTATAACATGATTATGGAAATAATAGCAACTACATACCCATGTTAATGACTTGATCTCGCTTATTTTTCGAAGGCCATTTTGAATGGTAGTTGGAGCTGACATGTCATATACAATACCTAGGGTGTGTGTGATCCCAAAGGCTACCATGTTGTTCGATAGCGGCCAAGATTTTGGGTCTCCTATTGAAAATGACACATATGTCTAGCTGAGGGCAAACTTGACAACACAATTGACTAAGGAAGAAATCTCAATTGTCTGCCTTTTCTCTCTGAGTTATTGCAAACGCTATCGGCAGAATCTTCCGATTACCATCCTAAACGGTGGTTATCAATAATCAATGTTTATACCTCCCGTACAACCAGGTGTTATCAATTTGTACCAAAAGCTTGCAGTGCCGAAAAGCTTCCCTATATTGATCAAAGGTCCAAAAGAATCGATGGAAATCTCTTTTCCCATGGACCAGACGATCGTGAAAGTACACTGGGTGTATTTCTAGATGGATTACGGAACATGGTACGTACCGATCTAGTACCTGATACCATTGCCAGAAATCATTATACGACATGTCCCACCCATGATGCAACTTATCCATAGCCTTTTGTTTTGTAACCCATGCCTTGTAGTATGATGATGTGTAATTATACTAACTACAGATATTGGCAATCAACACCGGCACGAGAATTTTAGGACTCACTTTCACCATAGGTAGAATTATGTCAACTATTATGTTTGAGTCTAGCCTCAGATGATCTTGACTTATACCTAGAAAGGAGGAGTCAAAGTTACGTTATTGGCAAAAATGAAGACCCTAGTCAGGCTACATAGAAATATCGAGTGATCTCATCACGCACCTATTACAACACAAGTATTTGGACTACTATACTTCTTTATTATCCACAAGTCGTCTTTTTCCAAAAAGATGCCATGATTTTCATTGGCACCTCTGGTCATACATCGCCACTTTCCTTCGAATTTCTCCAAATGAGATTTTATAAAATGATAGTTCACGTTGTTCTTTAAGTTGTACCATTTCAGTGCAGCAAGAAAAATATCTTTTGAGGGATACTCCATTCCAACTTCTAATACCCAGACATTTGACGAAGAACTTGCATGGTCAGGTCTTCTGTGTGAGAGCTGTGGGAACTTTAAACCACCCTCAAAGGAGAGGTCGACATTATGTATGTGGGGTAGAGGTTCATATGCCCTGAACCACATCTAGATCTGAAGCATTGTTCAAATTATCATCGTCAGAACCACAAGGTTCTAGCTCAGTTGGAACTGATAAACCGTAATAGTAACATATTTTAAGCCCATATTTAGCATGCTTTTGGATGATTTAAGCCTTGAATTATGTCAATTGGTGCTCTTAATCCTTTGTTTTCATCTTTTATACTCAGAAAAGCACGAGAGGATGAAAAAAACGAAAAACGGGCCCAAAATGGAGTAAATGGGTCATATCACAAAATCAACACGGCCTGGGCCCAAGACCACACGATCGTGCATCACTCAACAGTCTCGAACACGGCCTGGCCACGATTTACACGGACGTGTGCCATGGGCGTGTCCCTGTCGTGACAAAGAGAAATTTCACTCGGATTAGGATATTTAGGCAAAGAAACACATTCACAAGCCTATATAAACACCCTAAGTATAACCTAAAAGGGGGGAACCCAAGGCTTTAGTTAGAGGGCGTCCAGCTAGGCCAAAATAGGGCAGATTTGTAGGGATTTACTCGAAGATAGCCAGTTGATTCATCTCAAGAAGCCGGAATCATACTCAAGACGGATGATCTCTCCTTCAATTCCTTCAGGGGGTTTTAGGGATTTCTTATGTTTTGTTTTATCTTTTCTTCTGAGATGTTTTATTTTATTATTATGAACTAAACCCTCAGATACCTGAGGGGGATGAAACCTAAGATGAATTTTGTTATTGTTTGCTGAACTATATGATAAATATTTGACTTATTCTTAATTATGTGTTCTTAATTCTTGTGTTGATATTTTCGGGATATTAATTCAAGTATGATGTGCTTATGTGGAAGAGCAAAAGTCTCTACCTAAGAGTAGATCTAGCATAGTTAAGTGGAGTTGCTCGCGCGCCTAGAGATAGGGTGACAAAAATTTGCTGGATTAGGGTCCAACCTAATATGGGACTCCATAGATCGAGTTAATGAAATTCTAGGGGTTTTAATTAGAAAGAGATTTCAATTAATCAACCTAGAGTTAGACGTTAGTCGCTTCGAGAGAGGGATTAATATAAATTTAGGAATCCTACGGATCAAGTCAAGTGAATAAATCGTCTGGTTCAGAGTTAGATAACACGTGAAGTCTAGGTGGATTCTTCCTCGGGTATTGTTTTAATCAATTGGTTTTTCTCAAATTATTTTTTCCAATTTCATTCTTCTTTGTCTTAGAGCCTTTAGCTTAGTAGTTAGTTATTTTAGATTAGATAAAAATCCCTTTATTTTAGGCTAGATAATAAAAAGAGAGTTAGTATTAGTACTTTTAGTTCATTTGGGTTCGATAATCCGGTCTTGCCTTAACTATACTACTGTTCGATAGGTGCGCTTGCCTCAAATCGTTGTCATAGTTAGTTTCCAGGTTCGATCATTCTTTTTATAAATTTTTAAGACTTTGACATCGCATAAAACAACGATCAGGAACCTATTCCGGTTCAAAAAAAATGCTACTTTTGAACCATCTGGCTCAGACTACCGAATTGGATCGGAGTTAGATTTAGATTCGTGAACAACATTCACTGCCCTTTCATCCGCGTATGCATCTTTTTCCTAAACTGTATCTTCATTGTCATCTTCAACCAAAAGGTTCGATGTACATTCGTCGAAGCCGAACGTAGGAAGTAAATCCTCAGTTCTTTTATACCCCATGTTACGGTCAAAACCTACATCGAATTGCCAACCAATGTAGGTTGATGCATACCGGTATAAGTCCTTCTGTCCTAGGACATCAAACCACTAAAGTTAAAATTGAACGCATTGATTGAATGTCATGCCCGGGTGTTAAGGTTTGGGTTATGCTCATACCTCAACTGATAAACGGAATGGTCGTTGAAGTTAAAATCTGTGCTTGAAGTCGAAGAATGTCTTATCATTAATGGTTCAGAGACATCATAATGAGTGCTTTGTAGTAAGCAGTGAACCCACCGCACAACCGTTTAATAGGCCTTTCTGCTTCTACTTTGGTTCCTGCATTACCACAACATTGGTCGAAGATGGACGAACTCTATCAACTTAAGCAAACTCGACATATAACTCCATTATAGCATTTCCACTTGAGCAGTGAGAATCTATGACCACCTCTAGCCCCAACTCACCTTTCACATCAAATAACTCATACTTACAAAGGTCTAGTGATACCAAATATCTACATTTCAAGATCAAAATTCTTCCCCGACTTAAACCCCCATCTTTTCTCTAGTTTTTTATCTTAGCTCATGAAATTGAATGGTATGATTGAAAGTCAAGTCCACAAACTGGGCTCTTGCAAATACGACCCTAAATCTGTATTGCAAATTTGACCATCGTAATAAATTACGGCTTTCACTCGTCAACTCGTTTCAATTAAAAATGAAATAAATATTTAGAACAAAAAATCCACAGATGGTTGGCTAAAAAAAAGGAGACGACGCTCACAATGCAACACTTCAAAAATGAATAAACTTGCTTGTGTCTTAGTATTAAATACTTCGGTAGTTTAATAGAAAAAAGAATGAGTCGGGAAGGAAGGCATGCTTGAAAATGCATTTCAGCATATGTGTTTTCATCGAATAATAATAATGAAATGTTTTCTGTGCTTGAAAATGCGTTTCAGCAAAATCAATTTCAGTAGATGCATGCTTGAAAGGGCCTTCAGTGTACTTGAAAACGTGTCTGGGATTCTTGGGGCCAGGGCACCTTGGTAGACTTTGAAAGGTGGTGACAGAATGCGCGTCTAGTTGGACGAGCTTTCCTGCTGACATGTCAGGGAAAGCGCACCTAGTTGGACGCGTTTTTCACTAAATATATATAAAAAAAATGCATCCAGCTAGTCGCGCTTTCCCTAACATGTAAGTAAGAAAGCTCGTCCAACTGGACGTGCTTTCTTTCCAACTGGACATGCTTTCTTTCCACCACCATTCAATGTAACACCCCTTACCCGTATCCTATGCCGGGACCGAGTACGAGGCATTACCAGACTTAACAATAAATTTGGTCAAATTTCTTAACACATATACAAAATGACTTAGTCAAGTCCCTATACATGCCATAACTTAAATCATTTATAAATAAAGATACCCATAGATAACTTGATAGTGTGAAGTGATCTCCGACGACCTCCAACCCGAGCTTGTTTAATAGGATTCTGTAACATGGGAAAGAAAAAGGGGGGTAAGCTTATAAAGCTTAGTAAGTTCACATGTAAAAATAATAAGCATTAGCAATGAATTTAGCTTACTACTAAGCCGTTATAACTTGCATAAATAATGCTAAGTTCTTACTTTCCCAACTTATTTGTAGCCTTATCAAGGCCTCAACATGACAAATTCTCACCACAAGTTCTCAAGATAATGCAATCATAATTACACATAGTTCCACCATTTTCTCATGTTCATCTTAAGCTGTCTACTTGAGTCATAGTCACTAAATTATTTATATCTCGAGCTACAAAACTCCAAATTAAGATCCGTTAATTTTATCCGAAACTAGACTCACATATATTTTTACTATAATTTTTCCAGAATTTTTGGTATGGCCAATCAATACCAGATTATTCTTAAAGTTTCCCCTGTTTTACTATTTGACTGTTCTGACCTCTCTTCACTACAAATCAAATTACTCTTCGTACAGAATTCATATGACCTTTTTATTTATTTCATTTGAAAATAGACTCATTCAGGATTCTATTCATATAAACCATATCCCATAATTATTTTTGTACAATTTTTAATGATTTTTCCAAGTCAGAACAGGGGATCACGTACTCATTCTGAACCAATCTCACAAGAATTTAAATATCTTGAAATATAAAAATCCTTTGTTTCCTCTATTTCTTTTATATGAAAATAGACTCAATAATATTTAAATCAATATCTTACCCAACTTATAATTCAATTTCTACTATTTTTGGTGATTTTTCAAATTCACGTCGCTGCTGCCGTCCAAAGCAATTCTATTGTAAATTTTTGCTCTCTTTCATTTTAGTTGTGTTCATCACTTGCTTATACTAATCTTTCAAATTTTCCGATTACATATTGAACAATATTGTTCATACATACATTTGCCACATTTCTCAATTGGTCACATTCATACTTGCACTTATTCATAACATGATCGTATTCAATTACACTTAGTCATCACACAATCACATGTATTTATTTTATTATTTTTTTTTAGTCAATTTCCCGTTAAACTCATCGTAATGATAACAGATAAACGGTGGCCTACACATGGTACCACCCTTGTAGCCGAAGCTATCTGGTAAACATAGTAGCCTGCACTTAGTACTATACATGTGACCAAAACCATTTCGTAACTCTCTTGTACACATGGTTGAGCTCAACATTAACAATCATTCAATCTCTTTCATTTGATTCACCCCTTTTGTATTACTTATTATCAAATTAGGAAACGTCTTACGAATTTGAGTACGTCGTTGCTCAATGCCACGTTTCACAACTCAGTGTGGTTTTCCTCATTGAAATACCATACCTACATTTCACCACTTGGTATGGAAACACCATACCTACATTTCTTAACTCGGTATGGTTAATACCATACCTACATTTCACAACTCAGTATGGATGATACCATACCTACATTTCATATCTCAGTATGGATGATACCATACCTACATTTCAGAACTCAGTATGGATGATACCATACCTACATTTCATATCTCAGTATGGATGATACCATACCTACATTTGAACTCGGTATGGATGATACCATACCTACATTTTGAACTCAAGTATGGATGATACCATACCTACATTTCATATCTCAAGTATGGATGATACCATACCTACATTTCAGAACTCAGTATGGATGATACCATACCTACATTTCAGAACTCAGTATGGATGATACCATACATACATTTCACACTTTGCCATGGATTAACCATGGTCTTATCCATCAATTCATCACATGTCGAAATTCGATCATACTCGCTACCGCATTTCTCTTAATTTGATCTTTCCATACAATTTTGTAAATTTTTTTTTATAAATTCATGATCCAATAATAACTTACAAAATAATACATGGTATCAGTTAAACATTTAAACATATTAAATTTAATGCTTATTAACATACGAACTTACCTCGAATGCCAAAACGACCATTTTACCAACTTTCTCGATTTTCGATTTTCCTCGATTCTACATTCAAATCTCATTTTTCAGGATCTAAAACATCACATTTCACTTATTTAATTAATATACTACTCAAAACAGTCCCTAACTCAAACTTTGGAAAAATTACAATTTTGCCCCTAAACTTTTGCATAATTATGATTTTGCCCCTAGGCTCAAAAAATTAAACTTTATTCCTTTTTCTTATGTTTTATGACATGCTGAACATTTTCCCTTCTATTGCAACTTCAAATTCTTACTATAACACATACTTATGAACAATAACAACTTTTTTACCGATTAACTCGTTTTACTCGTTTTCACCGAAAATCACTTAGTAGAAATCGTCCCTCTACTCATAAACATGCATAATCTACCATCAAACATCAAAATTCACAATTATTCAACATGGGTCAATTTTTAAAATTAAACTCTAGATCAAATTAATGGTAGAAATAGCTAGAGTAAGTTACCGAGATTTCAAAAATACGATGAACATTAAAAACGGGGCTCAAAAGCACTTACTATTGAGCTTTGAAAAAGCTTGAAACCCTATCCATGGCTTCTTGAGAAATTCGGCAGAATGGAGAAGAGAATGAGCAGATTTTTTTTTTTCTTTTTGGGTTTCAATTTGTCTTTTATGCCTTAAAACACCCAAATGACAAAAATGCCCTTAAGGCTTTTCTTTCAATTTTGTCCAATTCATGCCGATATTTATCCATCAAGTTATTCAATGGTCTAATTACCTTTTAAGGGCCTCCAATTTAAAACTCATAGCAATATGACACCTCTAATATATAGAACTCAAGTTTTACACTTTTTACAATTTAGTCTTTTTGACTAAATTGAGTGCCCAAACGTCGAAATTTTTTGAACGAAATTTTTTTTACGAAATCTTTCTGTAAAATTGTAGACCATAAAAATATAATAAAAATAGAATTTTACTCGTCGAATTTGTGGTCTCGAAACCACTGTTTCGACTAGACCCAAATTTAGGCTGTTACATTCAAAGCCTGCCAATGTGCCTTGAGCCCGAGAATACCGGGTAAGATTTGAGGCACCTCTTTCAGATATTCGATGAAATCGTCTCTTTTGTGACGCGTTTTCAACCACAGGTTGTTTTTTCTTTTCAATCTTACCCTCCCCCGTGCCTAGAAAAGGAGGGCTCTCCCTCCATACTCCATCATCCATAAACCCATCATCTCTCCCTACCATTATCCCTGTACTTTACAATATTTCTTTCTTGGTTTTCTTCCTTGCTTTAGTGTTCAAAATTTTCGTTGACAATATTTATTCCTGTTTGAGGTATTTTTGAGTTGTCGATGATGCGATATCACTTTGAGACACACACATTTCATATATCGTCTCGAGATGGGACTATTACCTCAAAAACTTATCCTGGAAAAGTCCGGTTCCGAGGTGACGGTGATTTATATAATCATGGGTGACAGTCTATGTAGATGTTTCGGTCAACATTCGTTATGAGGTCAAGGATTGAAGTATAAATTGGGAGCCAGTTCAAAATTGTTATACGGTCACGAGCTCAAACTTTTTGGATACCTAGAGATGTTGCCTTATAAATACCATACAGAATTTTGAGGGCATAATCATAGAAAAAAACTATGGGGCTTTTGACTATAATCGGTGTAATTTTTCTCTATTTTCACGCAGTTGATATCTTTAACCTTTCTTTCTATTCGAAAGCCAGCACTGTCGTGGACGCAGAAGGACTCTCAGATAGGCAACGACTATTATTGTGGAGTAAAGGTGATGCTCCTTTCAGGGCGACAACGGTTGTCATTATTAAACAATTTATTAATAACTACAACCGCTGCCACACTGACCCAAGTTTGACTTCTACTCCGCTGGAACATCCTCTCTCTCCATATAAGAGTCATCTTGTGTCCACCTTAGTGTCAACTTTTGAATAAAACTAAAAGGTAAAAGATACCGATTGCCTAGAAATAAAAAAAAAATTACGTTGATTACACCAGAAAACCTTTCGTTTTTCCATATGATTATGACCTCAATCTTATGTGTGATATATATAAGGCATCATTTGCAAGTATCCAAAAAGCTTAAACTCGTGACTACATAACGACCGTCAATTGACCCTCAGTTATACTCGAACCTGTGATCGCATAACGGCCGTCAACTGGGACTTTGATTCGTGACCGTATCAAGCACTATCACCTCGGAACTCGATTTCCATAGGATGAGTTTCTGAGTTAATGGTCCTACCCAGGCATGACATATGAAATGTATGAGTACTGAGATGCTTTATCACATCCTCGACCCCTCAAATCTACCTATAAACTTTCACGGTTTCACCCTCAAACCTTAAACCCAATCAGAACCTTAAACTTTAAAACCCAAAACCTTAACCTTAAAACTAACCCTAACCCTAAAAAATCCTTAAAAACGATGGCCAAAAACGATGGCCAATTAACAACAATGACAACAACAAAAAAACAACATCTATTACCTATTTAGCTAAAATTTATAGCTGGACGTAAATAATTTAACTTTGAAAATATTTGACATCATTATGTATTTTTTTAATAGTAAAACTATATGAATATTTCAAAGTTTCACATTTTTTTTTGTAAATTAATGATTAATTTGAGACAAGGTTTAAATTATAATATTCTAACTACTGTTTATATTTGAAATTAATTTTATACAATTTTCGAATTACCTATAACTTCCTCAATTCCTTATGTGGAGGAAATTTCATGTTTAAGCGCATTGAAATCTATGTCTTTCGATATGTTATAATAGCAAAGAAATTAATTGAGCTTAGGCTTATTTATTTTATGAAAAGTAATTATTTTTATTTAAAATATGCTATTAGTCCTTATACTTGTATACAAATTAAAATTTGATCCCTGTACTTTAAAAGTAAGAATTTAGTCCTCTAACTTTTTGAAATAAATATACTAGTCCAATCATTATCCTCAATGGTAGTTTCTGTCAAAAATTTTCAATTTACTATATTTGTTTTCATGTTTATTTTTTGTCAATCATCTGCCACATCATACAAAGACGACCTAATCAAAATTCCAAGTTAAGAAATTCTGACAAAAAAGACTTGCAATTTTATTGACTGAACTGAGATTTTTAAATAAAAAAAAGGAGGATTTGATTTTTAACCTTTTAAGCATAAGGACTAAATCTTAAATATTGTCAAAATGCAGAGACTAACAACATATTTTAACCTAAAAACAAAAAGAATAAAACAAATCCAAGCCCAAATTGGTTTGGAAATAACTGCTACAATAGCCGAACCCATTATATGGGCCAAATGCTCCCCAAACCAGTCATAAAAAAAGGAATTTAGAAAGCCCACAAACACTGTCTTTACTTCATACATGTAGTTCCTTGGGGCCCATTCAGGTGTCTTTAATTCTTTATTGAAGTAACGAAGAAAGCAACAGAGATTTCATTGTCTCCTAAAATATCTTGGGGCTTCACAGATTCAGGCACCTCAAGTAGCTATTCTCTTAATATCACATGAATCAACGAAATAATTATTGAATAGATATTGGATCATTACCAACAGTGTTCCATTGCTATCACCAACAGCGTTCCATTGCTCACCTCAAGTGGCTATTCTCTTAATAATTATTGAAGTTTTTTAGGTTTAGGGTTCTTATTTGGATAAACCTTGGCCAACAACAAAGGAAGCACGTCTACTTTTGTTTCATTGCTCACCATAATGTTTTCAAGTGGGGGACTGTGTAGTTAAAAGGAAATCACTTGGTGTAAAACATGGTTTGATTGACCAATTCTGTAGGTGTCAACTTGACATTGCAGAAGAACCGTTATTGACTGAAAGTTTCAAACATTGTTCCATCAGGTCCATGGCAGGTTTGGTTCTTTAGACAAGTGGTAAATTCCAAGACCTACTAAAAGAAAAAGAACTGTTTTATCAACCTTTTGGGGTTCATCGAGCTATTAGATGATAGTTCATATTCTAAAATGCATATTATGGTTTAGGGTTAGCAATGTCGAAGGGTATGTCTTGTCAGTCTTCACCATCAACTTCAATGTATGTATGGCAAGTAGTTCAGCATTGAATTAAATACCTATATGATACATGTAATCCATGGTGACGACATCACATTATAACATTTCGATACCATTGGCAGAGCAATTATACATATACATAAGCATATAATGGTCCTGGAAACAAGTCCATTTAATGGTGGAGGGCCTGCCTAATAATTGCCTCAGGATAGATATTGGAACCACTTTTATGCAATTTAATGTATTATGTATCATGTTTTTGCCAAAGGATTCGCACAAGTCAATGTAGACTCCAGCCAGCTAGGTCATCATTGTTCACCAAAGGTGATAACAACTTCCTTGTAGGGATTGGCTAATGGGAACTTATACAGTTGCTCTCAGCCATACGATATATATGAACATGTGCCAAGACAAGAGTACCCCTCTGGCCGACAATGCCAATGTTATACGAGACCGAGTAACACATGCCGGTTCATCAGCCCATCCCCGGGCCAACATATTATCAAGAATCCATAACATGAATGATGAAACTCAGATCAATGTATGTATATATGTATATTTGGACACTCGGTTCATCACTTTTATCAGAACCTGGTGGTGACCCTCCCTTAAGCTGCAATTTGAGGTGCCGAAAATTTGTTCACTGACTTACAAGTGCTGTTTGTGAGGCACAGACAGGTAAGATTATCTAAAAAAAAAAAAAAAGAATCATATTTCAAGCAGATTTAATGTGAAAATGAGACAATAAAATATGGAAGTCAGTGGACCAATATATGAATTGATGATAATATGTGAGCCTCAATTTATGAGCATCGTCACAATGACGCATGGATTCAAACTTTTAGTGCCTGGTGATTCCAAGTACATGACAGGTTCTGGATAGAGACAGAAAAGATCATAAATGACGACAGAAATGCCTCCCCAATGTGCTGTTGATGGCTCCAACAAGCACACCCATTTCTTCAGTTTTTTTATTTTTTATCCTTTGTTATTCTTTTAAGCTCTTAGACAAATCTGAGATCCCCTAATAGCAAACCCTGAAATTCCAGTATGAGTAGGTATTCATCAAAGCCTGTGCGCAACATATATATTACATTCAAAATGGTTAGAACTCGATCGAATTCAAAACTCAAATGACCCAAACTGAAATGGGTAAAAACCAGAATTGACTTATGAAAACATTCTGTTTGGGGTTTGATTTTCCATTTCCATGAATAGTAAGGTAACCTCAGTTTGACTCCAGTTTGGGTGAAGTAAGAACAAAAGCTTATATGTGTAAAGGGAATATTAGCCCATGATATCCAGAATGTACATTGTACATTATATACACAAAACAATTCATACTTTTTCCTCATTGACCAGATTTTATCAATTTCCAATGTTTCCAAAGAAAATTTTAAGTGTTACCAATGCTTAATTAGTTACCAAGAATATGTTAGTCAAAGGTTTCACCGCACTCGAACTTACGCTCTCCTGTATTGACAATAATATTTTTGCCAATCGAATTAAGACCCAACCAGCAATGATTTATATTTTTTAAATTGTATTTAGATAAGTTTTTATAACGGATATTTAATTTCTTGCTTCCAATAATTTTTTAATCAAATTTACTTTAAAAAAATTAAATTAAATTAATTTTTATTAATTATAAAACTATAAATTATACGAAATGTACATTATGCAACACTTATATTTGGAAAATATATCTACATTGATTATACTAGATTTCATCATTCCCATTATATGACTGAGAAAATATTTTATGAAAAAACATTAAAGAATGTATAAAAGTTCTTTAATAGTCTGTGGTTCCATCCTTAAAAAAAAAAAAAAGTTTGTGGTTTCATTGGAAATTCACGAACGCATCCCAACCTTTCACTCTTTTTTGTTTATTAATCCAACGTGCGGACTTTCTTTTTTTTTTTTTTTTTTTTTTTAAGATTTGGTATTAGTAATTAGAATTTTAAATTTAATGTTTAAACTTTAATAATATTTAGGGTTTAAGCTTTAATATTTAGGGTTTAAGCTTTAATATTTAATATTTAATATATTAGTATTAGAGTTTGAGATTTAATATTTGGGTTAATATTTGGTATATTGGTAGTGTATTTTTTTAGATCTATTTATTCAAAAAGGCACATTTTCAAACAAAATTACAGAAATGGGCCAATTAAAATATTATTTACGGAAATGGCCAACTTTGGCAAAACGCGCCTATATGGCCGTGTTTAAGGGAGAAATTTCCAGCAAAGCGCCCAATTAAAATATTATTTACTAAAATGGCCAACTTTGGCAAAACGCGCCTATATGGCCGTGTTTAAGAGGGAAATTTCCAGCAAAGCGCTCCCCCAGGGGCGCGCTTTGCTGGCACCAACGGCTATTTTTTTATCTTTTTTTGACTGTTGGGGGTCCAACGGTAAAAAAAGAGAGTATAAAAACCCCCTTCTTGTATTTCACACTTAATTTCTTCAAAATTTAGCCAAAAATCTCTACACTTTCTCCCTAAAAGCTCTCAAATTTCTCATTAAATTTCTCAAAGATAATTAGTTATTTACTTTATTTTTTCTAAATTAATGTTATTTTTTTATAATTTCAAAAATATTTGATCGTGTTAACAATGGCCGGGGAATTAATTCGTCTCGATCATAAACATATCTTCGTCGAACAAATGAAAATGGTAACAGTTTATTTTAAAATTTGAATATTATTTAATATTTTTTCATTTATGTAATTTTAATTAATTTTAATTTTTGAATATTTTTTCATTTATGTAATTTTAAATAATTTGTATTTTATAATTTTTTATAACAGTCTGTAGATGGAGTGTTATAATGTTATATTAGTAATATGTCTGGTCCGCCATCACTGTTGATAGAAAATTACTTGAGGGAAGTGGGTTTTTGGCACGCGACCACTATAGGCCGGGGGTGCAAGTTGGACTTGAAACTCATTGGCGCCTTAATAGAGAGGTGGAGACCCGAGACGCACACATTCCATCTTCCATACAGAGAGTGTACTATCACTTTAGAGGATATCTAGTTACAATTAGGATTGCCGGTGGACGGGTATGCACTCACCGGGTCTGTTCAATCTGCTGATTGGGGAGTCATATGTTACGATCTTTTGGGTGCGATTCCGAATAATATTTATGGAGGTCGGATTGAGATGGGTTGGTTACGGGACACATTCCCAGAGCTAGGGAATGATTCGACTGAAGTTGAAAGAATACGATATGCTTGAGCATACATCCTTGAGATGATTGGAGGTTATCTGATGCCGGATTTGTCATGAAACCTCGTACATCTGAGGTAGCTGTTGAAACTCGTTGATTTTAGAGCAGTTGGTAAACTTAGTTGCGGGTCTGCCGTGTTGGCAACATTGTATCAGTAGATGTACGGGGCGATGCGTCCAAATAAAGTCAAAACAGAAAGTTGCCTATCACTACTACAATCATGGGCTCAGTTTTGCTTTCCATTTTTACATCCTCGAGTGAACCACCCATATACATTCCCACTCATAAAGAGGTAAAATTTTTATTTGATTTTACAATTATTCCATAGATTTAAAATAAAATTGTATGCTAAAAATTTATTTAATTAGGTGGAACCATCTGGCGAGTTATATTGGAATACCTACTGTTCTTGAAGATATACGGTTTCTATTATACCAACAATCAGAAGCACAAGTAAGTATTAAATAAAATATATATACATAAAATAGTCGTTTCATATTTAGTACTTAGTATTTAGTATTATGTATATAACTAATATTTTTATCTTGTTCATATAGTTTTAATGGACACCATACGAGGATCTGTCAATACGGGCAGTAATTCAGGAACAATTCTTTCAAAACCCGAACATTTGGCATGTTAAGGTCCCATTGGTCAACTATGGTATTGTCGAGATGCACCAGACGGATAGAGTGTTGCGAAAATTTGGATTTTGACAACCGATTCCTGAGGAACTTGAGGTGCTTGATGAGCAGCACAAAATTGACTTACGGCTAACGAATATGAATTGGATGTTATTCTGGTCAGAATAATCAAAATTTGGGAAAACCAGTACGATCATATATCTGATCACGAACTGATCACCATCCTAGAGTTAGCATGCACCTCAGATTACATGTCATGGTTTAGGATCCATGGCAAGCCATATTTAATGTCGAAAAAGCAGAGGCGTCAGCAAATCCATGTGGAAAGGGAACGACGGGGCCCTTTAAATCCAAGGAGAAGGGATGATGGGATGGGCCCATCAACAGCACCCACACAATCACCGGGGCCATCAACGGTACCCACACAATCACCGGGCCCAATACCTTAATCGACGACACTCACATCACAACCCTTTTAGATTATGCCAGGTGCGTATTCTAGCCCTTATATGTATCTTAACCCTTATATGTTTCCTTTTCCCAGTCCTATGGCAGGTTGGAATGCATGGCCCGATGCATCTCCTTTCCCGATGACTCCGACGACTCAACCGATGATATATAGGCCATCGTTGTCAGAGGGAGCGCACGAGGCACCGTCAGCGAGCTCATTTCATTACCATTCCCCATCGCCTTATGTGATTCAAACACATCTGTCGTGTGTGATGCAAACACTTCCGTATTCTTTATTCTACCAAGGTGGGTCATCCTTCAACACCCACAACCAGAGCAACCACAACCCTTGCCAGGGCAACCAAGGAGGAATCCAACGCGTAATCGTCGTCCACCCCCATGTGACACTGATTCCGACCGCATATACATTGATTTTTTTTAAATATATTTGTAGACTTTTTTTATATTATTTTATTTAATAATTTTTTAATATTTTAATTATAAATTAAATTTATATTTTTAATAAAATGTAAGTTATTTTGAATAAGGCGGAATAGAAATAATGCAACATCGTTTTATTACAGTAATTATCAACTATTTCGGTTTGGACATGATCGAATTGTATAACCTGGGTTCCTACACCATCCACACAAATTTAGTTGGTTCGTTCTTTCCTCGATATCCATATTATTATGTATTCTACTCGAGCAAGGTCGACCTTTCAGTTTGAGACGTAATTCTCTATCTGGTAACAACTTAAACGGAGTAAACGATACAGACGGTCACTTACATTCATCTGGGACCGGTGGGAATACGTGTCTCCACACAGTGTACATGTTTTCTATTTTGTACACTTCGCCGACATATCTCATGAGATCCAAACGGAGATTCTGACAAACTGTAATTGCATGAGCGCATGGATAACAAAGTGCATCAAATGTCCCACAGTCGCAAGTCCTATTATCAGGTGTACACGATATTGCCTACCGGTAATACATTGGCTCAGTCTGTCAAACTTCGTCACACAAAACCATAGGTTGTCGCGATCGTGACACACTGTGTGCATGGTGTTAGCTCGTGCATTCGCCTTGTTAATTTCTTGCAATACCTTTCGGGACCATACATGGCCTCCCTAAATTTGGCCTTTATAACTCGCTGCTCATTTTGGAAATAGTTCCTCCAAATGAAAATATGTCTTTCACACAACCGAGGTTATCGGCAAATGACGCGTTCATTTTAGAACAGAATTTATGTATTCAGCCAGGTTTGTGGTTATATGACCATATCGTAGGCCGTCGTCGTATGTTTGTGTCCACTATTCGAAAGGTATGTTACAAAGGTAGTCTGCACCTTGATCATTAACTGAACGCAAAACCCCTAACATCTCATGAAAACGGTTCTTATTGATTCGTACCCTGCCAATATAAGTTGATAGCGAAAATTACATACCAATATTTCATTCAGATTAAATTGAATATTACAACCGAAAGTATATTAGTAGAGATTAAATACCCATGTTGGTCACTTGTTTTCGTTCAGTCGTAGACCGATATTGCCAATAGTAGTTGGACTCAACATGCTTTAGACAATACCGATAGTGTGTGCGATCCTATAGGCTTCCATGTCGCTCAATTGCAGCTAGTATTCCAGTGCCCCGATCCGATATTACTCAGATATCAGGTTGGGGGCATACATACTTCATTAACTTAGAAACAAAGAAATATCAGTCATCAGCTGACTCCCTCGGTGTTATTGCAAACGCAATTAGAAGGATTCTCCCACCGCCATTCTGTGCCATAGCTAGCAATAGCCGATGGGTATATCTACTATACATAAATATACCGTCAATTTGTATCAATGACTTGCAGTACACAAATGCATCCCGACATTGCTTAAAACTCCAGAACAAACGTTTGAACACTTGGCATCCACGGAGCAATCGGTTGTTGTAGTATTCAGGGACCATTTCAAGGTCTGTTATACAACCTGAGACGTACCTCTCTGCCACCTGACACCACTGCCAAACCTCATTATATGAAGCGTCCCACCTACTATTCTTTTCCAACGCCTTTTGCTTAGCTATCCAAACCTTGCGATAAGAGGACGTGTACCTCAATTAGCTATGAATACTGAAAATTATGCATGACATAGAAGTCCTGGGATTCGCCTTCAACATCGATAGTTTTAAGGTAGCTATTATGTCTGAATCTATCTTGGGATGATCTTGTGAAACACCTGTCAACAAAGTACGTTAAATAATGCAACATTAAGTAATAATATTATTATTCAAAACCCTAAACACCTAGTGATACTGTACTGGCAACACAGGTATGTAGACCTTTGTATTTTTTTATCTCTCATAAGCCTGTCTTTTTCCTAAGAGAAGCCATGATTTTCCATGAACGTATACCGTCTTGCACTACACACTTGGCCTCAAACTTCTCGGATTTAGATTTAACCACATTGTAGTTAACCCCGTGATTGATGCTAAATTATTTCAAAGCACCAAGAAAACTATTCAAAGCACCAAGAAAACTATCATTACTGGAAAACTCCTTACCAACTTCCAAATCACCCGAATCGAATGGCGAACTTGTACAGTCACGGGTTTTGTGTGGTAGCTCTGGAAACTCCAACGCATCTTCTGTCGATATGTCGACATTATGCATGTGGACTGGAGGCAAGTACGCCCTGAATCGTAGATCTTCTTCTTCTTCATCTGAATCCCCTTTAACATCTTTAGGTTCGGGTGGAACAGACTCTGGTTCAGAAAATAATGCAACTTCTGCACCATCGAGGCCGGGCTCTCGAGGTGGATCCACATCAGATTTATCATTCAACCTACCATGATCTGCAACGTACGAGGTCCCCTCACCTGTGGACATTGTAGGGAGTACATCATTCCTTCTTGTGAACATTTCATAACGTCCCCAATCAGACGTGGATTACCAACTACTAGAAGTTGATGTCATTCCCTAATATGTATTTCCAGTATCGAACATCGACCCACCGATGTGCATGTCTCATCTACTAACCGAGTGTCGTGCAGGAGTTGTGTTTTCCATACTGCCACTAAACATGGGCGCTTTCATGTTCTGTCTCCCACTAACGGAGTGTCGGATAGGGGTCGTGTATCCCTTTCAAACAGTAGTTGATGTTGAAGTTGCAAATGTTTCATTTGGCGATGAAAATTGAACATATAACTCAAGATAGGGTGATCCACTAGCAAGATGAGCCTGCACCATCGCCTCAAAGCTACGAACACCTTTGATATCAAATGCATTATATGTCACGAGATCAATCAAAGCACAAAATTGATACTTAATAGAAGAAACCCTACTTGGCGTCATTCCGAAGATTTTGCGCCTCATTCTTTTACGAAATTTTGTAAAATCTATACTCTGGTTAAAAACCATTCGCGCTGTGTTCTGCGATAAAAAACAACACCATTCTCGGTGTCACATACCTCACCATCATAGTAAATAACAGCACTAATACGTTTACTCATCTTCAATTTATATTCTGCTTAGCCTCTCTAATTTTTCTTACTGTAACTTATGCAACTTGAGAATGATATTTGCCTCGTTTATAGCCTAAGGCCAAGCATGAGCTACTGTAGAAAAAGAGCGTTCGCGTGGGAGCCTTTTTCTTGAAATTTTGCTGACATTGCATCCTGGTTGAAGCGTTTTTGACACTATTTGTTCAGAAACGTCTTCTTAAAATTATTTTTTTAGGAACTACTGTAGAAAAAGAGCGTCCAAGTGAGAGCTTTTTTTTGTAATTTTGTTAACAGTGCATCCTGCTTGAAGCGTTTTTGACACTATTTGTTCAGAAACGTCTTATCAAAATTATTTTTTTAGGAACTACTGTAGAAAAAGAGCGTCCACGTGAGAGCTTTTTTCTGTAATTTTGTTGATAGTTCATCCTTCTTGAAGCGTTTTTGACACTATTTGTTCAGAAACGTCTTCTCAAATTTTTTTCAGGGTCAAAATAGTCAATTTTGTTTAAAAAATAAACACAATGTTATTTTAAAAAAAAACTAAACCCTAATTTAATTAATTTCAACCCTAAACCCTAATTTAATTAATTTATTTAAACACCATAAACCCTAGTTTAATTTATTTAAAATCCTAATTTTATTTATTTAAAACCCTAGAACCCTAATTTACTTAATTTATTTAAAAACCATAAACCTAATTTAAATAATTTTTACAAAATAACACTAAATCTTGATTTATTTTTAAAATCTACTAAAAGTTTAAACCCTAACCTGTTTTTTTAAAAATAACCACTAAACCCTAACTTATTTTAGAAAAACCCTAACCCTAAAAACCCTAAAAACTAGAGACTAAACATGCAAATATCCCTAACTATAAAAACACGAAGCAAAGCACGCCGCTGGGGGAGCTCTTTGCTGGAAATTTTCCCCTTAAACGCGGTCACATAAGCGCGTTTTGCCAAAGTTAGCCCTTTTCCGTAAATAATATTTTAATTTGCCCATTTCCGTAATTTTGTTTGGAAGTGGCCCTTTTTGTGTAAATGAATCTTTTTAATTTATTTCACAAACAGTTTTAAAAAATTTGACATGTATCTTTTTTTTTGAATTTTTAATTATTTGTTAAATTTTACTATAACTCTATAGAATACTTATCAATCTCTTAATCCGGCTTGCGGAGTCTTATAAAATCTAAAAATTCTACTATTGACAGTGTATTAAATATTTTCTCTCCATGTTTAAGTAAATATTTAAAATTTAGTATTTAATATTTAACGTTTAAATTTTAAATTTTAAAATCTAAAATTTATATTTAATTATAAATAAAAAAAATTATGGAATAGGTTGACTCTAAGGATAATAAAACCCAAAAAATATCATTTTTATAAAAAATAACCAATTATAATTTGAATAATATATTTTTCATATAAACAATTATGCTATAAAATTACTCCTCAATTATGCCTACATTTATTAGCATTTGAATTTACTCATCCACTATGCTATAAATTTATTCTTTTAAGTAATTTTTGCGATACGATTTGTATGATCTAGATTAATTTAATTCTTAATGATATGTTTCTTAATTAGATTAATCTTTATCGATGGATCAATACAGTTTTACGAGATCCACTTATTGACCCAATTTTAAGATATTTAAAAAATTGTCTTGTGTCTTTAAATTATATTTAAAAAATAAAAAATAGAGAGGCATATGATGATTTCTTAAAAATGTAGGGAAAATACGATAGTTTTGTCGCGAGAGGGGAAGAAGAAACGTTCCCTCGCATTTATTTTTGGAAAAGGGAATTTTGCTTAGACGCCCTTGATAATATTACCATTTTGACATAGACATTATTTAATCAAAATTATACTTTCTAAAAATTCTACATTACCCTACTAATTTTTATAATTTTACAAATTAGTCCTTAAGTCTCAATTACTAACTCTACCAATTTAATCTCTCCTCAAAACTAATTAAAACTAATTACCGCTAATGATGTCTAAGCCTATCGCTATACCAATTCTAGGAACAACTCAATTTTAACAAATCCGATTCAAAATTGAATTTTTCGGCTCGATGAAAAATGGGTGGTTACAAAAATAAACATAAACTTCATTCAAATAAATTGTATGTAAAAAAATATTTTTATTTAAATTTAATAATAAATTATATAATATATTAGTGAAAATAATTTTTAAATAATGATAAAAATACTTAATAGAATCGAATTAAATTTAGTAATTGATACTTAATAGAAGAAACCCTACTTGGCGTCATTCCGAAGATTTTGCGCCTAATTCTTTTACGAAATTCTGTAAAATCTATACTCTGGTTAAAAATCATTCGTGTTGTGTTCTGCGATAAAAAACAACACCGTTCTCGGTGTCACAGACCTCACCATCATAGTAAATAACAGCACTAATACGTTTACTCATCTTCAATTTATATTCTGCTTAGCCTCTCTAATTTTTTTTACTGTAACTTATGCAACTTGAGAATGATATTTGCCTCGTTTATAGCCTAAGGCCAAGCGTGAACTACTGTAGAAAAAGAGCGTCCGCGTGGGAGCTTTTTTCTTCAAAATTATACTTTCTAAAAATTCTACATTACCCTACTAATTTTTCTAATTTTACAAATTAGTCCTTAAGTCTCAATTACTAACTCTACCAATTTAATCTCTCCTCAAAACTAATTAAAACTAATTACCGCTAATAATGTCTAAGCCTATCGCTATACCAATTCTAGGAATAACTCAATTTTAACAAATCCGATTCAAAACTGAATTTTTCGGCTCGATGAAAAATGGGTGGTTACAAAAATAAACATAAACTTCATTCAAATAAATTGTATGTAAAAAATATTTTTATTTAAATTTAATAATAAATTATATAATATATTAGTGAAAATAATTTTTAAATAATGATAAAAATACTTAATAGAATCGAATTAAATTTAGTAATTTTTTAAAAAGTACACTAAATAAAAAATATTATATAAAAATGAATCCAATTTTGGCAAAATAAGTCTGGTAGTGTATTTTGAATAAAACATTATACAATATATTTAAATTTAATTTGAACCAATTCAAAGTTTATATAAAATTGTAAAAACTCTCTTACTTTAATATTTCATATACTTTATATATTTAAAAAGATATATATAAAAATTATTTGAATTAAATTAAAACAAATTATTTAAATACAATTTAATATGGACGGAACAAACAATTCAAACTTTAGCTAGACTTTATTATCATTAGAGGTGTTCATGGACTAGGTTAGGTCGGGCCAATGCTCGATTTCAACAAATTTTCTAGGCTCGAGCTCGTTTTGCATAAATGACCTAGTTTATTGTTTAAAAATAATTACAAATTTTTTATTTAAAAATTATTCATAAAAATAAAGTAGAATTAATAAAAATTATATTTATTACTAAAAATAAAACAGGTTGTGTTAGGTAAATTCGAGGTTAAAAATATAAGTCCAAACTCAACTTAAAGTGAGTTGGGCCGATAGGGCCAAACGGGTTGCTTGATCGATGAACACCTTTAATTATCATTTGAGGAGTAAATAATATATTTTTAAATTTTTTGAAACTTTTTATATATTTTTATAATTTTTTAAATTCCTTTCATTCTTTTTTATTTTTTTAAACATTTATGATTTTATTTAAAAAAGGAAAAACTTTAAATTTTATAATTTTTACGTACTTTAAAGAGTGAGTGCTCGAGTTAATTGGCTGAAATTTGGGGACAGGAATACAACCTTTTTTCACAGTCAAGCAACACAACGACGAAGGAAAAATTGTATCTGGAAGCTGCAGAATATGGATAGAAGAGAAACGAAAGATATCCAAGAAATGGCACAATTGCTAGATCTTATTTCCAAGATTTATTTGAGGCTGGGGAAAAGGGACATTATGAACATCTTTTATCGAGTATTGGGCATTGTATTTTCGATGAGGATAATCAAAGGCTCTCGGCGCAATATACAAAGGAAGAAATTTGGGAGGCGCTCTCTGGAATGGGGCCTACAAAAGCACCGGGTGAAGATGGATTTTTGGCTTTATTCTTTCAAAAATGCTGGTACATCATTGGGGAAGAGGTTTCACTTTTCTGACTTCAACATTTTAACGGAGGTATGGAGGTTAGTTCAATTAATACTACCCATATTGTGCTTATTCCTAAAAAAGCCAATCTGACCAATCTTACTCACTTTCGCCCCATTAGCTTATGCAATGTTATTTATAAAATAATGGCCAAGGCTATTGCTAATAGATTTCGGGAAGTCTTGGAAAAATGCATTGATGGTGCACAGAGTGCTTTTTTGCGAGGAAGATTAATGTCGGATAATGTATTGCTGGCATATGAAATTTTACACACTCTTAAACGGAAAAAATTTGGAAAAAAGGGGTTGATGGCTGTTGAACTTGATATGAGTAAAGCATACAATAGAGTCGAATGGAATTTTGTACAGGAGATGATGATGAGAATGGGTTTTGACTCTAATAGGATTAATTCCATCATGAAGTGCATATCTACTATCTCTTACTCAGTGGTTTTTAATGGTCAAGATGGGGAAAATTTTCAACCAAAGAGAGGATTACAGCAAGGTGATCCTTTAAGTCCGTTTTTGTTTCTGATCTGCGGAGAAGGCTTATATTGTCTTATGAGATTGGCACTTCAAGAAGGTCAATTAAAAGGGGTCAAAGCCAGTAGAAGGGGGCCACAAGTATCACATCTTTTATTCGCAGATGACTACCTTTTGTTTGGAGGAGCTACGGAGAGGGGAGCTTGTCTTTTGAAAATAATTTTACGTGAATATGAAGCCTGTTCGGGTCAGTGTGTTAATTTCTATAAGTTGACTGTTTTCTTTAGCACTAACACACAGGAGGAAGAAAGATAATTGGTTACTCGCATACTCGGAGTACGAAGCGCAAATGATCCATAATGTTATCTTAGATTTCCTAATATGGTGGGCAGAAAGAAGAAAGATTCATTTAAAATTTTGAAGGACAGACTTAAAAAGCGAAATGATAATTGGAGTATCCGATATCTCTCTCAAGGTGGGAAAGAAGATTTTATCAAAGCCATTCTTCAAGCTATTCCGACATATACAATGGCTTATTTTTTACTACCTAAATCTTTGTGTGCTGATCTTGAGAGTATTATTGCGAAATTTTGGTGGCAAAAGGATCGAGGCAAAAGGGGCATTCATTGTTGTGCTTGAAAGAACCTTTGTACCGCAAAAGAATTGGGTGGTTTGGGATTTCGAGATCTTGGTCAATTTAATATTGCTTTATTAGCCAAGCAAGGTTGGCACCTTATTAATTTTCCAAATTCTTTATTAGCTAAGGTTTTAAAAGCCAAATATTACCCAAATTCAAACTTTCTTAGTGTACAGTTAGGGAATTTACCTTCGCTTACCTGGAAGAGCGTTTGGGCATCAAAAGGGTTACTGAAAGATGGCTTATGTTGTCGTGTTAGTTGGGGAGACCAAATTTCTATCTGGAGTGATCGGTGGGTACTGGGAGTTAATATAGGTAGAATCAATGTCGGCTCCAACAACATAGAAGTAGAGTTAGTTTCAGACTTAATAGATGCTTCAACAAGGAAATGGAAGATGGATCTAATAGCTAATACCTTTCGAGAAGACATAGTACAGAAGATTCTGCAAATTCCTTTGGCGGAAGAAGAATATGATGATTTTTCAAGTCTGGCGAGGAGAACATTCCGACAAATTTTCAGTCAGAAGTGCCTATAAACTATTACAAGAGGATAGTATGGATCCTAGTTCTTATTTATTACAGGCCGAAACAAAAAATTTCTATAGAAAGCTATGGAATTTACATCTCCCATAAAAATAGCTATTACTATATGGCGAATTTCATGGAACTTTATTCCTACTCTAACAAATCTCAGACTTAAGAGAGTGGTTGCAAATATTTCTTGTCCTCGTTGTCATAAAGCGGAAGAAGATAGCCTCCATGTTTTTCTACAATGTCCTACAATTACAGAGACATGGCAAATTCTTAATCTGTCATGGGTCATTAATACCAATATTCAAAATCTGTAGGAATGACTTACCTGGGTCTTCACCATGGGTAGCAGCAAACAATGTCGCCTATTTTGTTGTGCTGTTTGGATAATCTGGAACTCAAGGAACTAGCTCATTCACGAGCGAAAAATAACTAGAGGAAGGGAGTTATCGAACCGAACCCAAAGCTATATAGCAGAGATTGACGGGTTGGTAGAAAAGCCACTTACTTTAGATGATGGTTGAGGACAGAGCCAGGGAGAGAGAAGCGCGAGAGTAGCTATCTATTTTGATGCAGCCTTTGACAATGAATCTTCCAGATCGGCCTTGGGACTGGCGGTGTGGGGAGAGACGGGTGAGTTCTTAGCTTTGAAGATGACTTTTCATGCCGAAATATCGTCTCCGTTCATGGCAGAGGCATATGCATGTTTACAAGCAGTGGAGTTAAGGATTTCACTGGGGTTTCAACCAGCAGATATTTTAGGAGATTCAAAATCAGTCATAAAGAAATGTAAATCAGCAGCGATAGACAAATCCGTTATGGGGATGATTATCCGAGACATTCACAGCAAAAAACAACATTTCCAAGAAATCAACTTTTAGTTTGTTCAAAGATCTTGAAATGGTTTTGCTCATAATTTGGCAAAAGAAGCACTAAGGAAAAGAGAAGAAAAGTACCTGGAGGGAGTAGATCTCGTTCATCTTCAACGCGACCAAAAGGGGAGAAGGCTGAGACAACTAGATTGAAAAGTCTCCAAAAAAGGTTTACAAAGATAAGGATAACAGAAATAAGAGATTTTCTTGAAACTTGCTATCAGTTGGTATGCTGGTATAAAGATTTGAAAAGACAGAAAGTTAATGGGTACCAGCTGTTTTGATAGTGACTGGATTAGGTTTCTAATTTTTTATTTCGTTTTATTCTATTTGTTATTTGTTTTTCTCGGGCCTATTAAGCTTTCTGGGCTGTTTTCTTCTTTATTTGTTTTCCTTTACTTAGGCCTCAGTTTCAAATTTGTAAAGGAACCTTTCATTTTGTTTATTTGTTTTTCAATAAAATCCAGTCGCATTTTTCAAAAAAAAAAAAAGAAAAGAAATGAAGAGTGAGAATCAAATTGATAAAAACTATAAACATGGAGGGCCAAAAAAGTCATTTTACCATATTAGGAGACGTCCAATAAAAATGGTGATTAGACAAGACAAAAGGGACTCACGAGGGACTATTTTTCATTTCATTCCCTTTATTTCATCTTCATTGATTAAACATGACCTTAAAGATCAGCTCTACAATATTTCCACAAAGAAACAATAACTCCATAGACTATAGTATACGAACTACAGAACTAAGAACTTTCCCATTCAATTAAACTGTCAGAAATATATTTAATATCAACAGTTTGGAGAGAAACAAACAATGGGTTACTGTTTTTATTTCGAAAATAAAAAGAAGAGAGGAGCAGGCTTTTTCTGAATGCAGGATAACGAACTCTCCATCAAAGTGAAACACAAAGGGAGAGTTCTGTTTTTTTTTTTTTTTTTAGGGTTTTCTGAGCCACTGAAAGGATCAGAAGAAACCACAGTAGCCAATGCTAAACCCTCTTACTTTACTTAACAAACTGGCATTATTAAGCAATCAGTTTACCCAGAAAACTGTGGAAATGAAAATGATAATAGCTTTGATACGTTCCATCACAAGTTTGCTTTATGTTGGGAAAAAAAAAAAAAATCCTAATACAAAAACCTTGTATAAAATTGGAAGTGTAGTTAATGGAGATGGTGCTGTTATTCGTTAGGCATGCTTAAGCTACTTTTAAAAAGGGATGGATATGTCTATTTTGAGGAAGCACTTGTTTTGTCAATGCCTCTGCCATTTTTACTTGGAAATGATACCTTCCATTTCATTAAAAGAAGCTTTTACAAAGATAGAATAATAATATAGTTTTTAAATTCAATTTCTTTTAAGAGACAAAAAAGAGAGCATCCAATATGATTGTAGCTTTTTGTAGAATGATAAGAGGATAAAAATTATATAAAATTGTGATTTTAGGTAATTTATATTATTTTTTAGGAGAAAATACTAAAAATTAAGAGAAGGAATTCGATTTATTATTCTAGAGGGATATAAATCATAAAGCATGTGAAGAGGTATTGCTTTAATTAGAAATAATTACCATTCGGTTTGTTGGCCAGAAAAACCATTACATTATGTCTTGAATATTGGTTATTATAGTTAAATTTTTTAAAAGTATTTTTATATTTTTATTCCAATTTTCGTGATAACCCTAAATAATTAAAGATTAAAAGTTAATTGCTTTTTGGTTTATTTTTTGCTATTATCCATTAACAATATTCATTTGTATGTTAAAAATATATCATTTGATATATTAAAAATAATAATGCTATATTCTCGGCGCTTAGACTAGTATCAGCATAGCAAGACATCAAAATCAGTTTTTCTACTCTAGTCATCAAGTTCCCTTTACCTAGAAATCTTTCTAAGGCCAAGCCACTTGTCCTCCTTGAAAATGGTCTTGACCACTAACTCTCGTAACAAGGTAACCTGCTCAATAAGTTACTTCATCAGGCACATATTTTTTAGGTGCAAACATTTTTTCAAGTATGAACACATCTCTAATAACGTGTGTGCCTCATATATACTATATTAATACTGTTTAGGACCACTTTATCCGCACCTCACATATATTATGCTACATCCTCTATATATTATAACGATATGTCACATCGCACTATAAGACAAAAGAATTTCTATAAATATTCTCTCAACGATAAAAAATAATTGATCTTTTAAGTCTTAAACTCTAAATTTTTTATGAGCAATCTTTCTCTCCTTCAACAATCAACTTGTTTTCTTGTCTATTTCCACCTTTTCGCCTTTTTAAATGAATTGACCTCCTTAACACTATCACATGCTTCTCTTTATAAATTCATTTTTACCTCTTTTTTTATTATACATTATATAAAAAATGATATTATTAAAAAAAATCAACAAATAAGATTGAAACCATCATAAGTGTCTTTTTAAATATACTAAAAAAATTAAAAATAAATAAAACACTTGTTATTATATTAAATATGATATTGTTATTTTAATTTTCGCATATGTCGGCAAACTTCTAAATAAATAAGGGCTAAAGAGGCATTGAATTGATATATGAGTAGTCAAATCAGATTATTAACTAATCAATATCATCTCTCAATATTTAGCTTTTCATGGACCACTCATTTTTAACCACGTGGACTCATTTATCCGGCCTCCCATGCCTTTTTATTTGAGTTTTCCTTTTCCATCCTTTTTTGGGGGAGAAATCTATATATATTAAAAGAGTCCATGGTATTGCCATGGTCACAACAATCCATGGAGCGAAATGTCGTGATCATTTAACGGAAATGAATAATGGGTAATTCTAAGTTTGAGTCCCTCACTTTTGCTGTTTATAGGATTAGATCCTTATTTGAACTAAATGTACAATTAGGTACATGCCTCTAATTTATTTGTTTATTTATTTTGTTACTAAATTTAGTATAAAATAAGTTATATTTGCTCAGTATAATAAAATCTTATGTTTGAATACAATTTATTAGTTATTTAGAATGATAATAATTGAATATTAACATTTGAATTTAAATGTAAATATAGAAAATACGTTTTTTTCTGTCTTATGACACATTTTTCTTTCTGCTCTTTGGCACGTCTTTTGTTGTTCTAGCTCGTTTTTGGGTTTTTTTTGCCTCTTTTTTCTGTTTTGTGTTGATTCTTTTGGTGAATATGGCAGACTCATTAGCAGATCTTTCCATTGATGATGAGGAAGAAGAGACCATTTTTCTAGGGGCTGATGCGATTGAATGGGAGTTATCTTATGAACATTGTTTTGTCGGCACTTTTCTTACATCTAGTGTTGTCAATTTTCAGGTTATGAAATCGACTTTGGCGAATGTTTAGCATCCTATAAGTGGTATTTCCATTTCGGATATTGGTAATGAGCGATTTCTTTTCCGATTCTATTATGAAGTTGATGTTGTTCGTATTGAAAAGAATGGTCCATGGACTTTTAACTCTCACTTACTTTTGTTACATCGTCTTATGGAGGGGGAAGATCTTCTCTCTGTTCCGTTGTATTAGGTGGATTTTTGGACGTTATTTTATGATCTCCTGATTGGATTTATGTCTGAAACAATGGCTCAACAGTTAGGTTGTTTCATTGGTACTTTCATGGACTATGATTCAGTGGTAGTCTAGTTGGGCTATAAAAGAATTATGCGAGTTAGGGTGAGAATTGATGTTAGGAAATCGTTAAAGCGAATGAAGAGTCTTATTTTGCCAACTGGTGAGATGGTGTTTGTGCGTTTCGAGGATGAAAAGCTAACTTTATTTTGTTTTATATGTGGAAAGCTTGGGCATGGTGAAAGTTTATGTCCGATTCGAGCTCACAATCAATAATAGGATTTTATTTTTTGATGGGATATTTGATGGGATATTTCGTTAAGGGCTCAGTCAAGAAGAAATTCGGTTTGGAAGAGCAAATGATTAGTGGAAGAATATGGAGGGGAAGGCTCCAAATCGGGTCATTCTAAAAATTTTAGGGAAAGAAGATTATCTGGGAATTCTAAATTAGGGGGAGGGAATCAGGGAGTATCTGTCAGAGTTATTTCAAATTCTTCTCTTACTATAAATGGTATGGTCAACGCCTCTCTAATTTTGGAGCCATTAAATTCGGGGACTGTGGGGCCTTTGTCAAGAGACCAAGCTATCTTTGATATGGAAATGGTGGGTTACATGGAAGAAAATATCCCAATACATCCTAGTGATGGTTTGAAAAGACCTTGGGTTCAATCAATTGCTTCAGGAGTTTCTAATAAGGAGGATTTAACTGAAGTAATGGGTACCCTGCTACAGGTTCTAAATTCTAGTAGATTGGTAGGCCTTGCTAAGCAGGTCAGCCGGGCCCAATGAAATTCCTTAATTGGAACATTCGAGGTTTGGGGAGGCCTCGAACAGTTCGTCGTCTCCAGTATATGCTGAGAGACATTAATCCCTCTATAGTTTTTTTTTTTAATTGAAATGAAACTATAAGGTTCTAAAATAGAGGTGATAAGACGTAAATGTGGTTTTCAAAATGGGGTTAATATTGAGTCAGATGGTCGAAATGGAGGTCTATCTTTGGGTTGGCATAGCGGTTGTAAGGTCTCACTCTGGTCTTTTTCAAGACGTCATATTGATGTTATGATTGATGAGGATATAGAAGGGAATACTTAGAGATGTACGGGTTTTTATGGTGCGCAGGAGGAAAGTCAGAGAGAGACATCTTGAAATTTATTGCGGGCTTTGAATGAATACTCCTATATTCATTGGTTGGTTATTGCCAATTTTAATGAAATACTTTATTTGTCAGAGAAGAATGGAGGATTACCTCAAAGGAAGCTTCAAATGTCTAAATTTCGAGAAGCTCTATATGATTGTACTCTTATCGATTTGGGCCATGTTGGTCAATGGTTTACATAGGAGAGAGGAAGGACTAGTGAGAATAACATAAGGGAACGGCTTGATCGAGGGGTGGCCAACGAGGATTGGGGTAATTTATTTTTGAATTTTATGTTAAAGCATCTTTCTCATGCTTATTCGGACTATTGCTTGTTATTTTTGCAAATCGATTGGTGTAATAATCGTTCAAAACAGTGGCACTTCAAATTTGAAGCGGCATGGCTCTTAGAGGGTACTTGTGAGGCGGAAGTACAAAGATTATGGAATAAATCTGATGGGGATGTACCAAACAGAATAAAAACGATTGGGGTGGGTTTGGAGTTGTGGTTTCTTCATATTAGGAAATAGAAGGCTCTTTCGAAGAAGGCTCTTGAAATACAACTCAGTTGATTAAATGATGAATTCTCACGTCCTGGGAGAAATTGTCGAAACTAAATTTGCCCTTAATATAGAAGCCGATCGTGAGGAGTTCTATTGAGAGCACCGTGCAAGAGCCAATTGGCTAAAAAATGGTGACTAAAACACACTCTTTTTTCACAAGTTTTCTTCTGATAGATGACAACGGAATAAAGTAGAAAAGCTCATGGACCCTTTGGGTCTACAGTATGAGAATACTGAGGAAATGTTGTCAACTACCAATGATTATTTCTTTACACTTTTCACATCAAATGGTGTTAGCAATCCTGATGTAATTCTGGCTGGGTTGTTCCGTGTAATTCTGATAGTATGAATGAGGATCTTGATAAATATTTTACCTATGAGAAAGTTTGTATAGATATGTAATCTATGAATCCATTGAAAGCGTCGGGGGAGGATGGCTTGGGTGCAGTCTTCTATCAAAGGTTTTGGCATATAGTTGGCAAGGAGGTTGCGCAATTCTGTATTGATAATTTAAGGGGGTTTTGATATTGCTGGAGTTAATTATACTAGGATTGGCTTGATTCCTAAGGTGAGTTTTCCTACACTCATTTCACAATCTCGACCCATAAGTCTTTGCAATATCCTCTATAAAATCATTGCAAAGATGTTAGTGAACTATTTTCAAAAAGTCCATTTTTATATTGACGAGGCACATAGTGCATTTGTCCTGGGCAGGCTTATTACTGATAATATTATTACTACTTATGAAATTCTGCACTCCATGAGGTGAAAAAGAATTGGGAAAGTTGGGTCTTTTGCATTAAAACTTGATATGAGCAAAGCATATGATAAGGTTGAATGGACTTTTATCAGGGCCATGCTTCGCTGTATGAGTTTTTTGGAGTGTTGGATTCGAAAAATTATGTACTATGTCGAAATGGTATCATATTCTGTGGTTATGAATAGCGAGGTGGGGAATGTGTTTTTTCCTTCTCGAGGACTTAGACAAGGAGATCCATTTAGTCCTTATTTATTTCTTATTTGTGGAGAGGGTCTGTCGACTCTTCTTAGGGTGGCAATCACGACTGGTGATCTCAAAGGTATTCGAATCAATATGTATGCTCCTTTAATTACCCATTTGTTTTTTACTGATGATAGTCTTATATTTGGGGAGGCTACCATTGAAGGAGCTGAGGCGCTTAAAGCAAGATTGGAGATCTATGCCTAGTGTTCGGGTCAATTGATCAATTTTGAAAGTCTGGAATATTTTTCAGTTTGAATGTTGTTCACAGTAACCGCAATGGGGTGTGCCAAATTCTGAGTGTCAACCCAAATAAGAATAAAGAGAAGTACCTAGGGCTCCCTTCAATTGTGGGAAGAAATAAAAAATGGGGCTTTTAGGGAGATAAAGGATAGAATGTTAACAAGTGTATCTAGTTGAGGTTCTAAAATGCTTTTGGTAGGAGGTCAAGAAGTATTAATTAAATTTGTACTTCAAACTATTCCTATGTACGCTATGTCTTGCTTTTGCTACCTAATTCTTTTTGTAGAGAACTGGAGTCTATTATTGCTAGATGTTGGTGGCAAAAGAAAGCTGGAAAAAAGGGTTTCCATTGGTGTTCATGGAACTTGAAGTGCTTATCGAAGGGTGAAAGAGGTATGGGTTTTTAAGATCTCTCTAAGTTTAATATTTCTTTACTAGCAAAGCAAGGATGGCGCTTAATGGAAACCCCTAGTTCGTTAACTGCTAGATTACTTTGTGCTAAGTATTTCAATGGAACTATTTTTCTTGATGCCCCATTAAGCTCTAATCATCCCTGATTTGGAGAAGTATTTAGTGTTCTAAAGCTCTCTTACAATCTAGTCTGGGGTGGCGAATTGGTGCTGGATTATCGGTTTTGATATGGAAAGATTATTGGCTTCCAGGGAGGAGCAGAATCTGTATTACTGCAAGGAGAGTTGAGGGTTTGGATCATGTGAGTGAATTGATTCTTCAAAACCCAAACAGATGGGACATAAAATTAATCTTTTCTACCTTTTTGGAGGGAGAAACTCACAAGATTGTAAGTATTCCTCTCCTTACTACGAATCAACCTAATAAAGTTGTTTGGTTAAACAAAAAATTTGGGTATTTATTTAGTGAAAAGTGATTATAAAGCCATTTCAAAGCTTGCTCTTTTGAGTCCTTTAGAACAGTCAAATTTTAAGCAAATATGGAGTTTACCATGCCATGCAAAAATTCGAATTCTACTATGGCGATTTGCGAAGAATTTCATCCCTACTTTTCAAAACTTATATTTCCGAAGAATCACGCATGATAATATTTGCCCATGATGTTGGGTCTATAGCGAATCGAACTTACATGTTGTGCGAGATTGTGTGTTTGCTATGTAGATTTAGACAAAGTTAAATTATCAGCGACCATGGTCTATTGCAGATTTGAATTTTGATGAATGGTTAAATTGGCTATTTGCAAATTCATCCAGAAACAACAAAGAGGAAATTTCCATTACATTATGGGCAATCTAGTTTGCCAGTAATAAACTACTTCATGAAAGGAAAACGTAAAGGTGGAGGAAGTTGTTAACTTTATCCGGGGGGTATGGGAGGGATTTTAATGATGTGACTAGAGTTTTGAAGCATCCCAGACCACAAACTCAATGCAAATGAGAATCTCCACCTAGGTATTGGGTCAATGTGAATGTTGTTGGGTTCTCTGTGGTTAATAATAAAGCAATTTTAGGGTTTCTAATAAGGAACAATGAAGGTTATCTTATGGGATTGGGTTTTAGAATACAAACCGTGGCTCGGACGGTGGCGCTGGCAGAGGCAATTACTGTTTTGCATGGACTCTAATTTGCGATGGATATGGGTTTTTTAAATGTCATTCTGGAGAGCAATTCAAGAACAATTATCAGAAATCTAAAGGCACAAGGGGAAGATAATTCAGAATTGAGGCCAATTACCTGGGATGTACATAACATGTTGAAAGGATTCACATCCTGTCGATTCGAATTTGTAGCAAGAGAAGGTAATGTTGTTGCTTATGCGATGGCGCCTTGTAACATCCCGAAATTTGGCCTAGTAGGATTGGGCCCAATGGCCTTTGGGCGTAGTAGCGTTTAAAATTTTTGGAGAATAAGAGATCGGCTTAAGTGCAAGTTGGACCTATTATGTAAGTGATTTTGGAAGGATAGAGGGCTTCTATGAAGTCCCGGGATCAAACTTTGGCTTTGGGGAAATTTTGGTTTTAGGCGAGAAAAACCCTGGGAGTTAGTAGGTAGGCTTTAAGAATAAAATATGGAAGAAAATGACACAAAAAGAGTGTGTGGTGTAGTGGCAAAGTGACGCCACATAAGAGGCAAGGGGGTGACGCCACAAGGAAGGAAGGAGGTCCAAGGTTCGAGTCTTGGCCTTTGCATTTTGGGCACAGGAGTGGTCGGAGCATAGATTAGCACCAGATTCCTATCAGGTGTGTAACTCTCTTACTCTAGTTGTAGAGTGGCAAATGCCGAAGTGCCGGTCACGGCAATAGTAGCCACACGAGCGTGCGAGTGCATGTGTGGGGCTTCGACGCGATAGTTGAGGCCATCAGTAGTATTCTTGTGGGTTGAGGCTGTTTGGGCCACGATGGGCCGAAGTGGGCCCAATAGGCCCGTGGGCCTAATTGAATAAAATGTATGATGGTGTAGTATATAGTGAACTAGACTAGGTGTATCCCATATACGTGGCTAGATTTGTGTTAGGTGGGCCACACGAGTGTGTGGGCCCGAATGGGCCGAAATCGGGTTTTAGGCCCAATAGTCTAGTACGACCAGAAATTGTAGTTGAGTCACTCAAGGCGACATTAGGCCTTCGAAAAGGCCATTGTAGGTGCAAAATTATTGAAATACCCTCGACAGGGTAAATTACCAAAGTACCCCTGGAAGGTAAATTACAAAAATACCCTTGGTAGGAAAAATTACGGTTATACCCTTAGAGGTTGATTAGCTGGTTATGTTGCAACTTGTTATTTGATTATGATGGTAATTCATTTCATATGTTATATTTGATATATGTTTTGCATACATAACATACTGCATACACGAATTATTATGTCATGTTGTATGGGCTTTGGGATATGATAATGATAAAAGGGGCAGTGTTTCCGGTGGCTTTGCCACATACTCCGGTGACTTTTGTCACATTGTTATTTCTGTGGCTTTGCCACATAGTCCGGTGACTACGTCACATTATTGTTTTGGTGGCTATGCCACATATTAAAGCGATGAAGCGATTGATCTGCAAATGATCGCCTTGAAGGTGTGTAGCGGATGGAGGGTTGATTGTAGAAATCCCCACTGGTGTGATTGGCAGGAACGGGTGGTGTGTAGAGGATGGAAAACTAGGTTGGGTTGGGCTGCATTGCATACATGTTTAATATGCTGCATTCTGTGGGCTTAAGGCCCAGATTACGTTTATGGGGATTTGCACACTGAGTCTCGATGACTCACCCCCTTTGCTTAATTTTACAGGTAATCATTAGATTGCGGATTTGGGAGCTGAGGCGGACTTGTGGTGGCCATGCAATGTTTTCTCGTAAACTTGTTTCTTTTATTTGGACTTATTTTTATTTGGGTTTTTTTATGTAATAAGGCCACTATAACTTTAATTTTGGTTTTTTTATTTGGTTTAGCTTTTAATTTGATTACTGCCTATTATTATTAAATGTTCAATACGGGAATTTCCTAAACCCTTAATAATCGTCTTCCAAAATGTTAACAAAAGGATAACAAGCGAATAAATAATTTAACTCGAAATTTTTGACAAACGCGCAGTTTTTAAACAACCCTTTTATGTGACATGCCAGATCCGGTCATAACTTCTAGGCCGGGTTTGGGGTGTTACACGCCTGAAGGTATGAAACACTTGGAAGATTCTTTTTGGGTTGAGGATGCTCCACTTAAGGTTCTGGAACTAGCCAATCTGGATCGTCATTTTCACCAAACACCGTAGTCCCCTCCTCTTTTTTTTTTCGAAGTTCTTGGTTGAGAAATGTGGTCTTTGTTGTGGAATCTCAACCCAGTCTCTTGTTTGTGTCTCTACTTGCCAGCTATGGAGGTTTTTTTCCATTTTGGGTTTGCTATTTTCGCTGGGTTTTGAAGATGTTTCTTGTTGTTTTTGTGTTGGTTTTCACAAGTTTGCTTTTGATTTTCTACATGATTTTGTTGTTGCTGATTTTTTGTTTTTGGATAGTTGCTTTGCATTGGTTTTGTTTGTTTTGGACTTCCAGCCTATGTTTTAATCAAATCGGATCGTTTATTTCAAAAAAAAAAGATAATAATTGAAAAATAATTTATTAATTTAATAATTTAAAACTATAAATAAAAGGACGATCATTTGGGTATAGGATTTCTTTCCTTTTACATTATAAAAAATGTTAAAAATTCAATTTTAGTCTGCCTAAATTTGAGATTTAATTTTTATAATTTAATTTCTAACAGAATTTGATCCCTATATTTCTATAATGTTATTAGTAATACCAAATAGTTAGTACTGTTAACTTTCCTATTATAATATTATATGGTTATATATATAATTTGAATGCCCTAAAGGTCATATTTAGGTTTAGAGGCGGACCATTATGGTGGCTTAAATTGAGAAAATTTAATTCTCCATTGAAATGTTTAGAAAATTTTTATTAGACCCCTTAAATTTTTGAAAATTCTCATTATACCTTTTATTTTTTTAAAATTTTTAATTAAACTCTCTTAAAATTTTTAAAATTCTCATTATCTTAATTTTGATTAGACTCCAAAATTTTCTTTATTAAACTCCTAAAATTTTAAAAAAATTTACTAGTCCCCCTCAAAACTTAGTCCTATACTATTTGGGTTTGCCTTTGTTGACATTATAAGACGGTGGACAAATTTCAGTTTTGATCCCTATACTATTTTGGTACTTTGATTGAATCCATATACTTTAATTTATTTACATAATTTGGCCCCTTTACTTTTATAGTATCATTAGTTAGCCTAAATAGTTAATATATAGTTAATATAAACTATTTCAATTACAATGTGGATGTCATTTTTTTCTTAAGAACACAATTCCAACTAAAAAAAATATTATGATGAATTCGAACAAGTGTTTTGAAGATAAAAAAATGCACACTAGTATTTTCAATGTTTTTTTTTTGTTACATTAGTACCAACTGATTTGTTTTTAAAAAAAAGTCTAATGTGACAACAATGAATTTAATAGAAGAATTTTAACTGTGGTAGCAATTGGACCTAGATTTTTAAATTTTAAAAAGAAAGGGACTAAATTTCAAAAAATAAAAGTAGGGAGACTAAAATTTAAATTTACGAAGTGTATAGGTGTAACACCCCTTGCCCGACCTGATTATCGGGTCTGAGCTATAGAATGTTACACTCGTTGCCGAAGCAAATTCAGACAAATATTGATAAACCGTAAAAGTAACATATTTTAATCCCACATTTAGTATGCTTTTGGATGATTTATCACTTGATTTATGTAAAAAGGTGCTCTTAATCCTTTCTTTTCGTGTCTTATACTCAGGAAAGCACCCGAGGATGAAAAGAACGAGAAACGAGCTTAAAACGGACCAAATTGGGCCAAGGAAGAAATCAAAACGGCCTGGACTTAAGCTCACACGGCCGTGCCACGCCAATCATCTAGAACACGACCTTCTCCCGATTTACACAGTCGTGCCTCATTAAAGAAGTCCAAGCACGACTTGGCCACGATCCACACGGGCGTGTGCCATGACCGTGTCCCTGTCACTGGAAAGAGCAATTTTACTCAGGAAAGGATGTTTGAAGGCAAAGAAACACATTCCAAAGCCTATTCAAACACCCAAATAGGAATCCTATTCGGATTAGGATACTTGGAGGCCAAGTAAGGCATCTCAAAGTCTATATAAACACCCAAGGGGGCAACTTGAAGGGGGAGTTCGGCAGAAGCCCTCTGTCGGGGCGTCGAGCTAGACCAAGGAGCCAAGCCGGAAAGGTCAGAATTGTGGGAATCGCTTGAAGTTAGCTAGTTGATCCATTCCAAGAAGCCAGAGTTATACTCAAGACGGCGGAATTCTCTTTCAATTCCTTCAGGGAGTTTTAGGAATTTCTTATGTTTTGTTTTATCTTTTCTCTTGAGATGTTTTCTTATTTAGTTATGAACTAAACCCCTAAGATACCTGAAGGGGATGAAACCTAGATGAATCTTGTTATTTGATTTCTGAATTTTATGATAAATTCTTAGTTTGTTCTTAATTATGCATGCTTAATCCAAATCTGATGTGCTTAGGTGGAGGAGGAATAGACCCTGCTTAAGAGTAGATCTAGCGTAATTAAGCGGAGTTGATCGAACGCCTAGAGATAGGGTTACGAGATTTTACCGGATTAGAGTGAAACTTAATATGGGAATCCATAGATCAATTTACTGCTATTCTAGGGGGTTATTATAAGAGAACGAGAGTTCCACTAATTAACCTAGGGTTAGACGTTATTCACCTCGAGAGAGGGTTTAACATAGGTTAGGGAGTCCTACGGATCAAACTAAGTAAATAAATCATATAATTCAGGGTTTGATAACAAGTGAAGTCTAGGTGGATTCTTCCTAAGGGTATCGTCGTGATCAATTGAGTTTTTCTTCAAGTTATTTTCTAATTCGTTCTTTTTGTCTTTATCCTTAGCTTAGTCGTCGTTAAATTTAGATTAAAACAACTTCACTTTATTTTTAAGGCTAAATAATAAAAAGAAAGTTAGTATTAATACTTTTAGTTCCTTTGGGTTCGACAATCTGGTCTTGCCTAAGCTATACTATTGTTCGATAGGTACACTTGTCTTTAATCATTGTCAGAGTTAGTTTCCAGGTTCGATCATTCTCTTTATAAATTTTAAGACTCTGATCACAGCGATCAAGTTTTTTGGCGCCATTGCCGGGGAACTAAAATATTAAAAAAACTCTATTTTTATTACTTTAGCCATTTTTTTTATTTTCTGAAATTTATTGTTGTTTTTAGGTTAAATTCTAATTTTGCTAATTTTTCTTTTTTTTCTTTTCTTTTCAGGTACCTCTAGTTTCTGACTAGAAGGAACCCGATAGGACCTTTAGTATATGACAGTGATATTGAAGCAACCGCTCGTAGAAATCGCTGAGAAATCAGGCTAGCCCTAAATTACACAGAGGAAAATCAAGTAGGCAGATCCAATCCTACTGAAGGGATGGACGAGATTAATCCACCACCACACGATGTGGGGGAACGCAAATGCTCCACGTACAATGTTTGATTATGCTAAATCGCATTTAACAGGAGCAGAATCAAGTATTGTTAGGCCCGCTATAGCTGCTAATAATTTTGAATTAAAGCCTAACACAATACAAATGATTCAACAATTTGTTCAATTTGATGGTTTGCAAGGACGTCTACCAAGTAACACGGAGATTAACCCAAAGGAACAAATTCAAGCCATCACAACTCATGATAGTAAAAGGTTAGACGAACCCATCTCAAAATAAGAAAACTAGGTAGAAGAAGGTAAAGTTGAGATGACACAAGAAAAGCCAAAACTGGTAATCAAAGAATACCAACCTCGCATTCCTTACCCCGAAGCATTAAAGAGAGACGATACAGAGGAACAATTCAGTATGTTTCTTAAACTTTTAAAGAAATTACATATCAACTTACCTCTTCTTGAAGCTCTTTCGCGGATGCCAGACTCTAGAAAATTTTTAGGGGAGCTGTTAATGAAAAAGCAAAGGATAGACGAGGAATCACATGTGGAACTCAACGCAAAGTGCTCGGCAATTCTACAAAATAGACTACCACGAGAAATTAAAAGATTCAGGAGTTTTACAATTCCATGCATAATTGGTAGTTTATCTATAGAAAATCGTTAGCGATTTTTAGGGCAAGCATAAATGCTATGCCTTATAAACTGTTTAAACAACTAGGTCTAGGGAAACCCAAAGAAACTAGGATGAGCGTTCAATTAATTGATAAAACTATCAAAATTCCTAGGGGTATAATAGAAAATGTTCTAATCAAAATTGATAAATTCGTATTCCCAGTAGACTTTGTCATTTAGACATGGATGAGGACAATAATATTCTTTTAACTTTAGGAAGACCCTTTTTAGCAACTGCCAGAGCTAAAATTGATATCTATGCAGGTGAACTCATATTTCGCGTAGGCGACGAGATAGTCACTCTTCAAGATCTTGACTCGGCCAGAACATCAAGTGATAAAGAATACCAACCTCGTGTGCCATATCCCGAAGCAATAAAGAAAAACCACACAGAAGAAGAGTTTGATGAACTCACACTTCGTGTAGACGACGAAACAATCACTCTTCAAGCTATTAATCCAACTAGGATATCGAGTAATAAAGGTACGAACGATAATTTTATTGATAACCATTTGGTTCAACCTTCTTTACTGGAATCATCATGAAATCATCTAGTTGAGCTAGATCTTAGACCTTATGCCAACAAAGAAGAATTAGATGAGGAACGAAGCCGTAGGGTCGACAAACTAGAAGAGTGGACAACACAATTTAAAAAAGAACCAGAACCACACGAAGTGAAAGCAGATGGAAACCTGCAGACGCAGTGATAGGAACAACAAATCACATCAAAATAGAGGATCAGGTATTGTTGAATAAGGAAGACCCTCGAATCACCAATTCAGACCTCAAGGCAAACGAAGAAATCACTTTTGAGGTACTTAATGTCTTCCTATACGGGACAGTCGAGGTAAACAATCCTAAATTTAGCACTTTTGAGGTAAACACTACTCGACTGAAACTTTATATCAAAAATCGAGTTGAGCGCATGAGAAAGGATTTTCACCTCCTCAAACCACCTTGACCATACAAATAACAGGTAAAGTCTAGCTCAAGACTTTAAACGAGCGCTTCTCGGGAGGCAACCCGAGCACTAAACCTACTAATTAGTTTAGTTTTTCTTTTCATAAAGGCGCAGGTTTCCACACCCACATGGCCTTGCACACGACCGTGGTCGTGGCCGTGGCCGTGTGAACACCACGGGTCGGTACAAGGGCATGGACCGTATCACTATTTACTTTTATTTTTATTTTCATTTATTGTAGTTTTTCTTTTCATATTTAGGCGCAGGTTTCCACACCCACACAGCCTTGCACATGGCCGTGGCCATGTGAACACCATGGGTCGACATAAGGGCGTGGACCGTATCACTATTTACTTTTATTTTTATTTTCATTTATTTATTTTTTATTTTTATTTTTATCTTCATTTATTTATTTTAATTTATTTATTTATTTTTATTTTTATTTTCTTTATTATTTTCTTCTTATTTTTCGTACCATTTAGATTTAGCTTAGGATACAATAAAATCAGGACCGCTGCTTCGAGGATTCAATTTCAAACGGTTCAAGGCGCTTCCCCACGTTCACCTCTAATCCTATCCGGTTTCTTTTCAATGACTTCATCCAAAATTCAAGAAGTTTTACTTCTCTCCCTATCTTATGATTTTATGATTATTTTGATATTATCCATCTTTGTACATTGAGGGCAATGTACATCTTAAGTGTGGGGGGGTTAACTTTCTTTATTATTCTCAAATCCCTGAATTTAGTCTTGTTTGAAAGTAATTTTCTCATATTACTAATTAGGATGAAATTTCTGATGGTTTATGATTTTTATTAATATGTTTTTGAATAAGTCATAGTTAATTGTGCATTGATAATTAAATTTGAAGAATACTAGAGAATCAAGCATGATAAGTCTAATTTTCAAAAAAAAAAAAAAATTAAAATTTTAGGTTGTTAACCTGAATTTGAATGTTTATCTTGAAGTTTGAAATTTACAAGGTTGATGTCAAAAATTCCCATAATTTTTGTGAGATTTTGAGCCTTATAGAGAATACATTCTTTTCCATGCTCACTTTTTGATTATGAGTATGTCAACTATGAACTGTTATTCTAGAACTTGCCTTGATTATATATGTCAAGACCACAATTATGATTTGATATACCGAGATGATAAAGGCACTTAGATTCTAACCTACTTACTCCACTAAAAAGCCAACCTTCATAATTAACCCCTAGTGAACCCCATTGAGCCTAACAACCCTTTTTATTGACTAACCCACTAATGTTAACCCAAAACCCTTTGTATTTGTTATCACCATCCCTTTTTAATTACCCTTTTTGTCGAGATTTGATTTTGAACAAGTTTCCTAACTATGTTTTATATTTCAGTTGTAAAATTTCTTTCTTATTATTATGATTAGTTTGTTCCAAAAAAAAAAATCAAAGTACATTCAGTATTAGTATCAGGTTCGACTTATGAGTGATTCTTTGACTTTGAGCCTTAGACATTTTTTCGAGTGATTTGAGTGAATTTTTTGTGAGGATGTCAATCCTTGTTGGTTTTGAATTAAAGATAATTATTTAGATAAAGGGAGACACTTATGTTTTCATGCTACAAATACATGACTTATCTTATTTGAATCTTTAGGACTCTTTGAATTGAATTATCCATGTATAAATTATTTATGAATTAGGATGATACATTGATGATAGGAACTATGAATTGAAGGAAAGTTCGTTTTAATTGTAGTTGAGAATTTTGCTTGAGGACAAGCAAAAGCTTAAGTGTGGGGGTATTTGATAAACCGTGAAAGTAACATATTTTAATCCCATATTTAGTATGCTTTTGGACGATTTAGCCCTTGATTTATGTAAAAAGGTGCTCTTAATCCTTTCTTTTCATGTCTTATACTCAGGAAAGCACCCGAGGATGAAAAGAATGAGAAACGGGCTTAAAACGGACCAAATTAGGCCAAGGAAGAAATTGACACGGCCTGGACTTAAGCTCACACGGCCGTGCCACGCCAATCATCTAAAACATGGCCTTCTCCCGATTTACACGGTCGTGCCTCATTAAAGAAGTCCAAGCACGGCCTGGCCACGATCCACACGGGCGTGTGCCATGACCGTGTCCCTGTCGCTGGAAAGAGCAATTTCATTCGGGAAAGGATGCTTGAAGGTAAAGAAACACATTCCAAAGCCTATTCAAACACCTAAATAGGAATCCTATTCAGATTAGGATACTTGGAGGCCAAGTAAGGCATCTCAAAGTCTGTATAAACACCCAAGGGGGTAACTTGAAGGGGAAGTTCGGTAGAAGCCCTCTGTTGGGGCGTCGAGCTAGGCCAAGGGGCCAAGCCGGAAAGGTCAGAATTGTGGGAATCGCTTGAAGTTAGCCAGTTGATCCATCCCAAGAAGCCAGAGTTATACTCAAGACAGCGAAATTCTCCTTCAATTCCTTCAGGGAGTTTTTGGAATTTCTTATGTTTTGTTTTATCTTTTCTCTTGAGATGTTTTCTTATTTAGTTATGAACTAAACCCCTAAGATACCTGAAGGGGATGAAACCCAGATGAATCTTGTTATTTGATTTCTGAATTTTATGATAAATACTTAGTTTGTTCTTAATTATGCATGCTTAATCCAAATCTGATGTGCTTAGGTGGAAGAGGAATAGACCCTGCTTAAGAGTAGATCTAGCGTAATTAAGCAGAGTTGATTGAACGCCTAGAGATAGGGTTACGAGATTTTGCCAGATTAGGGTGAAACCTAATATGGGAATCCATAAATTGATTTATTGCTATTCTAGGGGTTATTATAAGAGAACGAGAGTTCCACTAATTAACCTAGGGTTAGACGTTATTCGCCTCGAGAAAGGGTTTAGCATAGGTTAAGGAATCCTACGGATCAAACTAAGTAAATAAATCATATAATTCAGGGTTAGATAACAAGTGAAGTCTAGGTGGATTCTTCCTAAGGGTATCGTCGTGATCAATTGAGTTTTTCTTCAAGTTATTTCCCAATTCATTCTTTTTGTCTTTATCCTTAGCTTAGTCATCGTTAAATTTAGATTAAAACAACTTCACTTTATTTTTAAGGCTAAATAATAAAAAGAATAGTATTAATACTTTTAGTTCCTTTGGGTTCGACAATCTGGTCTTGCCTAAGCTATACTATTGTTCGATAGGTACACTTGCCTTTAATCATTGTCAGAGTTAGTTTCCAGGTTCGATCATTCTCTTTATAAATTTTAAGACTCTGATCACAACAATCAAATATACATCATGTAATCATTTATACATGCAATTACATGTAATTCACTTACATAAAAGACAACATAACCATTTTTGAGTCTCACACGAGCTTATGAAAGCACTTTTGCTAACCTAAGGTTGAATTAGGATCTAATTGTAACTTGGGTCAACGACACAACTTCATAAATTCCATGTCATGACTTTTTCAACTCAGTGAGTTACGTTGCGACTCCACTCACTATAGAACAATGTTGCGACGTTGGGAAGTCATGGTTGTGACATTGCCCCTGTTTTTGGCAAAATGCACATTCAATACATATTCCATTGACCCGTTCTTCTTCCAATTCCTCCTATTTCAAAACATAACAAGTCAATGTAAAACAATCTTATAACTTTTGGAATCAACATATTCTCCATTTAAGCATATTCAATTTTCCATTTCAACCATTTATACCTAAAGCATTTCATTTACCATCCTAAACATGTTTCATTATGCAAACTAAGAACTAAACAATTTAATAAACTTGGCTTGAGATGATCAAAGCATATATCAAGCTATATAACATACTTAACTTACAATATACCATTTCTAAGTTGATTCATCCAACTAGGTATTTCAACTGTAACACCCCAAACCTAGCCTAGACGTTATGGCCGAATCCGAAGGAGTCACATGAAATGGGTTGAAAAATCATTGTCGTTAAGTTGAAATCTTTCTGGTTCATTAGCGTTTATCGCTCTTATCAATTTCAAAGCTCTCTTTCATTTGGCCATTTGGAGATAAAACGTGTTTTTAGCGGAAGCTTATAAAATCATTAAGTTTAGGCAAAATCGTTCGATATTTTTAGAAATCAAGTTTTTAGATAAAAGCCGTCATAGCGAATAGTAAGTTAAAATCTAAAAACCCAAAACAAAAGCCAAACAGTTTAAAACAGTCCAAAAAGTCCCAGAAAATACAAACTCCCAAATCGTAACGCAAAACTTAAATAAAAACTAAAATAAATAAAACAGTTTTGGTGAGTGGTCACCGTTGAGTCCTTTGCAGCACCGATCTACCTAAGACTGTGGGTTACCTGTACAGACAAATAGAAAAAAGTGAGTTTACGTAAACTCAGTGTGTAACCCCACAGAATTAAGCATGCACACAACAGAATATCAGAATTAGACAGATGCAGATTCAGGCTTAAGCCCATTACAGATACAAGTACAGATACAGATATACAGATTAGAATCAGATATCAAATGTTCTACCCCAATCCTCTACACACCATCTCCGACCATCCTTACGCACCATGTGGGGTTTAAAACACCCACCCAGCCTTACTGACCACCCTGTACCGATGCGGCACATATCAGATATAATGCAACTGCGCTGTCAGATATTACGCATAATCTTCCTTTCAGAACACTTCCTCCAATATATATATCATCCCAACCCCAATATCATATACAAAATATTCAATTTTAGACATTCAGATTAACCATGCTTACATGCTTACAAAGAAATATAACATGCATATACTATCATACTCAGTACAGAATATCAGTCAAACCGATCATACAGTTTAGGCTTTTGTTAGCCCTTACGAACCCTACAGTAGGCCCATAGTCGTTTGGGACGACCCGTGCAACCTTAGGGAAAATTTTAGAAATTTAGGCCCACATGCTCATGTGGGCCTACAAGCCCAAATTGGCCTAACCCCTGTGGATCACATGGCCTGGCCCAGTTATCACATGCCCGTGTAGCCCACACGGCCACACTCCAGTCATCACACGACCGTGTCTTGTGCACGGCCTAGCCTTCGTCAATCACACGGCCGTGTTGTCGCACAGGGTCTACCACACAGCCTACCATACAGCCGTGTGGCATCGACAGAGGGTTTTTTCGGCTTTTGCTGAATCTTATTTTTCTGCGTTTCAGGTATACACCTGGTTTATTTAAGATGCTACAGCAACTTCGAGCCCTCCGAAGCCTATGAAACAACAATCCATTGCCCACTTAGGAAATAATTAATGACTCATCTCATAATCCTGAAACAACGCAAGAACTTACTGTCAACAAAAACATATATCGACACAATTTAAACTGTCAGAGTGAATCTTCTTCACCACCGCCTTCTCTTACATCAGAATTCTGTAAAAATCAAACCCCCTAACAACACCCCAAATCACACTACAGAAAAGAAGATATCTAACTGTTTACCAAAAATTAAATATGAAAAAGCCCACTTACCTAGATCCCATGAAAAGTACCAAATTTTGAGTGTATCACGAGTAACAAAAAGAAAATTGCTTAGATTGACAAAAGGGAAGAAGAGAGGAGGAAAACTTACATAAAAAATTTTCAGAAGGAGAGAGAAAAATGAAATTTTTGAAAAAATAAAAGATGATGCCATAATCCCCCATATCTTTCCCGCTAACCCACTATGTAACCATTTACTTAAAATTCTTGTTCAACCAAAACTCTCTTAGTTAAATGAGCCAAAAATAAATACCCACGGCCGTATAGGGATTCGAAAACAAGACCTCCAAGAAGCTAACTCCTTACCACTTGAACTAGCAGGCTCATTCTACTGTCGTATTACAAATAATTAAATATAAACCCACAGAATAGAGATAGGGCTGTATTAAAAAAAATAACAAAATTTGCCAAAGCTAAGGCTTGAGCTTGGGACCTCACACACACACACCCAGTACACTTAACCACTGAAGCAGATACACATTTATGTCAAGATTTCACATAAATAAAGATAGAAATTCTGGGGCGTTACAACTCCACCCCCTAAAAGAAATCTCGACTTCGAAATTTACCTGATCAGAACATATACGGATACTGCTAATGCATCGGGTCTTCAGGTTCCTAGATAGCCTCCTCAGTGCTATGATTCAGCCACGACACCTTCACTAAAGGAATGGACTTCCTTCTCAGAACCTTAACATCGCGATCCAGAATTTGAACCGGTTCTTCCTCAAAGGTCAAGTCTGGCCTAACCTCAATCTCCTCAACCTAGACTACATGGGATGGGTCAGAATGGTACCGCTTCAACATCGAGATGTGAAACACATTATCAATACGGTCTAGCTCAGGGGGGAGCTCTAACTGATAAGCAATTGGTCCTACAGGTTTTAGAATTCGGTACTGTCCAATAAACCTAGGGCTCAGCTTGTCCTTTTGACCGAACCTCAAAACTTTCTTCCATGGATAGACTTTAAGAAACACGAAGTCCCTCACAGAATACTCAATCTCATGTCTCTTCAGATCTGCATAAGACTTTTGTCTATCAAAAGCCGCTTTCGGTCGATCTTGAATCAGTTGAACCTTATCCTCAGTTTCAGAAACCAACTCAGGACCCAAAACTCGCCGTTTGCCCAACTCAGTCTAACATAACAGAGTATGACACTTACGACCATGCAGAGCCTCGTAAGGTGCCATCTAGATACTAGACTGGAAACTGTTATTACAAGTGAACTCGGCTAACGGCAGATAATCCTCCCAACAACCTCTAAAATCAATCACGCAACTACGAAACATATCCTCTAGTATCTGAATCATCCTCTCGGATTGACCATCGGTCTGAGGATGGAACACAGTACTGAAGTCCAACCTTGAACCCAGAGCCTGGTACAATTTCTTCCAGAACTGAGAAATGAAGCGAGGATCTCTATTAGAAATAATCAAGAAAGGAACCTCGTGCAGTCTTACTATCTCAAAAATGTACAACTTCGCTAGCTTCTATAGAGAGTAGGCAGTTCGAACCGGAATGAAGTGTGCAGTCTTGGTCAATCTATCCATAATGACCCAGACAGAATCCTTCTTAGTAGGTGTTAAAGGCAACCCACTAACGAAGTCCATCGTCACTCGCTTCCATTTCTAAAGGGGAATCTTAACCGGCTGCAACAAACCCGAAGGTAATTGATGCTCAGCTTGAACCTGCTAACAAGTAAAACAAGCAACGAAATCGATAACTTCACGCTTCAAGCCCGGCCACCAGTACAACTCACGGAGGTCGCGGTACATCTTATTACCCCCGAGATACATAGCATAAGGGCTACTATTCGCCTCCCATAGAATAGACTGCCTCAGATCCTTATCGTTCAGTACACAAATCCGACCACGGAAAAAGAGTGCCCTTTTATTATTCAGTCTAAAATTCGAAGTGCTGTTATTCTCAATCTGACGGAACCATAAACCTAGTGACTCATTCCCTAATTGTTTATCTCGAATTTGATCAATCCAGGTCGGCTTAACCTATAACTCGGCTAACAGACTTCGACCATCAAACAAACTAAGGCGAGCAAACATCGCCCCCAAATTAGATATCGCTCTTCGGCTTAGAGCGTCGACCACTACATTGGCCTTACCAGGATGATACTTGATGGTGCAGTCATAATCTTTGAAAAGCTCAATCCATCGACGCTGTCTAAGATTCAACTCCTTCTAAGTAAGGAGGTACTTGAAGCTCTTGTGTTCGGTGTAGATGACACACCTTTCAGTATACAGATAGTGCCTCCAAATTTTCAATGCAAAGACCACAGCAGCCAACTCGAGATCTTGCGTTAGGTAATTCCCTTCACGTGTCTTAAGCTGACGGGACGCATACGCCACAACTTTACCATCCTGCATTAGAACGCAACCCAATCCAACATATGACGCATCACTATACACTAAAAACTTCTTTTCAGATTCAGACTGTATCAGAATAAGAGCCTGAGTCAAAATGGACTTGAGCTTCTCAAAGCTCTTTTGTTGTGCATCAGTCCAGACAAACAGCACATCCTTACGCAAAAGGCTTAGTCAACGGTGCAGCAATCATAGAAAACCCCTCAAAGAAAAGTCGATAGTATCTCGCCAAACCTAGAAAGCTACGGATTTCAGATACATTCTTAGGCTATTTTCAATCCAGCACAGCCTCAATCTTTCGAGGATCAACACGAATCTCCTCAGCAGAAAACACATGCCCCAAAAAAGTTACTTCATGAAGCCAGAACTCACACTTGCTTAGCTTAGCGTAAAGTTACTTCTCACGTAGAATCTGAAGCACTACTCTAAGATGCTCATCATACTCATCTTCAGTCTTAGAGTAAACCAGAATATCGTCGATAAAGACGACGAACTGATCTAGATAGGGCTAAAATACTCAGTTTATCATATCCATAAATACGATCGATTCATTTACAACTCGAAAGGCATAACTAGGAACTCGTAATGTCCATAACGAGTCCTAAATGCCGTCTTACGCACATCTACCTCCTTAACCCTCAACTGATAATACCCTAAATGGATATCGATCTTAGGGAACATAGAAGCCCCTCGGAACTGATCAAATAAGTCTTCGATCCTCGAAAGTGGATACTTATTCTTAAAGGTCAGCTTGTTCAACTGCCGGTAATCGGTACACATCCTTATGGTCTCATCCTTCTTCTTAATGAACAACTAGGATAAATGAAACCACGGTCCAACAACTATTGTAGTTGAGCCTTAAGCTATGTAAACTCTTTCGGTGCCATACGGAAGGGAGTGATGGACACCAAAGCTGTACCTGAAAGAAGCTCGACCCCAAACTCAACCTCTCGGTTCGGAGGCAATCCTGATAACTCCTCAGGAAATACCTTCGGAAAGTCCTTTACAATTCTGATGTTCCCAAGAGAAGAGTCCCTAGAATCTGAAACACTTATATAGGTCAAGTATGCCTCACAACCGTTTCAGACCAGTTTCTCAGCTACCAGTACGGAGATCACATGTGACAAATAGTCTCGATGCTCTTCGATTACAACCACCTCTTTATCTCCCTCAGTTCTTAGAATGACCCTCTCAGTCACACAATCCAGACTAACCCAGTGCTTAACCAACCAGTTCATACCTAGAATCAGATCAAATTCCCCAAATGGTAACTTTACAAGATTAGCTAGAAATACCGTCTCTTGTACCACTAAGGGAACGTCCCTATACAGCTTGCTAACCTGAAAAAACTGCCTCAACGGACTCAATACAGTAACCTCACTCGTAGTGCTCTCAACCGAAATCCCCAAGTTTCCAGATACAGTATTAGCTATTTATGAGTGAGTAGACCCTATGTCTGTCAAAGCCAAATAAGGTACATCAAATATAAAGAATGTACCGGTGATGACGTCAGGATCATCTCTGTTCTCTCGACGTTAAGTAGCATAAACCAAAGCAGGCTGCCTCACATCAGTCCGACCAACACCTCTTCCCGGTACTCTCTGCCCTCGGCCCATACCATTACCACCCCTAGCCTGACCACGGCCCCTAGGTGGCTATTGAACTACTCTCTGTGGCTGTTCGGGACCTGATGCCAAAGCTTGCACCTGATTAGCCCTCAGTGGACACTCTTGAATGCGGTGCTCAAGGGACCCACACCTCAAAAAAGGCCCAATCCTTCTCCAACACTCGCCCAGATGGCGTCTTCCACAGTCACTGCATAGCTATAACCCAGTAGGAACAACAAAAGCAATAGGGGCCGCCACTCTACATGGCCCATCATATCTGACCTTTTTCTTAGGTCTTAGAACATAACTAGAAGGCTCTGAATCCCTCTTATTCTTACAGCTCTCTCTGTCCCTATTCTGGCGCTCCACACGCTTAACGTCCTTATCAATCTTAGCTTTCTCCACCAGAACATCAAACTCTCGCTCCCTCTGTGGAGCAATCAGAACCCTCAGGTTATCCCCTAGTCCATCCTCAAAGCGAATACATCTCTCACATTTCGATACCACCGAGTATAACGACTCACCCTCAGAAATTCAGCCTCATATTCGGCCATAGATCGATCACCTTGCGTGAGGTTCAGAAACTCATGCCTACGAGCATCAACGTAGTTGGCTTCTATATATTTACTCTGAAATGTAGTCTTAAAGAACTCCCAAGTTAGACGGTCCGACTGAGTGCTCTCCTTAATTGTCAACCACCACTGATATGCTTCGTTGCAAAGTAAGAAAGCTGCACCTTTCAATTTCTGCTCAGAGGTACAGTCCAGATCATCCATAATCTTCTCGATGGCTCCAACCAGTACTCGGCCACATTAGGAGCGACTCCTGCGACACCCCTAAATAACTTAGCTCTATTGGACCAGAGTCACTCAGTTATCGACCCTCCACCCCTAGATCCAGAATTGGGTCTAGCGACCCTCTCCAATATCCTTAACATGGCTTGGGACAGTGCGTCGTCCCCAGCCGGTCGACTCTGAGACCCAGTCTCAGTAGCAGGTGACACCGGTGTCTTAATAGTGTCTAAATTTGGCATGCTGCCCAGAGATAAAGACTCAGCTCGAGCCCCTTACAGCTTCTACCTCGGCCTTGGGTACCACGTCTACGGATACCTTATGCGCTCATTGTCTAATACGAGTTTATTACATTAAGAGTTTTATGCATCAGTTCAATATTTATTAACAAATATTTTATGCATGATTATCAGAAGTTCAGAATTGTTTCAGAAGTTTCAGTCTTCTAACTATCTCAGTAAAGTTTCAAAGGGTACTAACTATAGTGTTTTAGAACACTATTAACTAAGTGCAAAAATACTTACAGAATCGGCACTGGAGACTCGATAGACCACATTCTATATCAGAATATTTTAAACTATTTGTAAACCATTTCTTTAAAAAATATTTTGGAACCCAAAATTCACAGCCGAGTTTTGCAAAATGTAACACCCCAAACTCGGCCTAGACGTTATGGCCGAATCTAGAGGAGTCACATAAAATGGGTTAGAAAACCATTGTCGTTAATTTCAAATCTTTCTGGTTCATTAGCCTCTATTGCTCTTATCAATTTCAAAGCTCTATTTCATTTGGCCATTTGGAGATAAAACGTGTTTTTAGCGGAAGCTTATAAAATCGTTAAGTTTAGGCAAAATCGTTCGATGTTTTTAGAAATCATGTTTTTAGATAAAAATCATTATAGCGAAAAGTAAGTTAAAATCCAAAAACCCAAAACCAAAGCCAAACAGTTCAAAACAGTCCAGAGAGTCCCAGAAAATACAAACTCCCAAATCGTAACGCAAGACTTAAATAAAAACTAAAATAAATAAAACAATTTTGGCGAGTGGTCACCGTCGAATCCTCTACAGCACCGATCTGCCTAAGACTGTGGGTTACCTGTACAGACAAACAAAAAAGTTAAAAACTCAACTGTGTTTTAAATTTTTTTAACTCTTGTGGAAATATTTTTAAGAAATTGTGAATTAAATATTATATTTTTTTGGTTTTTTGGAATAATTAGACGATTGAGTTTTTGAATTTGGCATAATCTAAAATTCTAGTAGGTTGATGCACTTATTAAAAAATGCTTGAAGACAACTAGCTTATATGTGGCAACTATGATGACGAAGTTTAGTACGAGAAGTTTCTTGTCATCTTGTTGGCAAGATGGAAGCCAAAAATGCATAAATTATATTTTTAATGTGAGGAAGTGATTATAACACAAGAAGATGACGCTTTAATAACTGGCCTTCTAATTGACAAATAGACAATAACGAAGCTAGTAATGCTGATGTGACATGCAATTGCGATCAGTTTTAGGGCACCATCTTGTCTAAGGATAAGCTAGAAAAGGAATTAGATAAGAATTAGGTGACATGCATGTGGTCAGAGAGGCTTGCCCGACTGGCCCCTCCACAATATGTAGTTGTAGAGAAGAATGATCAATATGCTAGAGTTTGGATACTTTGTATGATAGAAAGAATGTTGTTTCCAAACAAGTCTAATAATAAAGTCCACTACATGTATCTTTATTTACTAGAGTCTTCTAATGTGATCAGTTGATTCAACTAGGGTTTTGAAAATTTGACATATTTTTACAGGGCTCTTTGCAGGGCTATGTGAGAATCTATCGATGAAATAAATGGTTGTTGCATGCTTATGCAAACATGGGCATGGAAACGAATGTTGCGGTTAATGCTTACCCCTTTTACAACCATAGGAGTACGCGAGTTCCTTTAGCCTAGATCCAATTGTTCATGTATACTTCTCATATCCCTTGTTTTGACTACGTGATTTCCTTTAGCCTAAAACCAATTGTTTTACCTAATTAATTATTGATGTAGGGTTCTAACCAATCAACTAGTCGATACCCTAGCACGATCTTCTGATCTTCCACTAAAATAACGAGTCGAAAAGGACTACTTATCTTCTGACCTCATAGTCCAAATCGATTTAGGGTTAAGGTGTTCATAGATAAGCCATACCAATTTTGGGTTAATTCCTACCTAAATGACTTCCTAGGATCGTTAAGCCTAGGGTTTATGTAACAGCTTGTTTTTAATCAAATCAGAATAGTGGTTTCAGGATCATAAATTCAAAGTCAAAATAATTATTTTATTATTATTTTAATATCAAAAATATGATATTATGACTGTGTAAAATTTCATTAAGAAATTCGACCATTTGATTGGTCAATTTGATAAAAAGGACTAAATCGCGTAAAATGCAAAAGTGATGTTCTATTAGCTAAAGGTGTCAAATAGCTATATAATCTTTAATTAGGGGTCCTTATGTTGTAATTATACCCTTATTAGGGTTAGTGGACATTATTGTACATGGTTTATAGTAAATTTTAATGTTTTAATAAAGGTTAAATTAGTAATTATAAATAACTTAAGTTAAAATAATAAAAACATAATATCGTCATCTTCATTAAGCTCCCATCACCGAAAATAAGAAGAATAAACTCTATTTTTATGCTTTTGAAGGTTCAGCCTTATCTTCTTGAGCATGTAAGTCCAATTTTGTTCGGTTTTTAATGATTTTTATGTTTTTGAGATCGTTACAACTAGGTCTAGCTAGCCCAGGGACTGTTTTGCAAAAATGTTAAAGATTTTAAATGTTTCCATTGATGAATACATGAGTATTTTGATGTTTAATGATAGATTATGAATGTTTGATGTGAATTATACAAGTTTTATTAAGTGATTTTTAGTGAAAATACAAATTAGGGATTAAATTATAAAATGTGGAAACTTTGTGATTAAAAGGTGAAATAAATGGAAAATATGGGCTACTAGGGACCTAATGGTAATTTGGCTAGCACGGGTTGTGGTTGAATTGCATGAATTTGTGTTTTTATCAAATAAAGACTAAATTGTAAAAGTTGTGAAACATTAGGGGCAAATGTGTAAAGGTGACTTAAAGTGAATTTTTGGACTAAATTGAATAGAGATATAATTAAATAAGTTAATTTTGATTACATATAGATTAAGAAAAGTGAAACTTGGATTTAGATCTAGGAAAAACAAAGTTCTCGACTAATCGACCAGTTTAGCCGTTTTTATATCCGAGGTAAGTTTGTATGTAATAAGTTTCATTATAAATGTATTTTAAATGCTTTGATATTGCATAAGCTATATATACGAGACAACGGACATGTTCGAAAATGATTCGATGATGATTCGGCATTGGAAATCCTGGTTAAACCTTAGGAATAGATTCGGATACGAATGACATGTCATTAGGGCTTATTGTGATTATGTGATCCGGGTGATAGTCCTGTAAGTCCTACCGGTGGCTGAGTATACCGGCATGTGTTGCGGTTACATAACAGCTTGTGTGAGCAACACAGTGTAGCTACGTCTTGACCCACAGCTTGTGTGAGTAGGCCCGTTGATAGCTCGAGAGTGAGCATATATGTGATATGAGATTGAGATAGCATTGGCTATATATGTGGCACTTCGGTGAGAGTTTCTTGAGTATCCGATAGTATTCTGAATGGTTCAAAGGGTAAATGAAAGCTGTGGTTGAAGTATGAGATTGATATGAGATGGTACAGGTATGTACATGAACCGTATAAGCTTTGAATTAAAGGAAATGATAAGTCTGCATATAATCTTATGATTTAAAGATGTGAAAGATTTGTTAGATAATATGAGCTACATACTGATATATTTGAATGGTTGAATTGTGTATTTATGATTTCATTAAGTTTATTTCATACGAGCTTACTAAGATATAAAGCTTACTTTATTTATTTTTCCAAGTTTTATAGTGATATCAAAGCTAGCTCGGATCCGGGGATTGTCGGAGGCTACGTCACACTATCCTCCTATCATTTTGGTACTATTGAGTTTATGTTTTGAGTATATGGCATGCATAGGGACTTTGGTCATTTTGGTTCATGAGTTGATGATTATAGCCATATGAAGTGGCTTGTAAATGTCTAAGGTTTAGTTTTGTGCATAGTTATGTAAGTTGGCTTATTTTGGTTATGTATGTATTTGTACAAATGGCTGTTGTTATGTGCTTGATTATGGATATGTGATGTTAGTTGGTATTTGGTATTTAAGGGTACTAAATGGTTATGATTTGAGTTTATTATGTTTGTGAAAGTTGGTTAAATAATGTATGTTTGTGAAAGTTGGTTAAATAATACATGTTTAGAAATGACCATATTGATGATTTGATATAGTAAAATATGGCATGAAATTGAATGGTACATTGTGGTATATGTGTTTTAGATTGGTTGGAAATGAAATGGTATGGATTATGCTTGTTTGGAGTTAATTTAAGTGTTCATATATGCTATGTTTAAGTGTCATTGAGTTTGATGTAGGTGTACCAAAGTTTGGGTGGCAAATTGTCTTGGTAAATAGCCTATTTTTGTCCGCATAGGCAGAGACACGGGCGTGTGTCTCAGCGGTGTGTAATACACAGTCAAGTACATGCCCGTGTGTCCCCTGGTGCTGAAATTAAAATCGAGTCAGTATGTTCCACACGGCCTCACACATGGGCGTGTGACTTGGCCGTATGGTATAAGTCAGTATACCCTACAGGTTTGACATGGCCTAGCACATGACCTGACACACGGGCTTGTATGGCCATTTGTAGGGCACACGGACTAGCCACACGGGCGTGTGTGTTGGCTGTGTGACCCAATCAGAGAGTTACATGGGATCAGACACGAGTTGGGACAAGGCTATGTGCTCTCATTTCGAATGTCCACACGGCCTGTGACACGGGCGTGTCTTTGGCCGTGTGAGACACACGACCGAGCCACACGGGCATGTGTCCCCTGTTTTTGAGAAAATTTTCTAAACGTTTAAAAAGTTTCCAAAGTTATCGGTTTAGTCCCGAAATGCTCCCAATGCATGTTTAAGGCATTGTAGGCTCGTATTAGGGACAAAATGATTGGTTGTGAATGAATTTTATTTGAAATGATTAATTTGTGTGAGAAATGTATGTTTTAATGTGTGATAAGTTCAGTAATGCTCCATAACCTTATTTCGACGTTAAATACGGGTGAGGGGTGTTATAGTTTAAGTTCTTCCTCTCCCAAACAGTTGATCCGCTTAGAAACTTTATCATTCAATCAATTAATTAAGCTAAAACTATTAAAACATGCAAAATATGTGTAAAGCATAATTTTTTTCTAATCTTTACACAAACATTCATCTAACAATGTTAAAGAAAGAGATATAAAGAATAGAATAAGGAAAAGAGATGCTCATGGGTTTATCGATGAAAGTGTGGTTCCAGAACAATCTCCACTTGCGTAAGTCTCACTTTGGAATAGGATCTTCTGATTACAAGACATAAATAATCAAAAATTACCTTAACACTTAACAATTTTGATCAAATAGGTCTAAAACCTAGTAAATGTCATTTAACAAGCATGCCTTAACATTTCATTCAAGCATCACATATGATCAATCTCATTCTTGATTCAAAATCAAGAATACATCAACTAGACATATATACACACCATTCATGCCATTTAAGCATACCATATAAACCTTTAAAATCAGTATTACATATCAACCATTATAACAATCTTGCAACATCATCACTTAAAACTCAAAAACACTTTATCACAACCAAACCTATATACATGTCACATAATTGAGTCTGGAATAAATAAAATACTACCAGATCAGAGGTTGAATAATGTGAGCTCTGGGTTGATCCGACCAACGCGTTCCACGAAATAACCTATACAGAGACAAAAAAGCAAACAGGATAAGCATTATTAATGCTTAGTAATTCCATATTAAATTCACTTAACTTACCCTAATAAAATAAAAATTAAGCAATGGAAACATAATGTAGCTAAATACAGAAATATTTTGGTATTCTGTTACTTTCATATACATTTCCATGGAAAAATCAAATTGCTAGTTTGCTCATATATCAAGCTTTTATAAAGCAATTCACATATACATGTACACCAATTCAATATAGCATAACATATGTTATCCAGTTCATACTCGATTTATATACATATATACTTAAGTTCTTATTCATATCACATTCAAACCGTGTTCGTTTGGCAACATAACAATTTAATGCATTCCAATCCCTTGACATTCTCACAATTATATAACATATCCATATACATTTTCATGAGCCATCGTTTTCAATAGTCAAATAACATTTCACAACTTAGCCCTTTGCGACAAATTCATTATTTCATAATGATTTAATTATAAGTTATAAACATGCAAAATAGCATAAACAAATACTAGTCCAAATAAAGATCATATTAACTTACTCGACAATTAATATACTCAAGAATTGAAACACAAATACCATAGTAAACTCATGTACAACATTTAATACATCTTTGAACCTTTATACTAATTCACTTTCACAACATGTTTATTGCCCGAAGAACTCTAATAAATATACTTCAGACACACAAGATAAGATTGCTTACACGAGCTGTGAAAATGGACCTTATTCTTTATTTTCAATCCATTTTCAATTTCTATAGTCATATACTTGCTTTTCGTACTTTCGATAACAATTCACATTCATTTACGGTGTGTTATCATCATATACACATCATTCAATCACAGGCATGTATGAATTATTTCATATTGAAATCATTTCTCTTACCGTTCAGATCTCAAACAAATTAAGTGTCTTTTATATGTTTTTATTGGTTTCCAGCTTTAAGCATTAATAAATGTTTTTGCTTAGTGTTACACAGAAAGTTCATCATTCAGAGTGGGTATCATGACACCGATGTGATGGAAGTCGTGATACCCCCGAAGAAGTTGGCGTGAAGAAAATTAAGGCAAACTCCAGTGATATCCTGACACCGAAGATAGGTATCGCGACACCAAGACCCCAAAACCCCTAATTTTGATACTTTTTTAGGTATTGCAATACCATTCCCTGATGGGGAGCAAATTTATTGTAAGGGTAGTTTTTTTCCAACACCAACAGGAATCAAAATACAACGTCTAGGGGCATTTTAGTTCAAAATTTTGGGTTGTAATAGGATGTTAAAAGCCACTTTTGGCTGAGAACTAAAAAGAAGTTGTTCACCTTACTTTCTTTTCATATTTTTAGCTTTCTAGTTAGTTTCTTCTTCATTTCTAAAGAATGGTTTTAAGCTCTTTCTGGTTTTAATGTTAGTTAGTTAGTCAGTTTTTACTGTAACTTAGTTTTATTTGCATTTTAGTACTCCAACTCTCTTTGTGTTTTCAGTTTAATCTAAAGTCATTAATATAGGTCAGCTCCATTTTATTTTCTTAGATAAAAATATGAACTTTAGGGTTATTTTTAACAACCATTGTTGCTACCTTCATCTTTATCAAGAAACTATCAAGAAAACTCTAATGCCATGTGTGATTCGCATGAATGGCAAAACCATTCATTCTTTATTCGATGCAATAACCTTAAACCGTTGTTTACTTGACCGAATGAGTTAAACGATTGAATCAATATTACGACCTTATTCCTTAAATGGTTATAATAGCCATTCAACACTACAACCAAAAAAGGACTATTCCAGCCTCTCATATTATTTTTCTCAAAAATACCGCAAACAAAAAAAAAATGTTTAAACCACAATTGAACGATAATATTGCTACAATAACAAAACCTTTTTTAGTTAATGCACAGATAACTGAAATTAGCTTAGAAATCAATTGCTTTTTTTACACATATAACTAAAATTAACAGCCCATTCCAAGCTACAAAAATCCTTAATGCAAAGAATCAAAAACAAGTTTTTTTTATATAATACATGAAGAACATAAAAGAAACTCAAGTTGATCTTGGATTTGGGCCATTTGAAATGATTTAAGATTCAATTTTTGTGGAGAGAAAAGGTGAAAAATCAATGGTGCCCAACAATGGAAGGAAATGTTTTTATGGATATATGAGTTTTGGTGGGATTTTAGGATAAACTAACCAAAAAACATTGAAAGAGGAGGTGGAGATAAAGCTTTAGATGAAGTTTCTTTAGTTTTTGGGTATTTAATTGGTGATGAATGATGGAAGACAACAACGATTATGGTGGTTGACCAAAATTGAGAATAAAAGCTGTAATTTGGGGGTTTAAAGACAAATTCTAGAGAGGAAGATACATGAGAGAGAGGAGAGTAAAATAAATAATTAAAAAAATAAATTGGGTGTTTATATCCAGTAAAAAAAGGCAAAACAAAGTTATTTTTTATATTAAATATTCATTCAAATATTTGAACATTTTTTTATGATTTTTCTTTTCCTATAAAAAATAAAGGATATATTTGTCATTTCAGCATTTAACGCTTTTTGTTTTTTAATGTAGACACAAATAAAAACATAATTTAATTTATTAAAGGGCATATTCGTCATTCGCATAATTTTTCCTATTACATATCTATTCCTCTCAACCAAATGTATGAATACTATTACAATCGTTATTCCATTCCATCCAACCAAACCACTATTGTGCTTATTCAATTCCATTACAACCTTATTCCATTCCAGTGAATCAAACATGCCGTAAGTTTCTTTGACCCTCTTTTTGTGCTTATTTTAATCTATGATTTGAATGTATATTGGGTTGTTGTTTGCATGAAAATGATGATAAATAGTTAAATTTATGGTGGTTGGTTGATGAAAATGTTGTTTGATTAGTTTTTGGTATAAGGACTAAATGGAATAAACTTTAAAACTTAGAATTTATGCTTCTAAGGGAACATATTGATAGGTGAGACCGAGAGGAGATCTATTGAGCATCAATATTTTTATCTCGAGTTATTTTGGTGAGGTCGAGAGATAAACTGAAATAAATCATCTAATTTGGGAAAATGGTGATCGAAAGGTAAAATTGAGCCAATTAGAAGTTTAGGCTTTTTAGATCCTAATCCAAAGACTAATCAACAACATAGAAGTCAACCAACCACTTTTGTTTATTGAATTGTTAATTTCATATTTTTATGATTTTACAATTTGATCCTTGTTGGTGTTAGGTAGTTACTGATCGTGTGTCAGAGTCTTAAAAATTTATAAAAAGAATGATCGAGTCTAGAAACTAACTATGAAAACGATTGAGGCAAGCGCACCTATCGAACAGTAGTATAGTTTAGTGGCAAGACTGGATTGTCGAACCCAAAGGAACCAAAAGTACTAATACTGACTTTCTTTTTTTTATTTAGCCTAAGAATTAAGCGAATTTTTATCTAATCTAAAATTAACTAACAAAGAGAATGAATTTGGGAAAAATACTTTGGGAAAAACCAATTGATTAAGACAATACCTGAGGAAGAATCCACCTAGACTTCACTTGTTATCTAACTCTGAACCAGACGATTTATTCACTTGACTTGATCCGTAAGATTCCCTAAGTTATATTAATACCTCCATCGAAGCTACTAACATCTAACCCTAGGTTGATTAATTGAAATCTCTTTCTAATTAAAACCCCTAGAATTGCATTAACTCGATCTATAGACTCCCATATTAGGTTTCACCCTAATCCGGAAAAATCTCGTCACCCTATGTCTAGGCGTGCGATCAACTCGCTTAATTATGCTAGATCTACTCTTAGGTAGAGACTTTTGCTCCTCCACCTAAGCACATCACACTTGAATTAATATCCCAGAAATATTAAAAGAAGAATTAAGAACACATAATTAAGAACAAATCAAGTATTTATCATATAGTTTAGCAAACGATAACAAGATTCATTTTAGGTTTCATCTCCCTCAGGTATCTGAGGGTTTAGTTCATAATCATAAAAGAACACATCTCAGAAGAAAAGATAAAACAAAACATAAGAAAAACCCTAAAACTTCCTGAAGGAATTGAAGAGAGATCCTCCGTCTTGAGTATAACTCCGGCATCTTGAGATGAATCAACTTGCTTTCTTCGAGTAAATTCCACAATTCTGGCTTCTCTGACTTGGCTCTTCGACCTAACTAGATGCCCTCTTCAGGTTGGCCTCTAGGGTGTTTATATAAGCTTTTGGAATACGTTTTGTTGCCTCTAAGTACCCTAATCCGAATGAAACTCTTCTTTCTCACGTCAGGGACACGCCCATGGCACACGCCCGTGTGAATCGTGGCCAGGCCGTCTTTGAGTCTGTTTGATGAGGCACGGTCGTGTGGCTTGGGCCCAGGCCGTGTTGATTTCGTGATATGGCCCATTTACTCTGTTTTGGGCCCATTTCTCTTTCTTTTCATCCTCCGGTGCTTTTCTGAGTATAAAACATGAAAATAAAGGATTAAGAGCACCAATTTACACAATTCAAGGCTTAAATCATCCAAAAGCATGCTAAATGTGGGCTTAAAATATGTTATTATTACGGTTTATCAGTTACTTAGCTTAATTAACCCCAATCATGAATTACTGTAATATAGAGCTTAATGAGTTGTTAGCTAGACTTCTTTGTTACATACTTGTCGATTAAGAATCACTCAGTCCTCGAACTCTCTTGGGTTCGATCTTTGGAATACTCAAGTGTTCCATTGTAACACTACAAATATGACAAGTCGACCTCTCACACTTGCAGTACACCATTATATTATTGATTGTTTTTGTGTTGATTCTTAGCCCCGGTGCACGCATGCCAGGGTGTAGTTAGGTACATAAAATTCAAGCTAGTGCACGAAGCGCATATTAGCACACAAAGTGTATACTGACGCACAAAGCCCATGCTGGCACACAAGGTGCATCCTAGAGCATAAGTGCATAATCCTGTACTCAATCCAATCTTATGGCATGCCAATTATTTTCGACATAGCCCGGACAACTAACACAGTACAATATTCAACTTATTACAATTTAGTACAATTACCATTTATCAAATATATTCACTTTCGTGATTCAATTCATTAACGTATCATATGTAATTCATATAATTCAATACATATTTTAACCCAATTCCATAAAACATATCATATTTCAAGCAATTCATGTTATTTTACATTTTATTCACTTTAGTCCTCTATTTCGACAATCCATATTCAAGCTCGATCCAATAGTACAATTTATCCCTATATACACACCTTGACATTCCTATATGCAGATAACATTAAAATGCAATCAATTAATATGACCTTAAATCATAAATGCACAAATTGAGATTTTATGCATCACTCGTCGACGATTTTCTCTTTTCGTTTCCCTCACGACGGTTAGGTGATGTTGTTAACTACTAATGATCATAAAACATAGCTTATTATTAATTTCCAGCCAAATCAGAATCAAATCCTAAATTTTACATATTTTGCAAATTATTCAATTTAGTCCCTAAAATCGGGACAAACATAACTTCCAATTTAGGGCCTTAGATTAGAATCTGATTTCACCAAAACTTATTAGAGACCCTCTATTTTCTATCCCTACCAACAATTCATGACACTTTTGAATTTTATTCAATTTGATCATAATGCACAAAACTAACAATTAAGCTTTATAATTTAGTCCTTTTTATATATATTAGCTTAATTTCTAACAATTTCACATCAATTTCATTCAATACTCAACAATGGCAACTTTAAAAAACTTTAACATTTTTACAAATTGGTACATGAGCTAGCTAAATCAAGCTCCCATGATTCAATTTCCATAAAAATCAAAGAAAAATGGCTAGGAACTTACTTGAAATTGAAGGTCGAATGTCTTAAGGGTTTTAAAGCTTTTCTTTCTTCTTTGGTTATGGTGGACAATGTTGGAGGAAGAGGATGATGGCTATTGTCATCTTTTTCCACTAATTTTTTTTCTTATATACTATGCTTAATTTTAATTAAACCTAATTTATTAACTTAATCATAATTAATTAAACTTTAATCTTTAATTAGTTTAATCTAATTGTATCCAACATCATCATCCACCAACATCTAATTAAAATATGTTTATTTTCCATTTTAATCCTTTGGTTAATTGCTATTTAAATCTCTAAACCTTAACCTAATTAAAAATTTATATTGGTTATACTTTTACGATTTAGTCGTTGAGCCATAATTACTTACAATCTCAGCTAAACCTCTTAACCAGATTTCAATACATCTATATCCTAACTCCGTACATATTAAATAAGGATATTTATGGACTCGGAGTTCCAAAACTGCTTTTTTCAAAACCATTGGAAACCGGGTCGTTACAGCATGCATTATTGCTTTTATGCATATTTTATTTTTCATTATTTGACATGACTAAGTATGAAGTTTTATTAGCCAATACGAATTATTAAATTAAATTAATTAATTTATCATAAGTTATTAAATTTAAGTTAAGCTTATGATGTTCCAAATTCATAATAGAATATTTAGTCAGAGAACTTAATAGTTTATTCAATTGATATCTTTAATTCCACTCATTAAAGATTATTTTATTTAATAAAATATTATTGATAGACTTTTTCATGTGAAATTTAAATATTTTATTGAAATAATATTTTAATTAAGATATTTTTTATTTAATAAATTATAATTAATAGACTTGCTTATATGAAATAGTTATAATTTTACATAAAATTTTAGAAATTATGTTGTTATAAAGAACTAAATTAATAAAGAATGTACTTCATAATCATGATGTTGTTGTTATAGGTAAAAAATTGTTATAGAGGATTATAAAAATCAATTCTACTAAAATTTGACTGTTATAGTGAACTGTTATTATAAAAAGTGATTGTTATAGGAAAAGGTGGACCATAAATATAATAAATCTAAGTCAATTCTTTAAATATAAGATAAAAAACAGAAAACAATATTTTTATTTTTTTCCCTTTTTCCTTCTCTCTTTTTCCATTTTCTCCCATTTCCTTTCTCCCCTTCCCCGTCACCCAACCGAAGTCCAAGCATTATATCTACTTTAATCTACAGTTATAGATCATAGATATAGTTTCATTTCGAAATTCCAATTTGGATTAAATTTGAATGACTTTTAATGGATTTAAGTTTTACATTCATGAGAATGGTGATCCATCATCAACTTTTGAAATAAACTACAGAGTATCCCATTCCAACGGCCATTGATATATTGCATGGTTATTTACAGTACGTAACAATGTGGGTTTACGGTAAAAAAGAAAAGAGAAAAAAAAAGTGTAAAAGGTAATACAAGAAGGTAGGACAGTGGAGAAAAAAAATGTAGACAAAGGGGGGACAGAAGGAGGCGTCCAATCACGTATATGAAAAATCCAGGCATTCATGCATGACGAAAGCAATCTAAATTGCCCATATATGAACAAATTTAATGCAGGCTCAGCCCTGATTTGACGTATTTGTCCTAGTTTTTTCGACAAAATTTACTTCTCTTCTGCCATTTGTTTTGGTACTGATTTGTGACTAGACCCTTGGTGCTTAGCAACCCAATAAGCTTATTATGCAACTTATGGAATCCTTTCCTTTATTTGGCTTTTTTTTTTTTTTTATTCTGCCTATACCTCCCTACATTGATTAGAACTATCGTAACTTCTCCTCTTCTTTAAATAAGAAGATATAATAAATTTTAATATATTTGAATTAATTTTCTTTAACACTAATAACAATATTAATATTAATCGAATTAAGATTCAATTACACTTATATATAGTCTAATTAAATTTAAAATCTGAGAAATTTTCCACTTATAAAACTTAAACCCTAACTCTTACATAGATAATAGCTGACTCCATTCGGTTTGATTAAATTGATAGAATTTTTTCAACCATTCGTTTAAGTAAGGAGCACATGATTTTAAATTATAAAAAGGAAAATAGGGAAGTAGAGGTGGAGTACGTGAGAGTTTACTCGCTTACCAACTTTCTCAACTCTTGAGGCCCACTTGTTATTATATATATATATAATATAATATATATATAATATATATAATATATAATATATATAATATATATATATATGTTCATATATGGAGATTTAACATTTATGGAGCAGGCAAAGCGCAGTAATCGTTGTGCTTTTTCTTTTATGAATGTTGTGATTTTTGTAAGTCATATAATGGTTTAAATAGGGCTATCATCATGATCATGCTTCATTTGGATATCCATGAAAAGAAAAGTTCCATCAAATGAAAGTTATTGGTAGAGGATATATAGTTGAACGGCTGAGGTTTAATGGGGAATGTTGGTAGGGAGAAACAGGTAGAGATAGAGATGAAGATAAGGCCATGCTGGGGAGCAGCAGGGTTTTTGTTATAATATTATTAGTAGGTCTAAAACGATAATATCGCAAATTTATGTATAAAGTGATAACATATATATTTTTTATTATCACTTAGTTAAATATATATGATCAATAATAATAAATTTATATGCTAATAGGGTGAATGTTAGAAATTTATTTCCCACCGTTAAAATTGAATTATAAATTTTTATAAGGGTTACAATTTTATCATTATATTAATCTATAAAATAAATTAAAATTTATAATTTTTTAGAAAGTTCAAAATACAACTATATCATGTAAATTTATAATTTTTAAAGTAACTAAATAATAAAATTTCATTTTAAAGGGCCAACACCCTTCCTGCCCTCGACAACAGCCTTATGTGCTAGTTTTTTAAAAAAATAAAAAATTCCACGTGATAGCAACAGCAAACAGTGTTATCAATTTCTACACTAGTAACGGTACAAAAGTAAAGAGATGACCTTATGCTAAATTAAAACTAGAAAGATTAAACTTCAAAATTCAGTAGAAGAGAGGAACCGAAACAAGAATAAAACCAAAAAGCAGGGCCTTAGACAGCATGTATTTATGGGTTTGTCCTCGGCTTACGTTTGCTTTACAGTGAAACTAAATATCAAAGAGAGAGAGACAAAGAAAGAGCTTTTCAAGAGTTGAGACTTGAGAGTTGAGAGAGACCCCTACGTATCTGATAATGAGCTTGAATGAACCCTTACAGCTAAAACGCGGTTTGCAAGATGGGGGCTAATCAATGGTGTAGATGCTATTATAGTCATAACATATATATATGTACATGTAGTGCATATATTGAAACATGCATCAGTTTTGAAAGTGCTCAAAAACCTGAAAATGCTAAAAATGATTCCATAAACAGTTATGGGAAGCCTACAATTAGAGCAGTAATCACAATCACAGATGACAAGACTTTGTTGGCTGCCCTTCCTGCATGCTTTGCCTGCCTGGTTTTTTCAGTATTTTAAGCAGACTTGATGACTTTTTTTATATATATTATACATTCATATAAAATATATTAGAAATAAATATAATTTTGTTGGAAGGAAAATTACGAGGATGAACCAAGCAGAAGTTTAACAGCTCACACAGTTATACATAACAAAACAAAATAAAAATATGATAATTGATGCTTGGGTTAGTTTTTTTTTTTTTTTTTTTGATGATTTTTATATAAAATATTACACAAAAATTTTAAAGTCGGTAACTCAATAAAAATTTTTATAATAGTATATATACATAAATGAAAAGCATTGGAGCATTTGAGGCAACGTGGGTGAAGGTCCTAAAAGCTGAGAAATCTACCTACCTACATGCACGAGTATTATATTCATGGAGAATCATGATGGTGGTGGTGGTGATGATGATGATGATAGGGACATGGGGTTCGACGATAATTCAAGACCCCTCTCTTTTATCACTGCTGTTGATTAAGACTTATCTACCAACCATACCCTCTTCTAGACTATTAGGGTTTTCCTTTTATATTTTTATATATATACTTTTGCCTAACAGTATGTTGAATTTTGCAATTTTTATATAATTAATAATTATTACGTGGTTAAGGAAATTATTTATTTTATAATTTTTTTAAAACAGCAGTTGTTTGGAGGTCGATTTACTGGTGATAAGCAAAGAATCAAGGAAGGAACTAAGAAGGGAGGAATATAGGTAGGAGAATGTAGGAAGATAAGAGTCTAGGTATCAAATAGAATGCTTAAGGAGAAAGAAGATCCTTTGCTCTTCGTGTGTTAGGATATATATAGGAGGAGGCCCCTTTATCACTAGTGCCATATCACTGACAATATGGATGGTGGCCTACTTCTGTAGTCGATTAGGTGGAAGGTCCATTATACATTAGCTGTTATCGAGCCTAGTATTGTTTTGATATCCCCTTTGCTTAAGTAGTACAAGATTGTTATGCCTCAGTGGCCCTCCAGGGGTCTCCATGGACAATCTGTAGTGGGTGGCCAAAAGCGAATGGATGAAAGGTATGCGGGTGATTAGTCATTCACTACTGATGGTACCAGATGAAGAGGCGCCCACAAATGCCTTCTAAGGGTATAGGTATAATAGATACATTCAAAGTATAATACAAATGCATGTATGAGTAACCAAAAATATCAAACTAGTACAACACAAATGAAACACCCAAGTAATCACAAAGTATTATCAAATTACTACAACAAAAATGGACTAAGAAATAGTACAGTCCAAACTAAAGCTGATGAACTTGACTAACTGAACTAAAACTCACACATGGCAACCGCACATGGTGGGACTCGGAGACCCACACATATATTGAGCATGGTGAGTCTCGAACCTAGTACTTAAGGGCGAAGTTAAAATTTTCTATTGGGAGTCGAAATAAAATTAATAAAAATCTTAGGCATTAAGTTCTTATCAAAGACACCAATTGAACCTTACCTATAAATAGCTTATCCCACTTTTTTCATAGAAAATTAAAAAATTACCCTATATAATCTTTATTATCTTACATACACACTAAATCTTAAAACTAAAGTTCAAAGTTCTATAATGAAAACTTTTGTACGAAGATTAAAAAAAGATATGTCTCTTAGAATGTAACATCAATGAGGAATCTCTAGTGTCTCAACTGCAATAAGTTGAATATAGAATGGCCTGATAACAGAATTTGTTGAAAAATATGAAATTGGAAATTTGGTGCTAGAGGGAGTGTGCACTCCTCTACCCATTAAATGTGTATGGAGACGGTTTCCATATAAGGTGTAAGAAATTTATTGAATTGATTATTTGGGCTATGTTGATTTTATGGATGATATCTAGCACATTATGGAACATCATATCACTTTGAGAATCATATATTGGTGATTAAATTGAATAAGATTACCATTATCTAATCCCTTGAATCAAGAAAGTTAGATAGGATCAAGAGTCCTTGTTTATCTTGTTCATTATTATTATATTGTATCCAACTTATAATGTGTTGTGATTTTATTTGTTGAATTCACAAAGGGTGAATTTAATGGTGGAAGTATTGAGTCTTCAAAGTACAAGGGCTTAGGAAATTATCATGGGGTGTGATTGAGTAAGTTCACTTTGTGTAATTGTTAGAGAGAGTGGATATTACACATTGAACTAGGCTTCGCAGATGTAGGGTAATCGAACTGCGTAAACAACCTTTTTTTTGTTTTTATTATTTCTTTTTTGTCATTTAGTGCTTGAATATGTGCCGACTACCTTAGGCACCAATTTGGCTATGCAACTTCTATTCTTAGCAGCGACTGAATTGTTAATAGAATCATTCCCCACTCAAGACATGTTGATTTCTATCATATTAGTCAAATTGGGGGGTGTTTACATTCATGTTAGCATTTATTTCCATTCTGATTAAATGATGGAGACCCAAGACCTATACATTTCACCTCCTATACGATGAAGCTACAATAACACAAGAAGATGCTACCTTATTGACAACTTTCTAGTTGAGGAGCTACTAGTAACAAGAAAATATAATAAGAATATCGTAGTAGTACTTGTTGAAGCGTTTGCAAGGGATACTAATTTTTAGTCTACTTTTGATGGTTTTTAGATTATCTATACATGGTTGAAATGTTACTGATCATTGTTTTGTCGAGTTTTAAAATTTATAAAGAGAATGATCAAACTTGGAAACTAACTCTGACAATGATTTAAAGCAAGTGCACTTATCGAACAGTAGTATAGTTAAGGCAAGACCGGATTGTCGAACCCAAAGGAACTAAAAGTACTAATACTAACTTTCTTTCTATTATTTAGCCTGAATATTAAGTGATTGGTTGATTAATCTAAAACTAACTAATTACCAAGCTAAGACGCAAAGACAAAAAGACTAAACTGGGGAAATAACTTTTAGAAAAACTTAGTTGATTTAGATGATACCCTTAGGAAGAATCCACCTAGACTTCACTTGTTATCTAACACTGAACCATACAATTTATTCACTTAGTTTGATCCGTAAGACTTCCTAACGTATACTAAACCCTCTCTCGAGGCGAATAACGTCTAACCCTAGGTTAATTAATGGATAGCAGTAAATCGATCTATGAACTCCCATATTAGGTTTCACCCTAATCCGGCAAAATCTTGTGACCCTATCTCTAAGCGTGCGATCAACTCCGCTTAATTATGCTAGATCTACTCTTAAGCAGGGACTTTTGCTCCTCTACCTAAGTACATCTGACTTGAATCAATATCCCGGAAATATTAACACAAGAATTAAGCACACATAATTAAGAACAAACTAAGTATTTATCATATAATTTAGAAAACAATAACAAAATTCATCATAGGTTTCATCCCCTTCAGGTATCTAAAGGGTTTAGTTCATAACAAATAAAGAAAACATCTTAGAAGAAAAGATAAAACAAAACATAAGAAATCCCTAAAACTCCCTGAAGGAATTGAAGGAGAGATCCGCTGTTTTGAGTAGAACTTCGGCTTCTTAAGATGGATCAACTGGCTATCTTCGAGTGTTTCCCACAATTCTAACCTTTTCGGCTTGGCTCCTTGGCCTAGCTCACCGGCCCCCTTTCAGCTGACACTTAGGGGTTTATATAGGCTCTTGGAATGGGTTTCTTTGCCCCAAAGTATCCAAATCCGAATGAAATTGTTCTTTGCCACGACAGGGACACGGCCATGTCACACGCCCGTGTGACAAGTCTTTGAGCCGTGTTTGGACTTATTTAATGAGGCACGACTGTGTAAATCGAGGGTCAGGCCGTGTTCTAAATGATCAATGAGGCACGACCGTGTGGGCTTTAGTTTAGGTCGTGTCGATTTCCTCTTTGGGCCAATTTACTCCGTTTTGGGCCCGTTTCTCGTTCTTTTTATCCTCGGGTGTTTTCCTAGGTATAAGACATGAAAAGAAAGCATTAAAAGCACCTTTTTATATGAAACAGAGGATAAATCATCCAAAAGCATACAAAATGTGGGATTAAAATATGTTACTTTTACGGTTTATCAGTTACTTCAACGTACTCCCATTGTATCCAACTCCCCTTGATATTGAACATCATACCAGAGCTTACATCCTCTAACTGATTGATTATTTTCTACAAGAAGATGTATGCATGTAATATCCGGGATTTGGGGGTCATGCATTTTAATTTGTATCTGTGTGTTGGTGTGCTTTGTATACAGTTTGGATGTGTTTGGGGGCTTCGGGAAACCTTGGGCTTGGGTAGAGGCCATAGTAAAACTTTTGGTTTAAACTAATGAGGGGGGAGCCAAGGGAGCTAGGCCTTAAAGGGTTAAGGCTGTGTTTAGGGACACAAGAACCCAGTTGGTAAAGTGGCAAGGAGGTGCCACTTAGAGTGCTTATGGATGACGCCTCAGGGAGTGAGAAGAGCCTTGGTTCGAGCAGCACTAGCAGCATTTTGGCATTTATATTTCGTCAAGGGTAGTGAAGAGTTGGATTCGGCTATGGCACTTAAAGATAGGAGGTTTGAAGTGGTCAAACATTTCAAATGGGCGGCTAGGAGAAAAGATGAGAGTTTGACTCATTCAAACTATTTTGAATGAAAGGAGGGGAGGAAAATGTGGAGAAGAATTAGGAGTTTGAAAGGAAGGAAGATGGTGGCCGAATGTGGGATTCTTTGGGGGGTTGCATATTCGGTTTGGGGAAGCTTTTGTGTGCCGAAATTTAGTGTTATCAAAGTGCCAAATTAGTCACTTTTCTTTAGTCGAAACTTAGCTCATTTCTCTGAAAGATCTCGTTCTCTTCTTTCGTACCAAAATCATCTAGAGCTCAACCTCTTTCTCTTTTCCTGATCTTTGGCTGAAACCTTAAGAGACCATTAAGGTCAACCCTTGTGTCTATCTTCTCTTCTTCTCCACTCTCTTCACAAGGCCCAACCTATCTCTTCCACTCTACTCCTCTTTTCTTTTCGTTTTGGTGACAAAGCCTTTACCTTCTCTCCATTTTAGAAGCCGTTCTTCCCTATACTCTACTTTTGTGGCTGAATATTCTACTTTCTTTTGGGGTCTTAGCCGAATCATACCACCATTTCACTCTCATCTCTTTTCGTGTTATCAAACTTTGCGGAAGCCGAAGAATCACTTGGTGGCTGAATCTATTTACCTCTGTTGTATTTCGAAATCGATCTTCCTTGGTCAGATCTTTCAGTCGACTGCTAGTAAGTATGGTAAGGGCTCTTTTGTGTTCAAACTTTATCTCTTTTCTTCTTGGATTGTCGAAATCAGAAACGCTAATCCCATTTATCCATTTGGCTGAAACCATGAAGGTGGGTTCCGGGATTCTTTGTAGCCAACGTTAAGAGGAAGAGCTTTTGAGATTTGATCGATAAGGTAAGGAGATAGTGCCATTCGGCCAAAGGCCATATCTTTTAGTGTTAGCCGATTCTAACTATAGTGTTGTAGGAATGGTTCGACAAAGGTAAAGGAAGAGTCTTCGGGATTCAGATCTACTTCGGTAAGGGCATTCAGTTAAGCTATAGATTTGACTCATTTAGATATTACTTATTGATTAACCGGGTGTTCTGATTAAGTGATATTCAATGGATGCGAGTACCAGCGGAGGAGAAAAAGGGGTAGTCCCTACCCCTAGATTCAAGAAACATTCGGTTTCTGCGGTGTGTGACTGGCCACCAGGTTGTGGGCCAGCTTCGAAAAGAGACAAGCAGATCGCTGTGATCCCTGCAAGTGAAGGTGTCAGTGAGATCGAGAGTGTTGTTCTTTGTGTTTACAGGTGTGTAACCCCACACTTTTTCTCGGTAAATTAATATGACTAAGTATGTGTGAATAAGATTATGAGTAACTATGGCTAATGGTACCCTTCAACGGTACGGTTCATTGCTTCAGGTGCGTTACATTAAACCCCTTGTTAATAGTGGTTACATTCATTTGTATGAAAGTATGTGTGTTTTCGATATGGCTTGGGTTAAGCATTTAGCATGATATTTGCATAACTATGTATAATGCATGGGCACGAGGGTTATAATGAAAAGGGGAAGTGTTTCGGTGGTTTTACCACATTATTCAGTGACTCATGTCACAATATTATGTTTTCAGTGACGTTGTCACATTATCCGGTGGCTATGCCACGTATTAAGTGCAATGAGCAGTTGACTGTAGCGACTGCCTTCGAGGGTGTGTAGCGGATGGAAGGTCGATTTAGTAATCCCCACTGGTGTGATTGGCAGGTACGGGTGGTGTGTAGAGGTTGGATATCTAGGTGGGTTTGGGTTGTACCATTTTTATATACATGTGATCTATTATGCTGTGATATGGGCCAATGGCCAGATTATGATTTCGGATGGGCCTTGCCCAAAATGTTCGTAATAAAGGCTATAATCGGTTGGGAATCTGTGTTGGTAGTTGCACATTGAGTCTGTTGACTCACCCTTCGTGGGCTAACATTTTGTAGGTGATGCATAGTGCAGTGGACCGGGTCGGTAGGGACTATATGGTGGCCATGCTCATCGATTTCGGGATTTATTAAGGTTGAACTTTTCATTTTTTTAGTATGTTTTTCGGGATTTATTTCGGGTTTTCTTTTAGTTGCAATAAGGCCACTACTTAACTCTTTTAACTTTTGTGTTTTAAGTTCATGTTCATGCGATAACAATCAAATGGGTAATTAAATATTTTTCTTAAAAGAATCATCAACATTTTATCACTTAATCAAATTAACGGTTTCCAACTTAATGAACTCTAAAATCCGGCAAACCTCTTAATTTATAAAGTGTGATAGGAACATTTTTAACGAAACACAAACTTGAATGGCAATTTGGTTTGAAACTTGATAAAACTTCAAACCTATTTTAAAATTAACTTATTTTATAAAAAAGATGAAACGAAATTTGGGCTAAGTTTTTCTTAAGGAACATGTCAGATCCGGTTGGGGCTTGTGGACCGGGTTTGGGATGTTTCAATTTGGTATCAGAGCCTGGTTTAAAAACTCGGCCTTGGGTTTTGAGGCCCACAACGTTTTCAAGATTTGTACTAAAAATGGGTTTTTGAAAATATTTTCATGAAATGGTCTTATGGAAGCATGGCACCCGAGTTCTCGGCCCAAGTCCGCCAGGTAAGTTCTTTGAATGATAAACTGATTTGTATGTGTGAGTTGATGCATGTTACTATAGATGGTAGGACTAGGAAACCATATAGAGACGTGAACCCCTAGGTATATGTGTGCTCTTGCGGAAAACAACTATTAAATTTCTTTTTGCAAAAAACTTCTCTTTAAACAAGAAGTGAAAAGAAGCGAATGCATAAAACTTGTAAAAACAAATAAAACGCGATAGTAGATATGAGTACTAGGGGACGGGGTCGCAATACGCGCGGACGTGGCAGAGGCAGAATCACTGTGTCCAAACCAGCTGGGTCTGGACACGGGTCCGGGAATGAGATAAAGTTACCGCCGGTTAGAGAAGCAAAATTCCAGGACCAAACTAGAGGAGATGACGCGATTTCCTAGGTCATGTTGCGAGTGTTGGAAAGAGTTGCTGGGGCAGGTCTAAGTGGAGGGGCTCGGAAGTCAGTGCCTGAGCGACTGCAAGCAAACAGAGCTGAGGTGTTTAGGGGGGTCTCTGGGGTGGCCCCAAACATTGCTGAATATTGGTTAAAAGCAGTCGAAAGGATTATGGACGACCTGGACTGCACGGCTGAGGAGAAACTAAAAGGGGTGGTGTCACTACTTCGGGATGAGGCGTACCAATGGTGGCTCATTGTTAGAGAGGGTACCCAGGTGGACCGGATTGATTGGGATTATTTCAAGACAAAGTTCCAAGGGAAGTTCATAGGAGCGAGTTATGTGGATGCTCAGAGGAAGGCATTCTTAAACCTGGTACAAGGGGGCAAATCTGTAGCCGAGTATGAAATGGAATTCCTTCGTTTGAGTCGATATGCCCGGGGAATCGTGGCAACTGATTATGAGCGCTGCGCATGGTTCGAAGATGGGCTTCGAGATGAGTTGAGGATATTAATAGCCCCACAGCGGGAGAGGGACTTCACGGTATTGGTTGAGAAAGCGAAAATAGCCGAGGAGGTGAAGCGAACCAAGAGGCAGAACTGGGACAGAGGTCAGAGTAAGAGTAAGAAGGGCTATGGGTCATCAGGGTCATCCGAGAGTTTCCAGAAAAGACCTAGAGTTGATGGGCCGTGAGATCAGCAGGTTGCTGTGGGAGGTCAGCATCGTACATGTGCTCAATATGGAAAGATGCACCCGGGGGAGTGTTGGAAAAAGACAGTGGGATGTTTTAAGTGTGGGTCCAAAGATCACATGATTAGGAGCTCGCCCATTGGAAGCAGATGTGAGTCGACTAGCAGTCGTGGTTTTAATCGATGGAAGAGGTGGGATGCAGAACGCCGCCGAGGGGTCGTGTGCAGTTGGCGAGGTAATGGTTCTGGTCGAGGTCGCAGGACACCTGGTAGAGGTGCCGGTAATGCGGAGGTGAGACAGCCTGGTCTAGTATATGCAGTTCGTCGGAGGGAGGATGGTGACGCACCAGACGTCATAACCGGTACGTTCCTTATAGCTGACAAGCCTTTCTTTGCCTTGATTGATTTTGGTTCGACCTACTCATATGTTGTATGTAGAATAGCTGAAACATTAGGTGTAGCATCCGAATCGCTCGCTAGGAGATGATCAGAGTTAGCCCGTTAGGTCAAACGGTAGTGGTGAATAAATTTTTCCGGAGTGTGCCTCTAGAAATTCAGGGAGTAGTGTTTTCGGCCAATTTGATGGAACTACCTTTCGGGGAATTTGATTTCATTTTGGGCATGGACTGGCTAGTAGAACATCGTGCTAAATTTGATTGCGCGGCTAAACGGATGGAGTTGAGGACCCCAGAGGATGAGGAGATAGTTGTGATAGGGGAAAGAAGAAACTATTTATCTAACGTAGTCTCCGCGTTGAAAGCTGATAAAATGGTTCGAAAGGGGTACAAGCATTTCTAGCCTTCATTAGTACTCTGGATGCAAAAGAAGAGGGGGTTAGTGGAGTTAGAACAGTAAGAGAATTTGTGGACGTCTTTTCGGAGGAGCTGCCAGGGTTACCCCCGGACAAGGAGGTGGAGTTCGGAATTGATTTGCTGCCAGGTACAGCTCCAGTATCAATTGCTCCATATAGAATGGCGCCAAAAGAGTTGGTAGAGCTTAATTCGACCGAGTGTATCTCCGTGGGGACGTCGATGTTGTTCGTGAAGAAAAAGGATGGGACTATGCGCATATATATAGATTACCGCCAACTGAACAAGCTGACGATCAAAAACAAGTACCCGTTACCAAGGATCGACGATCTGTTCGATCAGTTGAAGGGAGCTTCGGTCTTTTCCAAAATAGACTTGACGTCGGGATACCATCAGCTGAAGGTTAAGGAAGGGGATATACACAAAACAACGTTTTGGACTCGCTATGGCCACTACGGGTTCTTAGTGATGCCGTTCGGATTGACGAATGCCCCAGCTGCGTTCATGGATATGATGAACTGGGTCTTCCAACCCTACTTGGACCGGTTCATTGTGGTGTTTATTGACGATATCTTGGTGTATTCTAAGATGAAGGAGGACCATGATCTGCATTTGCGAATGGTTTTGTAAATTTTAAGAGAGAAGAAGTTATACTCCAAATTTAGCAAGTGTGAGTTTTGGCTAAAAGAGGTCACGTTTCTGGGTCATGTGGTATCTGCAGAAGGGATTTGGGTAGATCCCCGGAAATTTGAAGCTGTGTTAGATTGGAAACCCCCTAAGTCTGTGGCAGAGGTTCGGAGTTTCTTGGGGTTGGCAGGTTATTATAGAAGATTTATGGAAGGGTTCTCGTTAATTGCAGCACCTTTAAGGAAGTTGTTGCGGAAAGGAGTGTCATTTGTTTGGACTGATAAGCAACAGGAAAGCTTTGAAAAGTTAAAGAGGATTCTAACTGAGGCACCCGTGTTAATTCAACCGAAGGCTGGTAAGAAGTTCGTGGTGTATTGTGATGCATCTCACACGGGGTTAGTGTGTGTGCTAATACAGGAAGGGAAAGTTGTTGTGTATGCTTCCCATCAGTTGAGGCCATATAAAAGCAATTATCCCACACATGACTTGGAATTAGCGGCAGTGGTGTTCGCTCTAATAATTTGGAGACACTATCTGTACGGAGAAAAGTTTATCATTTACATCGACCATAAAAGTTTGAGATATCTCCTTTTCCAGAAAGGAGTTAAGTCTGAGGCAGCATAGATGGGTTGAACTGTTGAAGGATTACGACTGCACAATTGAGTATCATCCAGGGAAGGCTAACGTGGTGGTAGATGCGTTAAGTCGAAAGGCAATATCAGATCTTAGGGCGATGTTTGCCGATCTGAGTTTATTTGATGATGGAAGTTTGTTAGACGAGCTTCAGGTAAAACCAACATGGGTGGATTAGATCAAGGAAAAACAGTTAATAGATGATGTTTTGAGTGCTCAAGTTCTGCGGGTACAAGAGGGTGGATTAGAGAATTACAGTGTAGACAGTAATGGAGTTCTATGCTTTCGCGGAAAGATGTGCATGCCAAAGGACAAGGAGTTGAGACAAATGATACTTCGGGAAGTGCATAGTAGCCCTTACACTATACATCCTGGAGGGAGTAAGATGTATCGGGACTTGCGTGAGTAGTTTTGGTGGCCTGGTTTGGAACAGGAAGTTACAGAGTATGTGGGGAAGTGTCTGACGTGTCAGCAGGTTAAAGCTGAGCATCAGTTGCCTTCAATATTGTTGCAATCGATTAAGATACCACAGTGGAAATGGGAGAGAATCACTATGGACTTCATTAGCGGGTTACCCCTTACACCTACTAAGAAGGATTCGATATGGGTGATCGTGGATCGACTGACTAAATCAGCACATTTCATACCAGTTCGAGTAGATTACTCTCTGTAAAGGTTAGCAAAGTTTTATGTGGCTGAGATAGTAAGGTTACATGGGGTACTGGTGTCAATCATATCAGATAGAGATCCGAGATTTACATCACATTTTTAGAGGGCACTACATCAAGCACTGGGGACGAGACTGGATTTCAGTACAGCCTTCCATCCTTAAACTGATGGGCAATCTGAGAGGGTAATCCAGATATTGGAAGATATGTTGAGAGGATGTATCCTTGATTTCAGAGGTACCTGGGAGGAGTTTTTACCGTTGGCTGAATTTGCATACAACAACAGTTACCAATCTAGTATTCGAATGGCGCCCTACGAAGCACTATATGGGCGGAAATGCCGGACTCCTACCTGTTAGACTGAATTGGGGGAACGCAGAATGTTAGGTCCAGAGTTGGTTGCAGAGACGGAAGAACAGGTTAAGTTGATTAGGGCTCGATTGAAGGAGGCATTCGATAGGCAGAAGTCGTATGCTGATTTAAAACGGAAGGAGATAGAATTTGCAGTGGGTGATCAGGTGTTCTTGAAAGTTTTGCCGTGGAAGAAGGTGATGAGATTTGGTCGCAAGGGTAAACTGAGTCCTAGGTTTATCGGACCATATCGGGTTTTGAAGCGTGTGGGTCCAGTAGCATACCAACTAGAGTTACCTTCGGAGTTCAAGCAAATGCATGATGTATTCCATGTGTTGATGTTACGACGCTACGGTCAGATCCATCTCATATTATACCAGCAGAGGAAATTGAGTTAAGGCCAGATCTATCATATGAGGAGGAACCGATTCGAATTCTGGAACGAGATGTCAAGGTGCTGAGAAGGAATTCAGTTCCATTGGTGAAAGTCTTGTGGCGGAACCATGGAGCGGAAGAGGCAACTTGGGTGCCAGAGGAAGCAATGCGACAACAATACCCTCACCTATTTTAGCCAGGTAATTTCGAGGTTGAAATTATTTTAAGGGGGTAGAACTGTAATATCCGGGATTTGGGGGTCATGCATTTTAATTTGTATCTGTGTGTTGGTGTGCTCTGTATGCCGTTTGGATGTGTTTAGGGGCTTCGGGAAACCTTGGGCTTGGGTAGAGGCCATAGTAAAAATTTTGGTTTAAGCTAGTGAGGGGGGAGCCAAGGGAGTTAGGCCTTAAGGGGTTAAGGTTGTGTTTAGAGACACAAGAACCCAGTTGGTAAAGTGGCAAGGAGGCGCCACTTAGAGTGCTTGAGGATGACGCCTCAGGGAGTGAGAAGAGCCTTGGTTCGAGCAGCACTGGTAGCATTTTGGCATTTATTTTTCGTTAAGGGGAGTGAAGAGTTGGATTCGACTATGGCACTTGAAGATAGGAGGTTTGAAGTGGTCAAACATTTCAAATGTGCGGCTAGGAGAAAAGATGAGAGTTTGACTCATTCAAACTCTTTTGAATGAGAGGAAGGGAGGAAAATGTGGAGAAGAATTAGAAGTTTGAGAGGAAGGAAGGTGGTGGCCGAATGTGGGATTCTTTGAGGGGTTGCATATTCAGTTTGGGGAAGCTTTTGTGTGCCGAAATTTAGTGTTATCAAAGTGCCAAATTAGTCACTTTCCTCTAGCCGAAATTTAGCTCATTCTTTGATAGATCTCGTTCTCTTCTTACGTACCAAAATCATCTAGAGCTCAACCTCTTTCTCTTTTCCTGATCTTTGGCCGAAACCTTAAGAGACCTTTAAGGTCAACCCTTGTGTCCATCTTCTCTTCTTCTCCACTCTCTTCACAAGGCCGAACCTATCTCTTCCACTCTACTCTTTTTTCTTTTCGTTTTGGTGACAAAGCCTTTACCTTCTCTTCATTTTAGAAGCTGTTCTTCCCTATACTCTACTTTTTGTCGCTGAACATTCTACTTTCTTTTGGGGTCTTAGCCGAATCATACCACCATTTCACTCTATTCTCTTTTCGTGTTATCAAACTTTACGGAAGCTGAAGAATCAATTGGTGGCTGAATCTATTTACCTCTGTTGTATTTCGAAACCAATCTTCCTTGGTCAGATTTTTCAGTCAACTGCCAGTAAGTGTGGTAAGGGCTCTTTTGTGTTCAAACTTTATCTCTTTTCTTCTTGGATTGTCGAAATCAGGAACTCTAATCCCATTTACCCATTTGGCCGAAACCATGAAGGTGGGTTCCGGGGTTCTTTGTAGCCAACGTTAAGAGGAAGAGCATTCGGGATTTGATCGATAAGGTAAGAAGATAGTGCCATTCGGCCAAAGGCCATATCTTTTAGTGTTAGCCGATTCTAACTATGGTGTTATAGGAAGGGTTCGACAAAGATAAAGGAGGATTCTTGGGGATTCAGATCTACTTCGGTAAGGGCATTCAGTTAAGCTATAGATTTGACTCGTTTAGATTTTACTTGTTGATTAACCAGGTATTCTGATTAAGTGATATTCAATGGATGCGAGTACCAGTAGAGGAGAAAAAGGGGTAGTCCCTACCCCTAGATTCAAGAAATGTTCAGTTTCTGCGGTGTGTGACTGGCCACCGGGTTGTGGGCCAGCTTCGGAAAGGGACAAGCAGATCGCTGTGATCCCTGCAAGTGAAGGTGTCAGTGAGATCGAGAGTGTTGTTCTTTGTGTTTACAGGTGTGTAACCCCACACTTTTTCCCGGTAAATTAATATGACTAAGTATGTGTGAATAAGATTATTAGTAACTATGGCTAATGGTACCCTTCAACGGTACGGTTCATTGCTTCAGGTGCGTTACATTAAACCCCTTGTTAATAGTGGTTACATTCATTTGTATGAAAGTATGTGTGTTTTCGATATGGCTTGGATTAAGCATTTAGTATGATATTTGCATAACTATGTATAATGCATGGGCACGAGGGTTATAATGAAAAGGGGAAGTGTTTCGGTGGTTTTACCACATTATTCGGTGACTCATGTCACAATATTATGTTTCCGGTGACGTTGTCACATTATCCGGTGGCTATGCCACGTATTAAAGCGATGAGCGATTGATCGCAATGATCGCCTTCGAGGGTTTGTAGCGGATAGAGGGTCGATTTAGTAATCCCCACTGGTGTGATTGGCAGGTACGGATGGTGTGTAGAGGTTGGATATCTAGGTGGGTTCGGGTTGTACCATTTTTATATACATGTGATCTATTATGCTGTGATATGGGCCAATGGCCAGATTATGATTTCGGATGGGCCTTGCCCAAAATGTTCGTAATAAAGGCTATAATCGATTGGGAATCTGTGTTGGTAGTTGCACATTAAGTCTGTTGACTCACCCTTCGTGGGCTAACATTTTGCAGGTGATGCATAGTGCAGTGGACCGGGTCGGTAGGGACTATGTGGTGGCCATGCTCATCGATTTCGGGATTTATTAGGGTTGAACTTTTTGTTTTCTTTAGTATGTTTTTCGGGATTTATTTCGGGTTTTCTTTTAGTTGTAATAAGGCCACTACTTAACTGTTTTAACTTTTGCGTTTTAAGTTCATGTTCATGCGATAACAATCAAATGGGTAATTAAATATTTTTCTTAAAAGCACCATCAACATTTTATCACTTAATCAAATTAACGGTTTCCAACTTAATGAACTCTAAAATCCGGCAAACCTCTTAATTTATGAAGTGTGATGGGAACATTTTTAACGAAACACAAACTTGAATGGCAATTTGGTTTCAAACTTGATAAAACTTCAAACCTGTTTTAAAATTGACTTATTTTATAAAAAGATGAAACGAAATTTGGGCTAAGTTTTTCTTAAAGAACATGTCAGATCCGGTCGGGGCTTGTGGGCCGGGTTTGGGATGTTTCAATGCATCTCTAGATGATAAGAAATGATTAGTTCAAGTCATTCGAACAAAAATATAGTCAACATACATTCATACAATTCATGGATATCAAGCATCATTAACTCTTGGTATTAACATTGGAAAAAGTAATATTTGAGGTTGTAACACCCCTAACACGTATCCATCACCGGAATAGAATTACGAGGCACTGCCAATCAAATCACAACATACAACATGCATTTATGCATCCATTCTCAAATACCATTCAATCATAATCACATTATCCCTTATAAATGCCTATGAAGCCTTAAACATGCTTTAGAAGTGGTTCGGGACTAAACTGATAACTTACAAACATTCTCAAAAACTTAGAAATTTTTCAAACATACAAGGGTCACACGCCCGTGTGAACAGGCCGTGTGCCTCACATGGCTCCAGACACACCCTTGTCCCAGGCCGTGTGAAAATAAGGCATACATACTGACTTGGGTCGCACTATGTCCCTTTGAAATGGCCACACACACACCCGTGTGCCACGCCGTGTGTTAAGCCGTGCCAAACCTGTAGGTTATACTGACTTATGTAACACAGCCAAGTCACACGCCCGTGTGCTAGGCCGTATGCCATCTAGGGGGTATACTGACTTGTTCCACACGGCCGGTCACACGCCCGTGTGTGGGACCATGTGGAGCATATTGACTTCAATTCAATTTCAACACCAGGGGACACATGGCCATGTATCATGATCGTGTGTCGCACACGGCTGAGACACACGCCCGTGTCTTTGCTCGTGTAGACAAAAATAGGCAAATTGCAAGACCAATTTGCCACCCTTTCTCATGCTCACCTAAACAACCAAAATAATACCATTTCAACACATTCATAGGGAACCAAAACATGCTATTTCGTATACAAATCATGCCATTTAAAAATCCATCCATTTCACTTCTCAAATCATAATCCAAAACATACTAAAACAATATGCCATTACCAATAATTTCTTCTATCTTCTCTATGCATTATTCTCATCATCTTATCAACTAATTCATGTTATAAAACATAACAAATCATCGTCTTAAAAATCAAAACACAATATGCCATTTCATCTTCAACCATACCAAACATGCCAAAACACAAGGCCATATATACATCACATATCACTTACCAAATTCATAAATTTAGCCAACTCAAATGGCCATATACACACCAACATTTACATCATTTATGAGCCAAATCTCATTGCTAATATCATAACTCAAAACATAACATCTTATTACTAGCTAATACATGCAATATACCATATTTACATAGCATCAAAAGTACCAACAAGTTGTTCGATAGTGTGACGATGTTCCTGATGATCCCCGAGACTGAGCTAGCTTTGATTATCTATAAAATAGGGAAATAACACACAAAGTAAGCTTTAAAAGCTTAGTAAGCCATATACAAATAAAATTACACATGAATCAACATCATTTTCATTAATAGGAAAACATGAATAAGAATATAAAAGCTCACAAACCTTTCCCATTGAACACATATTCAAAATCATAAGCGAATTCATCAAATACTTCTCTTTTCAGTACTCATATGAATCTCGTACGTACCTGAGTCTTTTAACTCATTCACACATTCTTTCTCGACTTGACTTTGCCCATTGAACCATTTGGAATCGTTAAGGATACTTGAAAATCACATATTACTCATACAATACCATATCCCGGATATGGTCTTACATGTTATCATATATCGATGCCACTGTCCCAGATAGGGTCTTATACGAAATCATATAACGATGCCAATATTCCAGACATAGTTGATAAACCGTAAAAGTAATATATTTTAATCCCACATTTAGCATACCTCTGGATGATTTATCCCTTGATTTATGTAAAAAGGTGCTCTTAATCCTTGCTTTTCATGTCTTATACTCAAGAAAGCACCCGAGGATGGAAAGAACGAGAAACGGGCCTAAAATGATCCAAATTGGGCCAAAGTGGAAATCGACACGACTGGACTTAAGCCTACACGGCCGTGCCTCATTGAGCAACTAGGACACGGCCTGACCCCGATTCACACGGCCGTGCCTCATTAAAGAAATCTGAACACAGCTTAAAGACCGTTCACACGGGCGTGTGCCATGCCCGTGTCCCTGTCGTGGAAAAGAACAATTTCACTCGGAAAAGGATGCTTAGGGGCAAAGAAACCTATTTCGAAAGCATATATAAACCCCCTATGTGCTACCTGAAAGAGGGCGGTAAGCTAGGCCAAGGAGCCAAGCCAGAAAGGTCAGATTTGTGGGAAATCACTCGAGGATAGCCAGTTGATTCATCTCAAGAAGCCAGAATTATACTCAAGACGGCAGATTTCTCCTTCAATTCCTTCAGGGGGTTTTAGGAATTTCTTATGTTTTGTTTTATCTTTTCTTCTGATATGTTTTCTTTTATCGATATGAACTAAACCCTTCAGATACCTGAAGGGGATGAAACCTAAGACGGATCTTGTTATTGTTTTCTGAACTATATGATAAATACTTGATTTGTTCTTAATTGTGTGTGCTCAATTCTTGTGTTAATATTTCTGGGATATTGATTCAAGTATGATGTGCTTAGGTGGTGGAGCAAAAGTCCCTGCTTAAGAGTAGATCTAGCATAATTAAGTGGAGTCGATTGCACGCCTAGAGATAGGGTGACGAGATTTTGTTGGATTAGGGTGAAACCTAATATGGGAGTCCATAGATTGAGTTAATGCGATTCTAAGGGTTTTAATTAGAAAGCATTTCAATTAATCAACCTAGGGTTAGACGTTATTCGCCTCGAGAGAGGGTTTAATATAACTTAGGGAGTCTTACGGATCAAGTCAAGTGAATACATCATCTGGTTCAGTGTTAGATAACAAGTGAAGTCTAGGTGGATTCTTCCTAAGGGTATGATCTTAATCAACTGAGTTTTTCCAACAGTATTTCCCAATTCATTCTTTTTGCCTTTGTGTCTTTAGCTTAGTAGTTAGTTAACTTTAGATTAAACAACAAATTCACCTTATTTTAGGATAAATAATAAAAAGAAAGCTAGTATTAGTACTTTTAGTTCCTTTGGGTTCGACAATCCGGTCTTGCTTAAGCTATACTACTGTTCGATAGGTGCACTTGCCTTAAATCGTTGTCAGAATTAATTTCCAGGTTCGATCATTGTCTTTTTATAAATTTTAAGACTCGAAAAAACAACGATCAAGTTTTTGGCGCCATTGCCGGGGAACTAAAATATTAAGAAAGCTCTATTTTTATTACTTTAGCCATTATTTTTATTTTTCGCAATTTACTTTTATTATTTTTATTATTTTTAGGTTAAAATTTGAATTTTGCTAAATTTTCTTTCTTTCTTTTCTTAGCAGGTACCTCTAGTTTATGACTAGAAGGAACCCGAAAGGACCACTAGTATACGACTGTGATATTGAAGCAACCGTTCACAGGAATCGCAGAGAAATTAGGTGAGCCCTAAATTACACAGGAGAAGAGCGAGAAGGTAGATCCAATCCTACTGAAGGGATGGACGAGAATAATCCACCACCACAAGATGTGGGAGAAAATAATGCTCCACTACTATGTACAATTATGCTAAACCTCTTTTAACAGGAGCAGAATCAAGTATTATGAGGCCTGCTATAATTGCTAATAATTTTGAATTAAAGCCTATCACTATACAAATGATTCAACAATTTGTTCAATTTGATGGTCTACAGGACGAAGACCCAAATACTCATATAACTAATTTTTAAGAATTCTATTATACCTTCAAAATAAATGGCGTTTCTGGTGATGCCATACGTCATCGGTTATTTCCCTTTTCATTAAGGAATAAAGCCAAACACTGGTTAAATTCGTTACCACGAGGGTCAATCACTATGTGGGATCAAATGACCGAATTTTTTTTTTTTAAATATTTTCCACCGGCCAAAACAGCCAAATTACGGAATGATATCTTTTCTTTTGTGCAGATGGATTTAGAAACATTATACGATGCATGGGAGAGATACAAGGATCTCTTGAGAAGGTGTCTACACCATGGTTTACCCTTATGGCTCCAAGTCCAAACTTTCTATAATGGTGTAAACCCCTCAACGAAGCAACTAATTGATTCAACCGTCGATGGAACCCTGAACAACAGAACTCCTGAAGCAGCCTACGAGTTTATTGAAGAGATGTCACTGAATAACTATCAGTGGCAGGTTACCAGGACCAAACCAACAAAATCAGCCGGAGTTTATAACCTCGATGTAGTAACCATGCTATCAACACAGGTAGAGATGATGAATAAAAAGCTTGAGAGTTTGTGTTCTTCGCAGGCACATCCAGTAATGCAGTGCGACGCAAGTGGAACTGTGGCGAATCCTGAGTACCAACCATACCAATCACGCACAGAGAGCGAAAAGATGAACTATATAGGTAATAATTTCAGATCTAATAATAACCCTTATAGTAATACTTATAATCCAGGTTGGAGGAACCACCCAAATTTTTCATGGGGAGGTCAAGGAAATCAAGGAAATCAAAGACAACAACCTCCTCAAAATTTCCAAAATCAGTCCTATCTACAGGAAAAAAAGTCGAACCTTGTAGAAATGCTGACAAAATTCATGGCAGCCACAGAAAACCGTTTCAAAGACATTGAAACAAACCAACGAACATCGATTGAAGAGATCAAGAGCCAAGTTGGGGAACTTACTAAGTTAGTTAGGGAAGTCATTAAGTCAGTGGGACAACTTGCAAAGTTAATTTCCGAACGACCGCAAGGGCATCTACCAAGCAACACGGAGATTAACCCAAAGGAGCAAATCCAAGCCATCACAGCTCATGATAGTATAGGGTTAGATGAACCCAATTCAATACAAGGAAACAAGTTGGAAGAAGGTAAAGTAGATGTAACACATGAAAAGCCAAAACTGGTAATCAAAGAGTACGGACCTTGCATACCTTATCCCGAAGCAATGAAGAGAGATGATATAGAGGAACAATTTGGTAAGTTTCTTAAAATTTTAAAGAAATTACATATCAACTTACCTCTTCTTGAAGCTCTTTTTCAGATGCCAGATTCGAGGAAATTTTTAAAATAGCTTTTGACGAACAAGCGCAAATTAGACGAAGAACCACACGTGGAATTAAACGCAGTATCCTCAGCAATGTTACATAATAGACTACCACAGAAGCAAAAAGATCCAGGGAGTTTTACAATTCCATGTTTAATTGGTAGAATAACTGTTGATAATGCATTAGCTGATTTAGGGACAAGTATAAATGTCATGCCTTATAAAATGTTTAAACAACTAGGTCTAAAGAAACCCAAACAAACTAGGATGAGCATTCAATTAGCTAATAAAACTGTTAGAATTCTTAGGGATATTATCAAATATGTTCTTTTAAAAATTGATAAATTCGTTTTCCCAGTAGGTTTTGTTGTCTTAGACATGGATGAGGATAATTCGATTCCCTTAATATTAGGAAGACCCTTTTTAGCAACTGCTCGAACTAAAATTGATGTTAGCACAGGAGAACTCATACTTCAGGTAGGTGATGAATCAATCAGTTTACAAGCTCTTGACTCGGCCAGGACAACCATTGATGAAGGTGAAAAAGCAAATTCAGTTGATAACCAGGTCGTTCAACTTTCACCACAGGAAACACCACAAGGTTACAAACCCGAGCCGAATCATGGACCTTGTGCCAACAAAGAAGAATTATATAAGGAACGAAGCCTTAAGGTCGACAAATTAGAAGAGTGGAAGACACAATTTAAAGAGGAACTAGAACCGCACAAAGAAAACCCGAAAGACCCCCAGAAGAGCTCATAGGAACATCAAACCACTTCAAAATAGGAGACTAGGTACTGTTAGATAAATCAGATCCTCGAATCACCATGTCAGACCAGAAAGCAAATGAAGAAATCCCTCTTGAGGGACATAATATCTTTCCATACGGAACAGTCGAGGTAAGCAATCCTATATTCGGCACTTTTAAGGTAAACGCTTCTCGACTTAAACGTTATCAAGAAAATAGAACTGTAAGCATGAGGAAAAATATTCAAACCTTTAAACCTCCCTGATTTTTTTTTAAATACGAGGAAAGTCTAGTTTAAGACTATAAACGAGTGCTTCTCGAGAGGCAACCCGAGCACTAACACAATTTATTTTCACATTTTGCTTTCAAATTATTTTCTTCTCTTCTTTTCTTTCTGAACACCTAGTTGTAAACTAACCAAAAGTGTAGATTTCCAGACCACACGGTCTTGCTCATGGCCGTGGCCGTGACCGTGTGGAAGTACAGAATCTCATAGCAGAGGCGGTACGAATCAATCCCAACTAATTTTTGAAATCACGGACCCAACTAACCCACCACGGGCACTGACAAAGTGCCACGACCGTGCGATGCAGCTATGGACGACACTAACTTATCACCAACAGACGTGGCAATCTACAAAAAGGGCGTGGCTAAATAAACACGCCTAGTCATACGGCAGTGCAAAGTGGCCGTGTGAATCGACACGACCTCGATCCACGGACGTGGAAAGCATCAGATTGCAAAACTCTATTTAAACCCACCCCTCCCCATTCTTCTCATATACTTTCCACCTCTTTCTTCCTTTTTCTCTCAGAATTCTCCCCTCTCCATAACAAAGCCTCCGACCTCTTGAGCTACACATATCCATGTCGAAGAAGCGGAAGAAGGCAAGCATAGTTTCCCCAAGGGAGACCCCTATACATAAGTTCATGCCGGCAGCTTCATCCAAACAACATGCCAAGGGTCTTTGAGACCATTTAGTTTCTATTTTTCTTTTCTCTTTTGCTTCAATTTCCTTCCCTTTAACAATTTTATGCTTAATTTAGTTTAATTTATTTTAGTTTCTTAGTACCAGGTTTAAAAGGCTACTAGGGAATCACGCCTTGGGGACCACGACCACCACCACCACAGCCTGAGATAATCTCAAGGCTGTTTAGGAATCACGCCACTTCTATAACACCCCTTACCCGTATACTACGCCAGAACCGGGTAGGAGGCATTACCAGACTTAACAATACATTCTACCAAATCCCGAGCCACAAAATTTCACTTATAATTTAAACTTTAACAAACATATGCATACACAAGCATTATAACTCCATGACCAATATGAGCCACAACTCGTGGCTAAATACAGAATAATCCTTATTACCGTTATGAAGCAATACATTTAATCAAATTAATTAAGACATATACAAAATGACTTAGTCAAGCCCCTATACATGCAATAACTTAAATCATTTATAAATAAAGATACCCATAGATAGCTTGATAGTGTGAAGCGATCTCCAAAGCGACCTCCAACCCGAGCTTGTTTAGTAGGACTCGTAACATGGGAAAGAAAAGGGTAAGCTTATAAAGCTTAGCAAGTTCACATGTAAAAATTTTAAGCATTAGCAATGAATTTAGCTTACTACTAAGCTGTCATAACTTGCATAAATAATGCTAAGTTCTTACTTTCCCAACTTACTCATTTGTAGCCTTATCAAAGCCTCAACATGACAAATCCTCACAACAAGTTCTCAAATTGATACAATCATTAAATCACATGCTTATACCTTATTACTCATGTTCACATTAATCTGTCTACTTGAATCACTGTAACTAAATTATTTATTTCTTGAGCTACAAAGCTCCGAATTCCAAACCGCTAATTTTCCCTAAAACTAGACTCACATATCTTCATACCATAAAATTTCTAGAATTTTTGGCTTAGCCAATTAGTATAATTTATTCATTAAAATTTCCCCTATTTCATTGTTAGACTATTCTGATCACTTTTCACTACAAATCAATTTTCTCCTTGTACAGAATTCAAATGATGTTATAATTTATTTTATTTGAAACTATACTCATTAAGAATTTCAAGCATATAAATTATATCCCTTAATTATTTTTTTACAATTTTTAATGATTTTTCCAAGGCAGAACAGGGGATCACGTAATCATTCTGAACCAATCCCACAAGCATTTAAATATCTCAAAATATAAAAATCCTTTGTTTTCTCTGTTTCTTTTATATGAAAATAGACTCAGTAATCTTTAAATCAATATATCATCCAACTTATAATTCAATTTATAATATTTTTGGTGATTTTTAAAATTCACATCACTGCTGCTGTCCAAAACAGTTTTATTGTAAATTTTTGCTCTCACTCACTTTAGTTATATTCATTACTTACCTATAACAATCTTTCCAATTTCTGATTACATATCAAGCATATTGCTCATATGTTACACATGCAAATATCTACACTTATCACTACATGCCACACATAATTTCACTTAATCGATTTTCCCGGTGAACTCATCGGTAACCTTACCAAAGGCTCAGAATACAAAGGGCACCTTACTTAATAGCTTGCTTACATACCTGCAACATTCTCATTTAACACATGAGTACTCTTTCATAATATAGGCATATTGCCAATCATGTCATAGAGTGTCACAAGCATAACTGAAAACTCATCACTTACTTAATACTTGATAATCTCAATTACTTACGATCTCAATATTAAATAAGCCTTAAATGCATACCTGTACTCTTTCTTCATGTTCTAACCTTGTCATTTCTTTGACTTACTCTTTGGACTACTCGGGAACCTTTTCCTTTTTGAACTTACCATTGCCATGTCTTGACATGGTCTTACGTGGTATCCTTGCCTTATGAACTCACCAATGCCATGCCTTGGCATGGTCTTACATGGGACCTTTGCCATATAAATTCAGCAATGCCATGTCTTGACATAGTCTTACATGGTACCTTTGCCTTATAAATTCACCAATTCCATGTCTTGACATGGTATTACATGATTTCCTTGCCTTATAGAACTTATCAATGCCATGCCTTGGCATGGTCTTACATGATATCCTTATCTTACCAAATGCCATGTTCCAAACATGGTCTTACATGGTATCCCTGTCTTACCAAATGCCATGTTCCAAACATGGTCTTACATGGTATCCTTGTCTTAGTGCCAATGCCACATCTTGATGTGGTCTTACATGGAGTCCTTAATCAATGCCGATGCCATGTCTTGACATGGTCTTACACGGGATCCTTGCCTTACCAATGCCATGTCTTGACATGGTCTTACATGGTATCCTTAACCGTCAATTCCTTCTTAAATGCCATGTTATGAACATAGAGTTTTCCGTCAATTCTTCCTTAATTTCCATGGTATAGCCATGGACTTTGAGATATCAATGCCTTGTCAAGTCATAGCTGAAACATACTTGCTCAAATTCTCAAGGTTAGTCGCATAACTCAATAATAACATTACTAATAACAATAATTGCATAATAATAAAATGCTACTCAACTTACATACTTACATTCTAAATCTCATCATATCATCAACTTAACTTATTCTCATCAAACTATGCTAGTCAATACTTTCTTGTTATCATACAAAGCTATAATACAAAATATGGTCTAACATATAAATTATACAAGTTCTCTTTCCAATATCTGAAACTCAATACTATAGTATTTATGGCCAAAATATCAATTTATCAATCGAATATCCATAATTAAATGCTTATTAAACATATGAACTTACCTCGATACCAAAACGGTCATTTTACCAACTTTCCTGATTTTCGATTTTTCTCCCGTTCTGGGTCCAAATCTCATTTTTCGGGGTCTAAAACATCACATTTCACTTATTTAATTAATGTACTACTCAAAACAGTCCCTAACTCAAACTTTGGAAAAATTACAATTTTACCCCTAAACTTTTACATAATTATGATTTTGCCCCTGGGCTCGAAAATTAAACTTCATCCCTTATTCTTATGTTTTATAACATGCTGATCATTTTTCCCTTCCATGGAAACATCAAATTCTTGCTCTAACATGCACTTATGTACATTAGATATTTTTGCCGATTATGTCGTTTTACTCGTTTTCACTTAAAATCGCTTAGTAAAAGTTATTTAACATAATTCTAAGGTTCATATTCTACCATAAAATATCAAAATAAACACATTTCACCTATGGGTATTTTTCCGAATATGAACCCTAGGTTAAATTATTGCTAGAATAAGCTAAATCAAGTTACTAGGACTCCAAAAACGTAAAGAACATGAAAAACGGGGCTAGAATGGACTTACCATGAAGCTTGGAAAGCTTGAAACCATGGATTCCCACATGTTAAATTCGGCCTAAGCTTGAGGGTGGACAAATTTGGCATTTAAATTTTGTTTTTAATTCATTTAATTCACTAAATTACCAAAATGCCCCTTAAAGAAATCTTTAGAAACATACCCATCCATGTCCAATTTTGTCCACCAACTTAACCAATGGACTAATTATCATTTAAGGACCTCCAATTTAAAATTTCATAACAATTGGACATGTCTAACATGTAGAACTCAACTTTTGCAATTTTTACAATTTAGTCCTTTTGACTAAATTGAGTGCCCAAACGTCAAAATTTTCGAATGAGATTTTCACGATATCATTCTGTGAAATTGTAGACCATAAAAATATAAATAAAATAAATTTCTCCACGTCAGATTTGTGGTCCCGAAACCACTGTTCCGACTAAGCCCAAAATCGGGCTATTACAACTTCCGCCACCACCAGCACCTCCGCAGCCTTAGAGGTCACACCCACTTCGCGAACCATCCAACAATAAGGACTCTTCGGTCCATTTTTCTTTTCTTTTAATATTATTTTACTTTTTATTTTCTTTCTCTTTATCTTTCTTGCCTATATATGTATTTAGCTTATTTTAAATGTGTCTTAATAATCTCTTGCTAATTCTTTACGAGCTCCCCAATTTCTTCATCTAGCGCAGAGCTCGTTAGTAACCGCCACATCAATAGATGACACCTCCCCCGTATTTTTCACATCCTCCAAGGATCTCATCTGTAATTCAGGAAGTGTCACTTTTTCCCCTCTCTTTTGATTATCTAATAACTGTTATTATCTATCTTTGTACATTGAGGGCAATGTACATCTTAAGTGTGGGGGGTAAAAGTGCCTAACGTTTTTTCATTATTCTCAAATCCCTGAATTATACCTTGTTCTTGAGTAATTTCCTCATATTACTAATTAGGATGAATTTTTTGATGATTTATGATTTTTATTAACATGTTTTTGAGTAAGTCATAGTTAATTGTGCATTGATGATTGAAATTTTAAGATACTAGAGAATCAAGCATGATAAGTCTATTTTTCAGAATTAAAATTTTTAGGTTGTCTACATGAATCTGAATGTTATCTTGAAATTTTAAATTTACGAGGTTGATATCAAAAACACCCAAAATTTTTGTGAGATTTTGAGCCTTATAGAGCATATATCCTTTTTCATGCTCACTTTATTGATTATGAGTGTGTCAACATTGAACTGTTATTCTAGAACTTGCCTCGATTATACATGTTGAGACCACATATATGATTTGATATACAGAGATGACAAAGGCACCTAGGATTTAACTCACTTACTCTACTAAACAGCCTACTTCCATAAATTAACCCTAGTGAACCCCGTTGATCCTAACAACCCTTTTTATTGACTCACCAGCTAATATTAACCCAAAACCCCTTGTATTTGTTATTACCATTCCTTTTGACTACTCTTATATCGAGATATGATTTGATTAATTACCTAATTATATTATTTCAGTAGTTGAATTTATCTGTTATTACTTGATTTGTTCTTAAAAAAAATTATCAAAGTATATTCAGTATTAGTATTATGAAAAGTGAGCTTATACAGTTAAAGTCTAATTATCAAAAGAAAAAGCTCGTATTATTAGGATTATTAATTTTCAGTTGATGTAATTGTTTATTATCATATCTAAATAGGTAACTTGTCAATTCAGTCTCGATTCTAACCTTCTAATTCAGCCTTTATCCACACCTTTAACCCTAGCCCCGTTACAACCCTGTAAAGACCTTTTGATCTGTTTATCATCTTATTTTACAGTGGTGGAGATTTGATTTTCAGGCAAGCCTATGGGATTAACTTTTCAAGTTCGACTTATGAGTGCTTTTCTCCTAAACTTTAAACACTTCGAGTGATTTGAGAGAATCTTTTGAGAGGATGTCAATCCTTGTCGATTTTGAATTAAAGGTAATTATTCAGATAAGGGGAGACACCTACGTTTTCGTGATACAAATGTATGACTTATATTGTTTGAATCTTTAAGGCTCTTTGAGTTAAAATTATCCATGTATAAATTATCTATGAATTACGATGAGACATTGTTTATAGGAATTATGAATTATGGAAAGTTCGTTTTAATTGTAAGTTGAGAATTTTGCTTGAGGGCAAGCAAAAGCTTAAGTGTGGGGTTATGTGATAAACCGTAAAAGTAACATATTTTAATCCCCCATTTAGCATACTTTGGATGATTTATCCCTTGATTAATGTAAAAAGGTGCTCTTAATCATTTCTTTTCATGTCTTATACTCAGGAAAGCACCTGAGGATAGAAAGAACGAGAAACGGGCCTAAAACGATCCAAATTGGGCAAAAGTGGAAATCGACACGGCCTGGACTTAAGCCCACACGGTCATGCCTCATTGAGCAACTAGAACACGGCCTGACCCCGATTCACACGGCCGTGCCTCATTAAAGAAATCTGAACACGGATTAAAGACCGTTCACACGGGCATGTGCCATGCCCGTGTCCCTCTCGTGGCAAAGAACAATTTCACTCGAAAAAGGATGCTTAGGGGCAAAGAAACCTATTTCGAAAGCATATATAAACCCCCTAAGTGCTACCTGAAAGAGGGCGGTAAGCTAGGCCAAGGAGCCGAGCCAGAGAGGTCAGATTTGTGGGAAATCACTCGAGGATAGCCAGTTGATCCATCTCAAGAAGCCGGAATTATACTCAAGACGGGGGATTTCTCCTTCAATTCCTTCAGTGGGTTTTAGGGATTTCTTATGTTTTGTTTTATCTTTTCTTCTGAGATGTTTTCTTTTATCGATATGAACTAAACCCTTCAGATACCTGAAGGGGATGAAACCTAAGACCGGATCTTGTTATTGTTTTCTGAACTATATGATAAATACTTGATTTTTTCTTAATTGTGTGTGCTCAATTCTTATGTTAATATTTCTGGGATATTGATTCAAGTATGATATACTTAGGTGGTGGAGCAAAAGTCCCTGCTTAAGAGTAGATCTAGCATAATAAAGCGGAGTCGATCGCACGCGTAGAGATAGGGTGACGAGATTTTGCTAGATTAGGGTGAAACCTAATATGGGAGTCCATAGATTGAGTTAATGCGATTCTAGGGGTTTTAATTAGTAAGTGATTTCAATTAATCAACCTAGAGTTAGACGTTATTCGCCTCGAGAGAGGGTTTAATATAACTTAGGGAGTCTTACGGATCAAGTCAAGTGAATACATCGTCTGGTTCAGTGTTAGGTAACAAGTGAAGTCTAGGTGGATTCTTCCTAAGGGTATCATCTTAATCAACTGAGTTTTTCCAACAATATTCCCCAATTCATTCTTTTTGTCTTTGTGTCTTTAACTTAGTAGTTAGTTAATTTTAGATTAAACAACAACTTCACCTTATTTTAGGATAAATAATAAAAAGAAAGTTAGTATTAGTACTTTTAGTTCCTTTGGGTTCGACAATCTGGTCTTGCCTAAGCTATACTATTGTTCGATAGGTGCACTTGCCTTAAATCATTGTCAGAGTTAGTTTCGAGGTTTGATCATTCTCTTTTTATAAATTTTAAGACTCGAAAAAACAACGATCAAGTTTTTGGCGCCGTTGCCGGGGAACTAAAATATTAAGAAAGCTCTATTTTTATTACTTTAGCCATTATTTTTATTTTTCGCAATTTACTTTTATTATTTTTATTAGTTTTAGGTTAAATTTTGAATTTTGCTAAATTTTCTTTCTTTCTTTTCTTAGCAGGTACCTCTAGTTTATGACTAGAATGAACCCGAAAGGACCACTAGTATATGACAGTGATATTGAAGTAACCGTTCGCAGGAATCGCAGAGAAATTAGGTGAGCCCTAAATTACACAGAAGAAGAGCGAGAAGGCAGATCCAATCCTACTGAAGGGATGGACGAGAATAATCCACCACCACAAGATGTGGGAGAAAATAATGCTCCATGAACTATGTACGATTATGCTAAACCTCATTTAACAGGAGCAAAATCAAGTATTATTAGGCCTGCTATAACTGTTAATAATTTTGAATTAAAGCCTATCACTATACAAATGATTCAACAATTTGTTCAATTTGATGGTTTACAGGACGAAGACCCAAATACTCATATAACTAATTTTTTAGAATTCTGTGTAATCTTAAATCATCCAAAAGCATGCTAAATGTGGCCTTAAAATATGTTACTTTTACGGTTTATCAGCCGCCCAATAAATGTAGTGTCCTAGGCCTAGTGGTCGTAGTCGATAGAGCTGGTAGAAATTCTCCTAGGAGCCTACCAAAAATCGAAGATAAGGGTGGCCGGCCTCGGCAAATGCGCTCGAGGAGGAGGTTGCGCCGGGACCCTTCCGTTTTTTCGCAGCGAGGATGGCGACCTTAGACTTGCCGCGTGTGTTCGTCATAGTGGATCTGCAAGAAAGTAATCAAATAAAATTAAATGGACGAACCAACATAATATAGGCATGCGAATAAGAATGGAAAGTCACAATAAAGTGGAGTATAGTAAAGCTAAGGTATTGCAGGCTACCACCAAATAAAAATTTAATAATAGTATCCAAGAAGAAGTATATTAATAAAATTAAAACATCAATAAAATAAACTAAACAAAAGATAGACACAATATAGCAGAATAAAAGAAAATAAAATTTAAAGAAAAGAGAATAACATCAATTTACATAAAAATGTTCAGTACTCAAGAATAACCAGAATCTCAATAATCAATAAAGTGAATAATAAGCATGAATAAGGAAAAAACTAAATCAATAAACGTAAGTAAAAATGAAATAAAATAATAATAATAATAAAAGAATTAATATTAAGAAGAAGAAAATAAAATAAGGGCAAAAAAGGAAAAATAGTTGATGCTAAGGGCGGTGGTCAGAGGTACGGGCGTTGGTTGTGCGGGGGTGGGCTCGTGGGGGAAAAAGAGAAGGGAAGAGGCCAAAAAGGGGAGGTTTGGTCGGGTAGGGGAGGTGTCCGCGCAAGGGGGAAGAGAGTTGGGGATGGTGGTGGTTCGGACGGCGCAACGAGGTGGAGAGAAGGAGGTCGAGGGGAATGGTGTGGTTGGGGCATGAGTGAGGGTAAGGGTGAAAGGGGCGCGGGGGGTAGAGGGTTCGTGGGCGTGGAAAAAAAAGGGGTCGACGTGGGAGAGGAAGGCCGCGGTTCGGCCAGTGTGTGGTCGATAATGCAAAATAAGGGGATTGGTGGCTAAATTTAGTCAAGGGAGATGGTTTTTCAGCGGCTAGGGTTTTGGCAAAGAAAAAGACAAAACAAATGAAAAGAAAAGGGGCTAGGGTTTTAAACGTGACACGGTCGTGTAAAGGTCTGTGTTGGGCCACACGGCCGTGTGAGCCCGTGTTGATTAAAAAAATGAAAGCCAAATCTTCACATGACTTTGGACACGCCCGTGTGTCCAGGCCGTGTCGCAGGGCCGTGTACAATGTCCTTCACTTCTCCCACGCCTGTGTGACCTTTCACACGCCCGTGTGCAATTAATAAAAATAAGCCCAATTTTCACACAGCCGTGTTGCACAGCCGTGTGCTAGCCTCTTTGCTTTTACCACACCCGTGTGATAGCCCACACAACCGTGTACCTAGTCCGTGTAACTCTCTGACTTGTTTGAAAATTAAAAATTTTAGCTCGAGGTTTCACATGGCCTAGGACACGCCTGTGTGTCCATGCCGTGTAGTCAACAAAGCTGTGTCACACGTCCGTGTGGACTCTGTTAGGTCGTGTGGAATCTGTTAGGCCGTGTCTTTGTCTATTTTTGAAAAAAATTAAGTCCCAGGGTCCACACAGCCAAGGACACGCCCGTGTGTCCAGGCCGTGTAGGTTACACGGCCATGTCGCCAGGCCGTTTAACTCACTGTCAATTTGTTTCAAGTTTTAAAAACTAAGTTAAAGGATCCACAGTCGGGGGCACGCCTGTGTGTCTAGGCCGTGTGGGACAAAAACCTGCCTTTTAAATACAAAGAAGGGGTAAAATAACTAGTCAATAGTGTTAGTGCTTGGGTTGCCTCCCGAGAAACGCTTGTTTAGAGTCTAAGCTAGACTTACCTTGTGTGCATATTTACGAGGGTTCGCGGAGCCGAAGCTCCTCCCTATCATCTCAAAGATTCTCACCATTGTAAAGTTTGAGTCGATGTCTGTTTACCTTGAAGGTGCCGTATATTGGATGAGTTACCTCTATTGTGCCGTAGGGAAAAACGGTTTGGATTACGAATGGACCTGACCATCTTGGTTTCAGCTTTCCAGGGAACAATTTTGTCTTTGAATTGTATAGCAAAACAAGATCTCCAGCTACAAATTGCTTATGTTGCTTCAAACGAGCATCATGGCGTCACTTTGTCGCTTCTTTGTATAATCGTGAGTTCTCATAAGCATTTGCTCGCCACTCATCTAGCTCGTTCAACTGCATCAATCTTTTCTTACCTGCAAGTTTAGGATCATAGTTTAGGAATTTTATAGCCTAAAATGTTTTGTGCTCTAATTCAACTGGTAAATGACAGCATTTCCTGTAAACAAGTCTGTACGGAGATGTTCTTATGAGAGTTTTAAAAGCGGTTCTATAGGCCCATAAAGTGTCGTCTACTTTTATTGCCCAATCTTTCCTATTTGATTCTATGATTTTCGCTAGGATACGCTTAAGCTCTCGTTTTGCCACTTCAACTTGTCCATTAGTTTGGGGGTGATAAGGGGTAGTTTTTATGTGGTACACTCCATATTGTTTTAGCAATTTATCAAATTGAGCATTAGAAAAATGAGTACCCCTATCACTAATAATCGCTCTAGGTGTTTCGAATCGAGAGAAGAGCTTCTTAAGAAATCTCACTACCACTCTAGCATCATTAGTAGGTAAAGCTTGAGCTTCCACCCATTTTGACATATAATCAACCACTACTAAGATGTATTTATTCCCAAATGAGCTAGGGAATGGACCCATAAAATCAATGCCCCATGCATCAAATATTTCTCATGATAGCATATATGTTCTAGGCATTTCATCCCGTTTAAAGATACTACCTGTTCTTTGGCATCTATCACAAGAAGTAACATACCTGTTAGCGTCCTTGAGCAGTGTGGGCCAATAAAAACCTGATCGAGTGTTTTATGTGCTGTCCTAGCCCCATTATATTGTCCTCCTGTTGGTCCGGAATGGCAATGTTCTAGGATTTTGCTTGCCTCTGACTTTGTAACATATCTTCAAATTACTTGATCTGCACATATACGAAAAAGAAAAAGATCCTCCCAAAAGTAATTTTTCACATCGGCAAAGAACCGCTTCTTTTGATGATGTGTCAACCCTTTTGGTAGGATGTTAGTAGCTAAGTAATTCGCAATATCCGCAAACTGAGGTACCTCAGAGTCAGATATAACTAATAGTTATTCCTCAGGAAACGAGTCATTTATCTCACTCTTATCGAGCTCTTTGAGATGTGGATTCTCAAGCCTAGAAAGGTGGTCTGCCGCAAGATTTTCAGCCCCTTTCTTATCCTAAATTTCTAAATCAAATTCCTCCAAAAGTAGAATCCATCTTATGAGTCGAGGTTTTGCATCAGACTTAGTTAGGAGATAATGAAGAGCTGAATGGTCAGTGTAAATGACAACTTTAGATAATATCAGATATGGTCTAAATTTATAGAATACAGAAACCACAGTTGTCAATTCTTTTTCCGTGGTAGTGTAGTTTTCTTGTGCGACCGTCAATGTTTTGCTAGCATAATGAATCGGTTGAAAATACTTGTCTCTTTGCTGTCCAAGAACTGCACCTACTGCAAATTCACTTGCATCACACATTAGTTTAAAAGCCAATCAGGTGCAATTATAATTGGAATAATGATTAATTTATCTTTGAGTGTATTAAATGCTTCTAAATATCCTTGATCAAAATTGAAAGGCACGCATTTTTCTAATAGTTTTGTTAAAGGCTTAGCTATTTTAGAAAAATCTTTAATAACTCTTCTGTAAAACTCAGCATGTCCTAAAAAGCTTCTAATAGCCTTAACTGAACTAGGAGGAGGTAATTTTTCTATGGTCTCAATTTTTGCTTTATCAACCTCAATCCCTTTGATAAACTATAATTATAAAATATTTTAATCCCGCATTTAGCTTACTTTTGGATGATTTATCCCTTGACTTATATAAAATGGTGCTTTTAATCGTTTCTTTTCATGTCTTATACCCAGGAAAGCACCCGAAGATGAAAGGAACGTACAACGGGCCCAAAACGGATAAAATAAGCCTTAGCACGAAATCGACACGGCCTGGCCCAAAGCCCACACGGTCGTGCCTCGCCGAACACCTAGAGCACGGCCTCTCCCTCGATTTACACGGTCGTGCCTCATTAAGAAATCTGAACACAACTTGAAGTCGAGCCACACGGGCGTGGGCCATGGCCGTGCCTCTATCACTGGAATGAGCAATTTCAATCAGAAAAGGATACTTAAGGAGAAAGATTCGCATTCCAAAGAGCCTATATATAGTCCCTAAATGCCACCTTTGAAGAGGAGGCGAGCTAGGCTAAAGAGCCAAGCCGGAAAGGTCAGAATTGTGGGAATCGCTTGAAGTTAGCCAGTTGATCCATCCCAAGAAGCCAGAATTATACTCAAGACGGCGAAATTCTCCTTCAATTCCTTCAGGGAGTTTTAGGAATTTCTTATGTTTTGTTTTATCTTTTCTCTTCAGATGTTTTCTTTCTTAGTTATGAACTAAACCCCTCAGATACCTAAAGAGGATGAAACCTAGATGAATCTTGTTATTTGATTTCTGAATTTTATGATAAATACTTAGTTTGTTCTTAATTATGCATGCTGAATCTAAAATCTGGTGTGCTTAGGTGGAGGAGGAATAGACCCTACCTAAGAGTAGATCTAGCGTAATTAAGCAGAGTTGATCGAACGCCTAGAGATAGGGTTACGAGATTTTACCGGATTAGGGTGAAACCTAATATGGGAATCCACAGATCAATTTACTGCTATTCTAGAGGGTTATTATAAGAGAACAAGATTTCCACTAATTAACCTAGGGTTAGACGTTATTAGCCTCGAGAGAGGGTTTAACATAGGTTCGGGAGTCCTAAGGATCAAGCTAAGTAAATAAATCATATGATTTAGGGTTAGATAACAAGTAAAGTCTAGGTGGATTCTTCCTGAGGGTACCGTCGTGATCAATTGAGTTTTTCTTCAAGTTATTTCCCAATTCGTTATTTTTGTCTTAGTGTCCTTAATAAAAAGAAAGTTAGTATTAATACTTTCAGTTCCTTTGCGTTCGATAATCTGGTCTTGCCTAAGCTATACTACTGTTCGATAGGTACACTTGCCTTTAATCGTTGTCAGGGTTAGTTTCCAGGTTCGATCATATTCTTTATAAATTTTAAAACTCTGATTTCAGCGATCAAGTTTCTGGCACCGTTGCCAGGGAACTAAAATATTAAGAAAACTCTATTTTTATTACTTTAGCCATTATTTTTTTATTATCAGCAATTTATTTTTGTTTTTTAGTTTAATTTTTAAATTTTGCTAATTTTTCTTTATTTCTTTTCTTTCCAAGTACCTCTAGTTTATGACTAGAAGGAACCCGAGAGGAATTTTAGTATATGACAGTGATATTGAAGCTACCGCTCGAAGGAATCGCCGAGAAATCAGGCGAGCCCTAAACTATACAGAAAGAGAGGAAGAAGACAGATCCAATCCTACTGAAGGGATGGACGAGATTAATCCACCACCACACGACGTGGGGGAACGCAACGCTCCACGTATAATGGTTGATTATGCTAAACCGCATTTAACAGGAGTAGAATCAAGTATTGTCAGGTGATAAACTGTAAAAGTAACATATTTTAATCCCACATTTAGCTTACTTTTTGATGATTTACTCCTTGATTTATATAAAAAGGTGCTTTTAATCCTTTCTTTTCATGTTTTATACCCAAGAAAGTACCACCTTTGAAAAGGCGTCAAAGCTAGGCCAAGAAGCCAAGCCGAGAAGGTCAGAGTTAGGGAATAATGCGAGGATAGCCAGTTGATCCATCCCAAGAAGCCAGAATTATATTCAAGGCGGCGGAATTCTCTTTCAATTCCTTCAGGGGGTTTTAGGGTTTTCTTATGTTTTGTTTTATGTTTTCTCTTGTGATGTTCTTTTTATTCATTATGAACTAAACCCTTCAGATACCTGAAGGGGATGAAACCTAGATGAATTTTGTTATTTGATTTCTAAGTTATATGATAATTGCTTAGTTTATTCTTAATTATGTTACTTAATCCAAATCTAATGTGCTTAGGTGGAGGAGGAATAGACCCTGCCTAAGAGTAGATCTAACATAATTAAGCGGAGTTGATCGAACGCCTAGAGATAGGGTTACGAGATTTTGCCGAATTAGGGTGAAACCTAATATGAGAGTCCATTGATCTATTTACTGCTATCCTAGGGGGTTATTATAAGCGAACGAGAGTTCCACAAATTAACCTAGGGTTAGACGCTATTCGCCTCGAGAGAGGGTTTAATATAGATTAGGGAGTCTTACGAATCAAGCTAAGTAAAAGAAATCATATAATTTAGGGTTAGATAACAAGTGAAGTCTAGGTGGATTCTTCCTGAGGGTATCATCATAATCAATTGAGTTTTCCTTCAAAGTTATTTTCCTATTCGTCCTTTTTGTCTTTGTGTCCTTAGATTAGTCTTCGTCAATATAGTTTAAAGCATCTTCACTCTAATTTTAAGGCTAAATAATAAAAAGAAAGTTAGTATTAGTACTCTTAGTTCCTTTGGGTTCGATATCTGGTCTTGCCTAAGCTATACTACTGTTCGATAGGTGCACTTGCCTTTAATTGTTGGCAGAGTAGTTATCAGGTTTTGATCATTCTTTTATAAATTTTAAAACTCTGATTTACAGCGATCATTAGGCCTGCTATAGCTGCTAATAATTTTGAATGAAAGCATAATACAATACAAATGATTCAACAGCTTGTTCAATTTGATGGTTTGCAGGACGAAGATCTAAACACTCATATAGCTAACTTCTTAGAGTTTTGTGATACCTTTAAAATAAATGGAGTTTCTGACGATGCCATACGTCTTCGGTTATTCCCTTTTTCATTAAGAAATAAAGCCAAACAGTGGTTAAACTTGTTACAACGAGGGTCAATTACTACATGGGATCAAATAACCAAAACGTTTTTAATGAAATATTTCCCACCGGCCAAAACGGCCAAATTACGGAATGATATTTCTTCTTTTGTGCAGATGGATGTAGAGACATTATACGACGCATGGGAGAGATACAAGGATCTCTTGAGAAGGTGTCCACACCATGGTTTACCCTTGTGGCTACAAGTCCAAACATTCTATAACGGTGTAAACTCTTTAACGAGGCAACTAATTGACTCAGCCGCCGGTAGAACCTTGAATAATAAAACTCCAGAAGTAGCATACGAGTTTATTAAAGATATGTCACTAAATAATTATCAGTGGAAAGTTACAAAGACGTAACCGACAAAGTCATCCGGAGCTTTCAACATAGACACAATAACCATGCTATCAACACAGATGGAGATGATGAATAAAAAGATTGACAGTCTGTGTTCTTCGCAGGTACATCCAGTAATACAGTGCAACACAAGTGGAACTGTGGCAAATTCTGAGTACCCACCCTTCAAACCAGAAGCAGAGAGCGAATAGAGAAACTATATAGGTAAAAATTTCAGATCTAATAATAATCTATATAGTAATACTTACAATCCAGGTTGGAGGAACCACCCAAATTTTTCTTGGGGAAATCAAGGAAATCAAAGGCAACAACCTCCTCAAAACTTCCAAAATCAGCTCTATCCACAAGAGAAGAAACCAACCCTCGAGGAGATACTGGCAAAATTTTCAGCGGACATAGAAAAATATATCCAAGAAACTGAGAGAACAATTAAAAACAACGAGAGCCTAATTGGGGAAATTACTAAGCCAGTTAAAGAAGTCACCAGTGCAGTCGAACAACTCGCAAAGCTCATGTCAGAACGACTACAAGGACGTCTACCAAGTAACACCGAGATTAATCTAAAGGAGCAAATTCAAGCCATAGCAGCTTAGGAAAATGCAGAAGTAGATGAACCCTTCCCACAACAAGAAACCAAGGAGGAAGAATATAAGATCGAGGTAATGCATGAAAAGCCGAAACCGGTAATCAAAGAGTACCAACCTCGCATTTCTTATCCCGAAGCATTAAAAAGAGACGATTCAGAAGAACAGTTCGATAAGTTTCTTAAACTCTTAAAGAAATTACACATTAACTTACCTCTTCTTGAAGCTCTTTTTCAGATGCCAGACGGGAGGAAATTTTTAAGATAGCTCTTGACAAAAAAACGCAAATTAGATGAAGAGCCACATGTAGAACTCAACGCAAAGTGCTCAGCAATTCTACAAAATAGACTACCACAGAAATTAAAAGACCTAAGGAGTTTTATAATTCCATGTTTAATTGGTAGTTTAACTATTGATAATGCGTTAGCTAATTTAGGGGCAAGCATAAATGTCATGCCTTATACATTGTTTAAACGACAAGGTCTAGGGAAGCCCAAACAAACTAGGATGAGTATTCAATTAGCTGATAAAACTGTTAGAATTCCTAGGGGCATTATCGAAGACATTCTCCTAAAAATTGATAAATTTTTTTTCTCAGTAGACTTTGTTGTCTTAGACATGGATAAGGACAATTCGATTCCTTTAATTTTAGGAAGACCTTTTCTTGTAACTGCCAAGACTAAAATTGATGTTGCCACAGGAGAACTTATACTTTGTGTAGGTAATGAGGCAGTTACTCTTCAAGCTATCAATTCAGCCAGAACATCGAATGACTAAGGTAAGAAAGAAAAATCCATTGATAGCCATTGGATTAACCCTTCTTTTCAGGAAGCACCAGAAAAGGGCATAATTGAACCTGATCTTGAATACAATGCTAACAAAAGAATAGATCCTGAGGAACAGAAGGTTCAACCCGATGAATTAGACGAGTGGAAAACACACTTCAAGGAAAAATTAGGGATACAAGAAACAGAGCCAGAACCATTCTATGAGATAGGCAATTCCAAAAGCGAAGATCAGGTATTATTAGACCTAAGACTATCTCCTCCGGACCCTGACACAAACAAGGAAATTTTTTTTAAGGTTATCAATGTTCTTCCACACAAGATAGTCGAGGTAAGTGATCCTAATTTTGATGCTCATAAAATAAATGCTACTCGACCTGAACCGCACAATGAACATAAAATGGATAATATGAGGAAGGATATTCAAACCTTTAAACCTCCCTGAATTTTTCAAACACAAGGACAGTCTAGCTGAAGACTATAAACGAGCGCTTCTCAGGAGGCAACCCTAGTACTAACCTTACTTATTTTGCATTTATTTTTATTTTACTTTATTTCACATTTTTATTTTTCTTTTTAAACAAACCAGAAGTGCAGTTTTCTAGGCCACACGGCTTTACACACGGCCGTGTCCGTGGCCGTGTGGACCACCGAAACCACCATACTGACAGAGCAGAGGCCGTGCAATTCAGCCCAAACACCCTCCAATGTCACGGATCCAACCACCCTCCCCACGGGCACCGACAAATCAGCGCGGCCGTGCCCCACGACCGTGTGAAGCTACTGACTTATCGAGCACGGGCAAGACACGCCCGTGCGTCCCAACCGTGCCAACATACTGACTTCACAAACACGAGCATGGAAAACCAACACACTCCAACACACGGCCGTATGAGGCGGCTGTGTAAATTGAAACGGGCTTGGACCATAGCCGTAGGGAAGTGCCAGAATTCAAACACTATTTAAACGCAACAGCTTTTTCCTCCACCCACTAACTTCCTCCATTCTCTTTCTTTTTAAAAATTTATCTCTTTTACTTAGAAAAAGTGTCCAAACTCTTTAGCCACGCAAGAACCATGCCGAAGAAGCGAAAGCAACCTAGCATAGTCTCCTTAACGGAGACCCTACACATAAGCTCATGCCGGTCGCTTCATCCAAAAAACAGGCCACGGGTCTTTGAGACCATTTAGTTTCTATTTTTGATTTCTCTTTCCTTTCATTCTCCTTTTCTTTAATAATCTTATGTTTAATTTAGTTTAACTTAATTTAGTTTCTTAGTGTCAGGTTCGCCAGGCTGCTTGGAAATCACGCCGACCACCATGATAACCACGCCACTTCCGCCACCGCCGGCACCTCCCCAGCCTTAGAGGTCACACCCACCTCGCGAACCATCCAACAATAAGGACTCTTCGGTCAATTTATCTTTCATTTTCATTTCGTTTACATTTTTTTTCCTCTTTCTTTATTTTTCTTATCTTTAATTATATACTTAGTTTATTTTAATTAGGTCTTAATAAGTCCCGGCTACTTCTCAGTGCGCTACCCAATTTCTTCATCTAGCGCAGGTTCGTCATCCAGGCCGACCATCATTGCCACCAAAGACACTCTTCCGGGAAAACATCCACAATTCAGGGAGTAATTCCTTCCCCTTCTCTTTTGATTTATCCCTTAAATGTTATTATCTATCTTTGTACATTGAGGGCAATGTACATCTTAAGTGTGGGGGGTGAATAGTTATTACGAGAAAATGCCTAACTTTCTTCATTATTCTCAAACAAACCACGAGGATAAAAATGCCTAACTTTCGCATTATTCTCAAATCCCTGAATATAATCTTGTTTTAAAGTAATTTTCTCATATTATTAATTAAGATGAAATTTCTGATGGTTTATGATTTTTATTGACATGTTTTTGAATAAGTCATAGTTAATTGTGGATTGATGATTAAATTTGAAGAATCCTAGGGAATCAAGCATGATAAAGTCTAATTTTCTAAAAATTAAAATTTTAGGTTGTTAACCTGAATTTGAATGTTATCTTGAAGTTTGAGATTTACAAGGCTGATGTCAAAAACACCCATAATTTTTGTGAGATTTTGAGCCTTATAGAGCATAATTCTTTTTCGTGCTCACTTTATTGATTATGAGTGTGTCAACTATGAATTGTTATTCTAGAACTTGCCTTGATTATACATGTCACGACCACAGTTATGATTTGATATACCGAGATGATAAAGGCACCTAGGTTTTAACCCACTAACTCCACTAAATAGCCTACCCTTACAATTGACCCCTAGTGAACCCCGTTGATCCTAACAAACCCTTTTTATTGACTCACCTACTAATATTAACCCAAAACCCCTCTGTATTTGTTATCACCCTTTCCTTTGACTACCCTTTAATTGAGATTTGATTTGATCAGTTACCTAAGTATATTATTCTGATAGTTAAATTTATCTTGTATTTTTTTAGTTTGTTCTTAAAAAAAAATCAAAGTATATTCAGCATTAGTAGTATGAAAAGTGAGCTTATACAGTCAAAGTCTATTTTCAAAAGAAAAGCTTATTAGTAGGTTCATTATTATTTTCAGTGATGTAAATATTATTTCAGTAGGTATTTGTCAATTCAATCTCGATTCTAACCCTCTAATTTCAGCCTTTTATCCACACCTTTAACCCTAGCCCCGTTACAACCCTAACAAAGACCTTTTGATCTGTTATTATTTTATTTTACAGTGGTGGAGATTTGATTTTCAGGCAAGCCTATGGGATTAACTTTTCCAGTTCAACTTATGAGTGCTTAATTTTTTACCCTTAAACACTTTTTGAGTGATTTGAGTGAATCTTTTGTGAGGATATCAATCTTTGTCGGTTTTGAATTAAAGGTAATTATTTAGATGAAGGGAAACACCTGTGTTTTCGTGCTACAAAAATATGACTTCTCTTGTTTGAATCTTTAGGACTCTTTAAATTAAATTGTTCATGTATGAATTATCTATGAATTAGGATAAGGCAATGTTGATAGGAATTATGAATCATGGAAAGTTCGTTTTAATTGTAAGTTGAGAATTTTGCTTGAGGACAAGCAAAAGCTTAACTGTGGGGGTATTTGATAAACCGTAATTATAACATATTTCAATCCCTCATTTAGCTTACTTTTGGATGATTTATCCCTTGGTTTATATAAAAAGGTGCTTTTAATCTTTTCTTTTCATGTTTTATACCCAGGAAAGCACCCGAGGATGAAAAGAACATACAACGGGCCCAAAACGGAGTAAAATAGGTCTTAGCACGAAATTGACATGGCCTGGCCCAAAGCCCACACGGCAGTGCCTCGACGAACACCTAGAGCACGGCTTCTCCCCCAATTTCCACGGCCATGCCTCATTAAGAAATCAAAACACGGCTTGAACTCGAGCCACACGGGTGTGTGCCATGGCCGTGCCTCTGTCGCTGGAATGAGCAATTTCAATCGGAAAAGGATACTTAGGGAGAAAAATTCGCATTCCAAAGAGCCTATATGTAGTCCCTAAATGCCACCTTTGAAGAGGAGGCGAGCTAGGCCAAGGAGCCAAGCTGGAAAGGTCAGAATTGTGGGAATCGGTTGAAGTTAGCCAGTTGATCCATCTCAAAAAGCCGAAATTATACTCAAAACGGCAGAATTCTCCTTCAATTCCTTCAAGGAGTTTTAGGAATTTCTTATGTTTTGTTTATCTCTTTCTCTTGGTATTTTTCTTTCTTAGTTATGAACTAAACCCCTCGGATACACGAAGGATGAAACCTAGATGAATCTTGTTATTTGATTTACAGAATTTTATGATAAATACTTAGTTTGTTCTTAATTATGCATGCTTAATCCAAAATCTGATGTGCTTAGGTGGAGGAGGAATAGACCCTGCCTAAGAGTAGATCTAGCATAAGTAAGCGGAGTTGATCGAGCGTGCAGAGATAGGGATTCAGATTTTTGCGGATTAGGGTGAAACCTAATATGGGAATCCATAAAAAAGAAAGTTAGTATTAATAGTTTTAGTTTCTTTGGGTTCGATAGGTACACTTGCCTTTAATCGTTGTCAGAGTTAATTTCCAGGTTCGATCACATTCTTTATAAATTTTAAAACTCTGATTTTAGCGATCACCCTTTACCAGAAATTTTGTGACCTAACACAATCCCTTCTCAAACCATGAAGTGACACTTTTCCCAATTAAGCACAAGGTTCGTTTCCTCACATCTCATTAGAACTTGTTTTAAATTTTTGAGGCAAAGGTGGAAAGAATTACCGAATACTGAGAAGTCGTCCATAAATACCTCCATAATATCTTCCACAAGTTCATCAAAGATGGCCAACATGCGGCGTTGAAAAGTAGCAGGAGCATTACGTAATCCAAAAGGAATTCTATGATAAGCAAACATACCATATGGACATGCAGATGTTGTCTTTTCTTGATACTCAGGAGCTATCAAAATTTGGAAGTAGCCAGAGAGCCTGTCTAGGAAGCAATAATGCATATGCCCAAATAATCTTTCCAACATTTGATCAATGAATGGTAATGGAAAGTGATCTTTTCTTGTGGCATCGTTCGACTTCCTATAGTCAATGCAAACTCTCTAACCTATGACTATTCTTGTTGGAATTAATTCATTCTTCTCATTTGCTACAACAGTGTTGCCTCCTTTCTTTGGAACAACCTGCACAAGGCTAACCCAAGTACTGTCAGATTTAGGATAAATAACTCCAACATCTAGAAGTTTAAGTACCTCAACTTTGAAAACTTCTTTCATGTTGGGATTTAGTCGTCTTTGAGCTTGCACACATGGTTTATATTCATCTTCTATTAAAATTTTATGGGCATAAAACGAAGGGCTGATCCCTTTAATGTTAGAAATCTTCCAAGCTATGGCTCTTTTATGCTCTCTTAGTTCTTGTAGCAGCTCATCTTTCTCATTGGGTTGCAAGTCTGAAGCAATAATTCCTGGTGGTGTAGAATTATCTACGAAGAACGCATACTCTAAGCCATTTGGTAATTGCTTTAGTTCTAATTTGGGAGGTTCTTTAATAGAGGGTTTTTGTTTTAGTTAATCGTTCATTTCAATGCCCTCATACTTCTTTTGTCTTCGGGAAGACTCGTTAGAGTTTAACTCAATTTTTACCTTCCCTATCTCAGTGGTATCGTCATCTGCCTCCTCACCTTGGATAAGACACAGTTCCAACGTATCTTTATGAATGATTTCCTGAAAAGAATCTTGAATAGAATGATCAATAGAGTCAATAAAGTAACAGGAATCATCTTGTTCTCTAGAGTATCGCATAGAATCATAAATTGTAAAAATAATTTCTTCGTCACCTACACTAAGCACAAGTTTACCATCACCTACATCAATGACAGCCCTACCAGTGGCTACAAATGGGCGACCTAAAATTAAATGTACCTCAACATCCTCATCCATGTCAAGCACAACAAAATCAACAGGGAATATGAATTTATCTACTTTTACCAAAACATCTTCAATAATTCCCCTAGGATATTTAACAGATTTATTAGCTAATTGGATACTCATCCTAGTGGGTTTTGGTTCCCCAAGACCAAGCTGCTTGAATAATTTGTAAGGCATCAAATTAATGCTGGCACCTAAATCAGCTAATGATTTCTCAATATTTAAACTACCGATTAAATAGGGAAGAGTAAAACTTCTTGGATCTTTCAATTTGGTTGGTAGTTTATTTTGAAGAATAGTTGAACATTCCTCGTTGAGTTCCACAGTTGATAGCTCTTCAAACTTCCTTTTATTTGTTAAAAGCTCTTTTAAAAATTTTGCATATGTAGGCATCTGCGAGATAGCTTCAACAAAAGGTAAGTTAATATGCAATTGTTTAAAAAGTTCAAGATATTTACCAAATTGTGTATCCATGTGGTCTTTCTTTAACTTTGCTGGATGGGATTGGTGGTTTATATTATTTAAGCACTGGTGTTTGGATTTCTTCAGAATTCACCTCCTCGTTATTTGCCTTATCAACTTTCTGTGGCAGCTTCTTTTCTGATTCAACTAAAACCTTCCCATTCTTTAATGTAACTGCTTTCACATGCTTTTTCGGATTGGGTTCGGTATTATTCGGTAAACTACCTTGTTGTCTTTCAGAAACCAATTTGGCTAGCTGTCCAATTTGATTCTCAAGGCCTTGAATTGAAGCTTGCTGATTCTTTAACACTGTTTCGGTATTCTAGAAACGAGTTTTTGACCCCGAAATAAATTTTGCTAGCATCTTTTCAAGATTCGGCTTCTTCTCTTGCTGATAAGCTGGTTGGAAGCCTGGAGGAGGTTGTGGTCTCTGATTTCCTTGGCCACCCCAAGAAAAATTGGGGTGGTTTCTCCAACCTGCATTATAAGTGTTACTATATGGATTGTTCTGAGGTCTAGAACTATTACCCATATAATTGATTTGTTCATTTTCCGTGCTAGGAGCGTAGGGTAAGCATTCTGGATTACTCATTCCTCCTCTACTCGTATCACACTGCATCATTAGATGTACCTGCGCAGAAACACAGAAACCATCAATCTTTTTATTTGAGAGTTCTACCTGATTGCATAATATGGTGACCGCGTCAAGGATAAAAACACCAACGGCTTTTGTTGGCTTTGTCCTCATGACTTGCCTCTGATAATTATTTAGTGACATCTCTTCAATAAACTCATAAGCTGCTTCAGGTGTTTTGTTATTCAGAGTCCTACCGGCGGCTGCATCGATCAATTGTCTAGTTGAGGGGTTCAAACCGTTGTAGAAGGTTTGAACTTGTAGCCATAGAGGTAACCCATGGTGAGGGCACCTTCTCAATAAGTCCTTATACCTCTCCCATGCATCATAAAGAGCTTCTAAATCCATCTGCACAAAGGAGTAGATATCATTCCTCAACTTAGCTGTCTTAGCCGGTGGAAAATACTTCAACATAAACTTTTCAGTCATTTGTTCCCATATAGTGGTAGACCCTCGTGGTAAAGAGTTCAACCACTGTTTAGCCTTATTTCTCAATGAAAAGGGAAATAACTGAAGGCGAATGGCATCATCAGAATTGCCATTAATCTTGAAAGTCACAGTACTTCAGAAAGTTAGCCAAATGAGTATTTGGATCTTCATTTTGCAAACCATCGAACTGAATAAACTGTTGAATCATCTGAATGGTGTTCGGCTTCTGTTCGAAGTTGTTCGTAGCAATGGCCGGTCTTACAATACTCAATTCAGCCCCAATTAAATTAAGCTTGGCATAGTCATACATAGTACGAGGAGCAGGATTCTGATTCACAGGATTCGCGGCAACCAAAGGAGGTAGTGGATTATTCTGATTTTCAGCCATCTCCTCGATAATATTAGTATCATCCTCTTGCTCTTCCTCTATATACTGTAAACTTCGCCTTATTTCTCTACGATTTTTGCGAGCTGTGCTTTCAATTTTGCAATCAAATAATAGATGTCCTGATGGGTTTTTTCTAGTCATAAACTATAGATACCTACCAGAATCAAAACAAAAGAAAGATTAGAAAACAAATAATAAACTAAAAACAAAAAATAAAAAAATAAATTACAGAAAATAAAAAATGGCTAAAGAAATAAAAATTAAGTGTTCCTAATATTCTAGTCCCAGGCAACGGCGCCAAAAACTTGATGACCTCTAAACTAACTAATGTTTCAACGAAGGCAAGCGCACCTATCGAACAGTACTATAGCTATGGTGAGTCCGGAATATCGTATCCACGAGGATTAAAAGTACTAGTAATTACTATCTTTTTATTATTTAGCCTAATAATTAACTATATGATAAATATTTGACTTGTTCTTAATTATGTGTTCTTAATTCTTGTGTTGATATTTCCGGAATATAAATTCAAGTGTGATGTTCTTAGGTGGAGGAGCAAAAGTCCCTGCCTAAGAGTAGATCTAGCATAATTAAGTGGAGTTGATCGCACGCCTAGAGATAGGGTGACGAGATTTTGCCGGATTAGGGTGAATCCTAATATGGGAGTCCATAGACTGAGTTAATGCGATTCTAGTGGTTTTAATTAGAAACAGATTTCAATTAATCAACCTAGGGTTAGACGTTAGTCACCTCGAGAGAGGGACTAATATAACTTAGGGAATCTTACGGATCAAGTCAAATGAATAAATCGTCTAGTTCAGAGTTAGATAACAAGTTAAGTCTAGGTGGATTCTTCCTTGTGTATCGTCTTAATCAATTGGTTTTTCCTCAAAGTTATTTTCCCAATTTCATTCTTCTTTGTCTTAGAGTCTTTAGTTTAGTAGTTAGTTAATTTTAGATTAAATAAAAATTCATTTAATTCTTAGGCTAAATAATAAAAAGAAAGTTAGTATTAGTACTTTTGGTTCCTTTGAGTTTGCTAATCCTGTCTTGCCTTAACTATACTATTGTTCGATAGGTGCGCTTGCCTCAAATCCTTGTCATAGTTAGTTTCCAGGTTCGATCATTCTTTATATAAATTTTAAGACTCTGACATCGCATAAAACAACGATCAAGTTTTTGGCGCCGTTGCCGGGGAACTAAAATATTAAGAAAGCTAAATTTTTATTACTTTAGCCATTTTTTTTCGCAATATATTTGTATTTTTAAACTCTGCTAAATTTTCTTTCTTTTGTTCCTTTCAGGTACATCTAGTTTATGACTAGAAGGAACCCGACAGGACCCTTACTTTACGACAGTGATATTGAGGGTATCGTTCGTAGAAATCGCAGAGAAATAAGGTGAAGCTTAAACTACATAGAAGAAGAGCAAGAAGCTGAAATAAATACTACAGAAGAGATGGCTGAAAATCATCCGCCACCTCCAGAGATGGCTGAAAATCATACTCCTCGAACTATGTATGATTATGCTAAACCTAGTTTAACAGGAAATGAGTCAAGTATTGTTAGGCCTACTATTGCTGCAAATAATTTTGAACTGAAATCTAACATTATACAGATGATACAACAGTTTGTTCAATTTGATGGTTTGCAGGATGAGGATCCTAACACACACTTAGAAAATTTTCTAGAATTTTGTGATACCTTCAAAATAAATGGCGTTTCGGATGATACCATTCGTCTTCAGTTATTTCCCTTTTCTTTGAGGAATAAAGCCAAACAGTGGTTGCATTCTCTTCCACGAGGGTCAATCACTACATGGGATCAAATAACCGAAAATTTTTTATTAAAATACTTTCCGCCGGCCAAAACGACCAAGTTAAGGAATGATATCTCTTCTTTGGTGCAGATGGATTTAGAGACACTATACGATGCATGTGAGAGATACAAATATTTGTTGAGGAGGTGTCCACACCACGGATTACCTTTGTGGCTACAGGTCCAAACTTTTTACAATGGTGTGAACCCTTCAACAAGGCAACTAATTGATTCAGCTACCGGCGGAACCCTAATAACAAAACTCCTGAAGTGGCCTACGAGTTTATAGAGGAGATGTCACTGAATAACTATTAGTGGCAAGTTACAAGGAAAAGACCAGCTAGAATAGCCGGAGTTTTCAACCTCGATGCAGTAACCGCGCTATCAAATCAGGTAGAGTTGCTACATAAAAAATTTGATGGTTTATATGGTTCTTTGCAAGCACATCCAGTTATGCAGTGCGACGCAAGTGGAGGAGTGGCGAATCCTGAGTACCCACCCAACGGACAGGGCATGGAGAGCGAACAAATGAACTATATGGGTAACAATTTTCGATTTAACAATAACCCTTATAGTAATACTTATAATCTAGGTTGGAAGAACCACCCCAATTTCTCATGGGGTGGTCAAGGAAATCAAAGGCAACAACCATCCCAAAACTTCCAACAACAACCCTACCCACAGGAAAAGAAGTCAAACCTTGAGGAGATGCTGACAAAATTCATAGTGATAAACCGTAAAATTAACATATTTTAATCCCACATTTATTATGCTTTTTGAAGATTTATGCCTTGTTTTATATAAAAAGGTGCTTGTAATCCTTTCTTTTTATGTCTTATACCCAGGAAAGCACCCGAGGATGAAAAGAACACAAAACGGGCCTAAAACAAAGCAAATGGGCCTTTCCACGAAATCGACACCGCCTAGGCCAAGGTCCACACGGCCGTGTCTCGACGAACACCTAGAGCATGGCTTCATCACCACCACACACGGCCGTGCCATAAGTAGAAATCCAAACACGGTCAGGTCTCGATTTGCATGGGCGTGTGACATGGCCGTGCCTCTGTCGCTGGAAAGAGCAATATCAGTCGGAAAAGGATACTTAGGGAGAAATAATCGCATTCCAAGAGCCTATAAATATCCCCCAAGTACCACCTTGAAGATGGAGTGAAAGCTAGGCCAATGAGCTAAGCCGAGAAGGTCAGAGTTAGGGAATAACGCGAAGATAGCCAGTTGATCCATCCCAAGAAGCCGGAATTATACTCAAGACGGCGGAATTCTCCTTCAATTCCTTCAGGGAGTGTTAGGATTTTCTTATGTTTTGTTTTATCTTTTCTCTTGCGATGTTTTGTTTATTCATTATGAACTAAACCCTTCAGATACCTGAAGGGGATGAAACCTAGATGGATCCTTTTATTTGATTTTTAAGTTATATGATAATTACTTAGTTTGTTCTTAATTATGTTGCTTAATCCAAATCTAATGTGCTTAGGTGGAGGAGGAATAGACCCTACCTAATAGAAGATCTAACATAATTAAGCGGAGTTGATCGAACGCCTAGAGATAGGGTTACGAGATTTTGTCGGATTAGGGTGAAACCTAATATGGGAGTCCATTGATCGATTTACTACTATCCTATGGGGTTATTATATAAATGCAGAGAGTTTCACTAATTAACCTAGGGTTAGACGTTATTCGCCTCGAGAGAGGGTTTAATATAGGTTAGGGAGTCTTACGGATCATGCTAAGTAAAAGAAATCATATAATTTAGGGTTAATTAATAAGTGAAGTCTAGGTGGATTCTTCCTGAGGGTATCGTCGTAATCAACTGAGTTTTCCTTCAAAATTATTTTCCTATTCGTCCTTTTTATCTTTGTGTCCTTAGTTTAGTCTTCGAAAGCAACTTCACTCTAATTTTAATGCTAAATAATAAAAAGAAATTTAGTATTAGTACTTTTAGTTCCTTTGGGTTTGATATCCGGTCTTGCCTAAGCTATACTCTTGTTTACTATACTCTTTGTTAGATAGGTACACTTGCCTTTAATCATTATCGAGTTAGTTTTGAGTTTTAATCATTCTTTTATAAATTTTAAAACTACGATTCTGATCAAGTTTTTTTGTAGATTCTTTGGGAACTAAAATATTAAGAAAGCTCTATTTTTATTACTTTAGCCATTATTTTATTCGCAATTTATTTCTTTTGTTTTCTTAGGTTAAATTTTTAATTTTCTAATTTTAATTTTTATTTCTTTCTCTTTCTCTAGGTACCTCTAGTTTATGACTAGAAGGAATCAGGAGAGGACCTTTGGTATACGATAGTGATATCGAAGCAATCGTGAAACCAAGCAAGCCCTAGATTACGAGAAGAGATGAGGAAAAGCAGATCCAATCCCTCTTTGAAGGGATGGACCGAAAACAACCCACCACTATGCGATGTTGGAGATCGCAATGCTCGCAGCGATACAATGTTTGATTATGCAAAACCGCATTTGTGAGGCGAGGAATCTAGTATTGTTAGGCTGCTATATCTCGCTACTTGATTTTTAATTAAAGCCTAACACAATACAAATGATTCAACAGTTTGTTTAATTTGATGGTTTGCGGGGCGAAGACCCAAACATGCATATAGCTAACTTTTTGGAGTTACGTGATACCTTTCAAAATAAATGGTGTTTACGATGATGCGTTTCGTCTTCGATTATTCCCTTTTTCATTAAGAAATAAAGCCAAAGCAGTGGTTAAACTTATTTACAACGAGGTCAATCACTACATGGGATCAAATGACCGAAAAGTTTTGATGAAACATTTTCCACCCAGGCTAAAGCGGCCAAATTACGTAACGATATCTCTTCCTTTGTGCGGATGGATTTAGAGACACTATACGATGCATGGGAGAGGTTCAAAGATCTCTTGAGGAGGTGCCCACACCATGGTTTACCTGTGGCTACAAGTCCAAACCTTCTACAGCAGAGTAAACCCTCAACGAGGCAAGCGGCGATAGATTCAACCACCGGGTGGAATCTTTGAACAACAAAACTCCCGGCAAAACCTTTACGACTTCATTGAGAGATGTCATTAAACAATTATCAATGGCAAGCTTCAAGGACCAAGCCGACAAAATCGGCGGGAGTTTTTAACGTCGACACCATGACCATGCTATCAGCGACTAGAGATGATGGGTAAAAGCTTGATAGTTTGTGTTCTTCATGAGATACATCCGATCATGTAGTGCGGCAGCTAGTGGAATTGTGGCGAATCCACGAGTACCCACCATACCAACTAGGATTGAACAACTTATGAAGGCGATGTCTGAACGACAACAAGGACGCCTACCAAGTAACACCGAAATTAACCCTAAGGAGCAAATTCAAGCCATCACAGTCTAGGATAGTAAGGAGTTAGATACACCCAACCCAACTCTAGAAAGTAAGGTAGGCAAAGATACAACAAAGGTAGTACAAGAAAAGCCAAAACCGGTAGTCAAGGAGTACAAACCTCGCATACCTTATCCCGCAGCATTGCAAAGAGACGATTCAGAGGAGTACTTCAGTAAGTTTCTTAAACTTTTCAAGAAATTACATATTAACTTACCTCTTCTTGAAGCTCTTTTTAAGATGCCAGATTCGAGGGAATTTTTAAGATAGCTCTTGACCAACAAACGCAAAATAGATGAAGAGCACCACGTGGAGTTAAATGCAACATGCTCAGCAATGTTACAAAATAAACTACCACAGAAGCAAAAAGATCCAGGGAGTTTTACAATTCCGTGTTTAATTGGTAGTTTAAATATTGATAATGCGTTAGCTGATTTTGGGGCAAGCATAAATGTTATGCCTTATACATTGTTTAAGCGACTAGGTTTAGGGAAGCCAAAACAAACTAAGATAAGTATTCAATTAGTTGATAAAACTGTTAGAATTCCTAGGGGCATTATTGAAGATGTTCTCGTAAAAATTGATAAATTTGTTTTCCCAGTAGACTTTGTTTTTTTAGACATGGGTGAGGATAATTCAATCCCCTTAATTTTAGGAAGACCTTTTCTAGCAACTGCCAAGACTAAAATTGATATTGCCACAGGTGAGCTCATACTTTGTGTAGGTGACGACTCAATTAGTCTTCAAGCCCTCGACTCAGCTAGGTCATCAAAGAATCAAGGTGAGAAAGAAAATTCTTTTGATAATTATTCAATTACACCCTCTTTTCAGGAACCTCCAAAAAAGGGAACGATTGAACCGGATCCTCAGTTTAGTGCCAACAAAGAAATAACTCACGAGGAGCAAAGAATGCAACCCAATGACTTAGACAAGTGGAAAATGCACTTCAAGGAAAAAATAGGGTTACACAAGGAAGAACAGAAAACACAGGTCAAAGAAGAGTCGGATCCACATAAAATAAAACCAGAGGAACCACTAGAAGAGCTCGTGGGGACATCAAATCACTTTAAATTAGGAGACCGGGTTCTGTTAGATAAAATTGAGCCTCACATCACCACAACAAACCTGAAGAAAAAGAGAAAACTCTTTCTTAAGTTACATGATATCTTCCCACAAGGAATAGTCGATGTAAGCAATCCTACATTTTGCACTTTCAAGGTAAACACTTTTCGACTTCAATTTTGTCATAAAACTAAAACTGTAGACATGAGGGAAGATATTCAAACTTTTAAACCTCCCTAAAATTTTCAAATACGAGGAAAGTCTAGCTTAAGACTATAAACGAGCGCTTCTCGGGAGGCAACCCGAGTACTATCCCTATTTCTTTTTGCATTATTTTACATTTTATTTTATTTTCTCTTTTTCTTTTTCTTTTTAAACTAACCAAACAAATGCAGGATTTCCAGGTCACACGGCCTTACACACGGCCATGGCCGTGGCCGTGTGGACTACCAGAACTGCCACACTGACAGAGCAGAGGGCCGTGCAAAGCCAGTCCAACTACCCCTCAACGTCACGAATCCAACCACCCCCCATGGGCACCGACAGATAGGGCACGGCCGTGCCCCCAACCGTGCGAAAACTCTAAGGATACTGACTTGTAACACATGGGCTACACACGTCTGTGGGACCTCACTGTGCCTACCGTTTACTTTGTCAAGCACGGGCATGGAGGGCTCAAACACGAGCATAGGGTGACAACACCCTCTATAACACGGCCGTGTGAGGAGGCTGTGTAAATCGACACACTCGGGGACCACGGCCATGGGGGAGTACCAAACTTGAGCATCCATTTAAACCCCTCAACTCTTCCCCTTCCCTCCATCTGATTTTCACCCTTATTTTTGCTTCTCATGCTCTTCCATCTCAGATTCTTTACAATAGATCCTTGAGCACGCCAACAACATGCCGAAGAAGCAAAGGAAGCTAAGCATAGGTGCCTTAACAAAGAGCGATCAACGTGAGTTCATGCCGGAAGCTTCGTCGCAACACCAAGCCAAGGACCTATGAGACCAATTAGTTTTAATTTTTCATTTCTCTTTCCTTTCATTCTCCTTTTCTTTAATAATCTTATGTTTAAATTAGTTTAACTTAATTTAGTTTCTTAGTGTCAGGTTCTAAAGGCTGCTTGGGAATCACGCTACTTCCACCACCACCAGCACCTCCGTCGCCTTAGAAGTCACACCCACCTCGCGAATCACCTACCAATAAGGATTCTCAAACCCCTTTATCCCCTAGCCTTAGTCTATTTTCCTTCTTAGTCTCTTTCTCCTTATCTTTCTTGTCTTTATTTATATATTTAGTTTATTTTTATTAGGTCTTAGTAAAGCCTGGCTACTTCTCAAAGCGCTACCCAATTTCTTCATCTAGCGCAAAAACGTTCTCCCGACTGACCATCACCGTCACCAAAGACACTCATCGGGGAAAACATCCACAACTCAGGGAGTAATTTTTTCCCCTTCTCTTTTGATTTATCCTTTAAATGTCATTATCTATCTTTGTACATTGAGGGCAATGTACATCTTAAATGGGGAAGGGTAAATAGTTACGCCTAACTTTCTACATTATTCTTAAATCCCTGAATTTAATCTTGTTTTAAAGTAATTTTCTCATATTACTAATTAAGATGAAATTTCTGATGATTTGTGATTTTTATTGATATGCTTTTGAATAAGTCATAGTTAATTGTGCATTGATGATTAAATTTGAAGAATACTAGGGAATCAAGAATGATAAGTCTAATTTTCAAAAATTTAAAATTTTTGGTTGTTAACTTGAATTTGAATGTTATCTTGAAATTTGAAATTTATAAGGTTGATGTCAAAAATACCCATAATTTTTGTGAGATTTTGAGCCTTATAGAGCACACATTCTTTTCATGCTCACTTCTTGATTATGAGTATGTCAACTATTGAACTGTTATTCTAGAACTTGCCTTGATTATACATGTCAAGACCACAGTTATGATTTGATATACCGAGATGATAAAGGCACTTAGGTTTTAACCCACTTACTCCACTAAATAGCCTACCCTTATAATTAACCCTTAGTGAACCCCGTTGAGCCTAACAACCCTTTTTATTGACTTACCCGCTAATTTTAACCCAAAAACCCTTTGTATTTGTTATCACCCTTTATTTTGACTACCTCTTAATCGAGATTTGATTTGAGCCAATTATCTAAGTTTATTATTCTGGTAGTTAAATTTATCTTGTATTTAGTTTGTTCTTAAAAAAAATTCAAGTTTTCAATATTAGTAGTATGGAAAGTGAGCCTACACAATCAAAGACTATTTCCCAATGTAAAAGCTCTCAGATTAGTAGGATTTTTATTATTTTCAGATTGATGTAATTATTATCTTAGAAATTTTTAGGTAGGTAACTTATCAATTCACTCTCGATTCTAACCTTCTAATTTCAGCCTTTATCCATACCCTAACCTAAGCCCCAAGCATAACCCCGACAAAGACCTTTTGATCTGTTTATCATCTTATTTTACAGTGGTGGAGATTTGATTTTCAGGCAAGCCTATGGGATTAACTTTTCATGTTCGACTTATAAGTGCTTAATTTTGGCCCTTAAACACTTTTTGAGTAATTTGAGTGAATCTTTTGTGAGGATATCAATCCTTGTCGGTTTTGAATTAAAGGTAATTATTTAGATGAAGGTAAACACCTATGTTTTCGTGCTACAAATGTATGACTTATCCTGTTTGAATTTTTAGGAATCTTTGAGTTGAATTATCCATGTATAAATTATCTATGAATTAGGATAAAGCATTGTTGATAGGAATTATGAATCATGGAAAGTTCATTTTAATTGTAAGTTGAGAATTTTGCTTGAGGACAAGCAAAAGCTTAAGTGTAGGGGTATTTGATAAACCGTAAAAGTACCATATTTTAATCCCACATTTATTATGCTTTTTGAAGATTTATGCTTTGTTTTATATAAAAAGGTGCTTGTAATCCTTTCTTTCTATGTCTTATACTCAGGAAAGCACCCGAGGATGAAAAGAATACAAAACAGGCCTAAAACGAAGCAAATAGGCCTTTCCACGAAATCGACATCGCCTGGGCCAAGGTCTACACGGCCGTGTCTTGATGAACACCTAGAGCACAGCTTCATCACCACCACACACGGCCGTGCCATAAGTAGAAATCCAAACACGGTCAGGTCTCGATTTGCATGGGCGTGTGACATGGCCGTGCCTCTGTCGCTGGAAAGAGTAATTTCAGTCGGAAAAGGATACTTAGGGAGAAAGAATCGCATTCCAAGAGCCTATAAATATCCTCCAAGTACCCCCTTGAAGAGGGAGCGAAAGCTAGTCTAAGGAGCCAAGCCGAGAAGGTCAGAGTTAGGGAATAACGCGAAGATAGCCAGTTGATCCATCCCAAGAAGCCGGAATTATACTCAAGACGGCGGAATTCTCCTTCAATTTCTTCAGGGAATTTTAGGATTTTTTTATGTTTTGTTTTATCTTTTCTCTTGCGATGTTTTGTTTATTCATTATGAACTAAACCCTTCAGATACCTGAAGGGGATGAAACCTAGATGGATCCTTTTATTTGATTTTTAAGTTATATGATAATTACTTAGTTTGTTCTTAATTATGTTGCTTAATCCAAATCTAATGTGCTTAGGTGGAGGAGGAATAGACCCTAACTAAGAGTAGATCTAACATAATAAGCGGAGTTGATCGAACGCCTAGAGATAGGGTTACGAGATTTTGCCGAATTAGGGTAAAACCTAATATGGGAGTCCATTTATCGATTTACTGCTATCCTAGGGGGTTATTATGAGTGAACGAGAGTTCCACTAATTAACCTAGGGTTAGACATTATTCGCCTCGAGAGAGGGTTTAATATAGGTTAGGGAGTCTTACGGATCAAGCTAAGTAAAAGAAATCATATAATTTAGGGTTAATTAATAAGTGAATTCTAGGTGGATTCTTCCTGAGGGTATCGTCGTAATCAACTAAGTTTTCCTTCAAAGTTATTTTCCTATTCGTCCTTTTTATCTTTGTGTCCTTAGTTTAGTCTTCAAAAGCAACTTCACTCTAATTTTAAGGCTAAATAATAAAAAGAAAGTTAGTATTAGTACTTTTAGTTCCTTTGGGTTCGATATCCAGTCTTGCCTAAGCTATACTACTGTTCGATAGGTACACTTGCCTTTAATCATTGTCAGAGTTAGTTTTCAGGTTTTGATCATTCTTTTATAAATTTTAAAACTCTGATTTACAGCGATCACATAGCAGCCTCTGAAATACGTTTCCAAGATACAGAAACACGTATCCAAAAGATAGAAACAAAACTTGAGGCTTTGACACAGGAGCTCAAGGATCAAATCGGGCAACTTACTAAGTTAGTTTCTGAAACACGATCAGAAAGCTTACCTAGGGAAAAAGAGGAGGTACATGCAGTGACGCTAAGAAGTGGAAGAGAGTTAATCGAAATGACGAAAGAGATACCACATGAAACCGATAAGGCAAAGATAACCCCGACCCCTGAAGAAATTAAACCAATAATCCCATATTCAGCAAAGTTGAAGAAAGACCACTTAGACGCACAATATGTAAATTTCTTGAACTTTTCAAATAGTTACATATTAACTTACCTTTTATTGAAGTTATTTCGCAGATGCCAACATATGAAAAATTTTTAAAGGAGCATCTAACAAATAAGAGGAAGTTCGAGGAAATTTTGACAGTGGAACTTAATGAAGAATGCTCAGCTATCATCCAAAACAAGCTACCAACCAAATTAAAAGACCCAGGAAGTTTTACTATTCCCTGTTTAATTGGTAGTTTGAACATAGAAAAAGCACTCGCTGGTTTAGGTGCCAGTATCAATTTAATGCCTTATAGAATGTTTAAGCAGCTTGGTCTCGGTGAACCAAAACCCACTAGAATGAGTATTCAGTTAGCTGACAGATCTGTTAAGTATCCTAGGGGAATTATCGAAGATGTTCTGGTAAAAGTAGATAAATTTATATTTCCTGTTGATTTTGATGTGCTTGACATGAATGAGGACGTAGAGGTGCCTTTAATTTTGGGACGACCCTTTCTAGCTATTGCTAGGGCTATCATTGATACCGGTGATGGTAAACTTGCATTAAGGGTAGGCGATGAGGAAATTGTTTTCCAAATTTATGATGCCACGTGATATTCTAGAGAACAAGATGATTCTTGTTACTTTGTTGATGCCACTGATCACATTTTTCAAGAGTCTTTGCAGGAAATCATGCACAGTGACACGATGGAGTTGTGTCTTTCACAAAGTGAGGGGATAGATGACGATACCAATAAAGTGAATCCCAATACACCATCCTCTAGACAGACGAAAATAGAGGACATCGAGATCAATAACGAACTAAAACAGAAACCCTCTATTGATGAGTCGCCCAAATTAGAACTAAAACAATTACCAAAACATTTAAAATATGCATTCCTCAGGGATGATTCTACGCTACCAGTAATCATCTCTTCAGAACTAGGACCCATGGAGAAAGAAGATTTGCTAAGGGTACTAAGGAAACATAAAAAAGTCATAGCATGGAAAATGTCGGACATTAAAGGAATAAGCCTTTCATTTTGCACCCATAAAATTTTAATGGAAGATGAGTATAAACCGTGTGTACAACTTCAGAGACAGTTGAACCCCAATATGAAAGAAGTTTCAAAGTTGAGGTAATTAAACTTCTAGATGCAGGAATAATTTATCCTATTTCTAACAGTACTTGGGTAAGTCCTGTGCAGGTAGTTCCAAAGAAAGGAGGCATGACTGTTGTAGCCAATGAAAAGAATGAATTGATTCCTACAAGAATAGTCACAAGTTGGAGAGTCTGTATTGACTATAAGAAGCTGAACGACGCCACCAGAAAAAATCACTTTCCTTTTCCCTTTATTGATCAGATGTTAGAAAGATTATCTGGGCATATGTACTACTGCTTCTTGGATGGACTCTCCGGCTTCTTCCAAATCCCAATAGCTCCTGAGGATCAAGAAAAAAAAACATTTACATGTCCATACGATACGTTTGCTTATCGTAGAATGCTTTTTGGATTATGTAATGCTCCTGCTACTTTTCAGCGCTGCATGCTGGCCATCTTTGATGAACTTGTGGAAGACATTATGGAGATATTTATGGATGACTTCTCGGTATTCGATAATTCTTTCTATCTTTGCCTTAAAATTTTAGAACGAGTTCTAATAAGATGTGAGGAAACAAATCTTGTCTTGAATTGGGGAAAATGTCACTTTATGGTTAGAGAGGGAATTATGTTCGGACATAAAATTTCTAGTTAAGGGATTGAGGTAGATAAAGAAAAGATTAAAACCATAGAAAAATTACCTCCCCCTAGTTCAGTTAAGGCTATTAGAAGCTTTCTAAGACATGCTGGATTTTACAGAAGATTCATTAAAGATTTCTCTAAATTAGCTAAGACTTTAACAAGACTACAAGAAAAAGATGTTCCTTTCAATATCGATCAGGAGTGTTTAGATGCATTTAATATCCTCAAAAATAAACAAATAAATGCTCCAATTATAATTGCACTAGATTGGAATCTACCTTTTGAACTAATGTGTGATGCGAGTGATTTTGCAGTAGGTGCAGTTTTGGGATAGCGAAGAAACAAGCATTTTCAGCCAATTTATTATGCTAGTAAAACATTGACGCCTGCACAAGAAAACTACACCACCACAGAGAAAGAATTGCTAGCTGTAGTTTTTGCATTTGACAAATTTAGACAGTATTTGATATTATCTAAAGTTGTCATTTACACTGACCATTCAGCTCTTCGCTATCTCTTAACTAAATCTGATGTAAAACCTCAACTCATACGATGGATCTTACTCTTACAGGAATTTGATTTGGAAATACAGGATAAGAAGGGAGCTAAAAATCTTGCAGCAGATCACCTCTCCAGGCTTGAAAACCCACATATCGAAAAGCTCGACGAGAGTGAGATAAACGACTCATTCCCTAACGAACAACTCTTTTCCATAACCAACTCTGAGGTACCATGGTTTGCAGATATTGCGAATTATTTAGCTACTAACATCTTACTAAAAAGGTTAACACATCATCAAAAGAAGCGATTCTTTGCTGATGCAGATCAAGTAATTCGGAGATGCGTTACAAAGGTGGAAGCAAGTAAAATCCTAGAACATTGCCATTCAGGACCTTCAGGAGGACATTACAGCGGGATTAAGACAGCACACAAAACACTCGAATCAGGATTTTATTGGCCAACTCTGTTTAAAGATGCCAACAGGTATGTCGCTTCGTGTGATAAATGCCAAAGAACGGGTAATATTTCTAAACGCGACGAAATGCCTCAAACTTACATGTTATCATGTGAGATATTCGATGTATGGGGTATAGATTTTATGGGACCGTTCCCTAGTTCATTCGGAAATAAATACATCTTAGTAGAAGTAGATTACATGTCAAAATGGGTGGAAGCCCAAGCTTTACCTACTAACGATGCTAAAGCTGTAGTAAAATTTCTTAAGAAACTTTTTCTCTCATTTTAGAACACCCAGAGCAATCATCAGGGGTACTCACTTTTGCAATACTCAATTTAATAAAGCCTTAAAAAAATATGGAGTACACCACAGAACAGCTACCCCTTATCCTCCTCAAGCCAGTGGGCAAGTGGGAGTGGCAAATCGAGAGCTCAAGCGAATCCTAGAGAAAATAGTTGAATCAAACAGGAAAGAATGGGCAGTAAAAGTAGATGATGCTTTATGGGCCTATAGAACATCATTTAAAACCCCTTTGGGAACATCCCCATATAAACTTGTCTACGAGAAAAGTTGCCATCTACCATTTGAGTTAGAGCACAAAGCTTACTGGGCTATAAAATTCTTGAATTACAATCTTAAAACCGTAGGTGAGAAGAGGATGATGCAGTTGAACGAATTAGATGAATGGCGAGCTGAGGCCTACGAGAACTCACGACTATATAAGGAGGCAACAAAATGAAGCCATGATGCTCGTTTAAAACAAACAAAGCAATTCGAAGTAGGAGACTTGGTCCTGCAGTATAATTCAAGATTCAAACTATTTCCTGGAAAGTTGAAATCAAGGTGGTCAGGCCTATTCGTGATCAAAACTATTTTTCCTTACGGCACAGTCGAGGTAACCCATCCAACTCAAGGAACATTCAATGTAAATGGCGATCGACTGAAAATTTATAATGGTGAAGATTTCAAGGAATTGAGAGAGGAGCTTCAGCTCCGTGAACCTTCTTTCAGAAATGAAAAGAATGTGAGTCTAGCTTAAGACTTTAAACGAGCGTTTCTCGGGAGGCAACACGAGCATTGACTTCACTAACATTATATTTGTACTTTTTAGCATCTAACCCCAACCTAACCAATATGGTGAAGCGCAGGTTTCCCTACCACACAGGCTTGCAAACGTGCGTGTCTGTGGCCGTATGGACGCCATGGGAAGAAAAATGGGCGTACTGGTAGACGTGCGAGACGAAGAAGACAATTTTTGCACGGGCTGCGATAATACGACCACGACCGTGTGATGCAACCGTGGTCTATTCTGAGTAAACCAGCACGGGCATGAGCCACACCCGTGCCTACCAACCGTGTGGAATACTGACTACCTGGAAACGGGCGTGGCAATTGTAGCACAGGCGTAGGAGAAGCGAACATAATAGTACACGGCCAAGGAGCACGGGCGTAGGCAACATCTCAAAACGCGCCCAAATTCAAAAATCACAAAAAAACACGGGCTAAATAAAAGAAACACCGGCGTGGCACCTACCCGTGTCTCTTTCCCTATTTATAGAACATCACCACTGTTTTCCCCAAAATTTCCCCAAAACCCCAACCCTAGCTGTTTCCCCTCAAAAATTCTATTTCCCACTCCGGCCACCATCAAAGAAACCCCCACCATTGCCTTCCCCCATCCCAAATCTTCCACTTTCTTTCACATTCACATCAACAAACCAGTACACGCCCGACACAAAGGTGTTCCACCGCCGTGTTTCCCAACTAACTACAGCAACCGTCCATGGCTCGCCCCTACACGCCCGTGCTCCGCCAAATCACACTGTTACCACTACTGGTCACATCTCATTGTTAAATTTACCTCTATTTAACTGTTTTAGACATAGAATTTTATCTATTTAATTAAGTTTAATATTAGATTAGTCATATTGTTTTGATGTAGTCATTGAATCATCATTTAAATAAAGCTTAGAATTAGATAGAATACTTATTTGTCAAATTCTTGCTCTTGTTAAACATGATTAACTTAACTTATTATGAGTTTAGTCTTTGTATATTTTGGATACTGATCGAAGCCCTCGATATATGTTTTGGTTGGTAATACACTTGAATCATTGATTATCGATTATTTTCAGGCCCATAATGTCATCATCTCGAGGCAAGAAACCTGCAGTCCCTAGATCAAAAAACGAAAGGGACCCAGTTCCTCATCAGCCAGCGCAACTACGGAAGTGCGCCTCCCATTCTTACGTTTTCCTCCGGGTATTCAACAGGATCGTTACAAGATACTTCGGGCACGACCACTCGGAACAGGGAGATGTATTAATTGGGCCGCCTTGGAACAGGTCCAATAAGCTGATGACGTACGGGCTCTACTAACTACCGACCCTTGGAACCAGTTCTTCAACATCATCGAGCCTACCTACTTAGAGCTTAATCTGGAGCTCTGTTCAACATTTCATCTTCAGACAGTAATGTCGCAACATGATGACCCCGGTACGATCCTATTCCAACTAGGAGGCGTTATACGAGAACTAAATGTTCCACAATTCGGGGCCGTATTGGGACTTTATACCGATAAATTCATGAAGGAACATGATCTCTCGAAGCTTTCTCGCCATATCCACAAAACCCCCACAATATGTTGGTACAACATCACTCCCAACAAAAATGATTATGACCCTAGCCGCTCTAAAGCGAAGGCCCTAGTCCCATCCCTGAGGTACGTATACACACTTTTAGCTCATACACTAACAGGTTAGCGAGAGAGCACCGGCGTCGTCAACACGCACGATTCCTACTTCCTATGGTGCATGGCGAACGGGTACGTTCTTGACTTGGCCTATTTTATATCTCACACCATTCAACACCAGACGGAGCAGCACAGAAGAGGAGTCATATCTATGGGTCCCTACATTACACGCTTGGCTCGATATTTTGGGATCCTCCACACCGACACTCAAACCTTCTCCCTAACACTGATAGGTCTGATGTCCGCACAGGGCATCCAGACGATGCTACACATGAGAATGATTCAACGTTGACGAGAGACCGATCCCCCTAATATCGGCTAGCACCTACCATTGATGAAGAGGACCCTGAGGACATTATTGATGATGTCCCCCCAACGCAGGAAGAACCACCACCGAGCCATCGTCCATCCCATGCGCAAGCATCTATTTCAGAAATATTTGAATGCCTAACACGATTTGAGCAGCAATGCTTCTAGTGCTTCGACCATATTGACACAACCCTCCAACAGATATGTCAGTACCTTCACATCTCATCACCGCCACCACCGCCCGACCCAGCTGAAGCAAAGGATCTTTTAGCTCTTTTCTTTTTGTTTTATTTTTTATTGGTTTTTTTTTCATTTCTACTTTTATTTTCATTTTTATTTTGTTTCTATTGTAGTTAACTATTTAAAGACTTGAACATTTCATTGGTACTATTGATCTCACTTTATCACTGGCTATCCAACCATAAACTTCCATAACAACATCCATCCCCTAAAATCTAATTGATGACTCTTTAGATTAAATAGATTAAATGTATCACTCAAGGAACGAAAACATCACGTACACCTAGTCATCACATTCGTCACGGAACACCATCCAAGGATTTCATCCATAATTGAGGAAGTTTCACTTGTCTCCCTCTCTTTTGATTATCTTGCTATATGCTATTATCTATCTTTGTACATTGAGGGCAATGTACATCTTAAGTGGAGGGGTTAACTATAGTATTATCTGAAAATTCCTGAATTATGCCTTGTTCTAAAGTAAGTTTCTCATTTTATGATTAGAATGAAAATTTCCTTTGATCTATGATGTTTGTTGATATATTTCGAATTAAGTCATAGTTAATTGTACATTGATGATTAAGCTTTAAGATGCTAGAGAATCAAGCATGATAAGTCTATTTTCTAGAAATTAAAAAAAAAAGGTCGTCTACCTGAATCTGAATATTACTTTGAAGTTTGAAATTTACGAGGTTGACATCAAAATACCCATAATTTTTGTGAGACTTTGAGCCTTTTGGAGCATATATTCTTTTTTTCTTGCTCACTTTATTTTTTATTATGAGTGTGTCAACATTGATTTGTTATTCTAGAACTTGCATCGATTATACATGTCAAGACCACACCTTTGATTTGATATACAGAGATGATAAAGGCACTTAGGATTTAACCACTCACTCCACCAAAAAGCCTACCTTCATAATGAACCCCTAGTGAACCCCGTTGATCCTAACAACCCTTTTCATTGACCTACCCACTAATATTCCCCCAAAACCCTTTGTATTTGTTATCACCATTCTTTTTGACTACCCTTATATCGAGATTTGATTTGATCGGTTGCCTAATTATTTTGCTTCAGTAGTAAATTCATCCTTTGAGTTGTTTAAAAAAATGAAGTATATTCATCATTAGTTTTATGTTCTATGAGCTTAAAACAGTTTAAATTCACATCTTTAGAAGAAGCTCGTGTTATTAGTATTAGTATTACAAATTTTTAATTGATGTTCATTGTTTCTAGTTAGGTAATTTGTCAGGTCAATCTCGATTCTAACCTCCTAAATCAGCTTTTATCCACACCCTTAACCTAAGCCCCGTTACAACCCTGTTAAAGACCTTTTGATTTGTGTATCATCTCATATTATAGTGGTGGAGATTTGATTTTCATGCAAGCCTATGTGATTAACTCTTCATGTTTGATTTTTGAGTGCTTACTTTTGAACCTTAAACACTTTGAGTGATTTGACTGAATCTTTAGTGAGGATGTCAATTCTTGTCGATTTTGAATCAGAGGTAATTATTTAGATGAGGGGAAACACCTAAGTTTTGTGCTATAAATGTATGACTTTGATTGTTTGAATCTTTAGGACCTTTCTATTTAAATTATCAATGTATGAATTATATTTGAATTATGATGAAACATTATTGATGAATACTATGAATCAAGGAAGTTTGTTTTAATTGTGAGTTGAGAATTTAGCTTGAGGACAAGCAAAAGCTTAAGTGTGGGGGTATTTGATAAACCGTAAAAGTAACATATTTTAAGCCCACATTTAGCATTTTGATGATTTAAGCCTTGAATTGTGTAATTTGGTGCTCTTAAACCTTTGTTTTCATGTTTTATACTTAGGAGAGCATCGGATGACAAAAAGAACAGAAAACGGGCCTAAAACAGAGTAAATGGGCCATATCATGAAATCCACACAGTCGTGCCTCCCTACCTACTCGAACATAGCCTGGCCACGACTTACACATGCGTGTGCCATGGGCGTGTCCCTATCGTGGCAAAATAGAATTTCATTCGGATTAGGATACTTAGGGGTAAAGAAACACATTCCAAAGCCTATATAAACCCCCTAAGTATTACCTAAAAAGGAGGGAACCCAATGCTTTAGTCAGGGGGCGTCCAGCTAGGCCAAAGAGGCCAGATTTGTGGGGATTTACTCAAAGATAGCCAGTTGATCCATCTCAAGAAGCCAGAATTATACTCAAGACGGAGGATCTCTCCTTCAATTCCTTCATGGGGTTTTAGGGATTTCTTATGTTTTGTTTTATCTTTTCTTCTGAGATGTTTTCTTTTATTGTTATGAACTAAACCTTTAGATACATGAGGGGCATAAAAGCTAAGATGAATCTTGTTATGGTTTTCTGAACTATATGATAAATATTTGACTTGTTCTTAATTATGTGTTCTTAATTCTTGTGTTGATATTTTCGGAATATAAATTCAAGTGTGATGTGCTTAGGTGGAGGAGCAAAAGTCCCTGCCTAAGAGTAGATCTAGCATAATTAAGCGGAGTTAATCGCACGCCTAGAGATAGGGTGACGAGATTTTACCAAATTAGGGTGAAACCTAATATGGGAGTCCATAGACCTAGTTAATGCGATTCTAGAGGTTTTAGTTAGAAAGAGATTTCAATTAATCAACCTAGGGTTAGACGTTAGTCATCTCGAGAGAGGGATTAATATAACTTAAGGAATCTTACGGATCAAGTCATCTCGAGAGAGGGATTAATATAACTTAAGGAATCTTACAGATCAAGTCAAATGAATAAATCATCTGGTTCAGAGTTAGATAACAAGTTAAGTCTAGGTGGATTCTTCCTTGGGTATCGTCTTAATCAATTGGTTTTTCCTCAAAGTTATTTTCCCAATTTCATTCTTCTTTGTCTTAGAGGCTTTAGTTTAGTAGTTACTTAATTTTAGATTAAATAAAAATTTATTTAATTCTTAGGCTAAATAATAAAAAGAAAGTTAGTATTAGTACTTTTGGTTCCTTTGGGTTCGACAATCCGGTCTTGCCTTAACTATACTATTGTTCGATAGGTGCGCTTGCCTCAAATCCTTGTCACAGTTAGTTTCCAAGTTCGATCATTCTTTATATAAATTTTAAGACTTTGACATCGCATAAAACAACGATCAGCCGCATTGGAGCAGGTTCGGTTAGCTGATGATATGCATGCCATTATTGCCACAGCTCCGTGGGATAGGTTCTATACCATCATTGAGCCCACTTACACGGAGCTTACCTTGGAGTTCTGTGCTTCATTTTCGGTACAGTAGGTCATGACAATTCATGACGAGCCAAGCACCATCATTTTTTGCCTAGGTGGTTTGGCGCGACATATGAGCGTCCTAAAGTTCGATGCTGCTATAGGACTCTACACAGAGGAGTTCATGAGCGCCTAGAATTTCCTTCGGCTTTATCGGCATATACACCACTTGCCATCGCATTGTTGGATCGACCTAACAGCTAGCCAAACACCTTACGACGCGAGTCTCTCGAAGGCGACTTCTCTCTCTCCAGCCTTACAATATATTCACGCACTTCTCGCTCACACCTTAACAGGACAGAGAGAGAGCACTATAGTCGTTAGCACCCACAACGCTTACTTCTTATGGAGCATGGCCCATGACCATATTATCGACTTGGCGTACTTCATTGCTCTATCTTTTCTCCATCAGGCTGACTGCTACAGGAGGGGCCCCATCTGTCTAGGCCCTTATGTGACACACCTCGCTCGACACTTCGGCCTTCTCGACACACCGAAGCAGCTCTCGGCACTTACCCTAGTCGGTCAGATGTCCCTTCAGGACATCTCGAGCATGACCCGCAGGAGGATGATCGAGCGGCGACGTGGAGTGGATCCTCCTCAATGCAGATTGTTTCATTCTGATGGTCAAGATGACCTCGAGGACTTCACTGATGATGTTCCTCCCTATCACGAGGATCCACCTCAGCCACCACCTTCGAGTCATAGACCTATTCATTCTACTGCTAGCTCTCGAAGAGTATCCTACGAGGAATTCACTAGTTTTCGTCAGTTCTGTGCTGAGAGATTCGACAGCATTGATGCGACATGTTTTCGTCAGTTCTGTGCTGAGAGGTTCGACAGCATTGATGCGACATGCAGTAGATTTGTCAGCATTTTCATATTTCTCCTCCAGCGCTGACGACTCACGCGTCTGATGATGAGGACCTTTGAGTCCATCTCATTTATTTTATTTTTATTTTTATTTTTCTCTTTCTGTTTATTTTATTTTATTAAACTTCTTTCGCTTTTATAGTTTAAACTATCATTTTATTTATTATGGTTGTTTCTTAACGAGTAATCCTTTAATCTTCTTCAGTATTGTGTTTATTTTCTTATCAGTTGCTCAGAATCATGCACTCCCTCTTCATTTATCTACAATTCCGCTTTTCACTGTTTTGGGCATTTCATCCAATATTCAGGGCAGTTTCAATTCTCTCCATCTCTTATGATATTTTATGTCTATTGTGATTATTTTTGTTTGTACAATGAGGACAATGTACATCTTAAGTGCAGGGAGGTTATTTATATGATTATTTGAAACTCACTGAATTATACCTTATGTTTAAGTAATTTTCTCATATTATTATTAGAATGAATTCTTATTGATTTATGATTATCATTGATGTGTTTTAGATTCATAGGTAATTGTGCATTGATTGTTTAAATTTTAAGACATTAGAGAATCAAGCATGAGACGTCTATTTTTAGAATTAAAATTTTTAGGTTGTTTCCCTAAATTGAGGTATTACCTTGAAGTTTGAAATTTGCAAGATTGGCATCAAAAAACCATAATTTTTGTGAGATTTTGAGCCTTTAAGAGCATACACTTTTCTTGCTCACTTTATTATTGGTTATGAGTGTTCAATATTACTTTGTTATTCTAGAACTTGCTTCGATTATGCATGTCGAGACCACACCTTTGATTTGATATACTGAGATGATAAAGGCACTTAGGTTTTAACCCACTTATCCCATTAAAAGCCTACATTCATAATTAACCTTTAGTGTAACATCCCCAAACCCGGCCCATTCACTACGACCGAATCTGGTTATGTTATTGTGGAAAGACGGTTGAAAAACCTCGTTAACTTAGCATAAAGCATGAAAGAATTCAATTTTGAAAACTATATCAGATATGTGAGTAAAATGAATTCCTCTTACTTAAAACTCATGTAATTTCTTTTGTTGTGTGAAAACATTTTTGAGTTAATAAGAATTTAAAATAACAAAACCATAATCAAGTAATACCAAATAATAAAATGGCCTTTATTACAACCCAATAATTCAAATAAAGTACTTATATCAAAACCAAACATAAAATATTAAATCATCATCTTGGCATAGGCCACCTTGTCCTCTCCGATCCCGGCCCAAAATTTTATGCAATACTGAAAATGGTTAAAGGGAAAAGGTGAGTCACCAAGACTCAAAGTGTGCCACCCTTTTCCCGGATTAGCAAAATATCATATGCAACATAAACATAACCATCATGCATCCAATCAATATGCACCCAATCCTAACCATCCATACACCTTTTCTACCCCGTGTGGTACCAAACCACCGGTGGTGCCAAACCACCGGTGACATATAGTCACAATGTGTTACAAAACACACGGTGTCCCAAAGACACGATATCCGTCAATGTGGTGCCAAACCACCGGTGTCCCAAAGACACGCGTTTGTGATACCAAATCTTTGGTGACCGAAGTCACAAATCCGATGATGGGGCCAACCCATCGTGTGATACCAAATCACTAGCGACAATCCCGTATCTCTCAAGTGGGGCCAACCTACGGTGGTGTCCAACCACGGGGACGAGTCGCAATAAGGTGCTAAACCTCCGTGTCCTAAAGACACAAATGTGGTACCAAACCACTGGTGACCGAAGTCACAAATCCGATGATGGGGCCAACCCATCGTGTGATACCAAATCACCGGCGCCAATCCTCAATACCGCTTGTGGGGCCACCCATCGTGGTGCGAAACCACGGGACGAGAGACGCCGAGGTGCCAAACCTCTGGAGGTGCCAAACCTCCGTGACCCAAAGTCACAAAGTTGTGTTACCAAAACACCGTACTCGTCAAGACAAAATATCACCGCCTCTCCTCTCATATCACCCATCATTATACCAACTCATGTATAGTATTCAAATCATGCAAACATGTTTAACGTTGCATCTCATACATCATAAATCATGACATCATGTATCAATAACAGTACTCATAATGAAACGGACTTACCTGAATCCGTGCACATACCCCATAGGGTATCATATCACTCAACCATACTGTTTCGATTTTACCAATCAATCGGCTTTATCAAACATATACAAAGCAAGAAGTGTGTTAGTTTACACACACAGTTACTAATGCGACTATCAAATCCCGTAGATCAAGATCTAACGCACTAGATCCCGCTTCCTTAACACTTTTCGAGCACTAGCCACAACCCGAGATATGCGAGATCAAGCCTTCCCCTACAATCGGCCAAAACTAAACAACATAATCATGCTAATCAACCTCTAAGGGTATAATCGTAATTTTACCTACTAAGGATATTTTCGTAAATTCACACCTGCAATGGCCTTTCTGAAGGCCTAATGTCGCCACTAGCGACTCAGCTACCATTTCCGGTTGTACGGGACGATTGGGCCTAAACCCGATTTGGCCCATTCGGGCCCACATGCTCGTGTGGCCCACCTAGCACAAATCTAGCCACGTATATAAGTTCCACCTAGCCTAGTTCAACATACACTAACCAATCATGCAATTTACTCATATGGGCCCACAGCCCATTGGGCCCACTTCGCCCATCGAGGCCCAAGCAAAGCCCCAACCCACGAGAATACTACATCGATGGCCTCAACTATCGCGCGCCGAAGCCCCACACATGCGCCGCACGCTCGTGTGGCTACTAATGCCGTGGTAACCGACATTTCGACATTTTGCCGCTTCTACAACTAGAGTAGAGAGAGTTACACACCGAGGAGACTCAGGGCTAATCCGCGCTCCGACCACTCTTGTGCCCAAACGCCTCCAAGATGTGTTTACTCTCCTCCTAGGATGCTCCTTATATAGCTAGCTCTTCACCTTCATTCTTTGTGTCTTTCCGATGTGGGATCCTTCGTCGAAGAGAGTTTAAATTCAAGCTGAAACTCTTGCCGCCCAATCCGCAAAATAAATACTCCTCGCTTCTCATGAGATTCGAACCTGTGCTCCCTTGCAACATAATCCACGCCTGCTAGCCACTTTACCACAAGCTCCACTTGTGTCTTAGACCATGCGCAACTAAATATAAACTATGGGCCAAATTCTAAGGTCCAAGCAAAAAGAAACCAAAATGCAAAAGCCAAGACTTGAACCTTGGACCTCCTTCCTTCTTTGTGGTGTCACTCCCTTGTCTCTTATGTGGCGTCACTTTGCCACTACACCACACACTCCACTTGTGTCATTTTCCTCCATATTTTATTCTTAAGGCCTATCTGCCAACTTCCAGGGTTTTTTTCACCTAAAACCAAAATTTCCCCAAAGCCAATATTTGATCCCGGGACTTCATAGAAGCCCTCTAATCTTCCAAAATCACTTATCTAATAAGTCTAACTTGCATTTAAGCCGATCTCTTATTCTCTGAAAATTTAAACGTTACTACGCCTAAGGCCCATTGGGCTCAATTCTCCTAGGCCCAATTTTGGGATGCCCAATTTTGGGATGTTACATTTAGTTAGCCGCTTTGAGCCTAAAAAGCCGTTTCTTGATCTACCCTTAATATTAACCCATAACTCATTCATTTTGATTCATTGAGAATTTTTCCTATTGTATTGACTCCCTTTTTATCGAGATTTGATTTGGTCAGTTGCCTAACTATGTTCTTATATTTCAGTTGTTAAGTATCTATGATTTGCTCTTGTTACATTAAAAAAATACTCATTTATTAGTTCTATGATTGTAACGCCCCGAATTTTGGGCCTAGATGAATTGGGCTTTGGGCTTTGGGTCTCATAAAATTTTTTTTAAGCAAGAAAATGACAAATGACATGTTGGCTTTAAGGGTTTAATAAACTTGGAGTGTTTAGGGGTGTTGGAGAAGTTTTGGGTTCGAACTTTGAGGAGAAAGAATTTTGAATTAATTATTAAAGGAACCAGGGCGGTGAGTAGTTAGGCTTTTAAATAAAAATAGGGAAAAATGGCATCAAAGAGCCTTGTGGTGGAGTGGCTAAGTGACGCCACTTAGGGTATAGGAAGGTGGTGTTATGGGCTAGAAGGAGATCCTAGGTTCGAATCCTAGCTTAGTATTTTTTTTAGGAGTTTAATTTTGGCCTTCTAGAAGGTTAGAAGTGGTGTGATGATGGACTCTAAGGAGAGTGATTAGAAGAGAAAACTTAGGAAAAGGATTGGGGAGTTATCAGGGAGAAAAATGAGGAGATGAGATGGGGAAGAGCTGGAGCCGATTGGAACTTTGGGGGGTAGGTGGAGTTTCGGTTTTGTGTATAAATAAGGGGTGTCGAATTCCCTCTGTGCTATTTCAGCAATTGGAATTCCCTTTGTGCTATTTCGGCAACTATAGTGCTCTGCTGAATTCTCCTTCACTTTTTCTGTTCTAAACCTTGCCTCTTCCTTATGTGTTTTCTTTTCTTCTCTCCTAAAGCCTTAAATTGAATATCATTCTCTTCTTTCTCCATTGCTTATGCCGTCTCACCTTCATCTCAATTTTTGGGGACCAAATATTCGTGACTTCAAAAGTCGAAAACCTTTGCTCTTGGAGTCGATTTCTTCATCGCCCCAAACCTTGTGCTGAATACTCTAGTGACCAAATCTCTGTCATGTTGTCATCATTCATTTGATTTTTGGAGGATCGGATCTTGGAAAATTGAAATCAAGCTTGGATCTACAAGTCTCTACCGAAAAGCTATCCATACGTTTCGGCTTTGGGTAAGTGTTCTTGATTTTGGGATAAGTTGACCGAATAGTCTATAGTAATGGAAAGGGTGACTTAAGTGGATACAAGTCACCTATTATTTTGTCTTTAACGATTAAGATTGATACAGATCTAGGGGATATTCGTGAGTAGTAGCTAAGGAAGGGCTATTAGGACTGGTGGCACACGGTAAGGTTAAGGTAAGACTTCGGTTTTTGGTAAATATTGTGGTAAAGTGTGTGATTGATTGGAGGTTGATATGTGAAATTGAATGATGGATTGATATGGGTCGTTGTATGATTTGATTATGATCAGGCTTAATGGGCTACATGTACATGATTGGGCTTGATAGGCTATATGGACATTATTGGGCTTAGTGGGCCTTATGGGATTTTAGAAATGCATGCTAGGGTTTTAATGGACTCCAGGCTTAGTTCTGATGAATTCTTAAACAACATAAAACTTAAGTTAAAAATCAAACATTTCTGTGGACAAGTCGCTAGGGTAAAGTGTGGCAATGGACATATGCATGTCTAGGATTGGATCTAGGGAGAGCTTGGTACTTATGCGATTCTAGTGACCCACCTCCTCTTCTCTGGAATCCTATCTGGTGCGTAGTGTCTGTTCACTTTAGCCGCGAGGACTTGTTGATGGGCCAAGGTTCATAATTAAGATCCATACTGTTAAGAATTACTGAAATACCCCATAGGGTAGAATTACCGAAACACCTTTTATTTGTGAAATGACTAAAATACCCGTATGTGTTGAATGTAAGATTTATGGATGTTACATGTACATTTGCTGCATTCATATGATATTCTGTCTAGGATGCATATGGGTGGGAATTATGGAACGGAGGAAGTATATGAGGATCGCATGGTTACTTGACGACCATGGATCCACCGATGGCTTTTTAAGCCCATTATATGATTAGCAGCATTGTTGCAACGATAGGTAGTACCGCAACCAGGCTACCCTTGATGTGTATCGAATGGGTGGGTCGATTTAGAAATCCCCACAGAAGTGTTTCGGTTGGACGGAGACGATGTGTACCGGATGGATTATTTGGGAGGGTTTGCATTGCATTGCATGTATGATGTTATTATGTTAATAATATGATATGTATGCTATTTGTTTGACGAGGGTTATACACACTGAGTTTTCGAAAACTCACTCCCTCTTTTATTTTTCTCAAGTGATCCTCAATAGGCGGTTCGATGGATAGGGGGACTCAGAGGTGGCCAACTAGCAAGACGATTAGACTTGTTTTTCTTAATATCTAAACTCTGGATTTTAAGTTATTTTATTTTGGATTGTAATAAGGTTTCCCTCTAGTTATTATTCCATTACTTCCACTACGCATTGGAATTTTGAAACGGAACCTGCATTTATTTCTTTTAAGTATATTTTAAGTTTTCTGAAAATAATTGTGTTTTAAGAACGAGCTTCCGCTGTCAAAGGAAATTTTTACATAGTAACAAGGAAATGGTTTTTGGGCTACACCTCGTTTTGAAAGCAAACTGGATTTTACTTAACTTTTCTCTAGAAGGGTTTTCAATGAAAATAAGGTTTTCGCAAAAACGCTTCAATGTGACACGCCGGATTCGGGCCTAACTTCTAGGCCGGGTTTGGGGTGTTACAATGATTTTTGAGCTCAAACAGTTTAATTTCATACTTTGAGGAGAAGCTCAGTTTATTCTCATTAATTTGTCAATTGATGTAATTATTCAGTAGTAGTGCTTTTCTAGTTTGGTAAATTATCAATTCAATCTCAATTCTAACCTTCTCTTTCAGTCTTTATCCACACCCCTAACCTAAGCCCCATTACTACCCTTTAAAGACATTTTGATTTGTGTATCATCTCAATTTATAGTGGTGGAGATTTGATTTTCATGCAAGCCTATGGTAATAACGTTTCATGTTTGACTATTGAGTGCTTATTTCTTGACCTTAAACACTTCGAGTGATTTGAGTGAATCTTTAGTAAGGATATCAACTCTTGTCGAATTTGAATTAAAGGTAATTACATAGATGAAAGGGAGATACCTATGTTTTTAGGATAAAATATTTGACTTGGATTGTTTGAAACTTTATTGTTCTTTTAGTTGAATTCTCAATGTATGACTATTTATGAATTATTTCGAAACATTATTGATGAGGATTATAAGTTGAGAAGAATTAATTTTAATTGTGAGTTGAGGATTTTACTTGAGGACAAGCAAATGCTTAAGTGTGGGGATATTTGATAAACCATAAAAATAACATAATTTAACCTCATTCTTGGCATATTTCTGGGTGTTTTATCATAAGAATTAGTGAATTTGATGCTCCTAATCCTTTGAAATTACATTTTTATACTTAGATGAGCATAGGGAAGTGAAAGGAGTGAGAACTAGGCCAAAACCAGAAAAAACGGGTTGATTTCAGTATTGCACACGGTCTGGGCACTTTAACACGGGCCTCTCACACGCTCGTGTGAGATACATGGGCTGGTCACACGCCTGTGTGCCAGCCCGTGTCAATTTCGAACCATGTCAGTATTGCACATAGCCTGGGCATTCTTACACAGGCTGATTACACGCCCGTGTCCCTGTCAAACATTGTTTCGTTTTCACGCGGAAAAAGCCAATTTTTAGGTATTTTTAGCATTCCAAAGTCTATAAAAAAACACACCAGAAGAAGACCTAATGGGAGGCAGAATGGAGGACAAAAAATACTCGAAGAGCACTGTGGGGATCAACTCAGAAGCATATTCACTTCAAGATTGAAGACATCCATTCAAATTTCCTTCGAAGTTTATTTGGGTTTCCTATGTCTTTTTGTTATTCATATTTTGAGATGTTTTCCCTTATGAATATGAACTAAACTCCCTAAAATACCTAGGGAGGATGAAACCTATGATGGATCTTATTATTTAATTCTCTGAATTACATGATAAATACTTGTTCTTGTTCTTAATTATGTGTTCTAAATCCTTGCCTTAATATTTTCAGGATATTAATCCAAGTTTGATATGCTTAATCAGTGGAGCAAAAGTCCCTGCTTAAGAGTAGATCTAGCATAATTAAGCGGAGTTGATTGCAATCCTAGAAATAAGACGACATAAATCTACCGGATTAGAGTCAAATCTAATAGGGGAATCCATAGATCGGGTTAATCAGACGATATAGGTTTTAATTAGAAAAAAATTTCAATTAATCAACCTAGAGTCAGTTGTTATTAGTCTCGAAAAAGATATTAACATAATTTAGGGATTTCTTCGAATCAAGACAAGTGAATAAATCTTTTAATTCAGAATCGGAATAATAAGTGAAGTCTAGGTGGATTCTTTCCTGGGTATTGTCTCTCTCATTGGTTTTCCTAAAATATTTTCCCAATTTTATCTCTGTCGTATTCATAGTTAATTAGTTAGTTTAATTTTAGATTAAAACACCCCTTTAATTATTAGGCTAAATAATAAAAAGATAGTAATTACTAGTACTTTTAGTCCTCGTGGATACGATATTCTTGACTCATCATAGCTATAGTACTATTCGATAGGTGTGCTTGCCTTCGTCAAAACATTAGTTAGTTTAGAGACCATCATTCTGAGTGATCAACTTTGTGTGAATTTTGTTCTTGGGAGTGATCAGGTGTGTAACATCCAGGTTTTAGGGGTTATGCATTTAGTGCCTAGTGCAAGTGTGAGCGGGTTTAGTGTGTGTTTGGATGAGTTTTAAGGGTTTTAAGAACTCTAAGATGAAGGTGAAAGCTTTGGAAAAATATTAGATTTTAAGTTCAAAGGGGAAGTTGGGCTAAGAATGTCTTAAGGAAAATTTTAGGAACCTTTGGACATGAAAGTGGGCTTGGTAAAGTGGCTTGAAGGCGCCACTTAGGGCCTTGGTGAATGACGCCTCAGGCAAGGGGAGAAGGGCTCAGGTTCGAGTCTGGTGAGCAGCATAAAAAGTGTTTTTATTTTTGCATGTTGGCGTTAAGGGAGGAGGATGTGATGGACGGCAATGGGGACTTTCAATTGGATGAAGATAAGCCTTGTTTTTATTTTAAAATTCGGCTAGATGAGAAGAGATAATTATTGTTTTATTTTATTAAGTAGTATGGAGGAAAAAGAGGAGAAAAAAATGGGATTTGAGAGGGGGATGAGGAATGGCCGAATGTGGGACTCTCTAGCTTGTGAATTTTCGGCTTGGAAGTGTGTAGGAAGTAGGTGTTCCGAATTGAGTAGTATAAATAGGGGTGATCATCTTTTGGCCATTCTTTTCTTCATTTTATTTTCTTTTGCCAAAAATTGCTCCTCTCATTCTCTCTTGGTGCCGAATTTCTTCTCACCCTCCCTTCCTAGTCTTTTTCTTTCTTCCAACTTTAATTCCCCATCTTTTCTCATATGGCCGAATACCCCATTTGCCATTAGTGTCATAGCCGAACCTAGTAGCTTCTCTTTGTTTGAAACTCTAAAGAAACACCATCACTACCTTGGTTCTCAAAAGCCGAATATTGCACCTCCATTTGATGAGCCATAGTCAAATCTTGGTTTGAAACCCCTTATCACTTCTTTGCTTCATTGATTTGGTCGAACCTAGAAGGGTGATTCGGGAAGCTGACCATTAAGGGGGAAGTAGCGTGTAGTGGTAAGTATTTCTTCCTTAGCTATCGGATTTGGTTTCTTTTCATTGGTGTGCCGAAACAAGGGTTGGCTTTGACTTTTTTGGATAGCCGAATATCCTTTAAGCCATGAGTATGTGTTCTTTTTGTAGCCAACGTTAGGAAGCAGCAAAGAGGCCTCTCGGGATTTGAAGTGTTCAGGGTAAGTGGTATGTGCTATTCGGTCAAGGGTTATTTTCTATGGATTTATGCTTAAGCCGATTTTAATGTGGTTTCACTCAGGGATTTCGACAGCTTCATAGTTAAGAGGTGGTTTTCGGATTTCGGTAAGCAAGGTGAGTGATTCATGGTATTCGGCCAGAGGCCACATTAAGAGTTTAAAGTGATGACCGATTGTGTACCATGGTTCTTAGGAGCAAATCGATAGGAACAAGTGGTGTTTCGGGATCTGAATAATCTAGGTAAGTGGCTGCTAATATTCGTCCATAGGCCATATTTGGTATTTAAGTGTGACCGATTATGTGTTATGGTTTTTAGGGACAAATCGACAGAGGTAATCAGAGCCTTTCGGGATTTCGAATCGTTTGGTAAGAATATTCAGTAAGTATAGTTTTGATTTGGTATATTTAGATTATGATGTTATCGGTTAACCGTTTGGTTCTGATTAAGATATCATTAATGGACATGGATGCCGATCAAGAAGGTAAAGGGATAGCTTCTATCCCGAAGTTTAAGAAGAGATCTGTTTCTGCTGTACGAGATTGGCCACCGGGGTGTGGGCCAGCAGCAGGGGAAAACTATAGACAGATAGCCGTAGTGTCACTTAGTGATAGCATCGGGCTCGAGAGCGTAGTGCTCCAGGTTATCAGGTGTGTAATTAGCTTACTGTTTCCGGGATATATGTGATATATGTGTTTACTAATAAGTGCAGTGACAAATATGAAATAGATACCCTTAAGGGGTATGTCGATAATCAGGTTAGTATCGAACTTGATGAACTGTGGTTATTAGTGTGGATATGTGAATATGGTTATGGAAATATAGTTGAATGAATAACATGTACATGCATTCTTTATCATGATTTTATAATATGTTGCATGTGCATGGGATGGGTTATGAATATGAAAGAAGGTACGGGTGTACTTTGATTACGTGGTTTGATGTTAGCCTTGAGCTACATCTTGGATTGGCGCTGACTGAAGTCGCGTTGTGGATTAATTGTGATTAAGTTCAAGTGGATTGATGAGGGGCTCTGTGCCTCATCGTGGTTGATATCGGCTCTGTGCCACATCATGGTTTGATGGGTTGCTTTGTGCCTCATCGTGGTTGATGTTAGCTACGCGCTACATCGTGGACGGCATTATTTGCCTTATTGGAGTGAAAAGGGGAGGGTGATTTAATAATCCCCTGGTGTGTGGTGGCTGGATACGGGGGTGTGTAGAGGATGGACCCTAGGCTCGGGTTGGGTGCACTTTGCATAATTATATTTGATACGTGTACTTAATGTGGAAATGGGCCAAGCCCAGTATATGAATGTGGATCAGTGTGGTATTGGGCCAAGCCCAATAGGTGAAAATCATGTGGTTAATTATCCTGTTATTTGATAAGTGATATGAATATAGGCCAAGCCCAAGATGTGACATTATGCGAGTAAGTTGCCTTGTTATCTGTTATATGGGTTGATTTGTGGGTGGAATTCAGTGGTCTAATTGCACACTGGGTCTGTTAGACTCACCCAAAATTTTATCCAACTTCGCAGGTAATATATGATGATCGGACCGGGTTGGAGTGGATACAAAGGTGGCCATGCAGAGCACATTTTATTTATTTAATTCAGTTTATTATTAGGTACTTTTGACTAATTATTTATTGTAATAAGGGCCGCTTAAAGTATTTGAAGTTTATTAAAGTGTTTAAGTATTTTTTTTAAGTATCTTCGATATGTTTTAAGATAGTTTAATAATTGAATTACGATTTGGAAGTGACTTATCTTTAGCAACCTACATCTTTAAAATCTATATATAATAAAGTCTTAATCCGGATAAGATGATACAAATATTATTTTACTTAAAATTTTAAATACACCAGATTTTACAAAAAGCAATAAATTTTGGAGTTTTATCTTTAAGTTAGAAATCTTTTCAAACGTTTTCCGCAGTGACATACCGGATCCGGTCAAGGCTCGTGGGCCGGGTTTGGGGTGTTACAAGGCTGCTGATGTGTTGACTGAGCCATTAACGTTTGGAGACTTTTCTCGCTGTCGGGATCGATTGAGTGTTGTTGCTACGAGCAGTTTGTTTTCAGATACTAGAGGGGGAATGTTAGAGTAACAATATCAGTTAGTACTTTGTTATAGTTAGTTAGTACTTTGTTATAGTTAGTTACAAATCAGTTGTGAAGAATACTGCTATATAATGTATTACTGCTACTGTATTCAGTACCTTTGATAAAGAAATGAAGTTTTCTATGAGTTTCTAATAGTCAACTACATGTATGAGACATTATTTCTAACTTAGCATTCATAACATTCTCAAATTTCAACCACTTGGCACTTTCAGTACCAATTCATCATCATGACTTTCACATAGCAAATATACACAACATACCAAAAGATCATTTATACATGTTTACCTAACCAAGTATACCAAAATAAGCCAAATCACATGGCCATACATATAAACAAAACAATGTAAGGCATATAGGCCACATTAGCCAAAACACCTATACATGCCATTTAACCTCAAAATATAAAGTCTAAAATACCAAAATGAGTATTTGATAGTGTGACGCGATCTCCGACGACTTTCAAATCAAGCGAGCTTCCAAATACTATAAAACATGAACAAATAAATAGAGTAAGCAATTAAACTTAGTAAGTTCGTAATTCATAAAATAAAACTTACTATATAACCACAAATTTAGGTAAATAAACCAAAACATAACTCAATTTAATTTGAACAAAGCCTATCATACATTCCATAATCATGTTAGTCATATGTTCACATAAAACCGAAAACCATCTATGAATTCATCAATTAATTGGATTTCATGTACATGTGACATCAATGCTATGATTCCATATCTCAAATACCAATCATTTCCATGTGAATATCTTTACTTGTTCATATTGAACTGGTATAATCCCATAATAACACTATACCCATTGAACCATCTAGAATATGGTAGGATACGCAGGTGGTATACACGAAGTGTACTGAACGGTAAACCGTCAATTCTTATACATGTGTGCTCATAAGAGTGATAAATGGTAAGCTCATCCAAGCTAAATATCAGTAAGCTCCTCTGAGCTGAATAACGGTAAGCTCTTACGAGCTGAGAATCGGTAAGCTCATGCGAGCTGCGGTGAGTCCGCAACACATGCAGGATCTCAACCAAAATCAGTAATCCTAATGACATGACATGTCATTTGTATCTTATGAATTTCTAATGTTTAAATGGAGCCCGGTATTTATAGTACCATATTAGTTATGCATTCCATATTTATACACCATAATTATTAAATTTACATACATATAAATCAATTAAAGTATATAAATACACAATGTGATTATGAGAACTTACCTCAAATTAATACGCAGTAAGTCGACATTTCAATTCACTACTTTTTCTTTTCCTCGATTTAAATCCTAACGTGGCTTTTCTTGATTTATATAATATCAAATTTAACTAATTTAATAATTATTCTACTCAATTCATTCCAATTTCATAATATGGAAAAATTACCATTTTACCCCTAACATTTGACTTCTTTACAATTTAGTCCCTAGGCTTGACAAAAATGAAATTCATGCAATTTCATCTATACAAAAGCCTAGAAGATTTTCATATATACCTATATCAACCCATATATTTCACAATTTCACACATTTAACACATAAATTTCACATTTCTCATTTTAGCCCCTAATTGACAATTTCACTTAAAATCCCTTAACAAAAGTTGTTTATTGAACAACCAAGATTCATTTTCTTCCATTATACTTCAAGAAAAAAAAATGCTCTCATGGAAAAACCCTATACTTTCAATCATATTGCAAATTAGTCCCCTATTTAGCTAGCTTATGCTATTTCAGTCCCGAAAACATAAAATCAACAAAAACGAGTCAAAGAATCACTTACATGCAAGGGAACTAAGTGGCTGAAATTTTAAGCTTCAAAAAACCCTAGTTTGCTCCAATTTTCGGTGGAGAAGAAGATGAACACTATTGTCTTCTTTTTGTTTTATTTTTTTTATCAATAAAATCACCTTATACCAACTTAACTTTGACAATTTCATGATTTACTCTAGTACATCCACTAACTCAATTAGTGGTCTAATTACTCAATAAGAATCTCTAATTTAAAGTTCTATAGCTATTTGACACCTTTAGCTAATAGAACGAAACTTTTGCATTTTATGCGATTTAGTCCTATTTCACAAATTGAGTATACAAACAGTAAAATTTCTTAATAAAATTTTTATTCCATGATTATAACATGCTATGGATATTAAAAATATATTAAAATAAATTTTACGACATCAAATTTATGGTCCCAAAATCACTGTTTGATTTTCATGAAAAGCAAGTTATTCTGAGAGGAATTGACAACTTTTGATAGCATGACTTTGACCTTGCATTTGTTAAGAACAATATTCCTAAGAGAATATTAACACTAATCTTAACACAAAGGTGTTAAGATCATAATAACTTCATTTCATCTTCAACATATGATTGGATAGAAAATTCTACCATGGTCTACAATAAGTAGTGTTTGGTATGATGGAAAGTAGTCACTTTCTTGAGAATTTAATCAATTGGAAAGTGATTCCAATATTTGGTATGCCAAATTTTATTTACTTTCCTTGGAATCTAACTTTCTATTGGGAGTTACTTTCCCATGAACATGACAATGTGATTCTCATAATAAAATTTGGGTAAATTACTTTCCCATGAAGATTGGAAAGTTAAGAAAAATATTAAGACAAAATTGGCTCTATTTTATATTGGTTTAGGGTATTAGTATATTAATAAACGTAAAAAAGAAAAAAGCTATTGCCTCCTTCCTCTTTCCTACTTGATTTTCTATATTATTTCCACAAATTCCTTGCAAGTAAGTTTTTGTTCCTTGATTTAATTTTTTCCCTCCTACAAATTTGATTTACCACTTGTACTTGTATGAAATACTTTTCTTTTTGTAGAATATGGGTAGAATTGTTCCATTTAAGTCGTGTAGGAATTGTGAGTTAGATTACCTATAGTTTTACATTACTGTGATTTAATTATTTGCAGTTTTGCTGAAAGCAATACTTGAAATCAACTACTCTTTTTATATTTCTATGGGTTAGCCTTTAGCTAAAGCAAAACATGATTTTAAGTATTTTTTTAATTTATTCCAAAACAAGTTTTATATGTCCATGATTTTATATATGCATTATTATATTTAAAAAATATATGCAAGCAAAAAATTGAAACAATTTTGCTTTCAATTAAAATTATAAATTAAAAAATAATAATTTAAGAATTATAAATTAAATTGTATTACTATATCTCTAATCCAAGTATTTGTTAAGAAAAAAGTTTATTATAAAAATAAAATACATGAATATTATCTTTTATTTAATAAGATAAATTAGTAAATTATCACTACATTCTGATATATAACTTTTAGGCAGAAATTGGATGGTACGTGTTCGTCATGTTCCAAGGGTGTATAATAGTGTTGTAGATCATATAGCTAAGTGTGCAAAATCTTGTTTGATGAGTTTATGTGTATTTGATGATCCACTATTATATGTTCAAAGGTTGTTGTTAGTTGATTGTAATAGCCCTTCACAGGCTTAAGTATTGTTTGATGTAATCGCAATTTGTTGTTATTTTCTACCAAAATAAGATAAATTAGTAAATTATCATTACATTCTGATATATAACTTTCTTGAGATTCTAATCAATATCTTTCAATGTATTCCAAATGTTATAAAATAAATTTATCGATAATCAAATGTCATTTGAATCTTAATAGAAAAAAACATTCGAATAAGAAAATTATTTTTTCTATGATACTATAATAAAAATTCCTAACCATTGCACTTCAATTTACTTCTTACTAGCAAATTACCCCTCGATTGACCCTTGTGCGTGTAAGATTATAAATGTAAAAAGCAATATGTGTTTAGAAGATGCATGTGTGAATATGTATTTATACTAATGTAGATGCTGGTGACGTCATTTTTAAATAAGGGGTACCCCACAATTGTAAGACAATGTATACTATACGGATAGCCCCACTTTGTAACAGAAGAATAAGCAAGTAGATAAATCACGAGTATATTAACTATGATGTCTCTTATTTTAGGTACCATGGAAGCTCTAAGAAATCTCGTAACCAGAGCTTGTAATAGCAATATATATATGTATGTATTCTCTTAATATAGCAATATATATTAAAATGGTGTATAATATATTTATATATGCTTAAAGGTAGTATCAAGCAAGAAAATTTCAAAATTCGAAAATTTGACTTGAATCCTTATATTTGGACGATTTATGGAGTATAAATTTAAAAACAGTGGTTATCTGAAATGAATTTTATTTTTTTATTTAATATATAATTAATTTTAATCTTTATGATATAAAATAAATAATTTATATTTAAAATAGTGAAATAATTTAGAAGTTTTTTAAAAATTATTTTCTTTTAAAAATATTTATGAAACAGTTTTTAAAATTTTATTAAATAATATTCAAAAATCATAAAATAAAGTTTATTTTGTCAAAATAAGTCTAAAAATCTAAAATAAAAAAATAATATGAAAAAATTGAAAACCGTACCAAACCAAATTATAATAGATGGTTCAAAAAAACTGACCAAACCGAACCGATATCCCCTTACTTTAAGGTATAAAGTTATCCTTTGTGAATCTCAAGTTGTGACCTATTAATCAGATATTCATTTACTCTAGAAATAACTTAGATTTAAATCACAATTGTATGTATATATATAAATTGTATAAAAAGAAAAAAAATATTATTATATTTATTAATTATTTTGAAAGAAAAAAATAGATATTTATCTAATTCAATTGATGTTTGGTTAATTTATGATATCATGTCAATTAAGAAAGAATAATAATTTTAAAAAATGCTTTCAAATTTTTATTAATAAAATTTATAAATAAAATAAAAAAGTACAAAAACTAGTAAATACATATTCATTGTGACTTTAATCAAACCGTGTGCAAGTGTCTAGCTAGTAGAATTTATTATACATAGATATAGAGATAGAGAGTTTATATTAGATGATAGCAATTTTCCCATATTTTAAAAACTATTAATGAGGAGACATCTGTACTATACTACGAATGCCTTATTTACAAGACACTAGTCCATCTTTAAATTAAAAAAGTAATGCTTAAATTTTAATTTTAATCCTTCTATTTTCTATGATTATATAAGAAACCTATTCATTCTTTTTCTTTTCTTTTCTTTTGGCATGAAAATATAATAGCTAAATTTCAGTTCTAATCCTCTATGTTTTTAAGATTGTATAAGAATGGTTGAATTTTAGTTTTGATCGTATATTTCACTCAAATTTGAGATTTGATTTTGACATAATTTAGACAATTTTCTTTTCTTTTCTTTTCTTTTTCTTTTGACATGAGAAAATAATGGCTAAATTTCAATTCTAATCCATCTACCTTTTAAAGATCATATATATAAGATTGGTTAAATTTTATTTTTGATCCCTTTATTTGGCTCAAATTTGAGATTTAATCTATATACTTTAATTTTGACATAATTTGGGGTCTCAACTTTTATAGTGTCATTAGTTAGTCTAACTATTTTATTTGATTTGCTGAGGTGAATTTTTCAGACTTGTTAACACCGTTAAAAATTTATACGAAATTTAAATCTATTACAATGTCATTTTTGTTACATGGATACTAAGATTTTTTTTTTAATTTCAAAATATCACACTAGCAAATATAACATAAGTATTTTAATGATGTTAATAAATGGACCTAAATTTTAAACTTTGAAATATAAAGAGACTACATTCTTGAAAATAAAATTATAATGACTAAATTTCAAATATACGAAGAGAAATTTTTTTAAGTATATTTACTCTATAATTTAATTAAAAATAAATAAATAATGAATCAAACGCAGGAGAAACCATAGTAGTTATTAATATATAAATACATAAATTATTACTATGGTTACGTGAAGTATAAATCCATATCATTAATGGAACCGCAAAGAAATAAATATCAAGTTTTCAATTGACTCAAAATCACGAATTTAATCTCTGATCAACTTCTGCGATTATATAAAAAAAAAATATAAACATATATTATCATTATTCTTTGTTGACAAGTCAAATATGCTAAAGCCACTAAAAAAAAAATCGAAAGGAGTATGAAGACATTTATTTGGTGAGTAAGCAATTGGCCTGCAATCATGGTGGCTGAACTAACTCATTGCTATGCAAAGGGACATTTAAATCTGCAGAGGATCTGAATCTAAATTTACTTAATACTGTTATTGTCTCCGACCAAACACCATTAAGACTTTGGCTATACTTAGGGTATGCCTACTTCATCCCCCTTTTGTTCCAATAATATTGTGAAATTGACATTGTAATATTCATTCAACTCCCTCCTACCCATTTATTCATACTCACTCACGAAATCTATTGGTATTAGACTGAATAAAATAAAAGCCCAAACTTGAATGCCCCAAACAGGGAAACATCAGCATGACAACCTGCACTTGGTACTTTGTTCACACTCCGTTTAACCCCCCCTTTGCTGTCCCCCCTCCCCTTCTCTCTCTCTTTCTCTTACTTTACTTCTCTTATAAACATTATAACCATTGTATTTACTTTTATCCTCTCATCTCTCCATCTATTAATATATATATATGTATGTACCCTCTTTTTCTCATTACCGCAAAACCCCAAGTCTCAATTTTCCAATCAAAATTACTACAAGACATTAAGCAAGGTGTTCTGGTTTCCATAAGATGTGTCCAGCAGGGTCTTCTAGGTGGTGTCCAACACCAGAGCAAGTTATGATATTGGAAGAGATGTATAGGAGTGGGGTGAAGACCCCAAATGCTACACAAATCCAACAAATCACTTCACACCTCTCTTTCTATGGCAAAATTGAAGGCAAGAATGTGTTTTATTGGTTCCAAAACCATAAGGCAAGGGAAAGACAGAAGCTTAGAAGGAAACTTACCAAGCAACTCCAATTACAACAACAACAACTTTTTCATCACTACTTTGATTCTCTTCCCTCCCCTCCTTTTCAACATCTTTCTTACTATAACTCACCCCCTCCTTTTCCTCAGGTAACTTAACTAACTCTAATATATATATATATATATATATGTATTTATTTATTTTGATTCCAATGTTAGTTAGACTATCAAACAAGACTACCCTTTTATTGACTTCACCTTTCCTACCCAGTTAGAAACAGTTAAAATTGTCCAAAGGAGAATACATATATATAATGATGACTTGAGGATTTATGTAGGGTTTTCTTACAAGGTTTGTAAGATGTTGCACATGCATAAAATTTAAAGACATACGCATGCATGTGCTTCCTTTTTTGTTCTTTCTAATTCAATATATTGTGAAACTAAATACGAAACTTGCCTTATTTACTGGATTAAAAAACACTACTGAATATTTTTTTATAAAGAACAAAAATCCAAAGCTTTTTAAACAAACCTGGCCCCCATTTGTTTCTGTACCCTTTTCATTTTTCCATTTAGTTAACCATTTTTTTTTTTGTGGGTGATTTTTTTTTATAGCAGGTGGGAGTTCATGATGCAGCAGCAGCAGCAAAGCAAGGGATGAATTACACGTGGAAGCTTGATGTATCTGAAAGAATGGATGTTGATAATTCTATGATGAAGATATGCGGCGGTGATTTGCTGATGATGGTTGATTTGAGTAGTCCCTCTTTATCATCACCATGCTTCTTCACCAGCACCACCACCACCACCACTGGACCACCTCCCCTTAAAACCCTTGAACTTTTCCCAGTCACTGCTTCCAATCTCAAGGAAGAGTGCAACAAGAATAACAACGGCTAATTTGAAAACAAAAAAACAAAACCTCTTTTCTCTCTGTATGATGCCTAGGTTGTAACTAGGTTTCTATGTTTTTTTGTTTTCTTTTTTGAGATGAAATGTGGGTGTAATTTTGCTTGTCTTTTTTTTTTTTTTCCTTGGCTTTCTGCAATTTATCTGTGGTACTAGTACTGTTATATTTTTACCTATGAATCTGCACTGTATTTTTCACTTCTTTTTTTTTAATTCGAAAACGTTATCAGAATTCTAGAATATGAACATGAAAATGTTGTTCAAAATTTTCAAGCTTGTCTTTTGTGTATCTTAAAGCTGTCCCTTATGCAGAGGTTATATCAGTACTTGATGGACCTCTAGTCACAAAGAAATCAGCCTTTTTTTGTTTGTATTCTTTTCATTTTTGGATCTTTCAGACAAGTCAATCAATTATTAATAAAAATTCACATGAAGAAAGAAACCCCATTTTTTTTTCTTATGGATTCTCCCCCCCCTTCTTTTTTAAATTTAGGTCAAAATGTGGCATTAATCCTTGTATTTTGATAAGTTTGAGATTGAGTCCCTATTTACTTTTTCGATTTAATAATTCCTACCCAACATTTGACAATGACACCGTTGGTATTTCTGGGTCAGATTTTCTTACTATTAGATATGCTTATTAAGTTTATAATGGTTTGCTTCTAAAGTTGATCCTATTACATGAATATATTAATGAAAAATATTTTTTATTAAAAAAATACTAACCTTATCAATGATTGAATTAGAATTTTAAATGAGAAAAAGTAATAGTATTTTAAAATATATCGACTAAATCTCAATCTTAATACATGGCTCTTCATGTTTAATGGTACTCAATAGTCAATACACTAATAACTTACATTACTTTATGGAATAAAAAGCAAAAAAAAAAAAAAAGAAAAAATCTACTGTTTAACTTTAACACTATAAATAACCAGTCCACTAGGCTTTATTATTGTAAGTTAAGAACTGGTACAAAGTATTATATATATAATGGGGAATGTTATATTTGTATTAGAAAAAAAAAATTGGGTTTGGAGGTTAATTTATTATATTTGATTATATTTTAAAAAATCCATTTAAATTGCTAAGTAATAATATATATATCTTTTTGCTAAATAATTAATTCTATAAATGAGTTATAATATAGATATATAGTTGACTAAGCATGCAAAAATAACTAATAATAAATATTAAACTAAGTTTTAATCAAATTAAAAAACTCCTATATAAAAAGTCCATGTAGCTGTTTGATTATTGGTTTGAGAACATTCAAATTATTGCCTTTGAAATTTGAGTCAGGCGTTCAATGTCAACCCCTTCACCTTCTCCCATTTTCTCTGAACTAAAAATAGGCGACCCTACAATCTAAATTATTTATGATTGTCATTACGTAAAAAACATGCACATTATCTAATGAAATCTAATTTTTAGATTTGGTATTTTATGAGCAAAACATATTATATATATATATATTATTTGGTTATATGCTCAAGTTTAAACGATGGTTGAATATGTGAGAGGATTTAGACATAAAAAATATTTTTAGAAGTAACTTAAACAAAAAATTAAACTCATTTAAAATATAAATTAGATGCGAGTCTAATATCTAAAACTTAAGCTTAACATATTTTCAAGTTTATAATATGTAAAGCTCGAGAAGTGACTTGAACAAAAAGTTAATCTTGTTTGAAATACGAATTGGGTGCGAGGCTAATATCCAAAGCTTAAGCTTATGTTTATAATATGAATCATGTAATTTTTAGCATATGAAACTTAAACATTTTATATTATAATATAAATATTAAATTTTATGTTGTTTAAGAATTTAGTAAAGAAAAAGACTATATAATGATAGTAAAATGTATATATATAATTACTATATATTACATAAAAATGATATATTTAAAAAAAAACTAAACAATAATATGGATTAGTTTAAATAAATTAGGGTTAGCCATTTACAAATATGAATACATTTAAATAAAATTTTAATTTCATATTTCTAGTCAGATAAAGTTTAGGTAAATATATATTGTATTGATACCATAATAAGCAAGGGTGATACCACCTACTCCCCCCTTCGCCTGGGTTTGGTAAAATTCATTGTTTAGGCCTTTACATTTTGGTAAATTTTTATTTTGGCTCTTGAGTTCAATTCTGGCCGCTCCACTACAAAATTTCTAATTTCACCCTTGATAATAAACATGGTCTGAATCCAATGTCGATTCAAATTAAAACACCTTTAATCTAATTATAAGTTACTAAATTTGGTAAAAAAATGTTTAAATAATATGATAGGTATACATCAAAAGTATAATTGTGTCTAAACACACATATTCGTACCATATATATATATATCACTTTTCCAATTAATTAGAAGCGTTAATAATAAAAAGGGAGGAAAAAGGAAAGGAAGAAGAGCAATTGAAGACAAACATAATAATAACAAAAGCATGCATAAAAATTAATGTAATATTTCAACTTTAGGGACAAAAGATATACGTCCAGCCGATATAATTTAATTACTACATAAAAGAAAGCAAGCAAACGTAATAAAAAGCACACAATAATAATTATTATATATCAGTTTGTAAACCAATTTCATTTTATTTTATTTTTTAAAAAATTACCCAACATTGCATTAAAATCTTAGCCCAAACTAGATTTCAAAACACTGTAGGCTGTTAGATGGCCACTTTAAAAAAAACTGCCCTTCAATTTTCGTACAAATAAGGTTTTCCCAAAGGAAATTAAAAAGGAGATGAAATGAATGGCAGAAATCTTCTGAAAAAATAGGTTATAAATGACTATAAAATAATGGTCTGAATTTGAAATGCAGCCAAAAATAGATATTCATGGGCAGAACTGGACTGACTCGAGGGTGGGGGAGGGGCTGAATTGGATAAGCTTTCTACGAATGATCGAATCAAAATAAATTTCATTTCAAATTTAAATTTGATTAGATTTAATTTAATTTAATTATTATTTTTTATTATTTATATAATATAAATATTAAAATATTAGGAGAGTTTGTCTATGCTTAGAAGTTTAACTTCACTGGATTTAGTATTTAATCCTAATTATTAGGTAGTAGAAAACTTTAGATTAAAAACAAAAATTTTGGTAATACAAAATGTATGAAATGATATGGTGGGTTAGGTCATATATATTTATTTACCCGTGAGGTTAAAAAGGTAATTTTGGAGGTCTGCTGACACACGAAAAGCAATTTAACACTATCATTTTGCTGTCGTAAGCCCAATGTCGGAAAATTTCAGAAACAATGTCCCACAAATCCTACAACCTTGCTATAATCTACTTTTGTCTTTTGACAACACACATATGGACCTTCTTGGCTCAGTTAAATTATTTTATTTGTCTCAGTTTCTGGTATGAAAATTTAAATGGACTACCTGCATTTTGTTACTCTTATCATTCCTATGATTTAAAAACTACCATGTACCTGGTTTTCTATTTTTTTTTTTTTAAACTTTCATCCTTTTAATTTTTAATTTTAAAAATTCAATCTCTCAATTTATCTAATATTAAAATTAATGTTCAATTTTAAAATTTAAAGTCCACTTTATAACACATTTAAATTTAATATAAATTATTTATAATTCGACTTTATTTTTTACCGAAAATGAAGGGTTTAAATTTCTGTAATTAAAAGTAACGAATTAAAAATTCTAAAATCTAAAAAGTATAAAAACATGGAACACAATTATACCTTACTTTCCCATCAAATTTATTCGAATGTTTGGTAAGAAAAATTCCTAAACCGACTTAAGTACCAATTACAAAATGGTATAGTAGATGCAGAAGACAATAGATATTATTATTACAAAAGTAGAAGAAAAGGAAATGTTTTCACAAAAATAGATAGGTTGGTAATTGAGAAGTGGATAAAGAAAGATTTTTAAAATTTTTTTCGATACCCCCTTTAGGCTTCCTTCATTCCCTTTTATAGAAGAATTCTTGAATTCTATTTAATTTTCTTTGAATCCTGCACAGTTTTTTTTATAAGGATAATATCTTATCATTGACATGGTTGCTTCCACGTTACTTTCTTTTTTGCCTTGTCACATCATTGATTTGCTTCCACGTTACAATCTTTTTTGTTTGTATCTGGATGTCGTTTTCTTTAAGTTGCCTCCTTTTTTGTCCACACTTGAATGGTTGTTTTCTCAAGTTGCTTTCTTGGATGTCATTTACCCACGTGACTTTCTTTTTTGGCTTTATCCTTCTTGAATATTATCTAGATTTATTTCTTCTATTTTATTTAGATGTAATGAATCTATTGGCAGTCTTGGTGAGTTTCAATTCTCCCACATGTTATTGATTTCTTCTATTATATGTTATGGAAAATCATCAAATTCTATGTTAGTTATCATTTTTAATAGTTGCACGGATTCTTTATCTCTATCTTCTTGGGTGTTTCCAGTATCATATGCCAATATTCTTCTACCAGAGATTATAAGTTTTTTGTTGAGGTAAATATTGAGCTTTGGTCATTAAATCTATTCCTGCTTGGATTTGATAATTTTTAGGATTATTATAATACTTGTCAATGCTTTTTGTCAAGTGTCTTTTTTCCTCTCTAGCTGTAAAAAGTTTGGGTCCTCCAATCATTTTTGAAGAATCCAAATTTGATATGGCTGATAGAATTTTTCTTTTTCAGCTATACCAATAAGACTATTAATGTCAAGATGAAAATAATAATAAAAATCATCTTCATATACTATTCGTAATAACATATTTTTGATAAATGCAGAAAAATCTTTTAATAAATGAAAAGAGAAATTTTGAACTGTTATTTCTTTAACAAAACCCCATCCAATACTGCTTATAGCAAATGGTTCATGATCAAGTCTAAATTTTATAGTAGGGAATTTTTCATTTAAATCGTTTGTAAAAACATAGGCTTCTAAAAAATATTCTGAAAAAGCTTTTTGGAAATTGAGCTTGCTGTTTGTAGATAACTCCATTTATTTTTGTAAATATTTCAACAGGTAAAATATTTCTAGCCTTATTATATAAACATAACCTAAACATTTTATTTTAATAGGGCTATTTGTTCCTTTATTAATAAAATGCTGAAATATATCAAGAAGATTATTTATCTTCTTAATATCTGAATAACTAATTTCTAATTCTTCCCAATCTCTATATAAAATAGATTTTAGTAATAAATCATAAGCTTCATTTTCTTTAGTTGTTTTTTCAACTAAAAATTGTGAAAGCTTAGTAAGAGCTTTTCTGAAATTAGCTCTTTGTTCAGAAATATGGGTTTTCCATATTTCATTAATAAAATTATATAATTCTAGTGGTAAGCCTGGATTATAAAATTTTTTTATTTCCTGAATTTGTTGTTGTTTCAACAAATTTTCTGATGAACAAAACTTTTTTGCTCCTTTTATTATTTTAGCATAGTTGGCTTGGTATACTGAGTTTGGATCTTGGGACCAAGGGAATTGACTTATCGTTTTTGGTGTAAATGATAAATGAGTTCCAACTAGTTGTCTTACCATTGGATAAAGAATATAATATCATTGATTAGGATAAAAGGATGCTTGTGCAGATATCGTCACAAATCCTTGATTAAGATTTGTTGCTTTCCCTTTGTTGGGTTTTTATGGACAGTAGTCCATTCACCAACTTTTTCTAGAGGTTTTTTTACCTCTATCCACATGATCTGCTAAGATAATCAGCAATAATATTGTTAGTTCCTTTTACATATAAGACTTCAAAATTAAAAGTACAAAATTCATTGTACCACCTGATTCTTTTAGGTATCGTTTCCAAACTTTTATTAGTAAAGAAATGTTTAACTGCCTGATTATAAGTTTTTATAATAAATTTTTCAGGTGCTAAATATATGAGAACGTTTTTTATTCCTTTCTTTATTGCTAATAATTCTTTTTCATATATAGCATAATTAATTTCATTTGGTCTAAATTTTCTCGAACTATATCCACATATTAATTCTTCATTTTTTATTGTTTTAGCTTTTAAAATACAACCCCAATAATTTTGTGAGGCATATGTTTCTAAAATTAATTTATCACCTTGTTTAGGTAAATAAACTTTTGGAATATGATTTATTTCAAATTTTAATTTTTTTATGATTTCCGAGTCTGTTTTGGACTAGATAAAGGATTTATCCTTTTTTAGTTTTTCATATAACTTACCTATTTTTTCAGATAAGTTAGGAAAGAAATTTCTTCCATAATTAATAATTCTCAAAAATTGTTGAAGTTGCTTTTTATCTTCAATGTTTTCAAGAAATTCTTTTATTTTCACTATAATATGATCTTGTAGTTTAAGACCATCTGCAGATAATTTTAATCTTAAGAATTCTATTTCTGTTTTTTCTAGTTCTATTTTCTTAGGACTTAGTATGATTCCATGTTTTATGAACTCTTGAGAAATGATATTTAAATGTTTTCTATGTTTTTCTAATGTATCTGAAAATATTAAAATATCATCTATATAAACTACACAAAATTTTTTATATTTATTAAATATAGAATCCATCCATCTTTGAAAGATTTGTGATGCATTACATAATCCAAATGATATTACTTTCCATTGATAATGTCTATTAGGTGCACTAAAAGCTGTCAAAGGCTTGGATTCTTCTGTTAGCGTGATTTGCCAGAATCCTGATTTACAGTCAAATTTACTAAAATATTTTGATTGTTTAGCTTGATTAATTAAAACATCTTTTCTTGGAATAAAATGTAACACCCCTAACCCGTATTCTTCGTCAGTGTAGGGTTACGAGGTTTTACCGATCAATTCACAACATATAGAATACATTTATCAAACATAAAGCATTCGTTCTCATAAATCATTCAACACAATTACATTGTCCCTTATAAGGGCCTTCGAGGCCTTAAACATGCTATAGAAGTGGTTCGGGACTAAACCGATAACATACGAAAATTTTTGGAAACCTAGAAAAATTTCAACCATATAGGGGTCACACACCCGTGTGAACAGACCGTGTGCCTCACACAGCTCCAGAAACACCCGTGTCTCAGGCTTTGTGGAAACAGGGCATACATACTGAATTGGGTCACACCGCCAACCACACGCTCGTGTGTCCGTATGCCCTTCGAAGTGGCCACACACCCCCGTGTGCCAGGCCGTGTGCTAGGCCGTGTGCCAATTAGGGGGTATACTGACTTGTACCACACGGCCAGTCACATGCCCATGTGTGAGACCATGTAGAGCATACTGACTTCAATTCAATTTCAACACCATGGGACACACAGCCGTGTAACATGATAGTGTGTCACACACAGCTGAGACACACGCCCGTGTGGACAAAAATAGGCCATTTGCAAGGCCAATTTGCCACCCCAACATCAATGTACCTACACAAGGCAAAATGGTACCATTTCATCATACAATTAGGCAGCCAAAATCATCAATCAAATGCACAATTCATACCTTTATAATTTCATCTATTCCAATTCTCAAATCACTACCATTTACATAGCCAAATACATGCCAAAACAATATCAAACAATATGGTTCATTTACCATAATTCACACATACATAACTTACCCTATAAATAACCAACACAACATCTAAAATCATACCTCATCAAGGCATTTCTCAAGCATTTATACTCCACAAATCAATTAACCGTTTGAGCAACTATAAAACCATAACCACATTCATACCAAACATACCAAAATAAGCCATCACTCATGGCTATATATACAAACCAAAATATATACATTTACAAGCCATATCTCATGGCTATAATCACAACCAAAAGACCACATCTAACCTATACATGCCATATACCACAAATGTATAATTCAAAAGTACCGACTTAGATGTTTGATACTGCGATGATGTTCTCGACGACTCCCGGATCTGAGCTAGCCTTGATTCACTATAAAACATAGAAAAATAACACGAAGTAATCTTCATAGCTTAGTAAGCTAGTATGTGAATAACTTATTTTATCGAATAAATGCAAATCAACCAATTACACATGACAAAACCATATACACATTAACTACAAACCTTTCTCATGTCTCAAAACATGATCAAATACAAACTCATCGAACTTTCACTATTTAATACTCGAATAGGTTCTGTACGTAGCTGTATCGCCTTGTACTAACCTCTTTCTCAACCACATCATTCGTTTACCCGTTGAACCATTCAGAATAGAAATCAGATACTCAGGAGTCTCATACTATAAGTACCTATACCATGGCCTGTAGCCAAATCAAGGTAACTTATCCGAAGAACTATTATCATGGCCCGAAGCCAAATCATCCGATATGCATGGCCCGAAGCCAACTCAACGTATCACCTACTGGCATGTCAATAGTATCCAAAACTATTCTTAAGGTTCAACCGGGTTTTCACACTTTTCATTTCTATCATCGAATGCATGCATAAAGTCATTTTCACAATTCATACATTATCCATAATCGCTTTTTAACAATTTATGCAATATTAAAGCATTTTAACATACATTTATAATGTAATCATGACATACGAACTTACCTCGTATTCAGAATTGACGGATCGGGTCGACTACTCGATAACCTTACTTTTCCCCTAATCTAAATTTGAATTCTTTCTTTCTTAATCTATATGAATTCAAAATTAACTTATTTATTCATCTACCCATTCAATTAATCCAAAAATACACATTTGGGCATTTTTACACATTAGCCCCTAAACTTCCACATTTAATCAATTTTAGTCCCTATTTCACAAATACACAAAATTCACACAATTCAACAAATCTCATGCTTGGAAAAATTATATATAGGTCCCTATCAGTCTAAAACTTTCTTTTGTTTCACATTTCAACCACACAAATTGCACATTTCACAATTTAATCCCTATTATGCATTTTCATCAAAAATCACTTAACAAAACATGTAAAACTATCATCAAGCTTTCATATTTCAACATTAAACATCAAAGAACACATAGATTCAACAATGGAAACTCTCAAAATCTTTAATAGTTTTGAAATTAAAGGTGCGAGCTAGCTAGATTGAGCTGCAACAATTACAAAAACATAGAAATAATTAAAAATGGGACAAAAACTGTACCTTAATGAGCAAAATAGCATAGCCGAATCAAGAACCCTAAAATGGCTTCTTTTTCTTCAACAAATTCAGTGGAGAAGATGATATTAAGCTTAAAATTGATTTTGTTTTATTTAACATATGATAATTATGCAATTTACCATAATAACCTTAATGATAAACCATTTAAAACATCCATTAAATGTCCATATATGTCCACTCATACTATTAATGATCTAATTACAACATAAGGACCTTTGATTTATTAAAACATAGCAATTAAACACCTTTAACAAGTAGAATGCAACTTTTGCTTTTTACGCAATTTAATCCTTTTTATCAAATTAACCAACCAATCAATAAAATTAGCTCACGAAATTTTCACACATATCAAATAACATGATGTAAATATCAAAAAAATATTAAAATACTTTTCCCGACATCGAATTTGTGGTTCCGAAACCACTGTTTTGATTTAGCTAAAATCGGGCTGTTACATAAAATATCCATCAAAAATAATATTTTGATTAAATCTTTTATAATTAATAACCATTCTAGCTTTTCCTCTTTTTATTTTGGCATGATTTCTAACCATAAAGGTTGGACTAGAATGTGGACTATTAGTTATTTCTATTAATCCTTTTTCTAATAATTCTTTAATTTGTATATCAAATTCATCTATATCTTGTTTAGTATAGATCATTGGTTTAACTCTAATACTTTTATTGGGATTTTCCAATTTAATTTCATAATATCTAGGGCTATTTTAGGGCCAATTTACTAAAATATACCAATTTAAAAAAATGACGGAAAAGGGCCGAAATATTTATCGGAAAGGGCCATTTCTCCCGAAAACACGTCTACGTCAGCGCGTTTTCAGGGGATGAACAGAAAAGCGCGTCCACGAGGGAGCGCTTTGTGCCACATCAGCCAAAAAAGCGTCCTTGAGGGCGCGCTTTGCTGATGTGGCAAAAGCGCTCCCTCATAGACGCGCTTTAGCCCCTTTTTTTTTTTGAATTTTTTAAAAATTTACGAGAATAAACCTTTATAAAGGCTCAAAGTGACAACACTATTTTTTTAAGGTGTCATCGATTAATAAGGAAATATAACTTTTAATTTTTTATTATTTATTTTATTTTATATTATGAATGTTTGATTAATAAATAAATGGTAAGTATTTGGTACTCAAATAGTATTTTTTTGTAATTTTAAAAAATTGATATATCTTTTTAAATATTCATTTATTTTTAATATTTTACTATACTAATTAATTTTTTTAATTCTAATTAATTTAATTTTTATCACCTAATGAATGCCGATAAATTTATTTCAGATATATTTTGACTAGATAGATAATCTATTTAAACATAGTATATAATTATGTTAAATTAGTTTTTTTTATAGAAATATATAATATACATAAAATATAATAATTATTTTTCATATTTTATACTAGATTAAATTACATTAGTAGTCACTTAACTATATTTTTTAGCTATCGAATTATAAAAACTTACAAAATGATCACTCAACTATTAGTAATTTTTAAATATTTATTTTTTTAATATTTTACCATACTCATTTTATATTTTATATTTTTTTTACTTATAGAGTTTAAAATTTTTATTTATAATGTAACAAATGTTAACCTTTTGTAAAAAAATTTAAACTCTAAGTAAAAAAAAATCAAATATAGTGTAGCATTTCATCTCATGTTATTAGTTAAAAGAAGAATGAATCCCACATTGTTTAGGAACAAGCTGCAAAATTATTCATAAGTCTATATATACACATATCTCATATCCCACTTTGCTCAAGAAAACAAGGGAAATGTGACTTTGGGTCTATATAAAGATTTCCTTTGTAAGTTATATTTCCTTATTAATTGATGACACCTTAAAAAAAATGGCGTTGTCACTTTGAGCCTTTATAAAGGTTTATTCTCGTCAATTTTAAAAAAATTTGAGAATAGTTTTTTTTAAAAAAAACACGGGCTAAAAAAGCGTCTTTAGGGGAGCCTTTTTGCCACATCAACAAAACGCGCCCTCAAAGAAGCGTTTTTTGCTGATGTGGCAGAAAGTGCTCCCTCGTGGACGCATTTTCCTGCTGCATCCCCTGAAAACGCGCTGACGTGGACACATTTTTGGGAGAAATGGTCCTTTTCGGTAAATATTAAAATTTTAGGTCCTTTTCTGTCATTTTTTTTAAAATTGGTATATTTTAGTAAATTGCCCCTATTTTAGCATAATTGTAATGGTTCTTCACTAAAATTATTTTCTAATATTGGTAAACCGTAAAAGTAACATATTTTAAGCCCACATTTAGCATGCTTTTGGATGATTTAAGCCTTTAATTGTGTAAATTGGTGCTTTTAATCCTTTGTTTTCATGTTTTATACTCAGAAAAGCACCAGAGGATGAAAAGAACGAGAAACGGGCCCAAAACGGAGTAAATAGGCCATATCACAAAATCAACATGGCCTGGGCCCAAGCCACATGGCCGTGCCTCACTCAACAGTCTCGAACACGGCCTGACCACGATTCACATGGGCGTGTGCCATGGGCATGTCCCTGTCGTAAAAAAGAGAAATTTCACTCGTATTAGGATACTTAGAGGCGAAGAAACACATTCAGAAGCCTATATAAACACCCTAAGTATAACCTAAAAGGGGGGAACCCAAGGCTTTAGTCAGGGGGCGTCCAACTAGGCCAAAGATGGTAGATTTGTGGGGATTTACTCAAAGATAGCCAGTTGATTCATCTCAAGAAGTCGGAATCATACTCAAGACGGAGGATCTCTCTTTCAATTCCTTCAGGGGATTTTAGAGATTTCTTATGTTTTGTTTTATCTTTTCTTCTGAGATGTTTTCTTTTATTATTATGAACTAAACCCTCAGATACCTGAGGGGATGAAACCTAAGATGGATCTTGTTATCCGTTTGCTGAACTATATGATAAATATTTGACTTGTTCTTAATTATGTGTTCTTAATTCTTGTGTTGATATTTCCGAGATATTAATTCAAGTATGATGTGCTTAGGTGGAGGAGGAAAGTCCCTGCCTAAGAGTAGATCTAGCATACTTAAGAGGAGTTGATCGCACTCCTAGAGATAGGGTGACGAGATTTTGCCGGATTAGGGTGAAACCTAATATGGGAGTCCATAGATCGAGTTAATGCAATTCTAGGGGTTTTAATTAGAAAGAGATTTCAATTAATCAACCTAGGGTTAGACGTTAGTCGCCTCGAGAGAGGGATTAATATAAATTAGGGAATCCTACGGATAAAGTTAAGTGAATAAATCATCTGGTTCAGAGTTAGATAACAAGTGAAGTCTAGGTGGATTCTTCCTCGGGTATTGTCTTAATCAATTGGTTTTTCTCAAAGTATTTTTCCCAATTTCATTCTTCTTTGTCTTAGAGTCTTTAGTTTAGTAGTTAGTTAATTTTAGATTAGATAAAAATCCCCTTTATTTTAGGCTAGATAATAAAAAGAAAGTTAGTATTAGTACTTTTAGTTCCTTTGGGTTCGACAATCCGGTCCTGCCTTAACTATACTACTGTTCGATAGGTGCGTTTGCCTCACATTGTTGTCATAGTTAGTTTCCATGTTCGATCATTCTTTTTTATAATTTTTTAAGACTTTGACATCACATAAAACAACGATGAAGTTTTTGGCGCCGTTGCCGGGGAACTGAAATATTAAGAAAGCTCGATTTTATTACTTTAGCTATTTTTATTTTTTGCAATTTACTTTTATTTCTTAGTTTGTTTTTTTTTAACTTTGCTAATTTTCTTTCTTTTTTTCTTTCAGGTACCTCTAGTTTATGACTAGAAGGAACCTGACAGGACCCCTACTTTACGACAGTGATATTGAAGGTATAGTCCGCAGAAATCGTAGAGAGATAAGGCGAAGCTTAAACTATATAGAAGAAGAGCAAGAAGTCGAAGCTAATACCACTGAAGAGATGGTTGAGAATAATCCGCCACCTCAAGAGATGGCCGAAAATCATGCTCCTCGAACTATGTATGATTATGCTAAACCTAGTTTAATAGGAACTGAGTCAAGTATTGTTAGGCCTACTATTGCTGTAAATAATTTTGAACTGAAACCTAACACTATACAGATGATACAACAGTTTGTTCAGTTTGATAGTTTGCAGGATGAGGATCCTAATATACACTTAGTGAATTTTCTAGAATTCTGTGATACCTTCAAAATAAATGACATTTCTAATGATGCCATCCTTCTTCAGTTATTTCCCTTTTCTTTGATAAATAAAGCCAAACAGTGGTTGCATTCTCTTTCACGAGGGTCAATCACTACATGGGATCAAATGACCAAGAAATTTTTATTAAAATATTTTCCGCTGGCCAAAACGGCCAAGTTAAGGAATGATATCTCTTCTTTTGTGCAAATGGATTTAGAGACACTTTATGATGCATGGGAGAGATACAAAGACTTGTTGAGGAGGTGTCCACACCATGGATTACCCTTGTGGCTACAGGTCCAAACTTTCTACAACGGCGCGAATCCTTCAACAAGACAATTAATTGATTCAGCAGCCGGTGGAACCCTGAACAACAACACTCCTGAAGCAGCCTACGAGTTTACAGAGGAGATGTCATTGAAGAACTATCAGTGGCAAGTTACAAGGACAAGGCCAGCCAAAGCAGCCGGAATTTTCAACCTCGACGTAGTAACCTTACTATCAAATCAGGTAGAGATGTTACATAAAAAATTTGATGGTTTATACGGTTCTTCGTAGGTACACCCAGATATGCAGTGCGACGCAAGTAGAGGCGTGGCGAACCCTGAGTACCCACCCTACGGACAGGGCATAGAAAGCGAACAAATGAACTATATGGGTAACAATTTCTGATCTAACAATAACCCTTATAGTAATAATTATAATATAGGTTGGAAGAACCACCCCAATTTCTCATGGGGTGGTCAAGGAAATCAAAGGCAACAACTATCCCAAAACTTCCAACAACAGCCCTACCCATAGGAAGAGAAGTCGAACCTCGAGGAGATGCTGACAAAATTCATAGCAATAGCAGAAACACGTTTCCAAAATACTAAGACAACACTTAAAAATCAACAAGCATCGATTTAAAGGATCGAGAATTAGTTAGGGCAACTGGTTAAGGAGATCTCTGAAAGACCACAGGGAAGCCTACCAAGCAACACCGAGACTAACCTAAAGGAGCAAATTCAAGTCATAACAGCTCAAGATAGTGAAGGGTTAGACGAGCCCAATCTCAAGCAAGAGGACATGGTAGAAGAAGGTAAGGTTGAGGAAAATAATAAGCCAAAACCGGTAATCAAAGAATATCAACCTCGCATACCATATCCCGAAGCAATGAAGAAAGACGACACAGAGGAACAGTTCGGTAAGTTTCTTAAACTTTTAAAGAAATTGCATATTAACTTACCGTTTCTTAAAGCTCTTTTGCAGATGCTAGATTCTAGGAAATTTTTAAAGAAGTTATTGACAAATAAGCGGAAGATAGACGAGGAATCGCATGTGGAACTGAACGCAATGTGCTCAGCAGTATTGCAAAATAAACTATCATGAAAACTAAAAGATCCAGGGAGTTTTACGATTCCATGCTTGATTGGTAGTTTATCTATTGATAATGCGTTAGCTGATTTACGGGCAAGCATAAATGTCATGCCTTATAAAATGTTTAAAAAACTAGGTCTAGGGAAACCCAAACAAATTAGGATGAGCATTCAATTAGCTGATAAAACTGTTAGAATTCCTAGGGGTATAATCGAAGATGTACTCGTGAAAATTGATAAATTCGTATTCCCAGTAGACTTTGTCGTTTTAGACATGGATGAGGACAATAGTATCCTCTTAATTCTAGGAAGACCATTTTTAGCAACTGTCAGGACTAAAATTGATGTCGACGCAGGTGAACTCATACTCTGTGGAGGTGACGAGACAGTCACCCTTCAAGCTCTCGATTCAGCTAGAACATCGAAAAATCAAGGTGAGAAAGTAAATTCCATTGACAACAATTTGGTTAACCCTTCTTTTCAGGAAGCACCACAAAAGAAAACAAGTGAACCCGATCCTAGACTCCATGCCAACAAAGAAATAACTCATGAGGAACAAGAGATTCAGATCGATGAACTTGAAGAGTGGAAGACGCATCTCAAAGAAAAACTATGGATACATAAAGCAGAACCAAAGCCACTCTACGAGACAGACAAGTTCAAAATTGGAGATCAGGTATTGTTAGATAAAGCAGACCCACGAATATCTCCTCCTGACCCCAACACAAACAATGAAATCCCTTTTAAGGTGATCAATGTTTTTCCATACGGAACAGTCGAGGTAAGTAATCCTATTTTTGGTACTTTTAAAATAAACGCTACTTAACTTGAACTATATACTGTTAGTAAAACAAATAGCATGAGGGAAGATATTCAACTTTTCAAACCACCATGATTAGGCGAATGAAAGGGAAGTCTAGCTTAAGAATATAAACAAGCACTTCTCGGGAGGCAACCCGAGCATTAACTCTATTAACTTTTACATTCTTTTATTTTTATTTTTATTTCTACTTCAGCATCTAATTATAAGCTAACCAAAAGTGCAGATTTTCAAGCCACACGGCCTTGCACACGGCTGTCGCCGTAGCCGTGTGGATACACCGAATCTCCATATTGACATGGAAGAGATGGTACGAGTCAGAATGAATCATATATTCGAGTCACGGACTCCAACTACCACGCCACTGCCGTGCGATGCGGCCATGACCGACACTGTTAGATCATACACGGGCGTGGGAGAAGTAAACGAAGCACAACACGGCCCCGCGATACGGGCATGTGACTCAACACGCCCACGGTACACGAGCGTGGGAAGGTACCAGACCTGAAAATTCTATTTAACCCCCACCATTTTCTTCTTACCTACTTCCTATCTCTTTTCTCCCATCCCATCCTTCAGATATTCCCCTTGATAAACCAAAAAAGTAACATATTTTAAGCCCACATTTAATATGCTTTTGGATGATTTATCCCTTTATTTGTGTAAAAAGGTGCTCTTAATCATTTCTTTTCATGTCTTATACTCAGGAAAGCCCCAAAGGATGAAAAGAACGTAAAACGGGCCAAATGGGCAAATTCACGAAATCAACACGGCCTAAACTTCAAGCCATACGGCCGTGCCACGCCTAATATCTAGAACACAGTCTCTTCCCCGATTCACACGGTCGTGCCTCAAGTTAGAAATCCGAACACGGCCTGGAGTCGAGCCACACGGGCGTGCTACATGGCCATGCCTCTATCGTCAGAATGAGCAATTTCAATCAGAAAATGATACTTGGGGAGAAAGAATCGCATTCCAAAAGCCTATATATATCCCTAAGTACTACCTTTGAAAGGGCGTCAAAGCTAGGCCAAGGAGCCAAGCTGAGAAGGTCAAAGTTAGGGAATAAACGCGAAGATAGCCAGTTGATCCATCCCAAGAAGCTGGAATTATACTCAAGACGACGGAATTATCCTTTAATTCCTTTAGAGGTTTTAGGATTTTCTTATGTTTTGTTTTATCTTTTCTCTTGTGATGTTTTGTTTATTCATTGTGAACTAAACCCCTCAGATACCTGAAGGGGATGAAACCTAGATGGGTCTTTTTATTTGATTTTTAAGTTATATGATAATTACTTAGTTTGTTCTTAATTATGTTGTTTAATTCAAATCTAATGTGCTTAGGTGGAGGAGGAATAGACCCTGCCTAAGAGTAGATCTAACATAATTAAGCGGAGTTGATCGAACACCTAGAGATAGGGTTACGATATTTTACCGAATTAGGGTGAAACCTAATATGGGAGTCCATTGATCGATTTATTGCTATCCGAGGGGGTTATTACAAGTGAACGAGTGTTCCACTAATTAACCTAGGGTTAGACGTTATTCGCCTCGATAGAGGGTTTAATATAGGTTAGGGAGTCTTACGAATCAAGCTAAGTAAAAGAAATCATATAATTTAGGGTTAAGTAACAAGTGAAGTCTAGGTGGATTCTTCCTGAGGGTATCGTCGTAATCAACTGAGTTTTCCTTCAAAGTTATTTTCCTATTCGTCCTTTTTGTCCTTGTGTCTTTAGTTTAGTCTTAGTTAATATAGTTTTAAGTAACTTCACTCTATTTTCAAGGCTAATTAATAAAAAGAAAGTTAGTATTAGTACTTTTAGTTCCTTTAGGTTCGATATCCGGTCTTACCTAAGCTATACTACTGTTCGATAGGTACACTTGCCTTAGTCTATTTTCCTTCTTAGTCTCTTTCTCTTTCTCTTTCTTGTCTTTATATTTAGTTTATTTTTATTAGGTCTTAATAAAGCCTGGCTACTTCTCAAAGCACTACCCAATTTCTTCATCTAGTGCAAGAATGTTATCCCGACTGACCATCACCGCCACCAAAGACACTCATTCGGGAAAACATCCACAACTCAGGGAGTAATTCTTCCCCCTTCTCTTTTGATTTATCTTTAAAATGTCATTTTCTATCTTCGTACATTGAGGGCAATGTACATCTTAAGTGTGGGGGGGTGAATAGTTATTCTGAGAAAATGCCTAATTTTTTTCATTATTCTCAAACCCTGAGTGTAACATCCTGAAAAGGGCCTATGCATTTTCGGTTTAATTGTACGAAATGACAAGTCTTAAGTACTATGAATAAATTTTTAATATTTTCGGAAACTCAAAAATGTGTAAAAATGGAGTGGAAATGAACATTTTTGGAAACCTGGAAATGCATAGACATGAACATTTTTGGAAACCTGGAAATGTAAGGAAATGATTCAAAAATGGAAAGTAAACATTTCTGGAAACTTGGAAATGTAAGGAAATGGCAAGTTTACAGAGCCGATCGAAAATTTTAGGAAACTTAGAAATGACGTAGAAATGTCGAGTTTTAAGTTTTAAAACAGGAAATAAAGGCAAGGTGGCCTTAAAAGAAAAAGTTTGTGAAATTTGACACACAAACAGGCTTGGAAAAGTGGCCTGAAGATGGCACTTAGGGCCTATGGAGATGGCGCCACATGCAAGGTGTTGGGCCGAGTTCGAGTCACTTGGGAAGAAAATAAAAAGGAGTTTTATTTTTGCTTCCAGAAGACTGGAGTGGACGGCAAGGCTTCTAGAAAAAGGGAGTTTTATTCCCTTTAAATTTCGGCAATTAATGGGATAAATAAAGGATTTTAAATTTGGATTATTTTGAAGAGATAATTAAATGCTTTTAATTTAAATAAAGTGATAATTAAAGGATAATATTATCACAAAGGAAGAGTGGTGGCCAAGTAGGGGACTCTAGCCTAGTAAATTCGGCTAAGGGAGGAAAAGTGAGGCCATTCTTCCATCTTTTCTAAGTGATTGCCGAAAATTCCCTAGCCCTCTCTCTCTCTCTGCCGAAATTTTCCTTAAGCAAAAATCCATCTTTTCTTTTTCTTCTCTCTTCTACTGTCAAGCCGAAACCTCTTTGATCCCTGTCTAAGTCTCCATAGCCGAATTCCTTTGAGGATCTAAGTAAGGGAGCAATCAACTACAGCATCAAAAGGGTAAGATCTGTGGTCAATCAATTTTTATTCCTTTTCTTTTTACCGAAATCAAGGTACTAATCTTATTAGCAATTTTGGTCGAATCTACAAGGGATCTCTTGGGTTTCTACAATTGTCGAATACAAGGAGGAATCTTCCGGGAATTTAAGGATCTAAGGTAAGAAATATGAATATTCGGTCAAAGGTTATGTCTTAAAATTAGATTAAATCTAACATGAAGTTATAGGGATTTTGACAGACATACAAGGCAAGGAATACTTTCGGGATTTGGAAATTGTAAGGTAAGTGCATAGATCCAATCGGCCAAGGCTTATTTTGGTATTTAGAATTATTTCCCATTTATTCAAAAGTCAGAAACTGACATGATTACATGATTTGGTGGCTAGCCGATTTTAAGGGAGGAATACTACAAATTTCGGGATTTGATTATCAATCAAATCGGCAAACAAGGTAAGTTTTAGTAATACTATTCCTACTAGGATTTGGTTTTATAGCCAAATAGGTCTTTGCTAAAGATTACTATGTTAACTGAATATAGGCATTAAAGATCTAAATTAGTAGATCGGTTTTCGGGATTTCAAGGACTTCGTTAAGTGAATCAGGTGTGTACCCCACACTAACTTTTAATACGATTATGGTAATATGTAATATATGCATGGTTATAAGAATATGAATATGGCTAAGGTACCGTGTTATGGTACAAAGTACTCAGGTACGTTTCCTACCCCGACTAGGATTATGAAATATGTTATTTATAAAATGTGAAAATTTATAAGAATGTGAATTTAAGTATGATATGCATGATATGAATAATATGGGTCATTCGGGATATATGAGAAAGGGGAAGTGAATGTGATGACTACGGTCCCACTATCTGAATATAGTGACTTCGGTCACATTATTTGAATCTAGTGTCTCTTGACACAATTATATCTGGTGGCTATGCCACAAATTTTATATGGGCGATGAACACGTCGACTGCAACGACTACCTTCGATGGTGTGTAGCGGATGGAGGGTCGACTTAGTAGTCCCCACGGTGTGCAGGTTGGTACGGGGATGTGTAGCGGATGGCATCTAGGTTTTGGGTTCGGGTTGCATCATTATTGTTATCTGTTGTATGAATAAGTGTTTGCTATGAACATGTATGCCTGATCTATTGAATTTTAGTGTTGGTTACACATTGAGTCTGTTGACTCACCCCGTTGTGGGAACACTTTTCAGGTGATGAACAGTGATGGACCGGGACGGTAGATCTTATGGTGGCCATGCTCAACTTGAAGTTTTATTGAATATGGATACTTTAATTTCATTTAAGTACTTTGGAATTTTATTTTGGGATTTTACTTGTTGTAATAAGGCCATAGTTACATTTCTTTACTTTTATTTTTAATTATTATGTTACGAATTATTTTTGATTAAAGTTCAAGTAAAATTATTTCTTTAAAAATAAACCCTAAAATTGTTTTGTCACCTTAATTAATTGGATTTCTAAATAAAATAAATGGGTTTCCAATCTAAGCCCAACCTAAAACAATATTTTTCTAAAATTACACAAATTTTCTCTAAGTAACAAAGAACTTTGAAACCGGTTTACTTAAGGAACATACGAGATCAGTTCGGGCTCGTGGGCCGGGTGTGGGGTGTTTGATTTAGTATCGAGCCAGCTTTTAAAACTCTCTACTGTGGGGTGGGGGCCCAAAACGTTTTCAAATCGAGCCAAGTAAGTTCTTATAAAGTATGTTGAAATAAGCAAGTTTTTCGGCATGGCACCTAAGTCTCCGACCATGATCCACGGTGTAAGTACCCTAACTATTTGTGTGATTATGTGATTTATGAATTATGGAAGGGTAGAAAAGGCATGGAACGTAGAATAGCATGATAGGAACTTGAACCTTAGGACTAGTCTACTCAAACACAAATACATAAGACTTAATGCACTAAACAAACCTATGGCTAAGTCACTGAGTTAGGGTGTGGTAACCCCTGTGCGCATGTCTAGGATTGGATCCGGGAGAGCCTGGTATTTAAGCAATCCTAGTGACTCACCTCCTCTTCGCAGGAATCCTACCTGGTGCGTAGCTTCGGTTCACCCTAACTCAGAGGGCTTAGTGGTGTGGCAACCTCTGTGCGCATGTCTAGGAATGGTTTCGGTAGGAGCTTGGTATTTAAGCAGTCCGCGTGAGTCACCTCCTCTCTACTCGAATCCTGCCTGGTGTGTAGCTTTGGTTCACCCTGACCAAGAGGGCTCGGTTATAGGCTAAACATAATGACTAAAACCCGAAAGGGAACTAGCCATGTTTTTTATAAAAAAAAAAGAAAACAACAAAACCCTATTTTTTCAAAAATCTTAAAATTAATCTTTTAAATTTGTGAAAACTATCTTTACAAAATTTCCCAAAAAATTTTTGATTTGTGAAAATTACAAAAATGCCCTTAGTGGTAAAATTACCAAAATGCCCTTGGTTTATCAAATGTCCAACTACTCAACAGTTTTACCAAAATTCCATTATTTTATAAACATACAAAAACCCTATTTTGCGAACCATCAAAAATACCTTGATTTTGGAAAAATTTACAAAATTGCCCTTAACTTACAAAATGACCAAAATGACCCTGGTTTCCAAAATTTTTGCAACATCACCATTTGAAAAGTTAAACTCTCAAAAAGAACCCTTAAAGTTTTACAACTTTTAAAATATCCCTGATTTATTAGATTTTACAAATTTACCCCGATTTATGAAAAAAATACCGAAATACCCCTGAGGTCTAAAATTACCTAAATACCCCCAGATTTCAAAATTTTTTTCTAAAATACCCCGGGAACTTAAAATTACTAAAATACTTTTTGACGAAATCACCAAAGATCTTTTTCTTTTGAAAAATTACGAAAAATGCCTCTATAGGACAAATTACGAAAATACCCCTGGGTAGTGGAAAAAAAAATAACAACGATGAAAACTACAACGTTTCTCTGAATGAACGAAAGTTCATACATGTTTAATGGATGAATGAATGAATGGAAAGACTGTGTGTTTGTATGAATACGAAAGAACCACTCCTAAATCCTTTTTCATAAAACTCCTTCGCGGGTAAATAAGTGGAACAATGACTAATTCATAAAACTTCTTAATCAAATCTCGACGTTAGAAAATGAGCTCTAGAGGACGTGGTCGTCGTGGACGAGGTAGAGGAAGGATGACCATGTCGGAACCCGTTAGATCGGGTCAAGGAGCTGGCAACGAGATACCACCGCCACCACCACCCCCAGCTGTTGGTGTTGAGCAACCAGCTCAGACGGGGGAAGATGCTGTGTCGCAGGCTGTGCTGCGAGTTTTGGAATTGGTGACTGGTGCAAGTGGAAATTCGGGAACACGTAAGTCTGTGCCTGAACGGCTCCGAGCTAATGGAGCTGAAATGTTCCGAGGAGTATCTGGAGTGGCACCCAGTACAGCTGAGTACTGGTTGGAAGCAACAGAGCGTATTATGGATGAGCTTGATCTGACCCTTGAGGAAAAGTTGAAAGGGATGGTGGCACTATTACGCGATGAGGCGTATCAATGGTGGTTGACTGTTCGGGATGGTGCCATGGTTGAGGATCTGACCTAGGAGTATGTTAAGGAAGCATTTCAGAAGAAATATGTGGGAACTAGGTATACAGATGAGCAAATGAAGGCTTTTTCAGAAAGTGGTTCAATGGAGTAAGTCCATTGCGGAATATGAAGTGAATTTCGAGGTTGAGTCACTATGCTCGAGGAGTAGTGGCAACTGAGCATGAGCGCTGTGTCCGTTTTGAGGACGGACTAAGGGACGATCTGAAACTGTTGATAGCACCGCACCAGGAGCGGGAGTTCTCTGCTTTGGTAGAAAAGGCCAAGGTGGCCGAGGGAATCAAGGATTCTACCAAGCAGGCTGTGGATAGGAATAAGCCTAAGAGAGGTTTTGGACCATCTGGAAAGGTTCATAAGAGGCCTAGAGTTGATGGGCCGAGAAATCAGCAAGCTGGTACAGGATGGCAGTATCGTCCTTGTGAGCATTGTGGAAAGAAGCACTTAGGGGAGTGCTGGAAAAAGACGGGAGGATGTTTTCGGTGTGGGTCCAAGGACCATATGCTCAAGGATTGTCCTAAGAAACTAGATGAAAGTCGACCGGCAGCTCAGAATGTTAGTCAGGCTAGTAGAGGTGGACAGCAGACCAACGCGAGGGTCGTGGTTCGCAACGCGGGGGTAATGGAATCTGGCAGAGGTTTGTGGAGCACGTGGTGAGGTGTCTTTGCTAATCTTTGAGGCAAGGCAACCGGGTTTGGTTTATGTGATTCACCGGAGGGAGGATGGAGACGCGCCGGATGTTATAACTGGTACGTTCTTTATTTTTGACAAGCCCTATTTTGCTCTAATTGATGTGGGCTCGACCCATTCCTATGTTGCAAGTAGTGTAGTGGAAACACTAGACCTAGACTCTGAACTCTCTGATAGGCAGATGAATGTAGTAAGCTCATTAGGCCAAACTGTAGTGGTAGATAAGATCTTTTGGAATGTACCCCTAGAGATTCAGTGAGTGAACTTTTGGGCTGACTTAATGGAGTTACCCTTCGGAGAGTTTGAACTTATACTTGGAATAGATTGGTTAGTAGAGCACCGAGCCGTGTTGGATTGTGCGGCCAAACGTATGGAGTTAAGGACTCCGGAAGATGAAGTAGTAATAATGATCGGAGAAAGAAGAGACTACCTGTCTAACGTAGTTTCGGCATTGAAGGCTGAGAAAATGGTTAAGAAAGGGTGCAAGGCGTTCTTAGCCTTCGTAAGTGCGTTGGGTGGAAAGGAAGAAGGTGTTAGTGGAGTTAGAATGGTAAAGGACTTTGAGGATATGTTCCCAGAGGAATTACCAGGAATACCCCCTGATAGGGAGGTGGAATTTGGGATAGACGTGCTGCCAGGAACAGCTCCTGTGTCAATCGCTCCATACCGGATGGCGCCAAAGGAGTTAGTTGAGCTCAAGGCTCAAATCCAAGAATTGTTAGATCATGGGTTCATCCGACCCAGTGTGTCTCCATGGGGAGCACCGGTCCTGTTTGTAAAGAAGAAGGACAGAACTATGCGTATGTGCATAGATTACCGTCAATTGAACAAGCTGACCATCAAGAACAAGTATCCTTTACCAAGGATCGATGACTTGTTTGATCAGCTGAAGGGGGCCGCAGTGTTTTCAAAGATCGACTTAAGGTCGGGATATCATCAGTTGAAGGTGAAGGAGGCTGATATCCATAAGACCGCTTTTAGGATAAGATACGGCTATTTTGAGTTTGTGGTGATGCCGTTTGGGTTGACGAACGCTCCAGCAGTGTTCATGGACATGATGAATCGGGTTTTCCAACTCTATTTGGATAGGTTCGTCATTATGTTCATCGATGACATCTTGGTGTACTCTAAGTCTGAAGAGGAGCATGATGACATTTCCGAGTTGTGTTGCAACTGTTAAGGGAGAAGAAGCTTTATGCCAAATTCAGCAAGTGTGAATTTTGGCTTAAGGAGGTGGCATTCTTAGGACATGTGGTATCCACAGAGGGAATAAGAGTGGACCCTAGGAAGATCGAAGCAGTGTTGGATTGGAAACCACCTAAGCCCGTGGCTGAAATTCGAAGTTTTTTAGGTTTGGCAGGCTATTACAGAAGGTTTGTGGAAGGGTTCTCGTCGATAGCCGCGCCTTTGAGAAAGTTGCTAAGGAAGGAAGTACCCTTTGAATGGACGAATAAGCAACAGGAGAGCTTTGAAAAGCTTAAGAAGGTGTTGACAGAAGCTCCAGTGTTAATTCAACCAGAGGCAGGAAAAGATTTTATGGTGTACTGTGACGCTTCGCATACGGGGTTAGGCTGTGTGCTAATGCAAGATGGTAAAGTGGTCACTTATGCGTCACGACAGTTAAGGCCTCATGAGGTTAACTACCCAACCCATGACTTAGAATTGGCAGCAGTGGTTTTCGCCCTTAAGGTTTGGAGGCACTGCCTCTATGGAGAAAGGTCAGTGATCTACACAGACCACAAGAGCCTTAAGTATCTGTTGACTCAGAAGGAGTTGAACTTGAGGCAACGAAGGTGGGTAGAGTTGTTGAAGGATTATGATTGCTCGATAGAGTACCACCCGGGCAAGGCAAATGTGGTAGCGGATGCCCTAAGTCGAAAGGTTGTGTCGGATCTAAGGGCTATGTTCGCTCACTTAAGTTTGTACGATGATGGAAGCCTGTTGGCAGAGTTGCAAGTCAAGCCTACATGGCTAAAGGAGGTGAAAGAGGGACAGTTGGTTGATAAGGATCTAAGTGCTAAGTTACAGCAAGTGCAGAACGGGGAATTAAAGGATTATGGTGTTAATGATGAAGGAGTGTTGTGCTACAAAGGAAAAGTCTGTATGCCGAAGGACAAAGAGTTAAGACAAAAGATTCTACGAGAGGCGCATAGTAGCCCTTATGCTATGCATCCCGGAGGCATTAAGCTGTATAGAGAGCTAAAGGAACAATTTCGGTAGTCTAATCTTAAGCAAGAAGTTACTGAATTTGTGGGAAAATGTCTGACGTGTCAGCAAGTTAAGGCTGAACACCAAGTCCCATCGGGATTGCTTCAACCAATCGAAATTCTACAATGGAAGTGGGAGAGAATTACCATGGACTTCGTTTGTGGGCTTCCCCTTACGCCTATTAAGAAGGACTCGGTATGGGTGATAGTGGATCGTTTGACCAAGTCCACGCACTTTATTCCAGTAAGAGTTGATTATTCTCTTCAGAAATTGGCTAAGTTATATGTGGCAGAAATCGTGAGGTTACATGGAGTACCGGTATCAATCATCTCCGATTGGGACCCAAGGTTTACGTCTCAGTTTTGGAGGGCACTTCATCAAGCTTTAGGTACTAAGTTGGACTTCACTACGGCTTTTCATCCACAATCAGACGGGCAGTCTGAACGGGTTGTACAAGTGTTGGAGGATATGCTGAGAGGCTGTGTGATGAATTTTCGAGGAAGTTGGGAAGATTACTTGCCTTTAGCTGAGTTCGCCTACAACAACAGCTATCAGGCTAGCATTCGGATGGCACCATATGAAGCATTGTATGGTCGGAAGTGTAGAACACCTACTTATTGGACTGAGTTAGGAGAACGTCGAGTGTTGGGACCGGAGTTAGTGGTAGAAACTGAAGAGAAGGTTGAGATAATTCGAGCACGGTTGAAGGAAGCCTCTGATAGGCAGAAGTCGTACGCAGACCTTAAGCGGAAGGAAATAGAGTTTGAAGCGGGAGACCAAGTGTTTCTAAAAGTCTCGCCTTGGAAGAAGGTAATGAGGTTTAGGCGCAAAGGGAAGTTAAGCCCAAGGTTTATAGGGCCCTATCAAGCATCGGGCGAGTTGGGCGATGGCATACCAATTGGAGTTGCCACCAGAGTTGCAGCAGATGCACGACGTATTCCATGTATCCATGCTACGTCGCTACCGATCGGATCTGTCTCATGTGGTACCCGTTGAAGAGGTGGAGCTAAGGCCAGACTTATCGTACGAGGAAGAGCCGATTCGAATATTGGAACGTGATGTGAAAGTGCTACGTAGGAAGTTAGTTCCTCTAGTCAAAGTGTTATGGCGCAACCATGGATCAGAGGAAGCTTCGTGGGAACCAGAAGAGACGATGCGTCAGCAATACCCTCAATTATTTTAGTTAGGAAATTTCGAGGACGAAATTATTTTAAGAGGGGTAGAACTGTAACATCCTGAAAAGGGCCTATGCATTTTCGGTTTAATTGTACAAAATGACAAGTCTTAAGTACTATGAATAAATTTTTAATATTTTTGGAAACTCGGAAATGTGTAAAAATGGAGTGGAAATGAACATTTTTGGAAACCTAGAAATGTATAGACATAAACATTTTTGGAAACCTGGAAATGTAAGGAAATGATTCAAAAATGGAAAGTAAACATTTCTGGAAACTTGGAAATGTAAGGAAATGGCAAGTTTACAGAGCCGATCGAAAATTTTAGGAAACTTAGAAATGACGTAGAAATGTCGAGTTTTAAGTTTTAAAACAGGAAATAAAGGCAAGGTGGCCTTAAAAGAAAAAGTTTGTGAAATTTGACACACAAATAGGCTTGGAAAAGTGGCCTGAAGATGGCACTTAGGGCCTATGGAGATGGCGCCACATGCAAGGTGTTGGGCCTGAGTTCGAGTCACTTGTGAAGAAAATAAAAAGGAGTTTTATTTTTGCTTCCAGAAGACTGGAGTGGACGGCAAGGCTTCAAGAAAAAAGGAGTTTTATTCCCTTTAAATTTCGGCAATTAATGGGATAAATAAAGGATTTTAAATTTGGATTATTTTGAAGAGATAATTAAATGCTTTTAATTTAAATAAAGTGATAATTAAAGGATAATATTATCACAAAGGAAGAGTGGTGGCCAAGTAGGGGACTCTAGCACAGTAAATTCGGCTAAGGGAGGAAAAGTGATGCCATTCTTCCATCTTTTCTAAGTGATTGCTTAGAAAATTCCCTAGCCTCTCTCTCTCTCGCAAAAAATTTTCCTTAAGCAAAAATCCATCTTTTTTTTTTCTTCTCTTCTTCTACTTGTCAAGCCGAAACCTCTTTGATCCCTGTCTAAGTCTCCATAGCCGAATTCCTCTGAGGATCTAAGTAAGGGAGCAATCAACTACAGCATCAAAAGGGTAAGATCTGTGGTCAATCGATTTTTATTCCTTTTCTTTTTACCGAAATCAAGGTACTAATCTTATTAGCAATTTTGGCCGAATCTACAAGGGATCTCTCGGGTTTCTACAATTGTCGAATACAAGGAGGAATCTTCCGGGAATTCAAGGATCTAAGGTAAGAAATATGAATATTCGGTCAAAGGTTATGTCTTAAAATTAGATTAAATCTAACATGAAGTTATAGGGATTTCGACAGACATACAAGGCAAGGAATACTTTCGGGATTTGGAAATTGTAAGGTAAGTGCATAGATCCAATCGGCCAAGGCTTATTTTGGTATTTAGAATTATTTCCCATTTATTCAAGAGTCAGAAACTGACATGATAACATGATTTGGTGGCTAGCCAATTTTAAGGGAGGAATACTACAAATTTCGGGATTTGATTATCAATCAAATCGGCAAACAAGGTGAGTTTTAGTAATACTATTCCTATTAGGATTTGGTTTTATAGCCAAATAGGTCTTTGCTAAAGATTACTATGTTAACTGAATATAGGCATTAAAGATCTAAATCAGTAGATCGGTTTTCGGGATTTCAAGGACATCGTTGTTTAATCAGTGTGTACCCCACACTAACTTTTAATACGATTATGGTAATATGTAATATATGCATGGTTATAAGAATATGAATATGGCTAAGGTACCGTGTTATGGTACAAAGTACTCAGGTACGTTTCCTACTCCCACTAGGATTATGAAATATGTTATATATAACATGTGAAAATTTATAAGAATGTGAATTTAAGTATGATATGCATGATATGAATAATATGGGTCATTCGGGATATATGAGAAAGGGGAAGTGAATGTGATGACTACGGTCTCACTATCTGAATGTGGTGACTTCGGTCACATTATCCGAATGTGGTAACCGGTTACATTATTCGAATCTGGTGTCTCTTGACACAATTATATCTGGTGGCTATGCCACAAATTTTATATGGGCGATGAGCACGTCGACTGCAGCGACTGCCTTCGATGGTGTGTAGAGGATGAAGGGTCGATTTAGTAGTCCCCACGGTGTGCAGGTTGGTACGGGGATGTGTAGCGGATGGCATCTAGGTTTTGGGTTCGGGTTGCATCATTATTGTTATCTGTTGTATGAATAAGTGTTTGATATGAACATGTATGCCTGATCTATTGAATTTTAGTGTTGGTTACACATTGAGTCTGTTGACTCACCCCGTTGTGGGAACACTTTTCAGGTGATGAACAGTGATGGACCGGGATGGTAGATCTTGTGGTGGCCATGCTCAACTTGAAGTTTTATTGAATATGGATACTTTAATTTCATTTAAGTACTTTGGAATTTTATTTTGGGATTTTACTTGTTGTAATAAGGCCATAGTTACATTTCTTTACTTTTATTTTTAATTATTATGTTACAAATTATTTTTGATTAAAGTTCAAGTAAAATTATTTCTTTAAAAATAAACCCTAAAATTGTTTTGTCACCTTAATTAATTGGATTTCTAAATAAAATAAATGGGTTTCCAATCTAAGCCCAACCCAAAACGATATTTTTCTAAAATTACACAAATTTTCTCTAAGTAACAAAGAATTTTGAAACCGGTTTACTTAAGGAACATACCAGATCCGGTTCAGGCTCGTGGGCCGGGTGTGGGGTGTTTCACTGAGGATAAAAATGCCTAATTTTCTGCATTGTTCTCAAAACCCTGAATTTAATCTTGTTTTAAAGTAAGTTTCTCATAATACTAATTAAGATGAAATTTCTAATGATTTATGATTTTTATTGGTATGTTTTGGAATAAGTCATAGTTAATTGTGCATTGATGATTAAATTTGAAGAATACTAGGGAATCAAGCATGATAAGTCTAATTTTCTAAAAATTAAAATTTTAGGTTGTCAACCGGAATTTGAATATTATCTTGGAATATGAGATTTACAAGGTTGGTGTCAAAAACACCCATAATTTTTGTGAGATTTTGAGCCTTATAGAGCATACATTCTTTTTCATGCTCACTTCTCGATTATGAGTATGTCAACTATGAACTGTTATTCTAGAACTTGCCTCAATTATACATGTCAAGACCACAGTTATGATTTGATATACCGAGATGATAAAGGCACCTAGGTTTAACCCACTTACACCACTAAAAAGCCTACCCTCATAATTAACCCTTAGTGAACCCCGTTGAGCCTAACAACCCTTTCTATTGACTTACCCGCTAATTTTAACCCAAAAACCCTTTGTATTTGTTATCACCCTTTATTTTGACTACCCCTTAGTCGAGATTTGATTTGAGCTAGTTACCTAAGTTTATTATTCTTGTAGTTAAATTTATCTTGTATTTAGTTTGTTCTTAAAAAAAAAAGAGTATATTCAGTATTAGTATTATGAAGAGTGAGCTTATACAAGTTAAAGTCTAATTATCAAAAGAAAAAGCTCGTATTAGTAGGATTATTATTATTTTCAGTTGATGTAAATTTTATCTTAGAAATTTTTAGGTAGGTAACTTATCAATTCAATCTCGATTCTAACCTTTTAATTTCAGCCTTTATCCACACCTTTAACCCTAGCCCTGTTACAACCCTAACAAAGACCTTTTGATCTATTTATCATATCATTTTACAGTGGTGGAGATTTGATTTTTAGGCAGCCTATGGGATTAACTTTTCAGGTTCGACTTATGAGTGCTTAATTTTGACCCTTAAACACTTTTCGAGTGATTTGAGTGAATCTTTTGTGAGGATGTTAATCCTTGTAGGTTTTGAATTAAAGGTAATTATTTAAATGAAGGGAAACACCTATATTTTTCGTGCTACAAATGTATGACTTATCTTATTTGAATCTTTAGGAATCTTTAAGTTGAATTATCCATGTATAAATTATCTATGAATTAAGATAAGGCATTGTTGATAGGAATTATGAATCATGGAAAGCTCGTTTTAATTGTAAGTTGCGAATTTTGCTTGAGGACAAGCAAAAGCTTAAATGTGGGGGTATTTGATAAACCGTAAAAGTAACATATTTTAAGCCCACATTTAATATGCTTTTGGATGATTTATCCCTTGATTTGTGTAAAAAGGTGCTCTTAATCCTTTCTTTTCATGTCTTATACTCAGGAAAGCACCAAAGGATGAAAAGAACGTAAAACGGGCCAAATGCGCCAATTCATGAAATCAACACGGCCTGGACTTCAAGCCACACGGTCGTGCCACGCCTAATATGTAGAACACGGTCTCTTCCCCGATTCACATGGCCGTGCCTCAAGTTAGAAATCCAAACATGGCCCGGAGTCGAGCCACACGGGCGTGCTACATGGCCGTGCCTCTATCGTCAGAATGAGCTATTTCAGTTGGAAAAGGATACTTAGGGAGAAAGAATCACATTCCAAAAGCCTATATATATCCCCTAAGTACCACCTTTGAAAGGGCGTCAAAGCTAGGCCAAGGAGCCAAGCCGGGAAGGTCAAAGTTAGGCAATAAACGCAAAGATAGCCAGTTGATCCATCCCAAGAGGCCGAAATTATACTCAAGACGGTAGAATTATCCTTTAATTCCTTCAGGGGGTTTTAGGATTTTCTTATGTTTTGTTTTATCTTTTCTCTTGCGATGTTTTGTTTATTCATTATGAACTAAACCCCTCAGATACCTGAAGGGGATGAAACCTAGATGGATCTTTTTATTTGATTTTTAAGTTATATGATAATTACTTAGTTTGTTCTTAATTATGTTGTTTAATTCAAATCTAATGTGCTTAGGTGGAGGAGGAATAGACCCTGCCTAAGAGTAGATCTAACATAATTAAGCGGAGTTGATCGAACGCCTAGAGATAGGGTTACGAGATTTTCCCGGATTAGGGTGAAACCTAATATGGGAGTCCATTGATTGATTTACTGCTATCCTAAGGGGTTATTATAAGCGAACGAGAGTTCCACTAATTAACCTAGGGTTAGAGGTCATTCGCCTCGAGAGAGGGTTTAATATAGGTTAGGGAGTCTTACGGATCAAGCTAAGTAAAAGAAATCATATAATTTTGGGGTTAAGTAACAAGTGAAGTCTAGGTGGATTCTTCCTGAGGGTATCGTCGTAATCAACTGAGTTTTCCTTCAAAGTTATTTTCCTATACGTCCTTTTTGTCCTTGTGTCTTTAGTTTAGTCTTAGTTAATATAGTTTTAAATAACTTCACTCTATTTTCAAGGCTAATTAATAAAAAAAAGTTACTATTAGTACTTTTAGTTCCTTTGGGTTCGATATCCGGTCTTGCCTAAGCTATACTACTGTTCAATAGGTACACTTGCCTTTAATCGTTGTCAGAGTTAGTTTCCAGGTTTGATCATTATTTTATAAATTTTAAAACTCTGATTTACAGTGATCACCCCTCCGCATACTTTTCTTCTTTAGTTATTACCCAAACCCTTGAGCTACAACACATCTATTGCAAAAAAGCGGAAGGATCCTGGCGCAGTCTCCCCATGGGAGACCGATCTACATAAGTTCATGCCGGTCGCTTCATCCACTCGACAAGCCAAGGGTCTTTGAGGCCATTTAACTTTTATTTTTCTTTTCTCGTTCTCTTTATTTTCCTTATATTTACTTCTCTTCTGCTTAGTTTAGTTTATTTTATTTTAGTTTCTTAGTTTTAGGTTCTTCAGGCTACTTGGGAATCATGCCACAACGACCCCAATATCTACCCCTACAGAAATGTCTTCCTCCAACGCAGCCCGAATATTGTGACCCCATAAAAAATTTCAAGGAGTTTCACCTCTAACCCTATCTTTTGATTTTCTATATCTATATCTATCTTTGTACATTGAGGGTAATGTACATCTTAAGTGTGGGGGGTGAACCTAAAAAGTGCCTAACTTTTTTCATTATTCTCAAATCCTTGATTTATTTCTTGTTCTTAAGTATGAAGAGGTGTCAACAATATTAATCCTGGATTATATCTTGTCTTTAAGTAATTTTCTCATATTATGATTAGAATGAAATTTCCTTTGTTTCATGATTTTTATTGATATGTTTTGGATTAAGTCACTGATAATTGTGCATTGATGATTAAATTTTAAAGATACTAGAGAATCAGGCATGATAAGTCTATTTCTCAAAAATTAAATTTTTTTTTGCTAGGTTGTCTACCTGAATCTGAATGTTACCTTGAAGTTTGAAATTTACGAGGTGATATCAAATACCTATAATTTTTGTGAGATTTTGAGCCTTTTAGAGCATACATTCTTTAGTGCTCACTTATAATTATTATAAGTGTGTCAACATTGATTTGTTATTCTAGAACTTGCATCGTTTATACATGTCGAGACCACACATTTAATTTGATATACAGAGATGATAAAGGCACTTAGGTTTTAACCTACTCACTCCACTAAAAGCCTACCTTCATAATTAACCTCTACTGAACCTGTTTAATCCTAACAACCCTTTTTTATTGACTCACCTACTAATATTAACCCAAAACCCTTTGTATTTGTTATCACCATTCCTTTTGACTACCCTTATGTCGAGATTTGATCTAATCAGTTGCCTAACTATTTATCTATTTCAATTATTAAATCTATCCTAAATATTTGACTTGTTCTTAAAAAAAATGAAGAATATTCACTATTAGTTTTGTGATTAGGTGAGCTTATACGTTAATTTCTAATAATTGAAGAAGAAGCTCATATCAAAGTATTATTATTAGTAGTACAAGTTTACAATTTATGTAATTATTATCAGTTCAATATCTCTAGTTAGGTAATTTGTCAGGTCAATCTCGATTCTAACCCTCTAATTTAGCCTTTATCCACACCTTTAACCCAAGCCCCGTTACAACCCTGTTAAAGACATTTTGATTTGTGTATCATCTCATATTATAGTGGTGGAAATTTGATTTTCATGCAAGCCTATGGGATTAACTCTTCATGTTCGACTTTTGAGTGCTTAATTTTGAACCTTAAACACTTTGAGTGATTTGAGTGAATCTTTAGTGAGGATGTCAACTTTTGTCAAATTTGAATCAGAGGTAATTAATTAGGAAAGGGGAAACACGTAATGTTTTCGGGCTATAAATGTATGACTTTGAATGTTTGAATCTTTAGGACTCTTTGAGTTGAATTATCCATGTATGAATTATCTTTGAATTATGGTGAAACATTATTGATGAATATTATGAATCAGAAAAGTTTATTTTAATTGTAAGTTGAGAATTTTGCTTGAGGACAAGCAAAAGCTTAAGTGTAAGGGTATTTGATAAACCGTAATAGTAACATATTTTAAGCCCATATGTAGCATGCTTTTGGATGATTTAAGCCTTTAATTGTGTAAATTGGTGCTCTTAGTCCTTTGTTTTCATGTTTTATACTCAGAAAAGCACCGGAGGATGAAAAGAACGAGAAACGGGCCCAAAACAGAGTAAATGGGCCATATCACGAAATCAACACTGCCTGGGCCCAAGCCACACGGCCGTGCCTCACTCAACAGTCTCAAACACGGCCTGGCCACAATTCACACGAGTGTGTGCCATGGGCGTGTCCCTGTCGTGACAAAGAGAAATTTCACTCGGATTAGGATACTTAGAGGCGAAGAAACACATTCAGAAGCCTATATAAACACCCTAAGTATAACCTAAAAGGGGGGAACCCAAGGCTTTAGTCAGGGGGCGTCCAGCTAGGCCAAAGATGGTAGATTTGTGGGGATTTACTCGAAGATAGCCAATTGATTCATCTCAAGAAGTCGGAATCATACTCAAGACGGAGGATCTCTCTTTCAATTCCTTCAGGAAGGCTTTAGAGATTTCTTATGTTTTGTTTTATCTTTTCTTCTGAGATGTTTTCTGTAACATCCTGAAATAAGGCCTAAACGGAATAGTGGTTTCGGGACCACAAATCTGATGTTGAGAAATTTATTTTATTTATATTTTTATGGTCTACAATTTCACGGAATGATTTCGTGAAAATCTCATTCGAAAATTTTGACGTTTGGGCACTCAATTTAGTCAAAAGGACTAAATTGTAAAAAGTGCAAAAGTTGAGTTCTACGTGTTAGAGGTGTCCAATTGTTATGAAATTTTAAATTGGAGGTCCTTAAATGATATTAGACCATTGGTTAAGTTAGTGGACAAAAATGGACATGAATGGGTATGTTTCAAAAGATTTTTTAAGGGGCATTTTGGTAATTTAGTGAATTAAATGAATTAAAAACAAATTTAAATGCCAAATATGTCCATCTTCTTCATTAGGACGAAATTACGAGGGTTCTCCATAGCTAGGGTTTGTTTCAAGCTTCCAAGCTCCATAACCCCGAAAAACGAGATTTGGACCTAGAACGGGAGGAAAATTGAAAATCGAGAAAGTTGGTAAAATTACCGTTTTGGTATCGAGGTAAGTTCATATGTTTAATAAGCATTTAATTATGCATATTTGAATGATAAATTGATATTTTGGCCATAAATACTATAGTATTGAGTTTCATATATAATAATTAATGTTCGATAATAATTCGATATTGGAACGAGAACTTGTATAATTTATTTGTTAGACCATATTTTGTATTATGGCTTTGTACGATAACAAGAAAGTATTGACTAGCATAGTTTGATGAGAATAAGTTAAGTTGATGATATGATGAGATTTAGAATGTAAGTATGTAAGTTGAGTAGCATTTTATTATTATGCAATTATTGTTATTAGTAATGTTATTATTGAGTTATGCGACTAACCTTGAGAATTTGAGCAAGTATGTTTCAGCTATGACTTGACAAGGCATTGATATCTCAAAGTCCATGGCTATACCATGGAAATTAAGGGAGAATTGACGGAAAAATCCATGTTCATAACATGGCATTTAAGGAGGAATTGACGGTTAAGGATACCATGTAAGACCATGTCAAGACATGGCATCGGCATTGATTAAGGACTTCATGTTAGACCACATCAAGATGTGGCATTGGCACTAAGACAAGGATACCATGTAAGACCATGTTTGGAACATGACATTTGGTAAGATAAGGATATCATGTAAGACCATGCCAAGGCACGGCATTGATAAGTTCTATAAGGCAAGGAAATCATGTAAGACCATGTCAAGACATGACATTGGTGAATTTTTAAGGCAAAGGTCCCATGTAAGACCATGCTGAGTTCATAAGGCAAGAATATCACGTAAGACCATGTCAAGATATGGCAATGGTAAGTTCAAAAAGGAAAAGGTTCTTGAGTAGTCCAAAGAGTAAGTCAAAGAAATGACAAGGTTAGAACATGAAGAAAGAGTATAGGTATGCATTTAAGGCTTATTTAATATTGAGATCGTAAGTAATTGAGATTATCAAGTATTAAGTAAGTGATGAGATTTCAGTTATGCTTGTGACACTTTATGACATGATTGGCAATATGCCTATATTATGAAAAAGTACTCATGTGTTAAATGAGAATGTTGCAGGTATGTAAGCAAGCTATTAAGGTGCCCTTTGTATCCTGAGCCTTTGGTAAGGTTACCGATGAGTTCACCGGGAAAATCGATTAAGTGAAATTATGTGTGGCTTGTAGTGATAAGTGTAGGTATATGCATGTGTAACATATGAGCAATATGCTCGATATGTAATCGAAAATTGGAAAGATTGTTATAGGTAAGTAATGAATACAACTAAAGTGAGTGAGAGAAAAAATTTACAATAAAACTGTTTTGGACAGCAGCAGTGATGTGAATTTGAAAAATCACCAAAAATAGTGTAAATTGAATTATAAGTTGGACGAGATATTGAATTAAATATTATTGAGTCTATTTTTATATGAAATAAACATAGATAGCAAAGAAATTCTGTAATTTGAGATGTTTAGATTTTTGTGAGACTGGTTCAGAGTGATTTCGAGATCCCCTGTTCTGACTTGGAAAAATCATTAAAAACTGTAAAAAAATAATTTTGGGACATAATTTATATGGTTAGATTCCTTAATGAGTCTAGTTTCGAATGAAACAAATTTTAACATCATTTGATTCTGCACAAGAATAAAATTGATTTGTAGTAAAAAGTGGTCAAAATAGTTAAACAGTGAAACAGAGGAAATTTTAATGAATAAACTGTACTAATTGGCTAAGCCAAAAATTCTGGAAATTTTATGGTATGAATATATGTGAGTCTAGTTTCGGGGAAAATTAGTGGTTTGAAATTTGAAGCTCTGTAGCTCAAGAAATAAATAATTTAGTGACAGCGATTCAAGTAGACAGATTAATGTGAACATGAGTAATAAGGTATAAGCATGTGATTTAATGATTGTATCAATTTGAGAACTTGTTGTGAGGATTTTTCATGTTGAGGCTTTGATAAGGCTATAAATGAGTAAGTTGGGAAAGTAAGAACTTAGCATTATTTATGCAAGTTATGACAGCTTAGTAGTAAGCTAAATTCATTACCTTAAAAAGCCCATACAACTTTGTACTCCATAGGATGTCATCCCGGGTTGCCCGACAACGATGATCATTAGCATTGTCCCCGACCCTTAGGGAATTGGGACCGCCCTCGACCCTTTGGGAATTGGGGCTAATAGTGTGCATGAAACACCCCAAACCCGGCCCACGAGCCTTGACCGGATCTGGCATGCTCCTCGAGTAAAACATTTCAAAAGCTTGTTTGTTAACTTGGAAAAATTTGAACATTTTGAAGAGAAATCGGTTTGGGTTGTGATTGAGTTTAAAACGGTGTTGTTCTTGAAGTCTAGATTTTATTAAAACTTTATTATTATATTTCAAAACTATTGGTTAAAAGAAATGCCGAGTTGTTTTAGAGTTTACCATTAAATTAAAAATCGTTGGTGTTTAAGTGACAGAACATTAAAAATTCATTTTTGAGAAAAGTTATTAAATCTTAATTTAATAATAATTGTATCATAATAAAACAAATGAAATGCATGCATAAAATAGTCTAATAGTAATGGCCTTATTACATCAACGTAAAACCCGAAATAAATCCAAAACTTAAATATAAAGTCCCAAAATAAAATAAATACTGAGTTGAGCATTGGCCACCACTAAGTCCCTGCCGACCCGGTCCATTACTGAGTGTCACCTACAAAATGTTAGCCCACGAGGGGTGAGTCAAACAGACTCAGTGTATAACAGCCAACACAAAGTCCCAACCGATTTAGGCATATCAGATCATATATATATATAACAAATATAAGTAATGATGCAATCCCGAACCCAAACTTAAATATCCATCCTCTACACATCACCCGTACTTGCCATCACACCGTGGGGATTACTAAATCGACCCTTCATCCGCTACACACCATCGAAGGCAGTCGCTGCAGTCAACTGCACATCACCCTTATAAATTGTGGCATATCCACCAGATAATGTGACAGAGTCACCAGATAATAATATGTGACATAAGTCACCACATTCAGATTATGTGACATGAGTCACTAGATATTGTGGTAAAAACCACCAGATCACTTCCCCTTTTCATAATCACCCATATGCCCCATGCGTCATACATTCATGCAGAAGTAATGCAACTTAGCTTGTCTCATATTCGTAACAAATTCTTATATGTGTCATATTCAATGTTCATAACACTATTCACTATTAACAGAGCTTTAGAGAGTAACGTACCTGAATACTCTATACCATTGTATGGTACCATTTGCCACATTTTTCATATTTTCATTATCACGTACAAATCATTGATACCATAAATCTATTAGAAATTAGTGTAGGGCTACACACCTGGTTACTAACGTATTCACTGAATCCCGAGAGTCTGCTGAAATAGCTTATACTCCTCCCTAAAGATCATAGTTAGAATCGGCTAGATGCTAACACTTAATATGGCCTTGGCCGAATATTCATATTCACTTACCTTGCGGATCTAAATCCCGAAATTGTCACTTGTTTGTAGTATCTGTCGAAATTCCTATAGGCATATGTTAGATCCAATTCTAACATTTAAACACAATAAATGGCCTTTGGCCTATGATCATATTCGCTTACCTTAGATCTAAAAATCCCGAAGATCTCCTCTTGAAGCTCAGCTCTGAGAGAAATCCCAAACCTCTTTCATAGTTTCGGCCAAAGAACAGTAAAGGAAATTAGATTCCACTTTCGGCTAAAAGAAAAAGGAAGGAAATCGAATATCATTTGATCTTACCCCTACTATAGAAATCAACTGCACCCTTGCCTGCCACCACAGAGATATTCGGCTATGTATACTAGATAGTGATAAGTAAGTTTCGGGTTTTGGGGTTTAATGGACCAATCGGCTAGGAATCACTTGTGCATTCGGCCTTTGATTGAGTTTGTAAAAAGAAGAAGAGAAAAGGGTTGAACTTGCCGCGATTTAGTCTAGATGACAAGAAAAAGGTTCGGCCAACTTAAAAGAGAAAAGAAGATATGCTCAGAAGAATTCGGCAATAGTGATCTTTTGATTGAAGAGGTTACGGCAATGGTGATCTTTAGGGAGGGATTTCGGCTAGAAAGGTTAAAAGAAAAAGAAGAGAAAATGATAGGTTTTGGAGAGAAAGGAGTAAACGAAAGAGAGGCTAAATGTTTTTATGAAATTCGGCCACTCCTCCCTACTATCTTGGCCGAAAATCACCTCAAGAGAGTCACTAGGCCGGCCAACACTCTTCCCCTTATTAGCTCCCTTATTTTTCTCCTACTTTCTCTCTTCTTTACCTACTCAAAATAATTCAAATAAACCAATAATTATCTCCCTACCTGAGCCGAATTTTGAATGCATTTGACTTGATCAAATGCTCATCCATCAAGTGTCCCATTGCCGTCCACCACTGCTCATCCTTGCAGCAAAATAAAACTCTTATTTACATCCCTTGCTGCTCGAACCTAGGCCCTTTTACACTGCTTGTGGCGTCATTTACTAAGGCTTTAAGTGGCGCCTCCTTGCCACTTTAACAAGCCCATTTTTTATGTCCAATTTCCCCCATAAATTTTCTTAAGGCCTATCATGCTTAGTTCCCCCTTCAAGACTTAAAACCTAATATTTTTCTAAGGCATTCTTCTACATTCTAAAGTTCCCGAAATTTATAAAACACACTCAACATACACATAGACATGCTTCCACATATATTTAAGCAAAAATGCACAACCCCTAAATCCCGGATATTACAGTTCTACCCCCTTAAAATAATTTCGACCTCAAAATTACTTGGCTAAAATAAGTGAGGGTATTGCTGTCGCATTGCTTTTTCCGGCTCCCACGAAGCTTCTTCCGATCCATGGTTACACCATAACACTTTGACCAGAGGAACTTGTAACACCCCAAACCCGGCCCAAACACCACGGCCGAATTTAGAATGCCACTGAGGAAAATGTTTGAAAAGAATTTGACTTAAGGGTAAAAACATAAATGTTTGCTGCTATTTATAAAACATGGTATATTCAAAATTCCAAGTAAAAATTAGGTTGTTACAAAATATCCGGATCTAAAACTTTAATATATATTTTTAAAATATAAATTGCTTTTAAAATAAAGAAATCATTCCCAAATATCCACTCGAAAGTCAATCCAAATTAAACAGAGTAAAAATTCCCCAAATACTTCAAATGGCCCTTATTACAATAAACATTTATTAAAAGTACTAATAATAATAAGTGCATGAAATAAATAAAACATCTTCTGCATGGCCACCTCATATCAGCTCCAACCCGGTCCAAGCATCATGTATCACCTGCGATGTTTGGTAAAAATTGGGTGAGTCAAACCGACTCAATGTGTAATTAGTCCACAGGTTTCCACACATGGGCTTAGCCCACAACCACACCAAACCACATATCAGATAATAATGCAATTAATCCACATGAGTCCACAAATGGGCTTGGCCCATATCCACACCAATCCACATACTACACATGATTATGCAAAGTACACCCAACCCAGCCTAGGGTCCATCCTCTACACACCCTCGTATCCAGCCACCACACACCAGGGGATTACTAAATCAACCCTCCAACCTCTACACACCAATTTGGCAATCAATGCCATCCACGTGAAATAAATCACAAAATAATCCACAACGCGACCTCAGTCAACGTCAATCCACGATGTAGCTCGTAGCTAACATCAAACCACGATGAGGCACATAGCCATCACCATCACGATATGGCACAAAGCCGATACCAACCACGATGAGGCACAGAGCCACTCATCAATCCACGTGAGGCTCGTAGCCATCACTAAACCACGTACATAAATGTACACCCTGTCCTTCTTTCATATATACAATCCCACCCCATGCACATGCAACATACGATAGTGTCATGATGAATAATGCATGAACATGTTATTCGGCATACCACACATATATACACCAATAACCACAATTTGATCAGATTTAATACTGACCTGATAATCGACATACTCACTCAAGAGTACCCATCTCGTTAATTCCACTGCATTAATCACATATACATAACACATGCAAACATAACATACAACCGGGAAATTGTGGGTTAATCACACACCTGATAACCTGAAGTATTACGCTCTCAATACCGATGTTGTCACTAATCGAAACTACTGACTATCCGCCTATAATCCCGCCCCGCACTGCCCACACCCTTTTGATGGCCAATCTCGCACAAAACAGAGATCGATCGCTTCTTAAACTTAGGGATAGGGACTACTCGTTTCTCTCCTTGACTGGTATTTGCCTCCATCAACAATACTTAATCAGAATCAAACGGTTAATCGATAATGTTAATAACTAAACAAACCAGATCTAAACTCACTGAATATCCTTACCGAAATGATCTTGAAACCCGAAAGCTTTGCTTACTCTTGTCGATTTGCCCCTAAACAACCATAGTCAGAATTAGTCATCACTAATAGACAAAATGGCCTAAGGCCGAATGTCATCAACCACTTACCTTGCTCGTCTAGATCCCAAAATTGTCACTTGTTCTTGAAGTTGTCGAAATCCCCTACTAAACAACTGTTAGAATCGGCTTTAATACAAGAATACCTAAGGAAAAAACCTTTGGCTGAAACTAGCCCTTACCTTGAGTAGTCGACCCTAAACAATCCTTTAGTGCTCCCTTACGCTGGCTACATACAAATGAAACACATATTATGGCACTGTGAACATTCGGCCATCCCTAAAACCAAGGCCTAATCACTTGATTCGGCACTCCAATGAACAAGAACCTAAACCGATTGCTAAGGAAGAAAATACTTACCACTACTAAAGCACCCTCAGAGATTCGGCTTGAAGAACACTAGGAAGATTCGGCTACTATTGAGATTTGGCTTCTGAGAACCAAAATGGAGATGATGTTTTGGCACTTTAATGGTGAAGAGAGAAAACGCAAAAGTAGAGAGAGCTTTATGCTTAGAGGATTCGGCCAAGAATAGAAATAGATCAAAGTGATCAAAGTTTCGGCTTTAATGATCTTAAGAAAAGAAAGGAGAAAAAGAAGGCTACCAGATTCGGCTAAGATTCTAAATGTCAAAGGGATATTTGGCCACACAAGAAAAGGATGGAGAATTAAAGTTGAAAGAAAGAAAAAGAGTAAGAAGAGAAAGTGAGAAGAATTTCGGCAAGGAGACTAAGAGAAACAAGAAGATGGATGCTCTAAAAAAATATTTCGGCACTCACTAAGGCTAAATTTCAGCACACACTACCACCATACTTCAAAACCGAAATTGCCACCCCTAGAGTCCTATATTCGGCCACCACCCTTTCTCCTATCATATCCCTTGTTTTGCTCCTATATTTACTCCCCTACACTCATTCAAAATAATTTGAATGAGTCAACCTTTATCACTCCTCCCTAGCCAAATTTTAAAAAGAATTGACCAAGTCTTAATCCTTATCTTCTCAGCATCCCTATGCCATCCACTACCTCTCCTCCTTGACGTAAAAAGAAACCCCATAATGCTTCCTCTGCAACTCGAACCTCCTTCCTCCTGAAGCCCCTTTTGACGCAACCTTCCCCCTTGCACCCTTCCGCCTCCATGCCACTTTACCACATGGTTCCTTGTGTCCTAAACTCCACCATTTATTCCTTTAAGTCCCAACTCCCGTAGCTCCCTTTTCTAAGCTTGAAGTCGAATATTTTTCTAAGGCACTCTCCTACATCCTAGGGTTCCCGAAACCCCCCAAACACATCCAAACACACACAAAGCCCACTATCACATGAGTTATGAATTAAACGCATAACCCCTAAATCCTGGATGTTACAGAACTGATTTCCTTCGTAACACTTTCACATCCCGTTCCAAAATCAGAATCAGCTCCTCCTCGTAAGACAAATCTGATCTCAGCTTTACCTCCTCAACTGGCACTATGTGAGATGGATCCGATCGGTAACGACGTAGCGTAGAAACATGGAATACATCGTGCAACTACTTCAACTCCGGAGGCAACTCTAATTGGTATGCCACTGGTCCAACTCACTTCAATACCCGATAAGGTCCTATAAACCTGGGACTTAACTTCCCTTTGCGACCAAATCTCATCACCTTCTTCCAAGGCGAAACTTTAAGAAACACCTGATCCCCCAAAGCAAACTCTATTTCCTTCCACTTAAGATCTACATACGACTTTTGCCTATCAGATGCCTCCTTTAACTGTGCCCGAATTACCTTAACTTTTTCTTCAAATTTTGCCACAATCTCTGGACCCAACACTCGACATTCCCCCAACTCTGTCCAACACGTAGGAGTACAACACCTCCGTCCGTACAGCGCTTTATACGGTGCCATCCAAATACTAGCTTGATAGTTGTTATTATATGCAAATTCCGCTAAAGGCAAATATTCTTCCCAACTTCCTCTGAAATCTATCACACAGCCCCTCAGCATATCCTCTAACACTTGGATCACTCGCTCAGACTGGTTGTTCGACTGTGGATGAAAGGCTGTACTGAAGTCTAATCTAGTGCCTAAAGCTTAATGTAGTGCTTTCCAAAACTGAGACGTAAACCTTGGATCCCTATCTGAAATAATCGATACCGGTACTCCATGCAACCTCACGGTTTCTGCCACATACAACTTTGCTAACCTCTGCAAAGAATAGTCAACCCACACTGGAATGAAATGCGCGGACTTTGTCAATCGATCTATTATCACCCATACCGAGTCCTTCTTAATAGGCGTAAGGGGAAGCCCACTAACGAAGTCTATGGTGATTCTCTCCCACTTCCACTGCGGAATCTTTATTGGCTGAAGCAATCCTGACCGAACTTGGTGTTCAGCCTTAACTTGCTGACACGTTAAGCACTTTCCTACAAATTCTGTAACTTCCCGCTTCAGACCAGGCCACCAAAACTGTTCTCTTAGATCTCTGTACAACTTATTACCTCCAGGATGCATAGCATAAGGGCTACTATGCGATTCTTGAAGAATTCTCCGCCTTAACTCCTCGTTCTTCGGCATACAGACCTTACCCTTGAAACACAATACTCCCTCGTCATTAATACCATAATCTTCCAACTCCCCATTCTGCACTTGTCGTAGTTTAGCACTTAAATCATCATCCACCAACTGTCCTTCTTTTACCTCATTCAACCATGTCGGCTTGACCTGTAACTTTGCTAACAAACTACCATCGTCATACAAGCTAAGATGTGCAAACATCGCCCTCAGATCCGACACTACTTTTCGACTTAGGGCATCTGCCACTACATTCGCCTTGCCCGGGTGATACTCTATAGAACAATCGTAGTCCTTTAATTACTCCACCCACCTTCGCTGTCTCAGGTTCAGCTCTTTCTGAGTCAGCAGATACTTAAGGCTCTTATGGTCTGTGTAGATCACTGACTTTTCTCCATATAGATAGTGCCTCCATACCTTAAGAGCAAAGACCACCGCCGCCAATTCCAGGTCATGCGTCGGATAGTTAACCTCATGTGGCCTTAATTACAGAGACGCATAAGCGACTACCTTCCCGTCCTGCATCAATACGCATCCTAAACCTGTATAAGAAGCGTCACAATACACCACAAAATCTTTTCCTGCTTCAGGTTGAATCAAAATCGGAGCTTCAGTCAAAACCCTCTTAAGCTTCTCAAAGCCCTCCTGTTGCTTATCTGTCCATACGAAAGGTACTTCCTTTCTCAACAACTTTGTCAAAGGTGCAGCTATTGATGAGAACCCTTCCACGAACCTTCTGTAGTAGCCTGCCAATCCCAAGAAACTACGAACCTCAGCCACAGACTTAGGTGGTTTCCAATCTAACACTACCTCAATCTTCCTAGGATCCACCCTTATCTCTTCTGCAGACACCACATGCCCTAAGAATGCAACTTCCTTAAGCCAAAATTCACACTTGCTGAATTTGGCATATAGTTTCTTCTCCCTTAACACTTACAACACCATCCGGAGATGCTCATCATGCTCTACCTCAGACTTGGAATAAACTAGGATACCGTCTATAAACACAACGACGAACTGATCCAAGTAAGGTTGAAAAACCCAGTTCATCATATCCATGAACGCGGCTGGGGCGTTCGTCAATCCGAACGACATTACTCAGAACTCATAATACCGGTATCTTATCCGGAAAGCTGTCTTATGGATATCTGTTTCCTTCACCTTAAGCTGATGATATCCAGACCGTAAATCTATCTTTGAGAATACCACGCTTTCTGGTCGATCGAACAAGTCGTCTATCCTTGGCAATGGGTACTTGTTCTTGATGGTCAGCTTATTCAACTGACGATAATCTATGCACATCCGCATAGTTCCGTCCTTCTTCTTCACAAACAAGATCGGTGCTCCCCACGGAGACACACTGGGTCGGATAAACCCACGATCAAGCAACTCTTGAATTTGAGCCTTGAGCTCAACCAACTCCTTTGGTGCCATTCTATACAGAGCGATAGATACTGGCGCCGTTCCAAGCAACAAGTCAATCCCAAATTCCACCTCACGATCCGGAGGTAACCTTGGCAGTTCTTCCGGAAAGATATCCACAACTTCCCTTACTGTTCTAACTCCACTAACTCCCTCTTCTTTTGCATCCAACGCACTAACGAAGGTCAAAAATGCCTTGCACCCTTTCTGAACCATCTTATCAGCGTTTAATGCGGAGACTACGTTAAACAAATAGTTTCTTCTTTCCCCTATCATAATTATCTCCTCATCCTCCGGGGTCCTTAACTCTATTCGCTTAGCTGCGCAATCCAATTTAGCCCGATGTTCCACTAGCCAATCCATGCCAAGAATGAGATCGAATTCTCTGAAAGGTAGTTCTATTAAGTCAGCAGGGAATACCACTCCCTGAATCCCTAGAGGTACATTCTGAAATATCCTATTTACCACTACAGCTTGACCTAACGGGCTTACTACAGTCATCTCCCTATTAGACAGTTCAGATGCTATACCTAATATTTCCATTACTCTACATGCAACATAAGAGGTCGAGCCAACATCAATTAAAGTAAAGTAAGGCTTGTCAGCTATAAGGAACATACCGGTTATGATGTCCGGTGCATCTCTATTCTCCCTCCGACAAACTGCATATACCAGGCCTGGCTGTCTAGCCTCCGTATTACCAACACCTCTGCCCGGTGTTCCCCGTCCTCTTTCCGAACCATTACCTCTGCCAATCGGACCACGACCCCGCTGTGGCTGCTGTCCACCTCTTCCAGCCTGATTAAAACCCTGACCTGTTGGTCGGCTCCCGTCTGTTTTCATAGGACAATCCCTAATCATGTGATCCTTAGATCCACACTTAAAACATCCCCACGTCTTCTTCCAACACCCTCCTAAGTGCATCTTTCCACACTGAGCACAAGTATGATACTGCCCTCCTGTAACAACCTACTGACCTCGCGGCCCATCAACTCTATGCCTCTTTTGAACATTCCCAGATGACCTCGCTGATCCAAAACTTCTCTTTTGTCTATTTCGATCCGTATTCTGTCTCACAGATTCCTTAATCCCTTTGGCTACTTTAGCCTTCTCTACCAACACGGTAAACTCCCGCTCCTGCTGTTGAGCTATCAACAATCTCAGGTCATCCTTCAGTTCGTCCTCAAACCAGACACATCGCTTATGCTCTATAGCCATGATTCCTCGAGCATACCGGCTCAACCTTAATAATTCCTTTTCGTACTCCGCTACGGACTTATTCCCTTGCACCAGCCCCACAAATGCCTTTTTCTGTGCATCAACATAGCTAGTCCCAACATACTTCTTTTGATACGCCACCTTAAAATACTCCCAAGTGAGGTCCTCAGCGGTAGCGCCATCACGAACTGTGAGCCACCATTGATATGACTCATCGCGGAGAAGCGACACCATTCCTTTCAGTTTCTCCTCAGCAGTCAGATCCAGCTCATTCATGATTCGCTCTGTCGCCTCCAACCAATACTCAGCGGTACTGGGCGCCACACCGGATACACCACGGAATATCTCAGCTCAATTGGCTCGGAGTCGCTCGGGTACAGATTTCCAAGCTCCCATACCTCCACCTGCTCCAGCCACCATCTCAAGAACCCGCAACATCGCCTGCGATTCTGCATCATCCCCCGTCTGATCCTGATGCTCAACTTCAACCGCTGGTGGTGGGGGTGGTGGTACCTCATTTTCGGACCTTTGACCAGACCTAACAGGCTCCGATACGGTCATCTTGCCTCTACCACGCCCTCGCACATTACGACCACGTCCCCTAGAACTTATGTCTATGATCGCGATTTAATCTGTTTTAGGAAGTTTTATGCATTAGTCTTTGTTCCACTGATTACCTACGTAGAAATTTTATGTAAAGGAGTTTAGTAGTAGTTCTTTCGATCATTTCAGGGTTTTCGTTTCAAGTTTTCTACCCTAATTTAGAGAAACACATTCATTCCATAGTACCTACTACATACATTCACCACTCGAATATCTTCGTTCGTTCCAAACTAGGGGTATTTTCGTAGTTTGGCCTATAAGGGTATTTTGGTAAATTTTCAAATCAGGGTATCCTGATATTTCACAAAATAAGGGTTTTTGGTATTTTTGTAAAGTAAGATAATCTTAGTAAAAATCGAGGATAGTATGGTAAATTTTTATAAACTAAGGGTATTTTAGTAATTTTTTTACAAACCAGGGGTATTTAGGTAATTTTGTAAATCAGGAATAATTTGAAAAAAAACGTCTTTCAAAATCTAATTTAGTGTTTACAAATCAAAGGGGTAATTTGATGATTTTAAAACTAAGGTTTTTACAAAAATATGGCTAGTCCCTTTTGGGTTTTAATTATTGAGTTTAGCCTGTGAATGAGTCCTCTTGGTTAGGGTGAACCGTCACTACGCACCAGGTAGGATTCGAGCGAAGAGGAGGTGAGTCACTAGGACTGCTTAAATACCAGGCTCTCCCTAAATCCAATCCTAGACATGCGCACAATGGTTGCCACACCCTAACTCGGCGACTTACTCACAGGTTTGTTTAATTAGGCCTTAAAGTTTTATGTAATTCTGTGTTGAAGTAAGCTAATCCTAGGGTTCAATGACTTAATATACTAATCTACGTTCCCGTTATACCCACATACAAACCATACAATAAATCATACAACAGTTAGGCGTACTTACCTGGTGGACTTCGGGTCGGAGACTTAGGTGCCATGCCTGAGAACCTGCTCATTTCACAAAATTTTTCACAAAACTTATTTGGGCTTAATTTTGAAAATGTTATGGGCTTTAAACCCAAGGCCGAGAGTTTAAAATTGGGCTCTGATACCAAATTGAAACACCCTAAACCCGGCCCACGAGCCTTGACCGAATCTGGCATGCTCCTCGAGTAAAACATTTCAAAAGCTTGTTTGTTAACTTGGAAAAATTTAAACATTTTGAAGAGAAATCGGTTTGGGTTGTGATTGAGTTTAAAACGGTGTTGCTCTTGAAGTCTAGATTTTATTAAAATTTTTTTATTATATTTCAAAACTATAGGTTAAAAGAAATGCCGAGTTGTTTTAGAGTTTACCATTAAATTAAAAATCGTTGGTGTTTAAGTGACAGAACATTAAAAATTCATTTTTGAGAAAAGTTATTAAATCTTAATTTAATAATAATTGTATCATAATAAAACAAATGAAATGCATGCATAAAACAGTCTAATAGTAATGGCCTTATTACATCAACGTAAAACCCAAAATAAATCCAAAACTTAAATATAAAGTCCCAAAATAAAATAAATGCTGAGTTGAGCATTGGCCACCACTAAGTCCCTGCCGACCCGGTCCATTACTGAGTGTTACCTGCAAAATGTTAGCCCATGAAGGGTGAGTCAAACAGACTCAGTGTGTAACAGCCAACACAAAGTCCCAACCGATTTAGGCATATCAGATCATATATATAACAAATATAAGTAATGATGCAATCCCGAACCCAAACCTAAATATCCATCCTCTACACATCACCCGTACCTGCCATCACACCGTGGGGATTACTAAATCGACCCTCCATCCGCTACACACCATCGAAGCGATCGCCGCGATCAATCGCACATCGCTCTTATAAATTGTGGCATAGCCACGGATAATGTGACAGAGTCACGGATAATAATATGTGACATAAGTCACCACATTCGATTATGTGACATGAGTCACTAGATATTGTGGTAAAACCACCGATCACTTCCCTTTTCATAATCACCCATATGCCCCATGCGCGTCATACATTCATGCGTAAGTAATGCAACTTAGCTTGTCTCATATTCGTAACAAGTTCTTATATGTGTCATATTCAATGTTCATAACACTATTCACTATTAATGTGAGCTTTAGAGAGTAACGTGCACAGATACTGCACTCTGATTGTTGTAGGGTACCATTTGCCACATTTTTCATATTTTCATTATCACATACAAATCATTGATACCATAAATCTATTAGAAATTAGTGTAGGGCTACACACCTGGTTACTATTGTATTCACTAAATCTCGAGAGTCTACTGAAACATCTTATACTCCTCCCTAAAGATCATAGTTAGAATCGGCTAGACACTAACACTTAATATGGCCTTGGCCGAATATTCATATTCACTTACCTTGCGGATCTAAATCCCGGAATTGTCACTTGTTTGTGGTATCCGTCGAAATTCCTATAGGCATATATTAGATCCAATTCTAACATTTAAACACAATAAATGGCCTTTGGCCTATGATCATATTCGCTTATCTTAGATCTAGAAATCCCGAAGAACTCCTCTTGAAGTCGGCTACAGTAGAAATCTCGAAACCTCCTTCATAGTTTCGTCCAAAGAACAGTAAAGGAAATTAGATTCCACTTTCTGCTAAAAGAACAGAGATATTCGGCTATGTAGACTAAATAGTGATCAGTAGGTTTCGGCTTTTGGTGTTTAATGGACCAATCGGCTAGGAATCACTTGTGCATTCGGCCTTTGATTGAGTTTGTAAAAAGAAGAAAAGAAAAGGGTTGAACTTACCGCGATTTAGTCTAGATGACATGAAAAAGGTTCTGCCAACTTAAAAGAGAAAAGAAGAGATGCTCAGAAGAATTCAGCAATGGTGATCTTTTGATTGAAGAGGTTGTGGCAATGGTGATCTTTGGGGAGGGATTTTGGCTAGAACAGGCTAAAAGAAAAAGAAGAGAAAGTGATAGGTTTTGGAGAGAAAGGAGTAAACGAAAGAGAGGTTAAATGTTTTTATGAGATTCGGCTACTCCTCCCTACTATCTTGGCCGAAAATCACCTCAAGAGAGTCCCTAGGCCGGCCAACACTCTTCCCCTTATCAGCTCCCTTATTTTTCTCCTACTTTCTCTCTTCTTTACCTACTCAAAATAATTCAAATAAACCAATAATTATCTCCCTACCTGAGCCAAATTTTGAATGCATTTGACTTGATCAAATGCTCATCCATCAAATGTCCCATTGCCGTCTACCACTGCTCATCCTTGCAGCAAAATAAAACTCCTATTTGCATCCCTTGCTGCTCGAACTTAGGCCTTTTTACACTACTTGTGGCGTCATTTACTAAGGCTTTAAGTGGCGCCTCCTTGCCACTTTAACAAGCCCATTTTTTATGTCCAATTTCCCCTATAAATTTTCTTAAGGCCTATCATGCTTAGTTCCCCCTTCAAGACTTAAAACCTAATATTTTTCTAAGGCATTCTTCTACATTCTAAAGTTCCTGAAATTTATAAAACACACTCAACATACACATAGACATGCTTCCACATATATTTAAGCAAAAATGTGCAACCCCTAAATCCTGGATATTACAGTGCAAATAAACTGCCAGTCTCATATATTACGTAGCAAAGCTAGCGTATAAGCTATACTGTGCAATATGGTAAACCGTGGTAAAGACGTGCAGTATAAACTACCAAATTAGATAGTGGTACGTAGCGTAGCTAACGTACATTCGGTACAGTGTAATGCGGTAATTCGCTCTACCGAGGAGTTACAGTAAAACTACCAAATCAGTCAATGATATGCAGTGATGCTAACATATGTGCTATACAATGTAGTGCAGAAATCTGCAATACAGTCAAATCGTCCATGACCCTTACGGTATTGGGACTGCCCTCGACCCTCTGGGAATTGGGGGCTTCAGTATGCAGTTAAATTGTTAAATTATAAAACTTTCTTCTCTTCAAAATCCCCCCACAAAAACTTTATATGCAGATGTGTGTATACAGATGCATGTATGCAGATGTACCAATTCAAAATATGATTTCAGACAGTCATTCACAATTAGTTAATCAGTTTCAGGAGTGTGTACACTCGGACACTCAAATTTAGCATCAAGCTTATCACACAACCAATCACAAATCACTCACATATTAACTCAGATCAGAGTCATAATTACCCTTAGTAAAGCTTAGCCAAGGGTTAGAACACATTGATTTGTGATTACAGTCAAATCCACCTAAATTCAGAATTTGGCGAGTTAGGGCCACACACCCGTGTGCTCCAGTCGTGTGGAGCAGTCCAGGCCGTGTGGGGTTCCAACCGCCAGTGTGAAGGGTAGCACACGGCTGTGTGATGGAGGCGCACACTTGTGTTGAGTAGGGGCACGACAGTGTAAATAGGCCGTGTAACTCACTGTCCAATTTCGCTAAAATCAAGTGCAGGGCAGACACAGTCGTGTGAGGATATCACACGCCTGTGTGCCCATCAAACACGGTAGAGTGTTCCGAAACACACGCCCGTGTGGGATCCATAAATCCCCAAATCAGTCACATGACCGTGTTGCCAGGTTGTGTGACCTCATAACTCCGAATCCTTAATTTCTAAATCCATACGCTCGTGTGCCCAAATGTCACAGTCGTATGAAAATAGACAAAATCCCCAAAATCGGCCACACGGCCGTGTGGCACCAAAAACTAGTCGAAAACCCTAGTTCTCAAATCTACATAGCCGTGTGCCTTGGCACATGCCCGTCTGGCTGTCAGGGTGATCACAAAACCACCCTACCATAGTCTCAAAACCACTATTTGAGCCACCAGAACAGTCCCTAACCTTTTCCCTATCAACATATATAAAAAAGGTGATGATTTCCCATCACTTCCATCAACTGAAAACCCCAAAATGAACGGGTTAGCATACGGTCAAGTAAATTCGAAAGAAAAGATTCGCTAAACAAAATAAACAGATAAGAACCGTGGACAAGGTTCGAATCCTATAATGCCCCAGAATTTGGGCCTAGAAGTATTGGGCCTTGAGCAAGGGAATGATTAAGAAACTGTGCATAAAATTTTATGGGAGCTAGGAAATGACACAATTAGATGCCTGCTTTAGTGGTTAAGGGTCCTGAGAAGCATTGGATAAGTCCTGGGTTCAAACCTGAGCTCTAGCAAAAATTTTGGTTTTAGGTGAATAAAACCCTGGGAGTAAGTAAGTAGGCTTTAAGAATAAAATGGGGGAAAAGGTGACACAAAGAGAGTGGGTGGTCTAGTGGCAAGGTGGCATTATAGCTAGCAAGAGGTCTGAGGTTCAAGTCTTGGGATGAGCAAGGGAGGTTTTATTTTGCAGTTGTGACGCCTAATGGTTGTGTTGTAGTGGGATTCTGCTCAGGTGGTTGTGGAATTGGTCTTGGAGGAGTGATTCATGGGATAAGGATTTGGAGGAGTTTGAAAGTGTTTCAAATTAGGGGTGTTGAGAGATTTGGGGAGTGGAATTAGGGGTGTAGTAGTGGTTGGCCAAAAGTGGATTTCTCATGGTGCAAATTTGGTGATATGACTTTTATTCTTGTGCCGAAATAGGTTGTGCATTTTTGCTCTCCATTTCAAAAATGTTTACCTCTTGTTGTGCTATTTTTCTCCCTTTTGTGTATTGTATATTTTGGTAGCCGAGTACTATTAGTGTCCATTCGAGTAATTGGGTTTTTTTTCTTCAAAATCGTTCTTTGCTAGATCAGCTTCCTTTCTCTCCCTCATTGGTATTTTTCCTTTACTTATTTTTGGTTTTGGGTAGCTGAACGTTTCCTCCCTTGTTAGCCGAATATTTTTTGTGCCATCAATCCTCTCCCTTTTCCTTGATTGTCGATTCTCGTTTATTCTCCCTCTCTCTCAAGCCGTGGTGGATGACCATCTCATCTTCCTCTCGATTCTAACATCTCTTCTCTGTCACTCAAATAGTTTCCATTGGCAAAATATCAATTGGTAGGTCCCTGCATCTCTACTCTTTCGGCTTTTCTCCTCTATTTCTTTAGATGCCGATTCTTATCTTCTTTTTACTTTTGTTATAGTGTTCTTTCGGGTTTAAGGAATTCGTGAGGAGTGTAGGAGTCCTCTAGTGCTGTAGAAACGATTGGGCCCTTCTCTTTCGTTCTTGACCGAAGGTAATACTGTTCGCAGTGAATGATCTGAACTGGAATATGTTGTTGTGGGTTGGTATTAGCCGAATATGCTTTTCCCTTGTTTAGGGTTTGCGTTTTCTTTAGGCTGATAATCATAGATTCAACCCATATGTATAAGCAATCTTGATTACTAAATTCGCTTTATATGTAGATAACTAACAAGGAAGGTTGAGATCCTATTGTCAAGCGATTGATAAATACCTTGTTTAAATGTAGGATGGTGCTCGTAGGCTGTTCGCAAGAGTTCGTAATCAGGTGTGTATCTGTACACCGTAAATCATTAGTGCCATAAAGTCGAAAGGGTGTGTGTAATCGTACACCTGATTTCTTGACTGTCAAACGCGGGATAAAGGTGTGTATTCACACCCCTTTCTATCTGTGAATCGGCAAAAGCCGATAAGCTGAAATGTTGGAACCTTGGCATGCGAGGCCTCACGAGTGTGCAAATGCAGGTAGGGAGAATCGAGCCCTATCGTGGGTAGCAGACTGCAGAGGCCACCACGTGCGTTTTCGTGGACTGGGCCATTATGGGCCTCGATGGGTCAAAATGGGCCGTGTGGGCCCAATGGGCTTGTGGGCCCACACGGGTAAAATCCTCGGTAAGTGATCATTGATAGGTTGGTTTATGATGCTCGCGATGCCGCATGTAAATCTGGACTAAATGGGCCACACAAGCATGTGGATCCACTTGGGCCCAATAGCGGGTTTTGGGCCCATATACACTGTTTTGGCCATATAGGTTATTTGAGTCGCTTAAAGCGACGATAGATCCTCTAGGAGGTCGTAATAAGTACCAAGACCCCAATATTTATAAAACGACCGAAATAACCCCCATAGGGTAAAATGACTGAAATACCCCCATAGGGTAAAATGACCATAATACCCCTGTAGAGTAAAATGACCGTAATGCCCCTGAAGGGTAAATGACTGTTTTACCCTTCTGGGTAAATGACTGACTTAGATTATGAATTTGACTGATTTGGCTGTGATGGTATGATTGTGTTTGAACTAACTTGACTGTGGTCGTGTGACTGATATGCTTTTAATATATGTTTAAATGACTGTTACTGAGCATGGCCATTCTGCATACACCTGTGATGATTGAGCATGACATACACGACATATTGCATGGGGTTGGGAAATTGTTACGGAGGAAGTGTACGGCCTATTGCCGTTCGGTACAAGGCTTTCAGCCTTCTTGGGATATTTATGGCTTTTAACCGTTCTATTAACCGGCAGCGGTGCTATAATATTTATGGGTTTTAGCCGTTCTGTCTACGATACTGAGCCGTTCTGTTGACTTAGTGTCGTAGCTGGTGCTAAGCTTGGTGAGTTGGCTGGGTGGGTCGATTTAATCCCCATAGGAGTGTAGGGTTGGACAGGAGATGGAGTGCAGGGTTGGTTTGGGTATTTATGCATTGCATATACTGATTCTGATATTGAGATGGGCTTAGGCCAAGATTTTTGTGATTTGTGACTTTGATATGGGCTCGAGGCTCGACTAAAAGTGATGGGGGCTAAGGCCCGATTGCCATCACATCTTGAATGGGCTAAGGCCCACACTGCATCATTATATTATTGTTAAAGGGCTCGTGCCTGGATCGATTCTGCTTCAGATAATCGATTTCTTTAATAAAGGGATTACACACTGAGTTTTCATAAACTTACCCCGTTTTTAACCTTTCAGGTGATACCCAGGGTTAGACAGTTCGGAGCTACGAAGGACTCGGAGAGGGCCACACAACTGCACATGTTTTATTCTGTTTTGCTCATTAACTTAAGCACTTTGATTGTGATTCAGGTTGTAATATGGCCTCTAAAATTTCTGGGTTTTAAATTTAGGATTTGATTTTATTGTGATCTATATCTACTAGAAGTAGAACATGGTTTTCCAAAACAATAACGGTTTTCTAACACTACGTTTCCGCAACTCAATTTTTAAATATCACGTTTTCGTAAATCATTTGTTTTAAATTAAGCTTCAGCAACAAATAAGGTTTTAGAGATAATAATGATTCAAAAGGGAATAACTTTTTAATAAACCACGATTGAAAATAAACAGACGCAAACTGAGGTTTTGTACAAGTTTTAAATGGCAAGAAGTTTTAAATTTTAAGAAGGGTTTTCAATGAAAACATGATTTTCGAAAAAGACTTCAATGTGACACGCCAAATTCGGCCATAACGTCTAGGCCGGGTTTGGGGTGTTACAAATCCCACACCTGTTTTGACGGAGAAGAAGATGACTGAGGAGCAAAGTTCCAAAATTCGTAGTTAAAACCGTATTCCAAAACAGAGACAAACAAAAGAAGGAAAACCTAGAAAAGGCAGAGGAAAAGAATGTGCAAAGCAAAATAGTGATTCAAAATAAATAAAATAAAATAAAAAACATATATATTAAATAAATAAATAGCTAGAATACTTTCTTTAAGCCATGCAAAATAAAATGTTTCTAAAATTCACTCATAAGACTCAAACCCGGAACCTCAAGGTATGCTAACACTCACACAACCACTAGACCAGTAAGCCCATTCTTGTCACTAAATTGCACAATTAAACACATATATGCAATCTCCCCACTATCCTTATGCTCATAGCTCCAAACTTCTAGGCCTAAAATTAAGGGCGTTATAGAAATAATAGTTTAAAATTTCTCTTTTCATTTATTAAAAGATTTTTTTGCATTTATCAAAACTATGTTATTACAAATGGTATACGAAGATGATTTTTATTATTATTTTGCTCTAGGCATTAGTAGTCTTGTTGGTATAGCTGAAAAAGAAAATTTCTATCAGCCATATCAATTTTGGATTCTTCAAAAAAATGATTGGAGGACCCAAACTTTCTGGAGCTAGAGAAGAAAAAAGACACTTGACAAAAAAACATTGACAAGTGTTATAATAATCCTAATTATTATCAAATCCAAGTAAAAATAGATTTAATGACCAAAGCCCAATATTTACTTCAACAAAAAAAACTTATAATCTCTAGACTGATGGAAGAAGAATATTGGCATATGATATTGGAAACACCCAGGAAGATAGAGACAAAGAATCCGTGCAACTATTAAAAATGATAGCTGACGTGGAGATTGATGATTTTATATCACATATAATAGAAGAAATCAAGAACACGTGAGAGAATTGGAACTCACCAAGACTGTCAATAGATTCAATACATCTAGATGAAATAGAAGAAATGAATCTAGATAATATTCAAGAAGGATAAAGCCAAAAAAGGAAGCCACATAGGTAAATGACATCCAAGAAAGCAACTTGAGAAAACAAACATTCAAGTGTGGACAAAAAAGGAGGCAACTTAAAGAAAATGACATCTAGATGCAAACAAAAAAGATTGCAATGTGGAAACAAATCAATGATGTGACAAGACAAAAAAGAAAGCAACGTGGAAGCAACCATGTCAACGATAAGACATTATCCTTATCAGAAAAACTATACGGGATTCAAAGAAAACTAAATAAAATTTAAGAGTTCTCCTATAAAAGGGAATGAAGGAAGCCTAGAGGGGTATTGAAAAAAGTTTAGAAAATCTTTCTTTATCCACTTCTCACTTACCATCCTATCTATTTTTGTAAAAACCTTTCCTTTACTTCTACTTTTGTAATAATAATATCTACTGTCTTCCGCATCTACTATACCATTTTGTAATTTTGAAATGTAATTACATCACTTGTTTCATGTAACACCCCAAACCCAGTCTATGCGTTAAGACCAGATTTGATATGTCACACAAAACGAACATACATCTAGTCCTCTAATGATTTAAAGAAAATAGATCCTCAAAAATATTTTGGAAAAGGAGTTTATTTAAAAATCGAGGTTAATTTAAAATCTAATATTTAAGACATAAGAGTTTATAAATTGAAATTTAGAAAATAATTGGTTTAATTTTACGAAAAGTTTAAAAGAGGTCAAAAGAAATTTGAAAACAATATTCTTAAAAGAATTCTTACAGAAAAATTTACACGATAATAATATTTAAGAAAAACCCCCTTTTTGTACGTAAATTAAAGAAAATATTTATAAAAATAAAATAGTCCCACTTAAGTATCTAAAACATAATTAAAATCCATCTACGAGTAAAACATCCATAAAAATAATACCAGAGGCCTTATTACATCACAACTGAAATAGTAATTAAATAAAAATACTTAAAAGTAGTTCAAAGTTCATAAAAACCATCATTCGTAGTATGGCCTCCACAAGTCATCCCCGGCCCAAGCCTCCATCACTGATTATTACCTGAGAAGGGAAAAAAAAAACGGGGTGAGTTACTTAGAACTCAGTGTGTAACCCACTTACCATAGTTCACTGGGCCATAACCATTTAAGCATTTAATTGGGCCTGAGCCCATTTACAAAAATAACAATTTAACATGTGTAGAATGCATGTGATGTGCAATTCCCAAACCAAACCTAAATTTCCATCCGCTACACACCACCCGTACCAACCAGCACACATGTGGGGAGCTTTAGTCACCCACCCCGCCAACACACCAAACTAGGCATTCAGCCATATATTAAACTGGGCAATTAAGCCAAATATTAAACTGGGCAATTAAGCCATATATTAAACTGGGCACGAAGCCATGTATCAAACTGGGCACGAAGCCATGTATCAAACTGGGCATGAAGCCATCAGAATTTTGTAGCAAAGCTACCAGAACTTCTCTTCATCAAGTATCCCAACCCATGCAATCATGTATACAACATGCATAATAATTCTTTCATATAATTATTCTAACAAAAGACCCATTACAAAAAAATTTATTGCAATCCGGCCTATATCACATTTTGGCCTATTTCACAAATTGGCCCATTTCACAATTTGGCCCATTTCACAATTTGGCCCATTTCACAATTTAGCCCATTTCACATCTCATATCACACTTGGCCAATTTATCAAATAACACATATGGCTCATTTATCACATATGGCCCAAAATATCATATTTTATCGTTTTAGCCCCTTTAAGGGCAATTTCATAATTTACCACATCCTTAATACCGATTTCATGATCTTAACACTAAAGTGTTAATTATACCATATTTTCCGATTTCACCATCTTTGCGATTTTTAATCCAATGTTTACTACGGTATAGTCATCTAACCCATGAGATAAGTGTGAGATTACACACCTGATTATGGTGAGGACTACACTTTCCTGATCGTCGATACCTAAATACGTTATAACGCTCAATTAGAACACTAACTCTTAAAATAAATCTATATTAAAGTAAGCGGTCTAGATTTTTACCCTCGGAATCTCGAACAACAACTATTTGTCGGTTCTCCCCGGTTGACGGTTCACAACCCGATGGAAAACCCCGAATAGCTAAAGGCTCTGAACTACGAACAACTTCGAATAATTGATTCTCCCCGGAGGAGGGTCCATAACCCGGTGGAAAGTCTCGGATTGCCGAAACAGCCCTTCGCTTGAATCTATAGGGAATAGCGAATCCGCCCCTCTTTCAAACACTATTCACCACCTTTTTTGACCCTATCTTATTTGCTTCCATTGGCAAAAGTATATTAGTCCAACTAATATTTCAGAAATTACGACTATTGGTTTTAAGGGCAAAATCTGCTTACCACAAAATCTTTACGTTCAAGGGATGAAAATCGAGCGATAGCGTCCCTAAGATAAAGTCGATTAGTAAACCCCATCTTTAATGAAATCACGAGTAATATGGAAGTCCTTGATAGAAACCCTTACCTGTAACATCCTAAAAATGGGGCTATTTGGAATTAAATTATTTTTCCTATGTTTGAACTGCTGTGGTATTGTTTATGGAATAATAAAGCCTAATTAAGGGTCTTGAGTAGGCTCGGTTTGGTAGAAAATTTCACTTTTGAACTTTAAAGGCAGGGAGCCTTAGCAAGAGGGGGGTTATAAGAATAAATAAAGGATTACTGACATAAAAATCAGCTTGGTAAAGTGGCAAAGAAAGGGCCACTTAAGAGCTAGCATGTGACGCCACAAGGGTTAAGGGAGAGCCTTGGTTCGAGTCACAAAATTCTCCTTTTTGCACTATTGTTGGATGGCACAAGTGGGAGAGTCTTTCCCTTTTTAAACTCTTTTATTATTATTATTATTAAAGGATAATATGAGCATTTTTATGGGATTTTTATTTGTTTAATTATAAGGATAAAAAGAAGATAATCAAGGATATTATTAAGACTAAAAGGAATTATTATTTGATTATTATTGGGTATTCAAATTATTTGAATTGAATCAAATGAGTGGCCAAGAGAAAAACAAGGAGTTGGCTAGAGTTTGAACTCCTTGCTGCGCCAAGGTGGACGACAAGCTTAAGGAGGGGGAGCGAGAATGCTTATAAAAACCTCAACCTACCACCTTGTTTTTTTTTTCCATCCATCTTGCTTAGCCGAAAATCCCTAACCCCTTCCTCTCTCTGCTTTCTTTTATTTTTCTATTCTCTCAAGACTTTGGCGAAAACCTCTCTATTTCTCCTTGCAGAATCCCCACCCTCAATTCCCCTTTTCTTTTATTTCCTAATAGCATTTAATTCACCCATTGGTTTGCCGAAAATTCCCTTCCTCTACTCTATAGTCTTGGCCGAATATTGAAGCAGAGGTAAGAAGTCTTAGCCGGATGCTATTTTCCCTTCTCTTCTTTGTCTCTGTCGATTTTCTTTTACAAGGGGTAAGTGCCGATTTCGGCAATGGCTATAAGGCTTCTAAACGTTTGGTAACCGATTTCTTCTAGGTTTCTGGAAGTAAATCATCGACTCGAAGCCACGATCTCTAGTATTCGATTTTGGTAAGTGATAGTGAGATCTAATTTAAGCAAGTTATTTAGTTAACCGAAGATTATTGACATAAGGTTGCCGATTATTAGGAAAGCAGAAACGCTTGGAGTAATTATTTAAAGACACTCGGGTAAGGATTCGGGTTCAAAAGAGAACCCTTTTAATTATTTGGTTTGGCCGAATGGGCCATATCACTAACGCTATTATGGCCGAATATAGGGACAAGTAGATCTAGGGTGGCCGACTCTTCTTTCAGGATTTAAACTATTCAGTGGTGACAGGTGTGTACATACACACTATATGACTTATTAACTGTGTTAAATATTGTGAATTCTAACTCTGATTGGTGTAGCATTGGATGTAATACCATATCGGTATAAAGTGACAACTCAGGTAAGTACTTGTTAATATGAGTTACTATATGATGCTCTTGGGAAGCATGGCATGTCATTATTTATAACTTGAATGTCCAATGGCATGAGATCTGTTATAACATGATTTGATATGGGTTGATGAGTGGAGCGGGCAGTATTATTCGTGCCGACGGGCACCAGTGTTTTGGTAACACACTGTGACTACGATCACCAGGGGTTTGGTACCTCCAGAGGTTTGGCACCTCATAGCGACTTGTCCCTGTGGTTAACACCACCGTGGGTTGGCCCCACTTGAGATATGGGATCGTCTGCCAGTGATTTGGTATCACACGATGGGTTGGCCCCATCATTCGATTTGTGTCCACGGACACCAGTGTTTGGTAACACATTGTGACTATATGTCACCAGTGGTTTGGCACCACCAGTGGTTTGGTACCACAACGGGGTAGACAGTGGCGTTTGGTTGGCTAGGTTGGGGCACATAACATTATGCATGTTAATTGTTATATGTTGTGTATGAAAAAGTTTAAAACCGGGGGAAGGGTTACATACTGAGTCTTGGTGACTCACCTTCTCCTTTACATTTTTCAGGTGACACGTAGATCGCGGATGTGGAGCTGAGTGGACTCGAGGTGGCCATGCAGTGGATTTAAATTGAATGGACTTTGAATTTAGTTATTTTATTTCATTTTTGGTTAGATTTCATTTTAAATGTAATATGGCCTCCTAACACTTTAACTTTGTTATTTCTCAATTGTTAAATACCCTGTTTAAACTATTCTTATTAATATTAAATTGAATGCACACGTTTTCTCAAAGTAAACGAAAATGTTTTACCGTGCCATCGGGCACATTTGAAACTTTAAAAATAACTTGACTTAATTGATTTCCAAATTAAATCTAAGTAAGGTTTCAACAAGACCACTAAAATGAAGGGTTTTCAAAACTTAAGTTGGTTTCAAGAAGATCTTCAAAAAAATATTTTTCCCTGTAACAAACTGGATTCGGCCATAGTGTTTGGGCCAGGTTTGGATTGTTACATTACCTTAACACTTTGGACCGAATCCTAGCGATTCACGATGATTACGAACACTCCGAGTTTCGGCCTTTCTGTATGTCACTATAAAGACGAAAAAGATTGTCTAAGAGAGAGAGATAGAGGATGATATTTTCGGTCAAAAAGACCCTCCCAACCAATATGTAGATTCGCCAAAAGAAAAAGAAGAAAATAAAGAATCGAAGGGGGTTCTTACCGATTGATCAAAACGAGAGTAGAAAGAATGATTGATAAGAAAATATATATGAAGAGGGAGATTCGACTATGAAGAAAAATTTAAGAAAATGGTGTTAGCAACATTCGGCCATGGAGGAAAAGAGAAGAAAAGAGAAAATGGCCTCAAGGTTTTTGGTATTTCGGCACTAGGGGGAAAATGACTTGAGAGGTTTAGGCAAAATAAAACCAAATGGTCAAAATGAAATGACCAAAAGAAGAAAAACTAAGATGTTCACCAATGCCCAATGTGCATTCGGCTAGGGAGAGAAAAGATGAAAAGAAAAGTGTTTTGAGAGGGAAAAAAATGACCAAAATGAAAAGTGCACAACAACACCTATCCTTACCCAAAAGCCTTAAAAAAATCGGCCACCCCCTAGCCCCTAAAATCGTCCAAGTTCATGGACACAAGGTCAAAGTTTGGCCATTCCAAACTTTCCAAAACACACCCCTTAAAAAGTGCCTTGTGTTCCCCCTACATACAATATGCTCATGATTCCTTTCCCCATGTTCAAGCCTTAAACCATTAGCCACCTTGCCATAAAAAAAAATATAAAGTCCAAGCTACCATAAATACTAGCTTGACCGACACTATGAAGATGGGAAGCAAAAATAAAAATTCTACATGCATAACAAAAGATTCGAACCTCTTCCCTCAAGCAAACACTCATGGCGCCAACTCCACTTTACTACTAGCTCATCTTATGCTAGCTTTTGCCACTTAATTACCTTAAACATCAAGGTTACTTGTTCCACTTCAATAAAGTATTCATTACTAATTTTTTTTCTAATTTCGAATAAACCCCGAGCCTTCTCAAGACTATTTTAAACACACAAATTGAATCATTTCACTAGCTGAGCACCAAAATTATGCAACGTATTGATTCTAAATTTTTTTAGGATGTTACATTCCAAGTTTCATTTGTTGGATAATTATTGAAGTTTGTATTTCTTCCATTCTAGTGTTTCTAAAATTTATACTTGGTTCAATAGGAAAAATAGGAATATGAACTTTTTCCATTCCTATTGGTGTTGAAGGTATAGAACTAGTACTTGTATTTTCCTCATCTTCTACTATTTGAGTATTTGAGGGTAAAACTAAATTATCATTTGTATTTGTTATATTAGTATTTTTAAAATATAATTTATCCCCAGACGACATATATTCTATAGTACTTACAGGTTTAGAAGTACTTGCACTACTTATCTTTTCTATCATCCAATATCTTGGTATTGATAAATCTCTTAAATGTAATAATTTTGGTTTTATTTCAGTAGTGAATTTATTAGGTTCAAAGAGCTCAATAATTTTATTATTAATTTCTTTGATCTGTATTTCTACTGTATTAGTATATTCATTAACAGAAGTCTAACTTATTGCTAGATCTTCTGCTAAATCATTAATTTCAAAATTTTTTGTGTGAATTCCAAGAAATAAACATTCTTCAATTAGAGGATCTGTAATAGATATAAAGTAATTTGGTTTAACTTTAAATCCTATTACTCTTGTATGTAAATTTGATTGAATTCTTCCAATAAGGGCTTTTATTAGTTTTTCAAATCTTTTATCTAATAAAACTGCTATTATTGGTATATCATGACCTTTTGTAACACCCCAAACCCGGCCCATAAGTTTCGGCCAGATCTGGTATGCTACGGGTTGTACATTGAAAACTTTTGCTAAGTTGGCTTTAGAAAATCATAAGTTAATTAGACAAAATTTGAATAAACAAGTGACTTTTGTAAAGAAAACCTATTATTATTTCGTATATTTAAACCTTTGACATGGTTTCATAAGTTGCAAATATTAAAAACTACTAGATGAAGGTAAACTACGGGGCCTTATTACATAAATATTCCCAAAATATAAATAAATAAATAAAACTTAAAGAAAACCGAAAACAATCTATAGAAGTAAAACTTGATGGCCCATCGAGTCCGTCTCGGCTCCCATGTCCACGATCTACTGCTCATCTGAAAGAGTAGAGGAAAATGAAAGGGTGAGTCACCAAGACTCAGTGTGTAAATCCCAAAACACAATGACCTGAGGCCCACAAACACATTATGAGCCCTGGCCCATACATAAAGGCAACAATCATAATCACATGATAAATAATAAATGATGCATAACCCAACCCAACCTAGAATTCCATCCTTTACACACTAACCCGTACCAACCATCACACCTTGGGGATTTCTACAATCAACCCACCAACCGGTACACACCATATCGACAGTCATACTGCCTATTCCTTATCAATCAGGAATTTTAACGTGGTTTTCTACCACCGATCACCAAGTGACCTAACATTTCATTTCGTGGGTTTTCTACCACCGATCACCATGTGACCTAACATTTCATTACGTGGGTTTTCTACCACCGATCACCAAGTGACCTAACATTTCATTTCGTGGGTTTTCTACCATCGATCACTATGTGACCTATCATGCACTTCCCCTTCAACATCATAATCCCACCCCATGCATACACACAAAGAAAACATCATACATGCTTATACATATTTCGATACACATAGCATTTCATTTCGTGGGTTTTCTACCACCGATCACCATGTGACCAATCATGCTCTTCCCCTTTCACATCATAATCCCACCCCATGCATACAAATAAAGAAAACATCATACAGGCTTATACATATTTCGGTACACATAGAGATTTCTATGTTTACGTACCTGGCATCCATGCCTAACCCTTTTAGGGTTCCATTCGACTGTCTATACAGCCTCTTTTCGGCTTTTGTTAGCCCATAACATACATATAGACATACATATAGGATTAATAGTGTGTTAGAGATCTACACACCTAATTACTGATAGAATGATACTTTCTATGTCGACGCTATCCGTAGTCGACACAACCGCTATCTGCCTAAGATGTTGTTGAAGTCGGTCCACAACCAAGTGGCCAATCTCGAACAGCATGATACCGCTTCGTTTCTTAAACTTAGGATTCTCTTCTTTGCCCGATCCATATTTAATTCCATCACAAGTCCTTGTCAGAACTACTATCACAATTTATGATCGTTAATCCTCATCATAAAGTTAAGATCTTGCCTATAATAAGCAAATCTAGTAAAAATCTTATTACCTTAAAATCCCGAAATTGGAGACTAGCGTTTTTCAGCTTTTAGATCTAGACGACCAAGTTTCCTTCAAATCCCGGAATGCCGCCCAACATAGAACAATTAAACTATTAGTTTTTCGGCTTTTGCCTTTGAAAAACCGAAATAGAACGTGAGAGCTTAACAAAAGTCGATGCTTACCTTAACACAGGGGATTCGGCTAGCACTAGAGAGAAGATTCAGCAATGCCAAAGGAAAAGATTAAATACCGGAAGAATAGAACTATCTCACAAATGGGATGAATAGAGAAAAACTATGGAGTTTTCGGCTTTTTAGAGAAATCGGCTCAAGAGAAAAAGAATGGAGAAGAGAGTGAAAGGAGAGGTTTCGGTTTTTGAAGAAATTGAAGAAAAGAAATTGTAGAGGGAGGGGCTAAGAATTTTGGCACAAAGAGTGAAGAGGAAATTAGGGTTTAAATGCCAGAATCAATGAGATATCCCCCCTATTTATAGAAATTTCGGCATCTACTGCTTAAAATCGAAAACGCCCTTCCTGATAACTAAAAGTCAAGCTAATAAAAAGGGAAAATTCGGCACCCCTTATCCATGAAGTAGCTGAATTCTTTACTCCTCTAGGTGGTGGATTTTCGGCCATCACCTTGCCTTGCAGATAGCCCTATCTTTCTCCTTTTTATCTTCTATATTATCAATTATAAAATCCATATAAATCCTCCTATTTTTGAGCCTTGTTGCCGTCCACTTCACCTAACCCTAATGCCAAATTTAGCTAACTTAAATTAAAGGATTTGGGCTCTATGAAACTTAAATTTTGGGCCCCTAACTCCTTGTGTATGGCGTCACCCCTTGCTCTCTTTAAAGTGCCGAAAATGGCCCAGAAACATGGGCTCCTTGCGGCCAAAACTCGGGCCCCTTTAATTGTTAATGACGCCACCTTCAAATTCCTTTACAGTGCCACCTATTGTTGGGACACAAGCCCACGTTGGTATTTTAAACACAATTACCTCCTTTTAACTCTATAATGCCCAATCAGATAATTTAACCAAGGCCTTTGCCTAGTCCTGAGCCCAATTTGGACCCCTATCACTTAAATTAACATATTAAACATATCTTTACACTAAACGTATAGACCCATTAATTCTGGATGTTACAGTTCTACCCCCTTAAAAAAATTTCATCCTCGAAATTACCAACTAACTATTAATCGTACTACCCAAGTCTTACCACTATGCTTTCACTGTGCAATCTAATTTAATAATATATAAACATTGCACGCATGCAGTTTCTATACCCAAAAATATAGCATCCACACAAAACATACCCGACTTAATGGTGGTTGAACAATCCCAAGCCTTATGCTCCTCAGACCCGCATCTTAAACACGTTCTTGACTTCCTTCAACATTCACCCGGATGACGCCTTTTGCAATATTCACAAACCCGAAAGTTTGGACATACCTTAACATGCTTCACAGAACGAGACTGCAACCCTAGAAAACTACGATCTCTTTTTTTTTTCTTACAGTCCATGCACCCAAACCGAAGTGTTTCACCGATTTCTTTAACCTCCTTCAGTACCTCCCTAACTAGCTGAGTCAGCACATCAGTCCTAGCACTTCCACGGCCTCGGCCGCGGCCTCTTATTCCTCTTCTAACGCTCATCATTGATTCTCATATGATCTGAATTAGAAATTTTATGAATTATTAATTTCTTTCACTGATTAACCACGAACAATCTTATGGAAAGTAGTTTTAAGAGTGGTTCTTTCGAATTCGAACCTATCTACAATTTCAGTCTCAAGTTATTTCCTAGTTCTAGAAACCACATACATTCAACCATCACACATCAACATACAAATAACATCCATGCACACATATTAATCGTATAAGGGTTTTTTTTTCATCATTTCTCTACCCGTGGTATTTCCGTAGTTTTGTCCTACAGGGTATTTTGTAGTTTCCTCAAAATAGGGTATCTTGGTGTTTTTTTATAAAGTAGAGGTACTTTGGAAAATTTAATTTTGCAAACCAGGTTACTTTTGTAAATCTAGGGGTTTTCGGGTAAATTTGCAAAACATGGGTATTTTATAAAGTCACGGTTGTTTTGGAAATTTTCACAAACTAAGGATATTTTGCCGACCGAAGTGATTCGGTAATTTTCACAAATTTTGGTAGTTACAATTCTGGGGTATTCTAGAAATTTTCACAAATCAAGTGTATTTTGAAAATTTTACAAAACTTGGGGGTATTTTAGTTGTGAAATAGGGTGGCTGGTCCCTTTCGGGTTTTAATTATAGATTTTGGCCCGTCAACAAATCCTCGTGGATAAGGTGAACAACCACTACGCACCAGGTAGGATTCCAGCGAAAAGGCGGTGAGTCACTAGGACTGCTTAAGTACCAAGCTCTTCCTGAATCCAATCCTAGACATGCGCATACCTGTTGCCACACCCTAACCCAGCGATTTGTTCACAGGTTTGTTTAGTTGGATTAAGTCTTATGGATTTGAAGAGTTGTTTAACTAAGCCTAAGGTCTATCAATACTATCATACTAGTCTACATCCATAAAGCCCATCAACCCAACAAATATATCACATCAAGAGTTAGAATACTTACCTGCATGGATCGAGTGCCGGTAGACTCGAAGGCCATATCTTCTCCCAGATTTTTTTTAAATCCACATCAACATTTCAAAACATTATTAGACCCATTTCACAGCCCGAGTTTTGAACTGGGTTCTGATACCAAAATGTAACACCCCAAACCCGGCCCATAAGTTTCGGCCAGATCTGGTATGCTACGGGTTGTACATTGAAAACTTTTGCTAAGTTGGCTTTAGAAAATCATAAGTTAATTAGACAAAATTTGAATAAACAAGTGACTTTTGTAAAGAAAACCTTGTATTATTATTATTTCGTATATTTAAACCTTTGACATGGTTTCATAAGTTGCAAATATTAAAAACTACTAGATGAAGGTAAACTATGGGGCCTTATTACATAAATATTCCCAAAATATAAATAAATAAATAAAACTTAAAGAAAACTGAAAACAACCTATAGAAGTAAAACTTGATGGCTCCTCGAGTCCGTCTCGGCTACCATGTCCACGATCTACTGCTCATCTGAAAGAGTGGAGGAAAATGAAAGGGTGAGTCACCAAGACTCAGTGTGTAAATCCCGAAACCCAATAACCTGAGGCCCACAAACATATTATGAGCCCTGGCCGATACCTAAAGGCAACAATCATAATCACATGATAAATAATAAATGATGCATAGCCCAACCCAACCTAGAATTCCATCCTCTACACACCAATCCGTACCAACCATCACACCTTGGGGATTTCTACAATCAACCCACCAGCCGGTACACACCATATCGACAGTCATACTGCCTATTCCTTATCAGTAAGGAATTTTAACGTGGTTTTCTACCACCGATCACCAAGTGACCTAAAATTTCATTTCGTGGGTTTTCTACCACCGATCACCATGTGACCTAACATTTCATTACGTGGGTTTTCTACCACTGATCACCAAGTGACCTAACATTTCATTTCGTGGGTTTTCTACCACCGATCACCATGTGACCAATCATGCTCTTCCCCTTTCACATCATAATCCCACTCCATGCATACACGTAAAGAAAACATCATACAGGCTTATACATATTTTGATACACATAGAGATTTCTATGTTTACGTACTTGGCATCCATGCCTAACCCTTTTAGGGTTCCATTCGACTGTCTATACAGCCTCTTTCCGGCTTTTGTTAGCCCATAACATACATGTAGACATACATACAGGATTAATAGTGTGTTAGAGATCTACGCACCTGATTACTGATAGAATGATACTTTCTATGTCAACGCTATCCGTAGTCGACACAACTGCTATCTGCCTAAGATGTTGTTCAGAAGCCGGTCCACAACCAAGTGGCCAATCTCGAACGGCAGATACCGCTCGTTTCTTAAACTTAGGGATTCTCTCCTTTGCCTGATCCATATTTAATTCCATCACAAGTCCTTGTCAGAACTACTATCACAATTTATGATCGTTAATCCTCATCATAAAGTTAAGATCTTGCATATAATAAGCGAATCTAGTAAAAATCTAGGGAAAATCTTCTTACCTTAAAATCCAGAAATTGGAGACTAACGTTTTTCGGCTTTTAGATCTAGACGACCAAGTTTCCTTCAAATCCCGAAATGCCGCCCAACATAGAACCATTAAACTATTAGTTTTTCGGCTTTTGCCTCTCAAAAACCGAAATAGAACATGAGAGCTTAACAAAAGTCGATGCTTACCTTAACACAGGGGATTCGGCTAGCACTAGAGAGAAGATTCAGCAATGCCAAAGGAAAAGATTAAATGCCGAAAGAATAGAACTATCTCACAAATGGGATGAATAGAGAAAAACTATGGAGTTTTCGGCTTTTTAGAGAAATCGGCTCAAGAGAAAAAGAATGAAGAATAGAGTGAAAGGAGAGGTTTCGACTTTTGAAGAAATTGAAGAAAAGAAATTGTGGAGGGAGAGGCTAAGAATTTCGGCACAAAGAGTGAAGAGGAAATTAGGGTTTAAATGCCAGAATCAATAGATATCCCCCCTATTTATAAAAATTTCGGCATCTACTGCTTAAAATCGAAAATGCCCTTCCTGATAACTAAAAGTCAAGCTAATAAAAAGGGAAAATTCGGCACCCCTTATCCATGAAGTAGCCGAATTCTTTACTCCACTAGGTGGTGGATTTTCGGCCATTACCTTGCCTTGCAGATAGCCCTATCTTTTCTTCTTTTTATCTTCTATATTATCAATTATAAAATCCTTATAAATCCTCCTATTTTTGAGCCTTGTTGCCGTCCACTTCACCTAACCCTAATGCCGAATTTAGCTAACTTAAATTAAAGGATTTGGGCTTTATGAAACTTAGATTTTGGGCCCCTAACTCCTTATGTATGGCGTCACCCCTTGCTCCCTTTAAAGTGTCGAAAATGGCCCAGAAACATGGGCTCCTTGCGGCCAAAACTTGGGCCCCTTTAATTGTTAATGACGCCACCTTCAAATTCCCTTGCAGTGCCACCTATTGTTGGGCCACAAGCCCACGTTGGTAATTTTAACACAATTACCTCCTTTTAACTCTATAATGCCCAATCAGATAATTTAACCAAGGCCTTTACCTAGTCTTGAGCCCAATTTAGACCCCTATCACTTTAATTAACATATTAAACATATCCTTACACTAAACGCATAGGCCCATTAATTCAGGATGTTACACCTTTTCTAAATAAAGCTCTTATTGTTATCATTATTATTCCTAAATGTATATATCTAACTTGAGGATATTTCTTTTTAATCCTCTTAATTTTATCTTTAGTAAATAATGGGATTTCTGTTAATCCTCCTCTAGTATCTTTAGCTACTATATTACCACTTATTTTTTCTATATGTCTTTGACACCATATCCTATATTTAGATATTTTATAAATTTCTTCTTTAGAAATATGATTTTTATTTATTCTTTCTATCATTTCATCTGAAAAATCTTTTTCTTCTCCGATTATATTTCCTAATTTTATATCTTATTGTTCATTTTTAAGAATTTCTTCTAATTGATTATTAGAACTACTTCCCATATTAAACATAAATATATATTCTTCTTCCTCTGTATCAGGATCTGTTTCTGATATTAATTCATATAATATTTCCTCAGGATTTATTTTCTCTTCTGAACATATTTTTAAATCTTGTTTTTCAAGTGTTTTAATCATTTTTCTTGCACCTTTTCCTTTATTAGGACAATTTGGTGGTATAAGTCCTTCTTCATCACATATAAAACATTTACATATTTTTTTTTAGAAGTTTTTCTTCTAATAAATCTTTTCTTTTTATTATAACTAGTATTTTTTTTCTATTTCCTAGTTTCCATCTAACTAGCTTATATCTTCTATTTTTCTTTTTATGTTTTTATAAGTATTAAGACGTACCAGTTTACATCCAAATTCCCATTCATTTTCTAAAATTTTTATATATTGCTTATTACTGAATTTATGTTTAACTTGTTTAGAAGCCTTACTTTGTAAACAATATAAAGTTATTATTTCTTTTGCAAAATTAATTCTATTTCCTATAGAATCTATACTTTTTGGTTCTACACCAACTAATTTACCATGCTTTTCTAAATAAGAATTGTATTTTTTTTATACAAATCTCATCCCATGTTGGTAGTAATTTATGAAAATATTGGTTTTTCCAAAATTCTATATTTTCATTTTTATTATTTTTTGATATTCATGAAGAAATTTTTTTAAAAAATTCTTCTAAATATCTAATATCACATAACTTAATTTTTGATAATATATAATTAGACTGACAATGCTGATCTTTTTTTATCAGTATAGCCACAAAATTCTATTTTTAGAATAAATGTTAATCATTTTAAAAGATTTTTGGGAGTTCCAATCTAGTTAATTAACTACCTTTTTGTTCTTTACCTTTTTCAGATTCTTCCCATCTTCTTAGAAATTGTAGAACATCTCCTTGAAATGTTCCAACAAAATAGTTTAAAAAATTTTCTTTTGACCACATATTGTTGTTGTTATTAACAACAATAGTCATAGATTGTGCCAAATCATCTATGGTTTTTTTCATAATCTGCTATAGGAATATTAGTTAGATCTAAATATGTTCCTCATTGAGCAATGTTTCTTTATTTAAATCATCTATTCTATGTGGTACTAGTTGAGTAGAGGGTTCTCCTAATTTTTCAGATTTTATTTCATTTGTAGCAATATTTTCGGTTTGATTACCAAAAATTCTAGTTGTATTTTCAACTTTTTCATAATCTTTATTAAAAGATCTCAGATAATCATCTTTTTGAAGATCTGGCTCTATTTTTCTTTTTCCAGAAGGATCTGTTTGATTAGTATCCATGGGTTCTTGTATTTTTATATTTTCTTCCTCATCTATTGAAGTTTTTTCTTCATCAGAATTCTAACTAGTAATATTTATGTCTTCTAAATTGATAGAATTATTAGAACTACTACTACTATCTCTCATAATTTAATATATAATGATAATTAAATAATGTATAAATCTTTATGTTTTTCATAAAGTTGTTCTATTAGTTTTAGATATTCTATTCTTTCATTTTTATCAGATGTCTTAGTAAATTTATTCTTCCAATGTTCTATAAGTTGTTTATAGGATTGAAAATCATATTTTTGTTGATGAGTATATGTTCTTTTCTATTTTTCAAGTTTTTTATTTCTTTTATTTGTAGAAGATGATTCCTCTGAGGAAGTATCTTCTTCTTCAGACAAAGTTAATATTATATCACTATTTTCATAATATAAAGGTCCTAAATCTATTTCTTGTTCTATATTTTTATTAATAAGAACTTGTTTTAATTTATTATTACCATTAGCTAAAATTTCTTTAGATTCATTGTTCAAATCTAATTCTGTAACTTCTCCTAAATTATTTACTTGTTCTATTTTACTTACTTTATTATACAATTTATGAAAATATATAAAAGCAATATCCATTAAACTATTAAAACCTTTACTAAGAGCTGAAATATTGTTTTCATTTCTAGAATCAATATGCATAGCATGATTGCAAATTTTATCTTTATATAGAAAATCAGCTTCTTCCATGAAATTTATCTTGGGTACCTAAAACCTTCTGTTATCTTGATATGTCTTTTCTCTTAAAAAGCCAAAAGTCTCATACAATGAAACACCCCAAACCCGGCCCACGAGCCTGAACCGGATCTGGTATGTTCCTTAAGTAAACCGGTTTCAAAGTTCTTTTGTACTTTGGGAAAAATAGTGTGTTTTGAAAGAAATATTGTTTTGGGTTGGGCTTGAGTTAAAAAAAACCCATTTATCTTATTTTAAAATCCAATTAATTAAGGTGACAAAACAATTAGGGTTTATTTTTAAAGAATAAATTTTACTTAACTTTAATTGAAAATAATTCGTAACATAGTAATTAAAAATAAAAGTAAAGAAATGTAACTTATGGCCTTATTACATCAAGTAAAATCCCAAAATAAAATTCTAAAATACTTAAATAAAATTAAATTTCCATATTGAATAAAACTTCAAGCTGAGCATGGCCATCCCTAAGCTTCGCCAAACCCCGGGTCCATTATTGATCGTCCCTGAAAAATAGTCCCACAATGGGGTGAGTCAACAGACTCAATGTGTACACAACACTAAAATTCAATAGATCAGGCATGTATTTTCATATCAAATACTTATTCATATAATAGATAAAAATGATGATGCAACCCAAACCCAAACCTAATTGTCCATCCGCTACACACCCCGCACTGCCGGTCACACACGGGGACTACTAAGTCAACCCTCCATCGCTACACACCATCCAAGGCGATTCTTTGCGATCGACGTGCTCATCGCCCATATAAAATTCGTGGCATAGCCACCAGATAATTGTGTCATGAGACACCACATTCATATAATGTAACCGAAGTTACCACATTCAGATAATGTGACCGAAGTCACCACATTCAGATAATGTGACCGAAGTCACCACATTCAGATAGTGAGACCGAAGTCACCACATTCACTTCCCCTTTCTCATATAACCCGAATGCCCCATATTATTCATATTATGCATATCATACTTAAATTCACATTCATGTCACTTTTCACATGTTAAATATAACATATTTCGTAATCCTAGTAGGAGTAGAAAACGTACCTGAGTACTTTGTACCATAACATGGTACATTAGCCACATTCTTATATTTTCATATTAGAACATATAACAAGTTTAAGCCATACATCGTATTAAAAGATAGTGTGGGGTACACACCTGATTCGCTTAGCAAATTCCTTGAGATTTCGAAATCTGATCTATCGCTTAATTCCTTAATCCCTACATTTGATTAATCACTTACTACTTTAATAAAAAGCCATTCGGCCACAAATCCAAATCCTAGTAGGATTAGTATTCTTAAACTTACCTTGTTTGCCGATTTGATTAATAATCAAATCCCGTAATTTGTAGTATTCCTTTCTTAAAAATCGGCTAGCCACCAAATCATTTAACTAGGTTAGTTTTCGGCTTTTGAATAAATAGGAAATAATTCTAAATACCAAAAATAAGCCTTGGCCGAATACTTCATATGCTTACCTTGTGGATTTTAAATCCTGAAACTCATCGAATAACTAGGGAACATGTGGCCTATGGTGTACCTTCGGGAAAAGAACTTCTCCTTCCTTGTAGTCGACACTTAGTAAATCCCGAAAGATCTCTTCAAAGTTTCGGCAACAAGATATTAATGGGGTTAGTCCTAGATTTCATAAATCTTAAAAGAAAAGGATGAAACCAGAATGAGATCTTACCCTTACTTGAAGAAATCGATTGCACCTTCACTTCAATCTTCAGAGATTCGGCTATGGCTAGATGATGATCTCACAACTTTCGGCTTTTGGAGGGATTAGAGAAGGAAGAATAAAGATGGAGGATTTGGCTAGAACACAAGGTATTTTGGCTTGGCAAAAATAAAAGAAGAAGAAGATTTGGTGAAGAGAATTCGCAGAGGCTTTCAAAGAATGTAAAATAATGCATAATGGCCTCTCTTTTCCTTTTATAGCCGAAATTACTAAGCTAGAGTCCCTTACTTGGCCACCACTCTTCTATTTTGATAGCTTTATCCCTTTAATTATCATAAATAAAAGAGTTTAATCCAACATTTATCTCTTCAAAATAATCCAATTTAAAAATCCTTTATTTATCACCTTTTAATCGAATATTTATGAAAATAAAACACCTCCTTTCTAGAAGCATGTGCCGTCCACCTCAGTCTTGGAAGCAAAAATAAAACCTCCTTTATTTGCTTCCCAAGTGACTCGAATTCGAGCCCATTCCTCTTGCATATGGCGCCATTTCCATAGGCCCTAAGTGACATCTTCAGCCACTTTTCCAAGCCTGTTTGTGTGTCAAATTTCACAAACTTTTTTTAAGGCCACCTTGCCTTAATTTCCCCTTTTAAACCTTAAAACTCGTCATTTCTAGGTCATTTCTAAGTTTCCAAAAATTTTCGTTCACTCAGTAAACTTGACATTTCCTTACATTTCCAAGTTTCAGAAATGTTCACTTTCCTTTTTGAATCATTTCTAAATCATTTTCCTAGTTTCCATAAATGTTCACTTTCCTCTTTATTCCTTTACATTTCTAGGACGTTTCTCTACATTTCCAAGACAAGACATTTCCTTACATTTCCTTGCATTTCCTTACATTTCCATACATTTCCTCATATTTCCTTACATTTCCTTACATTTCCATACATTTCCATACATTTCCTTACATTTCTTACATTTCCTTACATTTCTTACATTTCCATACATTTCTTACATTTCCTTATTTCTAGAATTCATATAACACATTCATAATTCATAAAACATGCCATTTTACCACATGGTTCCTTGTGTCATGCTTCACACGGAGTTTCTTTTAAAGCCTCATTTACCTAGCTCCCCTTTTTACTTAAAAACCAATAATTTTCCAAAGCTTTCTTCTTCCATCCTAGAATTCTAAAAACCCTTAATACACTTCCAACACTGCCAAAACCTACTAACTCATGAATTAGGCACAAACGCATAACCCCTAATCTAGGATGTTACATACAGGCATAAATAGGAAATAGTAAGACAGAATAACAGGTATATGGCTTTTTAAGATAAATAAGTCTGAAATAAACGTGTAACACCCCCAACCCAGCCTAGACGTTATGACCGTATCTGGCATGTCACAGATAGTGTTTTTGAAACCTCGTTGTTACGATGAAAACATTCCATGTTATTATCTTTTGTAAACCTTTGCTAGAACTTAGGAAGTCATCTTTATTCATTTAGAACATTTGTTTTGAAACATCCCTTGTTGCAGCAGCTTTAATAAAATAGTCTAGATGATCACGAGTTTAGAAATTACTTTAACTTTTTGAAAACTGAATTTCATACGACCAACAGGAATAAATCCATAAAGTAAAATAAATAAATAAAAACTCAAATTTAAAACCAAAGTCCCAGAGGTTCCTTAAATTACAACCCAAATAATCAATAATAATCAAATCATAAATCGTAAATTGAAAACCATGAAGTCCAAAAATTACTGTGGTCATCGCTGAGTCCTCCGTCGTACCGATCCATCTAAGTCTGGGGATTACCTGTGCACATTAAACAAAAAGGGTGAGTTTATGTAAACTCAGTGTGTAATCCCGCAGAAATAAACAAACAATCGGTATTCACAGTGCACAGTTAAATAGTCTTGGGCCTAAGCCCTTTTCAGTATCAGTGATAGTTTGAGCCTTAGCTCATCTTAGTACAGTGTCAAAAATATAGTAGGGCCTTAGCCCATCACAGTATCAGTAGCAGTAACAATTATGCAGTAGTAAAATCCTACCCAACTAGCCTTTACACACCATCTCCGTCCAATCCTACACTCCATGTGGGAATATATCAACCCACCCATCCCTACACTCCAAGTAGTACTGAGTGCGACACAATACAGTAGTTTGCAACTGAGCTGCCAGTAAATAAGGATTAAACCCTTTCAGTACACTTCCTCCGAATAACAACCCCCAACTCAATGCAATGCAACACACAATGGATGACATGCTATTATGCAATTTCAGTACATATATTTAGTTTAGGTATTAACATGCCCGGTACAGATATCATTCAGTCAATTTCACCCACTTAGGGGTCTAAGTAACGCTTACCGACCCTACAGTAGGTTCATAGTCGACTTGGGCAACCCGTGCAACCTTAAAAATATTTCGGTAAAAATGGGCCCACACACCTATGTGATTTGCCCGTGTGGGCCCACACACAGTGTGGCCCACTCGGCCCAAATTGGCCTTGGTCGTGTGATCCATTTTTAATGTAACCCATGCTAGATAAATATTCATATATGTTTTCACTATTTACTTATATGTTCATTCAAAGTTGTCTGCATGAGTCATTGTCACTAAATTATTTATATCTTGAGATACAGAATTCCAAATTAAGATCTGCTTGGTGTTGACTCAAATAACTTTCTACCATAAAATTTTTAGAATTTATAGTTTATCAAATAGGTACAGTAAAATCTTTAAAGTTATCCCTATTCTGTTGTTTGACAGCTTCATCCTTTCCTTCCTAAAAATTATTTATCTCTTAGTACGAAATTTAGATGATGTTTTTGTTTGTTTCCCTTGAAAATAGACTCATTAAGGATTTAAACATATAATTTTAAGTCCCTAATTATTCTTTTAAAATTTTTGATGATTTTCCTAAGTTTGAACAGGGGAACCCGAAATTATTCTGACCTTGTCTCACAAAATTTATTATATCTCATGATTTACAATTCTATTGCTTACACTGTTTCTTCCATGAAAAACTAGACTCAATAAAATTTAATTTCATATTTTATTCAACCTCTAACTCAATTCCTACTATTTTTTTTATGATTTTTCAAAGTTAGACTATTGTTGCTGTCCAAAACTATTTTAGTGCAAAATGTTGATTTCCAAGTTTATAACACCCTTAGTTCCTTTCTATACAACTTTTCGCATCATTTTCTCTTATTTCTCTTATTTCTCGATAGCAAGCAATTTTGGCTTTTTGCCGAATCCCATGTTCTGTATTTCAGGTACACACTTGGTATCGTTTCTGATGCGTAAGCACTCCTAAGCCTCCAGAACCTAAAAATCGACCAACATATCTCCAGATTAATCACTTAATTCATTTTTAATCACCCAATTTCAGAAGGAACTCAACTAAAAACCTAGCAAAACCCTTACCTCGCTTGAGTAACCAAAACTTCGCATAATCACATCGTCGATTCAAAACCACCAGCCCCTTAATTAACTCCTAAACACCAAAAAATAATCCCCCTTTTAGAGATTAACCAAGAACGATTAACAATAGACAAAACTGTTACTTACCGAACATGTACAACCAACGATGAACAACCAAATCAATTGGGAAAAAACAAAGAAATAGAAGGGGAAAAATAATGGAAATTTTGGCAGCAACTAGGGGAAAGAATCGACAGAGGAGGAAAAAAAAAAGAAGAAGAAAACGTCAGAAAAAGTTTGGAGAATTGGAGAGAAAATCGAAACTCTACTTTTTTTTCTTTTTACAACAAAAAGATAATCAGATTATTTTTTGATAACCTCCCCCCAATTATCTCCTAAAATCACTCCCTATTAACCCACTAAAATACAACTACTCAGAATTTTGCGCCAACACAATTCTTAGTCAAAATTAAAGCAAAAATACTGTCTCCACACCATCACAGAGAATTGAACACAGGACCTCCAACACTCCAACACTCCACTTAACCACCAGACCAGCAAGCCCATTCTGATATAAACTTACCAACAATTAAACTTAAGCCATTTGCACAAGGTTAAGGTTTTATTTATAAAAAATACCAAAGTTTGCCCAAGTAAGGCTTGAACTTGAGACCTCACACACACACTCAGAACACATAACCACTGAAGCATATAGACATTGTGTGTAACGCATACATGAAATCAGAAATTAAAATTTTGGAACATTACAAAATAGAGTTGTAAATAAAAGATAATAAATTACAATGAATACTATGATATTATTTCTCCAAGTATCGTTACACCGACGCTCTATTACCAATTACTAAATGTTTAGTAGATGCGGAAGACAGTAGATATTGTTATACCTTACTTAACATTTTGAAGGTTAAGTGGAGGTGCTAAAGGGAAGTGGTCTTGGCATTCAAAATGATAAATTTAGAATTTAGCCCTCATAAAAATTATAAAATTATAAGTTACTACAATAATAAAAATTTACATTTTGATCATCTAAAAATTTACATTTTAATATCGATTTCATTCTTACGCTATAGAATATTCTACACCATAGTGGGTTGATCAAGTGTTACATTCTTCATATACCAAGTGTGAGTTTCTATCATTTTCTGTCATTCTCATGAAAGGAAAAAAATTTATACTAGGCCTCAACAACAAGTTCGACATTGTCCCTAGTAGGGGATTTGTATCATGTTTCTGTTGAGAATTTCAAGTGCTTGAAAGAGTAATGAGTTTATAAAGCGAAAGCGTCCTATGATGTCTCAAAAGGCAAACCACGTGCATGGTTCACATTCTTAGGCATACAATGAAGCGTTCCTACTCTGTGAACCTACCAACTATTAAGATAATCGATAGAGTTAAGAGACAAAATCTCCATTGGAGATGGTACTTGACATGTTGAGTGCGTGATCCTGTTTGACTTAACATGCCATATTAATTGATACTTTGGTGAAAGTTTAAGGAATATTTTCAAACTCATTGGCAACTTAACAAATACCAAGATTCAAGTCTCGTCAACAATTTTATTTGATAGATAATTTATAGATATATATCTCTTCCAACTCTCTATCATGTTAATGATGTATCCTATTCTTACACATTCATAACCTTCTCCCACCTAAATTTTGTGATGAAGAAAAACCCAAACATTTTTGTCAAATTCTGCAAAGCTATTCAAAGGATCCTTGATCTCTAGTTGTAACACCTTAAATTTTGGGGTTAGAAGTTTTTGGGTTGTGGTTAGGGTCTGAGGGAAGGGTGTACTTTTGTGTTTAGTTGTGCGCTTTGGTGTCAAAATGTGCCTGCTGGTCTGGTGGTGGAGTGAGTGTTGGTGAACCTCGAGGCTATGGGTTTGAGTTCTCGAGTGTGTTTTAAGGAATTATTTTTATTCAACTTCAATTTGTTTTGGATTAAAAATATTGACTTATTTAGTTACTTTCTATTATTTTTATTTTTTTTATTTTTGTATTCTTGGCTGGAACGCTTTTTTTTTGTCTTTTTATTTTCCTCTTTCTTAGGGTCTCTTTCTTTTTGGCCTTGCTACATTCCTTTCGGAAACGATTTGCTAGTGGATTCTGGAAGAATTTCGCTCCTCGCCGTCGAGTCAGTCCTTTGGACTTTTCCGATCACGAATTAGGTGTGGGTTCGAAACTTTTATAAATGCCGAAAATATTTAAAATAAAAGGTACCAGGCAACTCGAACCTTGGACCTTCAATTGACGCCAACTTCCTTCCCTCTTAGTGGCGCCATTTTAGCCACTGGGCCACAAGCCCATTTGTGTTTTAAAACACAGCTAATATCTTTTATGCCCCAACTTAACAAGTTTTCCACTAAGTGTTCAAACAAGAATTTTAACTACAGCCTCGGCCCAAACCTGAGCCCATTCTGAACCCCTAATACTCAACGCATGGGCCAAAAATTCAGGATGTTACAGCAATTTTGGGTTTAATTTATTTTATATTATTTTTTGGGGGGTTATTAATTTATGTAATAAGGCCATTGGGATTTTCTTTTAACTTTCATTTGATAATTCTTTTAGTTATGAACTGCTAAACAAGTAAACACGGGTTTTTAAAATAATAACTATTGTTTTCAGAATATCACCTTTCTGCAACTTTTAAAGTCAGTCTTCTGCAACAAACAACATTTTTGAAAATAATATTATGTTTGCAAGGAAAATATCTATAAGCAAATCTTGTTTTGTAAGCAATGAAAGTCGGGATTTATAAACGGTAAAAGTTTTAAATTAAGGAAGGGTTTTCATCAAATCCGTAGTTTTCAAATAACCTTGCGATGTGACATGCTAGATCCGACCATAACGCCTAGGCCAGGTTTGGGGTGTTACACAGAGTAACATTTGAGTTTAATAAAACGAAAACTTATCGAACAACACAATTACACGCTTGCACAAAGGAGAAAAGATGAAGAAAGACAAAGAAAACGGAAGGAGAATTCAAAGGAAATTCGACAGCAAGGATTTATTATTTAGAAAAAAAGAGGAAAACTGGAAATTGAGAGTGGGGAAGAAGAGAGAAAACGTCAAAAAAGTGGAAAATAGTCCAAAATTTGAAAAAAAAAACTAAACAATAAGATAATGCCTAAAAATCTGGTAACTCATCTCCTTAAGTATTCTGAGCTAGGACTCCACCACGCCACATGGCCAAGCAAAAAAAATAATTCCCTTGCTTGCGCAGGGACTTGAACCCCAAACATCCCACATGCCAACACACACCTTAGCCACCAGACCAGCAAGCCCATTTTGATATATTTTTACCAACTTTTAACTATAAGCCTACTAACCAGAGATAGGGCTTTATTATTAAAAATACCAAAATTTGCCTAAGTCAAGGCTTGAACTTAGGACCTCACACACACACCCATAACACATAACAACTAAAGCAGATACACAATTGTGTGTCACACATACACGAAATCAAAAATTAAAATTTTGGGGCATTACAATTCTACCCCCTAAAAGAAAAATTCATCCTCAAAATTTACCCGGTCAGAACAGATGAGGATATTGTTGACGAATCGTATCCTCAGGCTCTCACGTAGCCTCATCAGTGCTATGATTATGCCATAGAACCCTAACCAGTAGAATAGATTTCCTCCTTAGTACTTTTACATCTTGATCCAGAATCTGAACCGACTCTTCTTCAAAGGTCAAGTCTAGCCTAACCTCAATCTTCTCAACAGAAACGATGTGAGAAGGATCAGAGAGGTAGCTCCTCTACATCGAGACATGGAACACGTCATGGATACGATCCAACTCTAGAGGTAGCTCCAACTAATAAGCGACTGGTTCCACTCGCTTCAAAATACGGTAAGGTCCAATAAACCTAAGGCTCAACTTGCCCTTACGACCAAACCTCAGTACCTTCTTCCATGGCGAGACCTTAAGGAATACAAAGTCTCCCACCGAATACTCAACCTCACATCGCTTCAGGTCCGCATAGGATTTCTATTCGTCAAAAGCCACTTTCAGTCGATCCCGAATCAGTCTAACCTTATCCTCTGTCTCAAAAACCAACTCAGGACCCAGAACACATCCTCGCCCAACTCAATCCAACATAAAGGAGTGCGACACTTACGACCACACAGTGCCTCGTAAGGTGCCATCTGGATGCTAGACTGGAAACTGGTATTATAGGTGAACTCGCTAGCTGAAGATAATCCTCCCAACTGCCTCGAAAATTAATAGCACAGCTCTTGAATCTGAGCCTTAAGCTCCACAAGCTCCTTCGGTGCCATTCGATAGGGAGTGATGGACACCGGAGCTGTACCTGGAAGTAGCTCAATCTAAATTCCAACTCACGATTCAGAGGTAACCCCGGTAGCTCCTCATGAAAGACATCCAGAAAATCTTTTACTTTTTTGATATCCTTAACTGTAGAGTCCCCAGAATCTGAAACACTTACGTAGGCCAAGAATGCCTCACATCCCTTACGAACCATCTTCTATGCCACCAGTACAGAGATCACATTAGATAAGTAATTCTGGCATTCTTCAATCATGACTACCTCCTTATCCTCCTCAGTCCTTAGTACGACCCTCTTAGTCGCACAGTCGAAGCTAACACGATGCTTGACCAACTAGTCCATCCCCAGAATTAGGTCGAACTCCCCAAATGGAAGCTTCATCAAATCAGCTAGGAAGACTGCCCCTTGTACCTCTAAAGGAGCATCCCAATACAGTTTGTTAACTCTAGCAGATTGCCCTAACGGGCTCAGTACCATAACCTCACTCATAGTGCTCCCAACTAAAATCCCCAAGTTTCCAGATATGTTGCTAGCTATGTATGAGTGCATAGACCCTATGTCTATCAAGGCAATATACGGTACATCAAGAATAAAAAATGTACCCGTGATGACGTCCGGAGTATCTCCATCCTCTTAACGACGAGTAGCATAAACTAGGGCCGGCTGCCTCGCCTCAACCTGTCTAGCACCTTTGCCCTGTGCTCTCTGCCCACGACTGATACCATTACCACCTCTGGCATGTCCACGGCCCCTCAGTAGCTGCTGTACTACCTTCTGTGCCTCTTTCGTACCAGTATCTAGAGCTTGCATCTGATCAGCCCTCAGCGGACACTCCCTAATACTGTGCTCCAATTACCCACACCGCAAACACACCCCAGTCCTTCTCCAACACTCGCCTTGATGATGTCCACCACAATTAGTACATAGCTGCAGTCCAGTAATAATAACAGGGGGCCCAGCTCTGATCGGCCCATCAGCTCTGGCCTTTTTCTTAGGCCTCTGTGCTGAACTCGAAGGCTCTGAATCCCTCTTGTTCTTACCCCTGTCATGATCACAGTTCTGGCGCTCAGTGCGCTTAACCTCCTCGGTGATCTTCGCCTTCTCCACCAGTGCAGAAAAATCATTCTCCTTCTGTGGAGCTATCAGGACTCTCAAATTATCTCTAAGCCCATCCTCAAAATGAATACATCGCTCAAACTTAGATGCCACCATACCTTGCGCATAGCGGCTCAGTCGTAGGAACTTGGCCTCATACTCAGCCACATTAGGGGCAACTCTAGTAACACCCCTGAAGAGCTCAACCCTGTTGGACTAGAGTCGTTCCATAACCGACCCTCGACCCCAGATCCAGTATTGGGCCTAGCGACACCCTCCAAAATCTTTAGCATAGCCTGGGACAATGCGTCGTCCCCAGCCATGCAATCTTGAGACCCAGTTTCAGTAGCAGACGACACTAGCGTCTCACTCGTATCTAAATTTGGTATGCTACCCAGTGAAGAGGACTCAGCTCGAGCTCCTCTGCGGCCTCTACATCGGCCTCTAGTACCCCGTCCGCGGATACCTCGTGTGCTCATTGTCTAATCACGTATATCTTTATTAACAGTTTTATGAACCAGTTACAGTTCTAGTTTTTGTTAACAAATATTTTATGTAAAACAATATGGGTTATTCAGAGTTCATTTTCGTAAATCGCAGTCTCACTACAGTTTTCAATTTCTATATAATTTTTAGTATACACTAACTAGAGTGTTTTCAGTACAATTTTCTACCTATTATAGTTTCAGAACATACTATCCGTAACAGTTTCAGTTTAAAACAAATCACAGTTCAGTAAAAATATTTCAAATCATTGGGAAATTAATCAATTTTTCGAAAGCCCATTTTTTTAAAAAAACCCATAATCCATAATCGAGTTTTGTAACCTAGCTCTGATACCACTAAATGTAACACCTCAAACCCGTTTTAAACTTTATTGTCGTATCTGGCAATGTCACATGATAGTGTTTTTGAAATCTTGTTGTTACGATGAAAATGTAACACCTCAAACCCGGCCTAGATGTTACGATTGAATCTGACGTGTCACATTAAAGTGTCTTTCGAAATCAAGTTGATAGTGAACCATTTTTAAGTTAAAACCCATTTAGCTTTTATTGCCTGAAAAAAAATTTGGTAAGTTAACTTATTAAGTTTAAAAAAATCACTTATTAAAACGATTGCCATGTTGGTTACTGTTGGTTCCTTAATTGATTTAAATCCACGGAAGCTACTCTAATTAAAACCAACTTGAAGTTTGAAAAATGCGTGTTTATCTTCAAAATAGTTATTATTTTTAAAAACTTGTTTGTATCAGTTTGGCAGTTCAAATAAGAAATTAAAAACCCAATCAAAAACGAATTAAATCTACAAAAGGCCTTATTAAATAATCGAGAACCCAATATAAAATTTAAATAACTAAGTCCAAAACAAAATAATAACGAACATGTGGCCACCTCCGAATTCCTCGCGGCTCCAAATCGTCTAAGGCTGGGGATTACCTGTACAGTTAAAAGAAAGGGTGAGTTTATGAAACTCAGTGTGTAATCCCCTATCGTTCAGTCAGTAATATATGCGGTAACAGTTTGGGCCTGAGCCCTACTTAGTAACAGTACAGTGTGGGCCTTAGCCCAATACAGTAACAATATAGACCTAAGCCTAATACAGTATCAGTATAGTGTAAATATGTAACCCACTCTAATCCAACCAACAAACTACCTGTACCAACCAACACACTATGTGGGAATAAAATCGACCCATCCAGCCAACACACTAATATTGCAGCATGGTCGCGCGCAAGAATAATATCGCAATAGAGCTACCGATAATGTGATATGTGGCGAAGCCCACCGATGCTGATGATTGTGGCAGAGCCACCAAGAATGATGAATATGGCATAGCCACTGCAATCAAAGGATGCTTCCTCCATATCAGAATCCCAACTCCATGCAGTATGTCATGTCATAAAGGTTTCATGTATGCAAAATGTCGTACTCAGTACAGTCACACAAATAATATACATTCACCAGTTAACCTACCTCTAAGGATAAATTGATCGTTTCCATACATTAGGGGTAAAATAGTAAATTTTCCCTTTAGGGGTATTTTGGTCATTTTACCTACTATGGGTTCTTGAAGCAGTTAAAGACCTTTCTAAAGGTCTATAGTCACCTCGAGTGACACAGATAACATATATGGTCAAAACGGTGTAAATAGACCCAAAGCCTCATATTCGGCCCAAAAGGGCCCACACGCTCGTGTGGCCCATCCAGCCCAAATTCAGTCATGGCTATGTGAACTACGTAGACTAATCCAGTATCTGCCATTTTTCATGGATTTTATCCGTGTGGGCCCACGAGCCTATTGGGCCTACAGGGCCTATTTCATCCCAACGAGCCCCATAACGACCCATGTAACACCCCAAACCTGACCTAGAAGTTAGGTCCGAATCTGGCATGTCACATTGAAGTGTTTTTTGAAAACTATGTTTTCATTGAAAACCCTTCTTTTTTAAAAGCTTAAGTAGCATCCCAGTTACGTTAGTTTATTTTTAAAATGTGGTTTATTGAAAAATTATTGATTTTATTCCCAAAATATCTTTTTAGTTGCAGAAGCTAATTTTGAGAGTAATCGATTTACGAAAAAAATTAAGTCGTGAAACCATTTCGAAAATGTTGCGAAAATATAGTGTTGTTTTAAAAATAGTTAACATTTTGGAAAACCGTGATTTACTTCTCATGGATATAATTCAAAGTAAATAAAAACCCCAAGTTAAAACCCGGAACCTTAAAAAGGGCTTATTACAAAAATTAAAACCCCAAACAGAATCTAAAGCATAAACAAAGTCTAAAGGCAGTCGTGTGGCCATCTCCGAGTCCCTCATAGCACCGATCCTCCTAATACTGGGGATTACCTGCACAGTTAAAAATGGGGTGAGTTTGCAAAAACTCAGTATGTAATCCCCTCCTAACTAAAACAGTTAGTAAAACAGATAGAATTCAGAATCAATCTGGGCTGGAGCCCAATACAGTAACAGAACAATGTGTGGGTCTAAGCCCAGTATAGTTTCACTTGGGTCTCAGCCCTTATCAGAATCAATTGGGCCTAGCCCATTTCAGAATCAATTCCATATGCATAATGTGTAAAGCATGCTAACCCATCCCATCCAACCCTGCACTTGCCTCCGTCCAACCCTACACTACCTGCGAAGAATAAATCACCCACGCCATCCCTACACTCCCAATGTTAGCACCGATTGCGGCACTAACCAAAATCGAAACAAAGCTGCTAGTAAATAGAATGGCCAAGAGCCATAAACAGAATGGTTACAAACCATAATCAGGATGGCACGAGGCTATCGGTAACTGTAATGAGTTTGGTACATAACCATCAGTGACGGTAATATAATCGGCACGCAGCCATGGGTCATTATGATTGACACAGAGTCATCAATATATATGTTAGGCACATAGCCACGGGTAAATACAATTGGCACAAAGCCATAATCAAGATGTCATAGAGCCATAATCAGATTACGCGGCTTTACGCTGTCCGTCGGTCCACAGTCGTCTCATGCGACCCGTGCGACCCTATCAGAACTTCCTTCGTATCAATTTCCCAACCCCATGCAATATGTCGTGTATGTCATGCTCAATCATTACACGTGTATGCAAAATGGCCAAGCTTAGTAACAGTCATTTAAACATATATTAAAAGCATATCAGTTATACAACCGCCGTCAAGTCAGTTAAAACACAACATACAATCCCAGTCAAATCATAGCACAAGCCAGTCATTTACCCACAAGGGCAAAACAGTCATTTTACCCTATAAGGGTATTTCAGTAATCCTACCTTACAGGGGTATTTAGGTAATTTTGCAAAATGGGTTATTTCGATAATTTCACAAATCGGGGGTATTTCGGTAATTTTACAAATAAAGGGTATTTCAGTAATTTCACAATTTAAAGGTATTTTGGTAATTTTACAAATTAGGGGTATTTCGGTAATTTTACAATCTGAGGGTATTTCAGTAATTTTACAAATTGAGGGTATTTTGGTAATTTTACAAATCGGGGTATTTCAATAATTTTACAAACCAGGGGTATTTCAATAATTTTACAAACCAGGGTATTTTGGTAATTTTGCAAACTGGGGGTATTTCAGCGACCCAACATAAGGTCCACCGTCGCCTCGAGCAATTTAAGTAACCTAAATAGTCACAACGGGGTAAATGGGCCTAAGGCCCATTACTGGGCCCAAGTGGGCCCACACACTCGTGTGGCCCATTTAGCCCAGAAATAGCCACAGTTATGCAAATGTCACAGTCCAACCAACACTTACCACATCACAAATATTTTATCTGTGTGGGCCCACAAGCCCACTTGGCCCACACAGCCCATTTCGACCCAACGAGGCCCAGAACAGCGCAATACCACGAGAGCGCTCGTGGTGGCCTCTACAGACTAACGCCCATGTTCGTGGGCTCGGTCTACCATACGTGTGATCGCACGCTCGTGTGGCATCATTCATCGGTATTTCAGCTTTTCAGCATTTTGTCGATTTACGACCAGAAGGAGTGTGGTTACACACCTTGATTATGAAGCACGCTACGAATCCCTAGCACCGAACCCTACTCGATCGAGGTTCTTGTAGATATTGGTCGATCAGGAACCCTTACCACACCGAAAACTAAACGCAATGAGAGTAGTTCGGCAAAAAAACAACAACAATTTGGCAGAGAAACACAAAGATTCGGCCCGGCACAATAGAGGAATGAACCACGAACGGCAATTGTTGAAGTGAAGGAATGAGAGTCTAGATTGAAGGAATTGGCACAAGAGTTTAAGATGAAGAAAGGATAAAGATAAAAGAATTTGAAAGAAAAGAAGAGGACTAGAAGAGGAGAAATCGGCTAATAAGTGGCCTAAATGGTAATGCAATTTCGGCCTAGAAAAAAGTATAGCCACGATCTTGAAAACCAAAAAACAAAGGTACCAAAAACGAGTAAGGAGAAAAAAAAACTCTTCTTAGCAAGATTCAGCTATACCCAACAATGACCACAATCGGCACTCACCCTACCCTATGCCGAATTTGCCACACTCACAAAGTCCAACTCGGTTACAACACCTCCCACTTCCAAATCCCACGATTATCTCCCTAAGCTACTCCATAAATCACTCCTTAATCGACTCTCACCACACATTCAAATTCCAAGACAATTCAAACCTTCACCAAGTAGAGTTCCACTCCAACTCAACTTCTGGCTCAGCAAGGAGTAAAATAAATTACTCTTTTGAGCAGGAAGAGACTTGAACCTCTGACCTCCTTGCCCCCTTGTGATGCTACCTCCTTGCCAGTCCACTACACGCCACTTGCCACTAAGCCACAAGCTCCCCTTGTGTTAAAAATTATCCAAGAAATATTCTTAAAACCTACCCACTAACATCAAGGCTCCTTTAAGAGAAAAACATAATTTTTTTCTAAAGCCCAGGTTTGAACTTAGGACTCCTCCAACACTCCCAACTCTTTCTAAATCACTTAGCCACTAAAGCAAACAAGCAATTTGTGATATTTCTTGCATACATAAACTTTTATGTGCAGTCTCTTAGCGGTTCCTATGCACAAGGCCCAACACTTCTAGGCCCAAAAATTTGGGGCGTTACAACTCACCCCTCCTTAAAGAAATTTCGTCCCTGAAATTTCCAACTAACAGGGTTGTTGTGTAACAACTACACCCCTACGCTACCGCTGCGTACTCTAACCCCAATAACACTAATACACTTTTAACTTAATCTTGAAACCTCTTACACATAACCAAACATCTAACCACAGAAGCAAATAGATATTTAACACACATGCATACAATTTCTATATTCAAACATCACTTCCAACAAAACACACCTGACTTAAAAGGGACTGTGCAATCTTGAACCTGATGCTCCTTAGACCCGCATCTAACGCACGCTCCTGACTTCCTCCAGTATTCACCTGAATAGCGCCTTTTGCAATGCTCACAAGCCGAATTCACAGAACGAGGCTCCTACTTCAGAGGATTGCGATCCCTCTTCCTACTACGTTCCAAGCATCTAGCTTGAAGTGTTTCACCATACGCCTTAACTGCTGCCTCAAACACTTCTTCTAGCACTTCCCTTACCAATCGGGTCAGTGTCTCCGTTCCAAGCTCCGGGTTATCATTACCCGAAGTTGGCAGACTAACCTCGACTACCGTCTCCTGAACCATCTTATGTTCCTGAGAGACGGGCAACTCCTCGTGACCTTACTTGCCTTAGGAATCCATCACAGTACTATTGTTAGCTTGAAAAAAATCTGATTTCCAGAACATGCACTGAATAAATACAAAATCTAACTTTGAATACTATCTAACAAAAAACTTACAGATTCAGTGTTGGAGACTCGGTAAACCACACTTTCAGGAAAGTATTCAGAAAAACATTTCGATTACTTCAAATCTTTTCAACCTTTTTGAAACAATTCTTTCAAAAATCTAATTTTTTTAAAACCCATTCCACAGTCGAGTTTTGCAACTTGGCTCTGATACCACTAAATGTAACACCCCAAACCCGGCCTAGAAGTTAGGCCTAAATTTGGCGTGTCACATTGAAGGGTTTTTCGAAAACCATGTTTTCATTCAAACCCTTCTTGTTTAAAAGCTTAAGTAGCATCCCAGTTACGTTAGTTTATTTTTAAAATGTTGTCCATTGAAAAATTATTGATTTTATTCCCAAAATATCTTTTTAGTTACGGAAGCTAATTTTGAGAGTAATTAATTTACGAAAAAGATTAAGTCGCGAAACCATTTCGAAAATGTTGCGAAAACATAGTGTTGTTTTAAAAATAGTTAACATTTTAGAAAATCGTGATTTACTTCTAATGGATATAATTCAAAGTAAATAAAATCCCCCAAGTTAAAACCTGGAACCTTAAAGAGGCCTTATTACGAAAATTGGAACCTAAAACAGAATCTAAAGCATAAACGAATTCCAAAGGCAGTCGTGTGGCCATCTCCGAGTCACACTCCACCACTCCTTGAGGAAGACCCTAGAATCGCAACGAGTAAAGTACGTGAAGGAGGAAATAACAATCGATTAATAAAAGGGTATTCAGTTTTGGAAAAGGAAAAAGAAGGGCATAGGTGTATTCGGTTTTAAAAAGGAAAGCAAAGGATAGATTTAATCCAAAGGTGAAGAGTATGAACACTTATCGATAGTCAGAACCTTTGCAATAGATCGGCACAGAGAGGGATTAACAACAGTGATATTCGGTCAGACTAGAATAGAAGACGAACAGAAGTTAAGGAGGCAAAAGGGAAGGTTCAGCTATGAGAGAAATCGATTGATGAAGAAAAAGGTCAAGGGAGGTAGGTGCTAGGTTCGGCCAAGAAGAGAAAGAGGATAGCAAAAATGAAGAGAAAAATGACACGAACAGTTAGAAGGAAAAGACACGAGCTGTCAATTTCGTAGCACAAAGAAAACTAGAGAGAACCGGAAATGCAAAAAGTGAAAAATTCCAAATTGTCAGCAAGGAAATTCGGCAACTCTCCTATCAACACCCCCAAAACTGAAACCAAGAAATGACTACAGCCGAAATTGCTCCCTATTTCCCCCTAGATGAATTCCAATAGAGCCTTAGAGTCTCAATCGGCCACAACACCTTACCAACCTCCCATTTCAAAATTCCTTGATTTTCTCCCCAATCTCCTCATTGACTTGCTCCACAAATCCCTCCATGACCAGTTCAAACTCCTCTCAATAGTGTTTCAGTCCAAGTCTTCTACCTACACAGCTCAACCAGCAAAATAAACACTCCATTGTGTAACACAGAACTTGAACCTCAGACCTCTCAGTTACACCACACGCCACCTGGCCACTACACCACAGGCTCTTTTTGTGTCATAAAACAAGCATTATTACTAATAAGACCTAAGTGCCAGTGTCTAAGTTCATTTAAGAGAAAAACTAAAAATTCTGCAAAAGTCAAGACTTGAACCCAGGCTACTCAAACACTCTCGTCCACACTCAAATCATTTAGCCATTAAAGCAAACAAGTAATTTGTGTCAGAACATGCAAAATTAAAGACCCTAAATTTTTGGGGCGTTAAAGAAAACATTCCATGTTATTATCTTTAGTAAACCTTTGTTAGAACTTAGGAAGCCGTCTTTATTCATTTAAAATATTTGTTTTGAAACATCCCTCGTTGCGAAAGCTTTAATAAAACAATCTAGGCGGTCATGAGTTTAGAAATTTGTTCAACTTTTTGAAAATCGAATTTCCTACGATCTGCAGGTATAAATCCATAAAGTAAATAAATAAATAAATAAAATCTTAAATTTAAAACCAAAGTCCTAGAGGATCCTTAAATTACAACCCAAATAATTAATAATAATCAAATCATAAATCGTAAATTGAAAACCATGAAGTCCAAAAATTACTGTGGTCACCGCTGAGTCCTCCATCGCACCGATCCGTCTAAGTTTGGGGATTACCTATGCACATTAAACAAAAAGGGTGAGTTTACGTAAAATCAGTGTGTAATCCCGCAAAAACAAACAAACAATCAGTATTCACAATGCACAGTTGAACAGTCTTGGGCCTAAGCCCTTTTCAGTATCAGTGACAGGTTGGGCCTTAGTCCATCTCAGTACAGTGTCAAAAATGCAGTAGGGCCTTAGCCCATCACAATATTAGTAGCAGTAACAGTTATGCAGTAGCAAAATCCTACCCAACTAGCCTCTACACACCATCTCCGTCCAACCCTACACTCCATGTGGGAATATGATCAACCCACCCATCCCTACACTCCAAGTAATACCGAATGCAGCACAAAACAGTAGTTTGCAGTTGAGCTGCCAGCAAATTAGGCTTAAATCCTTTCAGAACACTTCCTCTGAATAACAACCCCCAACCCAATGCAAAGCAACATACAATGGATGATATGCTATTATGCAATTTCAGTACATATATTCAATTTAGATATTAACATGCTCAGTATAGATATCATTCAGTCAATTTCACACATTTAAGGGTTCTAAGTAGCGCTTATCGACCCTACAGTAGATTCGCAGTCGACTTCGACGACCCGTGCAACCTTAAAAATATTTCGGTAAAAATGGGCTCACACGCCCATGTGATATGCCCGTGTGGGCCCACACGCTTGTGTGGCCCACTCGGCCCAAATTGGCCTTGTTTGTGTGATCCATTTTTAATGTAACCCATGCTAGATAAATATTCATATATGTTATCACTATTTACTTATATGTTCATTTAAAACTGTCTACTTGAGTCATTGTCACTAAATTATTTATATCTTGAGCTACAGGATTCCAAATTAAGATCCGCTTGATGTTTTTGAAACTAGACTCAAATACCTTTTACCATAAAATTTACAGACTTTATAGCTTATCAAATAGGTACAATAAAATCTTAAAATTTGTCTATATTCTACTATTTGACAACTTCAACCTTTCCTTACTAAAAATTATTTATCTCTTGCTATAGAATTTGGATGATGTTTCTGTTTGTTTCTCTTGAAAATATACTAATTAAGGATTTGAAAATATAAATTGAAGCCCCTAATTATTTTTTTAAAATTTTTGATGATTCTCCAAAGTCAAAACAGGGGAACCCAAAATCATTCTGACCTCGTCTCGCAAAATTTATTATAGCTCATAATTTACAATTCCATTGTTTACAGTATTTCTTCCATGAAAAACTAGACTCAATAAGATTTAATTTCACATTTTATTCAACTTCTAATTGAATTTCCTTTATTTTTTATAATTTTTCAAATTTAGACTACTGCTGCTGTCTAAAACTATTTTAGTGCAAAATGTTAATTTCCAAGTTTATAACACCCTTATTTCCTTTCTCTACAATTTTTCGCATCATTTTCTCTTATTTCTCTTATTTCTCGATAGCAAGCAATTTCGGCTTTTTTGTCGAATCCCGCTTTCTGCGTTTCGGGTACACGCCTTTATAATTTTCGCTGCTTACACAATCCCGAGATCACCAAAAACCTATAATCAACAATCCCAACTTTAGAATCGGTCTTAAACTAAGATTAAATCGTATTCACGTACCAAAAGGTCTAATCTTGTCCATTCATCACTTACCTTCTAACTTTGCACAATTCCACCACTACTCAACACGAGGGAGATAGCAACCCAAACGACTCGCTACTGTAAAAATAACCATTCCTCATTAACGAAGAGTTCAACAAAGTTAAGCGCGAATTCAAAGCCAAAAGCCAAAACCACTCGCTCAAACAACACAAGAAAACGCATACCTTATAGCTTACCAGACGATCACCACTTCGAGTCAAATCGAAGAACATTAATTCCAGCCTCACGATTGACTCCTAAACAGTCAACAAAACATCCCTTAATCCCTTATCCAGAGTAACATTCAAGTTTAATAAAACGAAAACGTACCGTACAACACAATTGCATGCTTGCACAAAGGGGAAAAGTTGAATAAAGACAAAGAAAACAGAAGGGGAATTCAAAGGAAATTCGACAGCAAGGATTTATTATTTAGAAAAAAAGAGGAAAACCGAAAATTGAGAGTGGGGAAGAAGAGAGAAAACGTCAAAAAGGTGGAAAGGAGTCCGAATTTTGAAAAAAAAAAAACAAGAAGATAATGCCTAAAAATCTGGTAACTCGTCTCCTTAATTCTCTCCCTAACCTCCCACAACAACTCCACTACTCGAAATTTCAATTTGACTAGGACTCTACCACGCCAAACGGCCAAGCAACAAAAATAATTCCCTTACTCACGCAAGGACTTGAACTCCAGACCTCCCACACGCCAAACCTTAGCCACCAGACCAGTAGGTCCATTCTGATATATTTTTACCAACTTTTTAACTATAAGCCTACTAACCAGAGATAAGGCTTTATTCATAAAAGTACCAAAATTTACCCAAATTAAGGCTTGAACTTGGGACCTCACACACACACCCAGAACACATAACCACTAAAGCAGATACACAATTGTATGTCACACATACACAAAATCAAAAATTAAAATTTTGGGACGTTACATTTCTGCTATTAAAAACTGGTCTTTATATGTTAGCATGAGGTACACGTAGCATGCCACGTATCATTGTTTGTGTATTTTGTCAGCCATGTTAGTTTTTTACATTAGAAATAAATGATTTTTTTAATAGAAAGGACCAGTTTTCTCTTTAATCTAATGTATAGGGATTAATTTTTCCATTTTTTAGAAGGGGCAAAATGCAATTTAACACCTAGTATAGGGGTATCTATGATATTTTTACCTATATTTTGATGACATATACACTTTTTTATTCTTTATACAATTGGACAAATATTATAAGTTTTCTCATTTTATTTATCTTTCTTTTTTTTTTATAACCACAAATGTCATTTTCTGTTTTATGGTCTGAACCCAATTCTGTTTAGGTCCAAATATTTGGGAAGAAGTTACACTTTCACTTCTTCCAATCACTTGTTGGTTTTTTTCCCCTTTTGTTAACTGTGTAATTTTTTTATTCATATGTATAAAAATACTAAATGTATATATCACGTTATCAAAGGTAAAAGTACTAGGGAAGCTCTCGTATTTAGGGGCAGATTGCATTTCGGCCCATCTACTGAAAACTAAGGCAAATTAGCCCTTATACATTTCGAAATGTACAAATTAGCACATTCATTAAATTTTATCTGTTAAATAATGATGTAGAACATTAAATCTGTGTTGAAAATTATTTTTTTATGGGTAAGCTATAAAAATAATCACTCAACTGCCTTTAATTCTATTTTGATCACCCAACTTGTAACCTCCCAAACCCGACCTAGACATTAGGCTCGAATTCGGGAGATTACATCAACCATCGGAATGGCCTAATAGGAATCAGGGTTTATAAAACAGTTAATTTAAAATATTTGCTTATTTTAGAAGAAAACTTAGCCTATTTTTAGAAAAAGATTCATGAGTTAAAAAAACAATTAGTTTAACATCTTTCTTCTAAAGAATGATTATCAGTGAAAATTTATTTATAATCTTATAAAAAAATGATTTTTAACTTAGTTTTAATAAAATCCATATTTCATGCATATTTGATTGTAATCCATAATTCAACATTAAAAAACCAATTTAACAGACATGCATGCTAATTAAAACCAACCAAAGTCCTAAGTCTTATGCCACGGTTCTGTTAATTATGACTCCTATTTCAGTCAAATTTGAGAAGTAATCTTCTAGCTAAACTCTGTTTATTTTTTTCAATCAAACATTGATTAGTTTAGATTATTTTATTATTATTTGACCTATGAATTTAGCCTATAAATAGGCTCTTTTACAACCTTAGAATACACACCCATTAGAGATTAGAACTCATAACACATTTAGAGAATTTTGTGTTTAGGTTTTGAGGGTTCTTTGTTTTCGGGTTTTCGGGGTTTAGTTTTCTTATCTCCATCTTTTGTACTCTTCGTTCTTTTGCCATTATAGTAAAATTTATCTTTGCCCATGGTTTTTTATCCTCTTTGGAGGGGTTTTTCCACGTTAAATTTGTGTTTGTTCAATTTCTCAATTTATTCCGCTATTTTTTCTTGTTGCTTAATCGGGTCGATCCTAACAAGTGGTATCAAGAGCTAGTTCAATTTTCATAGATCAGCCCATTCAGATATGGCAACAACAAGGTTTGAAATTGAGAAGTTCGATAGGGAGACAAATTTCAATCTGTGGCAAGTTCAGATGATGGCAATTCTATTTCAATCTGGTTTGAAAAAGGTTGTTACCGGGAAAAAGCCTGAGAATCTAAATAAAATAGAATGGGAAAAGCTTGATGAAAAGGCCTTGTCTGTAATCCAGTTGTGCCTCACGAATATGGTATTGCAGGAGGTATTGATGGAGAAGACCTCATCTACCTTGTGGAAAAGGTTAGAAACTCTTTATGCGACTAAGTCTCTGTCTAATCGTTTAGTGTTGAAACAACATCTATTTACGTTTTGCATGAACGAATGTGAGCTTCTTAGAGATCACAAGAGTCAATTCATTATTCTTTTAAATGATTTAAAGAATGTTGAGGTTCATATTGACGATGAAAATCAGGTTATGCTATTATTGTGCTCTTTACCCCCTTCATACAAGTCTTTCAGGGAGACCCTGATTTATGGCAGATACAAACTCTCGTTCGAAGATGTGAAGGGTCATTTTTTGAGTAGAGACAAACTCGACAATGAGCTTCATTTGGATAGCAAGGCAGATAGGCAAGCTTCTGTTTTGATAGCATCAAAGAAACTAGACAAAAGGTGTCGCTATTGTAAAAAGTTAGGTCACATCAAAGCAATTGTTATAAACTGCGAAAGAAAAAACGCTGCTGAGAGTAACGAGGAAGATGTAGCTGGTGCTAATTTAGCCGATGAAAGTGGTGATGATTTCTTGTTAGTGTCAACAAGCGATAACTCCAAGCTCACGTTTGAGTGGATCCTAGATTCGGGATATTCTTTCCACATATGTCCCAATAGAGAATGGTTCTCCACATACAGTTCAGTTGAAGGTCGAGTTGTGTGCATGGGAAAGATTCATCTAGTAAGGTAATTGGTATTGGTACTGTTAAAATTAGGATACACGATGGGACGATTAGGACACTCTCAGATGTCAGGCATGTACCTGATTTACGAAAGAATCTCATCTCTTTGAGTATTTTAGACTTGAAAGGATGTAGAATCAACATTGAGTCGAGCAACATTAAAGTATCTCGTGGAGCTCTCGTTTTGTTAAAAGCTAAAAGAACTGGCAGTCTTTATATTCTGGAAGGTTCTACAGTGACCGGTGAAATTGGACGTCCCTCGTCCGTTACAAAGTCGAAGTCAACTCATTCAGAGCGGAGGCAACTTGGTCATAGGAGGGAAAAATGTATGACTATTTTCGGGTTTTCAGGGTTTAGTTTTTTTATCTCCATCTTTTGTACTCTTCGTTCTTTTGCCATTATAGTAAAATTATCTTTGCCCGTGGTTTTTATCCTCTTTGGAGGGGTTTTTCCACGTTAAATTTGTTTGTGTTCAATTTCTCAATTTATTCCGCTATTTTTTCTTGTTGCTTAATCGGGTCGATCCTAACAGGTTCAAAATAAAATGATAGTCTCTGAATAATAAAAATATCAAATAATAATTTTAAAATATTCTTATGGTAGAATGGCCAATCTGAGTCGGGCCCTCCGTATGCCAAGTCCACGTCCTAACCTAGTGAGTTATTTGTAAAGAGAGGAGTGAGCTATGAAGCTCAATGTGAGTTCCATCACAAGAAAATCGGTGCAAACAGTAGACCAAACATATAGAATATCAACTTCAAAGGATAAATACAATTTCAAAAACAACTCGAATTTTTGATATTTCAGATTAACTCATTATCATAATATCTTAGTATTCACAGCAATGCAAATCCTTATAAATGCAATGCAATTTCATTTTATCAGAAAAGGTTCTTACCCCACTGCTACACACCACAGTAGGAGTTCCCCAGAACTCTTCTACCTTTACACCATGTTGTAGATAAAACCATTCTTTGTTGTGGACGAACCACTCATTGTGGATAAACCACTAGTAGTGAAAAGGGTAGATGAACCATCAGGTTCTTTTGTTAAAAAGTTTTTGCAAACAAGCTTCTAGAAGGTTGGGGATGCACAACATGTTTACAGATTGAAGATGCTAATACGGTGTGGTTAAACCACTCAAACGGTGCAAATAAAAGCTGCTCAAACGGTATGAATAAACCACTCAACGGTGTAGATAAACTACTCAACTTCCTCCGTTCACATCGCCTCACCCCCATGCAATGCAATATGGCAAGCTCAAATAGATTAATGCGATAGCATTTAATTATGCTTTTAATAGAGCAATACAGTAGCAATCAATATGCTTATAACAGTTTAATACATTAGCAAATAATATGCTTATAACCAATCAACTTGGTAGCCAAAAGTCATATTTATTAAGTGTTCGGTTTATCGGTAACATAAGGCATGTTGTATGCACAATCACAAATACAATAAACATGTGTATTTCATGCAAATATTCACATAACATTAGTTCAGTCAATTAGATCATGGATTCTAGTATTAATCATATTATCAAGGGCTTAATTAAAAAAAATAAAACACTAAAAATAGTTTGAAAACCATTTAAGGACTAAATAGAACAAATTATAGAATTTAGGGTAAAACTGTAAAATTTAGAAAATAGGGGCAAAATTGTAAAATTTGAAAAATAGGAGCAAAATTGTAAAATTGAAAAAGGGGGAAATTATAAATTTAAGAAATAGGGGCACACGTCCCAGATCGTGTAATAGACTGTGGTAGTGTGGAAATTGTAAAATTAAGTTATAGGGGAGACATAGTCGCATGGCCAGGCCATATGGATGGGTCTAGGCCATGTGGTTCACGAACTACACTAGGGTTTCCAAGGCACATGGTCGTGTGGTGGACTGTGCGGTCCACACGCCCGTGTGGCAAACCGTGTGGAGGCGTCTTAGTCATATGAGAAACGAACTATCCTAGGGTTTTAGGGGGACATGGCTGTGTGGTCTACACGCCCGTGTGGCCTTATCTTAAGCACAATTTTGCCCCGATTCGCTTGTAAAAGAACACACACCTTTCACTGGGATCTTGAGTGACGTCCCTCACGTTTAAATATAATCTGGGGTACCTAAAACAGATCATTCAAACAACATTTATACACGGGTTAACATTTGTTTTCAAGAATTAATCAAGATTAATGGAGGATTTTAGCAAGAATAGCAAAATATTGAAATCTATTTGAAAGATTAGCGTGGATTGATGTTATTTCAGAATTTACGAGTTATATTAATTGAAACAGTTAAACTTATTGAATTTTTTACGAAGGTACAAAGGCTATAAATGATGAGTTTGACAATCGGTAGGAAAACATTTTAACGGAGATTGATTTTGATTCTAGGTAAGTAAAGAAATAATTTTCAACAACAAAATAATGTGAAATATGATGAAAAAGAAAAGGGGGAGAAAAGAAAAGTTGAAGATATATATAGAGAATAAATGGAGGAATTCTAATTGGAATGAAATAAATAAATCAAAATCCTAATGTAATTAGGAAAGGAGACTAAATAGCTAAGTTTTCAAATTTTTAAGGGACTGCAAAGTAATTTACCCTGTTTGCCAAGGGGAAAAAGAGAATGTTTAACCAATTGAACTACTGCCCACACTTGTTTATTTTTCCACTCCATTTAATATTTATTATAGTGTGTTATTTTATCCTAAGTTGATGAAAAAAAATGAGAGAGATGAGGTTTGAACCTAGGATCTCTAAAAAATGTACTAGCTAATTAATCGTCAAGTCTAAAACTCATTTCTTGATTATTTATTTCATCTAACCCCCTTATTTTGAGGTGTTACACAACTATTAATTTTTTTTGATTTTGTCACTAAACTTTTCGAAATTAAATATTTTAGTCATTTTGAGTTGATGTGAGCTTTTTTTACTGGTCTAGTAACAAAATTAGCTTTATAATATTTACACATTCTATCAACTTGATCCTAAATATACAATTCAACAAATTTAGCCCCTTAATGTTTACAAAATTTGTCATTTTAGTTCTAATTCTAAAAAATTCAATAAAATTAGGCCTCAACATTTACAAAATCTGTCAATCTACACCAAACTCTAAAAATTTTAAAATATATATTTAAAAAAAAAAAACCATTTTTAGCCTTTTATAACACATCGGCTAACCCATGTGAGATATTAAAATAAGAAAAAGAGTATCATCTTTTAAGTCACTTGCAACAATTTCTTTTATTATAATTTAGGATTTACACTGGACGAAACTAATTGATTTGGAACCTATCTTGAATAATTGGTTATATTATTGCCCGAACAAATAACGTTTTTAATGTCTTTATTTTCTTTTGGATCTTAATTTTTTGTGTGTGTATTTTATCTCAACTTTTTAGAGTTCTTTTACAAGTGACTTGAAAAAGGGTCCTCCTTTTTTCTTATTTTAATATTTCAAATGGGTTAGTGGATGAGTTATAAATGGCTAAAAATATTTTTTTTTACATATATATTTTAAAAATTTAGAGTTAGGACTAAATTGATAGATTTTGTAAATATTGAGGGCCAAATTTATTATTTTTTAGAATTAGAACTAAAATGATAAATTTTGTAAACATTAAGAGCTAAATTTATTGAATTTTTTTATATTTAGGATTAAATTGGTAGAATGTGTAAACACATTAGAGGACTAATTCTATTACTAGAAAGTTATCAGTTCAGAGTGACTAAAATATTTAATTTCAAAAAGTTTAGTGACTAAATAAAAAAATTTAATAGTTAGGTGACTAAAATAGAACGAAAGGCATAGTTGAATAACCATTTTTATTCTTTACCTATAAAAAATAAATTTTAGCATGGATTTAACGTTCCATGTCATTATTTAACAGATAAAATTTAATAGAAGAGCTAATTTGCATATTTCAAAATATATAAATACTATTTTTTTTTATTTTTCAATAGAAAAACCAAAATACAATATATCTTTAAATATAAAAATTTCTTTTATAAGTTATCACATGTTTTTAAAAAGTAAGACATGTCAAATTATTTGACATCAAAACTGAAAAAACACCTTTCAAAAGATAAAAAAAAAAAAACCGAAAAAAAATCAAATTTTAAATAAATCAATCCCCCCAAAATAATATTAAACAAGACCCTTTTAGAGAATTTAACCTTTTATGATGCTAATAAATGGAGTTCCACCTATAAGATAGAGAATGCCATTTTTGTTAAAGTTTTGAAGTGGTGCTCCATATGGCCCTTTGATGATGATGATATTATTGAAGGGAGGCTGTGCTATTGAAATCTAGCCGGGCCACCACCACGGCCTGCTTCCAATAAAATTTTGAAGCCTAAGTTGATCCGGTCCAATCCATTTTTCCTTTATTTTTTAATAATAATTAATTTCAAATTAAAATGCTTTTATTATTTAAATCAAATTCGAGTGCTGAAGTAAAAAAAAAAAAAAAAAAAAAAAAAAACTTATTTGGGCATGACAAAATCTGAATTGCTTAAGAAATTTTAATCGATACACTCTTAATAGAGTCAATTTAAAAAAAAAAAAGTGATACAGGATGAAAATTTTTCTTAAATAGTTAATATAAAATAATTATGATTGTAACAGTCCGTTTTTAGTGAAATCGGAATAGTAGTTTTAGGACTACAAATCCGAAGTCAAAAATTTTATTTTAATACTATTTTAATATCTACAGCATGATAGTATTATAGTATAAAAATTTCGTTAAAAAATTTTACCGTTTGTATGTTCAATTTAATAAAAAGGACTAAATCGAGTAAAGTGTGAAAGTTGTGTTCTAATAGCTAAAAGTATTAATTAGCTATAGAACTTTAAAGTGGAGGTTATTATATGGTAATTAGACCATTAAAGGTGATAGTGGATGAGCATGCCTTGGCAATTTTGTTATTTTTAAAGTGGCAATTAAGTAACAAATGAATAAAATAAATAAAACAAAACAAGCCTTCATCTTTGTGTTTTCTTCCACCGAAAATTACAGCAAAGAATGGCCATTTGAGAACTTGAATTTTGCAAAGAAAGTCCTTTGCATGTAAGTGTTATCTTATCCCGTTTTTGTTGATTTTTATGTTTTCAGAATCGTTGTAGCTTAACCTAGCTAAGGGGACTAATTTGCAAAAACATTGAATAGTTTGAGATTTTTCATTGATGAATATGTTAGATTTTTGAAGTTTAATGGAAGAAAATAAATCTTTGTTGTTAGTTAAACAACTTTAGTTAAGTGATTTTTTTGTTGAAATTGTCAATTAGGGGTTAAATTGTGAAATATGAAAATTTTGTGGTAAATGTGTGAAATTGTGAAATGTATGAGCTGCTATAAGCATATATGATATTCGGCTAGGCTTATACAGGGATGAAATTGCATGAGCTTTGTTTTTCGAGCCTACGAACTAAATTGTAAAGAAGTCAAAAGTATAGGGCAAAATGGTAATTTTCATAACATGCTTTTTGGATTGAATTGAATAGAATGAGGATTAAATTGGTTAAATTTGATTATATAGATCAAGAAAAGCAACATTCAGAATTAAATCAGGGAAAAGACAAAGTAGTGGATAAACTGATCGTTTTATCTCCGTACTAGTTTAAGGTAAGTTCGTGTAATTAAATTGCGTATTTATATGTTTTATTGAAATATATGTATATGAATGGTTTAATTATTATGTAAAATTATCAAGTGCATAATCGATGACGTACAAAAAATACTGAATCCCATTTGAACCCTAGGAATTTGTAGAATACAAATGACATGTCACTAGGGTTACCGATTCCAGCTCTTATAAGCTTACTGATACTTAGCTCGTATGAGCTTACCATTATTCAGCTCGGAGGAGCTTACCATTTATCGCTCATATGAACATACATGTACAAGAATTGACAGATATACAGTTCAGTACATCTCGCGTGTACTACCCGCGTATCTAACGATATTCTAAGTGGTTCAACGAGCTTAGTATTATTACGAGATTTACAAGTTCGAATACAAACTAGTACAGGTATTTACATGGAAATTATCTATATATATGATATACGAATTTACGGTATAGATGTTACATGTACATGGAATTTAATAATTGTTGAATTCATACATGATTCTCGGTTTATATAAGAATACATGGCTAACTTGGTTATTGATTATGTGATAGGCTTTGGCCAAATTGAATTGTGTTATGCTTTAAGTTACTTACCTAAATTTTTGGTCAAATGGTAAGTTTAATTATGTGTTATGCGAACTTACTAAGCTTAATTGCTTACTCTGTTTATTTTTTCTTGTTTTATAGTGTTTTGGAAACTCGTTCGAATTAGAAGTTGTCGAAGATCGCATCACACTACCAAACTTTATTTTGGTACTTATGACTTTCCATTTTGGGTTAAATGGCATGTATAGGTCTTTTTGGCTAATGGGCGCCTATATGTTTTGTTGTGTATTTAGCCATTTGATTTGGCTTGAATTTGGTATATTTTGTTATGTAAATATGTAAATGGCTTATTTGTATATGATGCATGGTTGTCATGTGAAAGCTTGTTTGTGAATTGGTATTTTTGTTACCAAATGATTGAGATTGAGAAGTGGTATGCATGATAAGTTTAGGCACAATGATGCATATATGTGTTTGACCATTTAGGTAATTTTGGAGGAATAATTGAAAAGTTTTTAAGTGACTAATTGAGATGCCTACTAGTATCATACTTGTATGTGTTGATTTTACATGTTATAAGCTTGATATTGGTTGGTTTTGAATGCCCATATATGTCATAGTTATATGCAAATTGTTGGTTTAGATTGGTACAAATTTGGGTGAGAAATATGACTTGAAAAATGGCCTATTTTTGTCCACACGGGTAGAAACATGGGCGTGTGTAAACGCCCCAAAATCTAGGTATTTATTTTTTTATGTTGTAAAATAAACACATGTCTGCTTAAGTGGTTAAGTGATTTGGGTGTGTTTGGGAGTGTCTGAGAAGTCCTGGGTTCAAGCCTGGGCTTGTGCAAAAAGTTTTGTTTTTGGGGAATAAACCCTTGCCTACAAGTAGTAGGCTTTTAAATTATTGTGTGTATAACAAGACATAAAGAGTCTGCTGGTCTAGGGGTAAGTGGCGTGTTACCTATGCCAGAGGACTGATGTTCGAATCTTGGTGGGAGCAGTGGAGTATTTATTTTACTGCTGCGCAGTGGAGGTGTTGGAGTTTGACTGAAACACTAAGGTGGTTGATGAGAATTCAAATTGAGTGGTTGAGGGGAGGTGTGATCAGGTAGAGAGATTTAAGGAGGGATTTTAGGAGAAAATCAAGGGAGATGAGAGGAGAGGGAGAGTTATGCCGAAAATGGACTCTGGCACTCAAGAATTTCGGCCAGAATGGTACTCCTCATTTAGTGCTTCACATTTCGGTTTTGCATTGTTTTTCTCTTTTTGCTTGAAGTTCGATTGTGGTAGGGGTCTTTGGGTATTCTTCTGTTCACTTTTTTTTTGTTTTAACAACTATTTTGGCCGAATATACCTTCTTCCTCTCCTTGCCTCTTCTTCATTTCTTTTCCCAAAATATTTCTGACGCTTGCTGTTGTTTCTTCCTTACTGGATCTCTTCTTTTTTTACCCTCATTGTGTCGATTCTGTTCTTACTGCTCCTGCCGAATTAGTGTTCCTGTGTTCTCCCTCTCTACTTCCCAGAATACTACTCTTCTAAAAAAGGTGAGCAAACGTTTTCCTTTTCCCCTTAGCCGAATCTTCTCCCTCTTTTTCATCCTTCCTCTTTCATTTCTTTTTGGTGATGCATTTCTTTCCCTTGCAGTTGACTGCTTTCCCTTTTTTATTGTTCTGGTTATCATTTTCTATTGTCGATAAGTCTTACACTTCATAGTGGGTACTCTTCTCGCGTTATTGGTAAGTGAAGATAGTAAATTGTTATCCTGTTGCCTGTTGAATCAATGCTTATCTGATTTCGGTTGGTGCGTAGGAGTTATTCGAGGGGTGGAAGATCGTTAATTGGCATTTACATGGGCGAAACCTCCCTCTGTACTCGATTGAAGGTAACGTTGTTACTAGTTAATGCTTGGTCAACTTGTGTATTTTCGATTGAGTAGGGCTTTAAGTGTTTAATTGCTGATTGTGTGGCCAAGTGTAGGTTCCAAAGGTGTGGACGGTTTCCTCAACAAATAGAAACCAGGTGTGTAAACACTGCTCAAATCACAAATCGGCAAAAGTCAGAAAACTTGACAAGTGATGCTACACGAGTGTGCGCTCACTCGTGTGGTAATCAGAACGCGTAAAATGTGGGCATTAGACTAGTGAGGCCACCATGAGCGATTTCATGTCTTAGGCCATTTTGGGCCATATTGAGCCGAAATGGGCCGTGTGGGCCCAACAAGCTTGTGGGCCCCATACGGGTAAACCAAACGAACATGTGGAGAATGTTGGGCCGAGATGTTTAATTTACATGGTTGAGACCAATTTTGGGCTATGTGGGCCACACGGGCGTGTGGGCCTACATAGGCTCGTATTATGAGCCTTGGGCCCATTTGCACTATTTGACTGTTAAGGTTGCATGGGTCGCCCGAGACGACTGTGGACCTACTGATGGATTGGTAAGTACACTTAGAACCCAAACTGATAAAATGACTATTATGTCCTATAGTAAAATGACCGTTATGCCCCTATGATATTAATTGACTGTATGCCTTATGTTACGTATGACTGTATATGAGCATGCCATGATATATATATATGTTGCATCCATGTGTGATATGTTACGTGGGGATGGGATTATTATGATTGGAGGAAGTGTACTGTACTGGCAACTCTACTGCAAATACTGTTTAGTGCCGCAACCGGTGCTACTTTTTGGAGTGTAGGGATGGGTGGGTGATTTTATCCCCACATAGAGTGTAGGGCTGGACGGAGTGGAGTGTAGAGGCTGGTTGGGTAGGATTTCTGATTGCATGCTTGAACTATTACTGTCACTGAAATAGGCTAAGTCCCACACTGATACTGCTACTGAAATGGGCTAAGGCCCACACCGATATCGATCATCGATCATCAGAATGGGCTAAGGCCCCAACCGAATCGAATCGTTATTGATTTGGGCTTAGGCCAGCATCAGATTTTTGCCTAAGGCATGATTGGCTATTTACTTACATGGGGGTTACACACTGAGTTTTCATAAACTCACTCCTTTATTTATCTGTACAGGTAATCCCCAATCTTATGCGGATCGGTGCTACGAGGGATTCGGAGGTGGCCACACAACCGCACCTGCTTTTATATTTTAGTTTCATTTCCAATAAATTTAATTTGGGTTTTTGTTATGTAATAAGGCCTCTTTAAATTTTAACTTTTAATTTGGGATTTTACTTATTTAATTAATATCTGAAAGAAGTAGGACGCGGATTTTCAAAAGATAAATATTTTTCAAAACACTACGTTTTCATAACATTCGATAAAAGCTTCTGCATCAAACATTGTTTTAAATATAAGCAACAAACTAATATGATCGACAAACTGCTAAAAACAACTTGAATTTTAAATGAACAAAATACCCCTAAATGTTCATTATGATCATAAACGAGAATTAATATAAAACGGGTTTTTCCAATGAAAGTAGGTTTTCGAAAAAACACTTCAATGTGATATCGCCAGATTCGGCCATAACGTCTAGGTCAGGTTTGGGGTGTTACAACGTGTGTCTCAGCCATGTATGACACACGACCAGGTGACATGGTCTTGTGTATAACACCCCTTGACCCTTATCTGTCGTCAAAACAGGTTACGGAGCATTACCGAACATTTCAGAACAAATACGAACAATTATATAATAAACTAACATGCACATCATAGTTTAATCATAAAGTCCCTTTATTGAACCATCGAGGCCCAAAACACGTGTTAGAAAAAAATCAGGACTTAATCAAAAATTCAGAAAATTTTTTGTGAAATTTAAAATTTTTTCCTACGTACAGAGCTCACACACCCGTGTGGTCAAGGGACACGCTCATGTAACCCCATGACATGCCCGTGCTTCAGGCCATGTCCTACCTCGTGTAACTCCCTAACTTACCTTACACAGCCAAGTTACATGCTTGTGTGCTAGGCCGTGTGCCTCACACAGCCAAGACACATGCCCGTTTCTTTGCCCGTGTCGAAATTCCTGGGCATTTTGTTTTGAAAATTATAAGTTGCAGGGAACACACGGCCAACCACACGCCCATGTGATAGTAGTGTGTCTCACACAGTCTGGTCACACGCTCGTGTGCTAGTCCGTGTGGACTCAAAATGAGCCTTATACATCAAGTTTACTAACCCTGCAAATCTTGAACAACAAGTAACTCAAAATGTAATTGTTTAACCAATCCAAAACACGATTAAACACCTCTAAATTTTGTCAAACTAGACGTTCTAAGTGCCTAATCAATGCATTATCATAGATATCCTACTCATATTATTAAATCAATCCAGCAAATCATCAATCAAACAAATTTCTAATTCATACCAATTTAACTCAAATTTTGAACTATTGGGTACTCACATATTCATTAACTTAATCATACCATTTGATACATCAATATGTCATACATATATTCATGTATATAAAGTATCTAATAACATCTTATAACATTATTTACAACCATTTCTCAAAATGACATACATATGACAACCTAGGTACATGCCATTACTAAAAGAAATATACTTCACCACTTTGAGTTCGAGATCGGCTTTGGATGCTGATTCAACGATCAGACTTTAACCTAACCTAAGCACAAAAAAAAACCGTACGCTGAGTATAAACTCAGTGGTATTTCAATAATCCAAATACTTATTAAGAAAAAATTTATAATATTCATATATCTAATCACACATAACAAAAATCATTCAAACAAATAATCAATTTCATAAACACATCATTCATAACACTTTCAATTCTCATCTCTTACTATTTCAATCTCATAATTTCTATTTAAATAGCTTTTCTCAATAGGATACACAATTCATTTTCAATATCAATATCCATTCCATGAATCCATGATTCATGCCTTTCATTTGAATAATTCAATTATGTATTCCATTCCAATTTCGTATTCAATATCATTCAAAATCATTCATATTATTAATTCATTTATTTACCCCTATTAACAGAACTCATACTTTGACGGATACACGGATCCAACCAAAACAAACCAATATGGCACCCAGTGCCTCATCAGATAATTTGAAGTATTAGATTGACACCCAATGTCTCATCGGCCTTGCCGAAGTAAATTGGTACCTAGTACCTCATCGAATTTATCTGAAGGAATAATTTGTCACCCAGTGTCTCATTGACTTGTGGTTTAAGTATCCCTGAACTCTTCCGATCCTATGGCTTGCCAACTATATCCAACTTAGCCCGATACAACTAATAGGGTTTTCAATCACAATTTCAATTTCCAATCAACATACATTTCAATTCAAATAATCACATATTAACCATAAATCCACATTCATTCAATTCAATCTCATAATGCTATTTACTTACCTTTTTCACTTACCATAATCATTAAATTAAAATACAACAAATAATAATTTTTAGATTCAGATTATAGAAATACAAACCGTGATTTCCCGAGTTATTCCTCGTCAAGCCGAGGTCTCCGCCACAACATTAGCTACGTAAATTAAAACAATTTAAAATCATCAATACACACAATTTCACATTAGATATTTCAATTGTTACTAAACTTTTGCTCACATTTCAAGTTAGTCCCTAATCAAAACTAACTTTATTTTATTTAAAACTAATTTCATATTTTCATTCAAATCCAACTTTAGACTAAATTCAACTTTCAAATTTCACCATAAACCCTAATTTTGAAATTCTCTCAATTTAGTCCCTATTACTCAAAACTTAAGATTTATTTTACAATTCAATCCCATTTTCACTTCTAACTTGAAATTCTATCAATTTAGCCCCTAACACTTAAATTTAATCAACATGAACAACTTCTAAAAATTCACTAACTTCTAAAATTTCAACATAAATCAAGTAGTATTTTGTTCTAGGATTCTAAAAACATCAAAACTTCAAGAAAATGGACTAAATTGACTTACCAATTTGAGTTTGAACCCCAAAATCCCTAATTCTCCTTCTTTTCTTTCTCCTTTCTTTTTCTTTCTATTCTTTCTCTATTTCATTTCTTTGTTTCTTTCCTTTTTCTATTTTATTCTTTATTTGTTTTGTTTTATTATTATTTACTTTATTATTTTAATATAATATATATTACTTAAATATTAAGTATTACTTAATTATTATATACATATGTATAATATTTTTACAAGTATATGTACATAAATACTACACTTGTTGTTACTTATACCATACACTTGTCATCTTCTAGATTATTTGCTTATCTAGTCCTTTAGCTTTTCTATAATCTATAATTCAACTTTTACCCTATTTGCAATTTAGTCCTTACACCTAATCACCCTCAATTCAAGCTAATTCACCTAACCAAAACCTAACTAACCACACAACTTACTTCGTAAATAGGAAACCCAAAAATGCACTTTTTCGATTACCCGACTATCGGGTCGTTACATTTGTCCTCCCTTAATAAATTTCATTCTCAACATTTACCTGAAAAGAGATGGGGTTACTGAGATCTCATTGTTTCTTCCAGTTCCCAAGCTGCTTCATCAATACTATGACTTCGTCATAATACTTTCACTAATGGAACTCGCTTATTACGTAACTCTTTCATCTACCCAGCTAATATCTCAACCGGTTCTTCTTCATATGACAAATCAGGTCAGATTTCAATATCTTCTGTCGAAATAACATGAGAAGGGTCTGACCAATGTTTTCTGAGCATAGAAACATGAAAAACATCATGAATTTTGTGTAATTCTGTTGGCAATGCCAAACGGTAGGCTATTGGCCCAACTCTTTCTGTGATCTCATACAGTTCGATGAAACGATGACTCAATTTTCCCTTTCGACCAAATCTTAAAATTTTCTTCTAAGGTGAAACTTTAAGAAATACCTTATCTCCGACAGAATAGTCAATATCCCGAAGTTTAAAATTTGTATATGATTTCTATCTGTCGTAAACAGCTTTCAGTCTATCTCAAATATTCTTAACAGTATCCTTTGTTTCTTGAACTAACTCTTGCCCAATCATTTTCCTTTCATTCAATTCCATCCAACACGCTGGTGACTGACATCTATGGCCATATAAAGCTTCATACGAAGCCATTTGAATACTTGATTGGAAACTATTATTATACACAAATTCAGCCAATGATAAATAACGTTCCCAACCTGATTCAAAACCAATAACACAAGCACGAAGCATATCTTCCAAAATCTGAATAACTCGCTCTGATTGTCCATCGGTCTGTGGATGAAAAGTTATACTAAAGTTGAGTCGAGTACCAAGTAATTCATGCAACTACCTCCAAAATCTCGATGTGAATCGCGGATCCCGATCAGAGATTATTGATATAGGAATACCATGCAATCTCATAATTTCTCAAATATAAACTTCAGCAAGTTTCTGGAGTGACCAATCAGTTCTAACTGCTATAAAATGAGCTGATTTTCTAAGCCGAGCAAAAATAACCCAAATAGCATTTTTCTTGCTTGCCGACAATGGTAACCTTGTTACAAAATCCATTGTGATACAGTCCCATTTCCATTCAGAAATGTTAATAGGCTGAAGTAGTCCAATAAAAACCTGATGCTCTACCTTAACTCGTTGACAAGTCAAGCATTTAGCCACATAGTCAACTATATCTCTTTTCATACCCAGCCACCAATACAATTCTCGCAGATTCTGATACATTTTTGTTCCTCCAGGATACAAAGCAAAAGAACTATCATGTGTTTCTCGAAGTATCAACTCTCTTAATTCAGAAACATTCGGAACACAAATTCGATTATGAAATCTCAAACAACCATGATCATCAATGCTGAAATTTCCTGACATATCATTCTGAACCATTTCTCTTTTCTTTATCAACTTGTTATCTTCTAATTGTGCTGACTTGACCTAATCAAACATCACTGGTTTAACTCTCAATTCAGCCAATAGACTTCCATCATTGTTGATACTGAGCTGTGCAAACATTGCTCATAATTCAATCGATGCCTTTCTACTCAATGCATCATCTACAACATTTACCTTTCCCGGGTGATAATCAATAACGCAGTCATAATCTTTTAAAAGTTCTATCCACTGATGTTGTCTCAGATTTAACTCCTTTTGAGATAAGAGATACTTGAGACTTTTATGGTCGGTATAAATATAGCATTTCTCACCGTACAAGTAATGTCTCCAGGTCTTTAGTGTAAAAATCATAGCAGCCAGTTTCAAATCATGTGTCGGGTAGTTACGTTCATGTGGTTTCAATTGTCAAGATGCATAAGCAATCACCTTTCTATCTTACATTAATACACACTTGAGACCATTCAAAGAAGCATCACTATACACAACAAAATCTTTTCTCGACTTTGGCAAAGTCAAAACCGGTGCTTCAATCAACATTTGCTTCAATTTCTCAAAACTTTCTTGACACTGATCATCCCAAACAAAAGGAACATCCTTTTGCAACAACTTTTTCATCGGCAAGGCTATCTTTGAAAATCCATTTACAAATCTTCGATAGTTACTAGCCAATCCTAGAAAACTATGTACCTTTGACATATTTCTCAGTGCTTTCCACTAAACAACTGTCTCGATCTTTTTCGGATCAACTCTAATTTCATCTTCCGAAACAACATGTCCTAAGAACATAACCTCTAATAACCAAAATTTATATTTGCTAAGCTTCCCGTATAATTATTTCTCCCGTAATATTCCTAAAATAATTCTGAGATGCTGCTCATGTTCAGATTCAGACTTCAAATAGAGCAGAATATCATCAACGAAAACCACTACAAACTGATCGAGGTACGGTTGAAAATATGGTTCATGAGATCTATAAAAGTTGTTGGAGCATTTGTCAATCTGAAAGGCATAACTAAAAATTCATAATGACCATACTATGTATGAAATACTGTCTTCGGTACATCACTTTATTTCATCTTCAACTGGTAGTAACCCGATCTCAAATCAATCTTTGAAAACACAGAAGCTCCTTTCAACTGGTCAAATAGTAACGGGTATTGATTCTTGATTGTCACCTTATTCAGTTGTCGATAATCAATACACAACCGCATTGAACCGTCTTTCTTTTTAACAAACAATACTGGAGCTCCCCAAGGTGAAATACTAGAACGTATAAATCCTCGATCTAGTAAATCCTGCAACTGCACTTTCAATTCTTTTAGTTCGGTAGGTGACATACGATATGAAGGTATTGATATCGGTGTTGTACCATGATAAACTTCAATTGCAAATTCAACCTCTCGATCAGGTGGTAATCCCGGAAATTCTTTAGAAAATACATTAGGAAATTCACAAACAGTTCTGATTTTACTGCATTGACTTTCAAAAAAATCTGAATTGATAACATAAGCTAGAAAAGTTGCACAACCCTGATGAAGAAGTTTATTAACCTGAATCACTGAAATAATACGAGTCGACCTACTGGTTCGAATACCATTTAACTCAATCTTATTCTCATATTCACTCTGAACAGTGAGCTTCTTTTTACAACAGTCTAAGATTACCCCATGCTCAGTAAGCCAATCCATTCTTAGTATTATATCAAAGTCTCCAAACGACATTATCAACAAATCAACAGGGAAGGTTATGTTTTGTATCATTAGAGGACATCTCCTACACACCTGATCCACTAGCACAGTTTGCCCTAATAGACTAGATACTACTATTGATACTCTAAACATCTCAGATTTTAAATTTCCCGACTCAACCAATTTTGTATTAACATATGAGTGTGAAGATCCAAGATCTATTAAAGCATAAACAGGTTCTAAATACAATAAAAATATACCTGCCACCATATCATGTGCATCACCTTCTTCGCGGGTCTGTACAACATATGCTCGAACTGGTACTCTGGCTTCTGATTGTTGAGTAGCAATATCACTTCCTCTTCTAGCACCACCTCTGGAAAATGAACTACTTCTGCCTGATCCTCGACCTCTAGAAGTAGGTACAGATCTCTGAGATGTAACAGGTGTAGCATTCTCATTTTTCGGACAATTTCTAATAAAATGCTTTGTAGATCCGCAACGGAAACAACCTCGAGTCAATCTCCAACATTCACCTCTATGCTTTTTTTCCACAGTGTTCACAATTTAGAATTTCAGTATCCCTTGATGGACCTCGTACATTACTAGTGGAAACTGTCATCTGTCTTCCTCGATTTCTATCACCTCTGTCTAATTTAAAACTCGGTCTCCAACAACCATGAGATTCTTTTGATCTTTTGGGTTGTGGGTTTGAACTAGTAGCTCCAAAGCGTTTCCCAAATAGACGAGTATTTTCAAGCTTTTTATCAAGACCCAATACTTGTTCAACCATCTTTGCTCTCTCAACTAAGTCTGTAAATTCTGTAATTCTGAGAGATGCTAGTTGTACTTGTAGTTCATCACGTAAACCATGTAGAAATCTCTTACAACTATCAGCTTTGGTTGGCACATATTCTACAGTATATCTACTGAGTCGTGAAAATTTTCGTTCATAATCTACTACTGATATCTCACTTTATTTTAGCATCAAGAACTCCGATTTTCTATCTTCAATGTATAGCTCACCCATATATTTCTTCTAAAATTCTCTTTGAAAGAAATCCCAATTTACCTGTTCTGTCGGTACATGTCGAGTTACCGATTCTCACCAAACAACAACACATAATAAACTTTCCCGGGGAGTGCATTCAAGTTGGTGTAGAATTCTTTTTGTAGACTCCATCCAATTTTTAGCAGTAGAAGGATCAACTCCCTTTAAACCCAGAAATTCAGTGGCACCATACTTACGTAATTGTTCTATCGGGTCTCGTCGGGTAGTAGGAATAGATGTCATAGCAGATGTAGTTCCTGCTACTCCTTGAAGGGCATTAGCTATAACCCTAAGTAGCTGTGAATCGTCTCTTTCTCTAACATTACCTCTTTCAACATTAGGTGATTGATTTCTTACTAAAACACTTAATATTACTAACTCGGTTTCATCCCTTTCATATGATTCATCATCTCCAGTATACAGTTCTTGATCAGTATCAGCAATATATTCATCCGACATCTTTTAACTATAAAATAGAAACAAACAAATATATCAACATCCAATCCCAACTCAATTCGACTGAATTATGGCATGTACTTCTAGACTCAATTTTCAAGCTCGATTTAGTCTAAGAATCGGCTAAACCTGAATAGTTCTGATACCACTAAATTTAACACCCCTTAACCCTTATCTGTCGTCAGAACAGGGTTACTGAGTATTACCAGACATTTTAGAACAAATACGAATAATTATATAATAATATAACATACACACCATAGTTTAATCATAAACTCCCTTTATTGAGCCCTCGAGGCCCAAAACACGTGTTAGAAACAAATCGAAACTTAATCGAAAGTTCAGAAAATTTTTCGTGAAATTTCAAATTTTTTTTCTAGGTGCAGGGCTCACATGCCCGTGTGGTCAAGGGAGACGCCCGTGTAACCCTGTGACATGCTCGTGCTTCAGGCCATGTCTTACCCAGTGTAACTCCCTAACATACCTTACACGGCCAAGTCACACGCCCGTGTGCTAGGCCGTGTGCCTCACACGGCTGAGACACATACCAGTGTGGAAATTCCTAGGCATTCTATTTTGAAAATTTTAAGTTACAGGGGACACACGGCCAACCACACGTGTAACATCCTGGAAATGGGCCAATGCATTTTTGATTTAATTATACGAAATGGCATGTCTTATGTGTTATGAATATATGGTGAACATTTGTGGAAACTTGGAAATGTAAGGAAATGTCTTGGAAATGTAAGGAAATGTCTTGTCTTGGAAATGTAAGAAAATGTCTTCGAAATGTAAGGAAATGACTTGGAAATGTAAGGAAATGTCTTGGAAATGTAAGGAAATGTCTTTCTTGGAAATGTAAGGAAATGTCTTGGAAATGTAAGGAAATGTCTTGTCTTGGAAATGTAAGGAAATGTCTTGTCTTGGAAATGTAAGGAAATGTCTTGGAAATGTAAGGAAGTGTCTTGTCTTGGAAATGTAAGGAAATGTCTTCGAAATGTAAGGAAATGCTTTAGAAATGTCAAGTTTAAAGTTTAAAAGAGGGACATGAAGCAAGGTGCTCTTAAGAGAAAATGTATGTGAAATATGACGTACAAATAGCCTTGGTAAAATGGCTACAAGGCGCCACTTAAGGGCCTAGCAAGTGACGCCACATACATAGGCAAATGGGCCAAGGATCGAGTCGCATGGGAAGCAAATAAAAGAATTTTATTTTTGTACTACAGGGAGCAGAGAGGTGGACGGCATTAAGGCTCTTAAAAGAGGAGTTTTATTCTCTTTAAAATTCGGCAAATAGATAGATAATGATGGATTATTATTAGTATTATTTTTATTAAGAGATGAGAGATAATTATTGGATTAAATTTTTATTAATTTGAATAAGGTGATAATTAAAGAGATAAAGCTATCAAAATAGAAGAGTGATGGCCAAGTAAGGGACACTAGGCCTAGTAATTTCGGCAAAAGGAGGAAAACTAAGGCCATTCATCATTCTTCCCTCTCCTTTTTCTCTCTGCCGAATTTCCTAAGCAATATTCTCTCTTCTCTTTTATTTTTGCCAAGCCGAAAACACCTTGTGTTCTAGCCGAATCCTCCATCTTTATTCTTCTTTCTCTTTTCTTTCTAAATCTATTCAAAAGCCGGAAGTAAGCCTTTTTAAGGCCATAGCCGATTATTCAAGAAAGCCGAAATCAAGTTCTTTCCAACCTATAGCCGAATATCTCAAGTGGCATCAAGAGGAAGTGCTGTCGACTTCCACAAATAGGGTGAGGGCCGATTATTGTCTTGATCATTCCTTTTCTTTATAGCCGAATGTTAGAAACTAACCTTAATAATCTTGGCCAAAACTTTGGAAAAAGGTTTCGGGATTTGCTAGTTGTCGATTTCAAGGGGAGTATCTTTCGGGATTCGTCCAAGTCAACTATTTCGGGATTTAAGGATCAAGGTAAGACAATAAAGTATTCGGCCTTAGGCCATTTTTATTGAGATTTAATGTTAGAAATTGATCTAACATGTGGCTATAGGGATTTTGACATACACCTAAGACAAGAGATCTATTACGGGATTTAAGATTTGGAAGGTAAGTACATATGTACATTCGGCTAAAGCCTAGTTTAGTATTTTGATTTGTTTCTTAAATGTTTAAAAGCCGGAAACTAACCAAGTTAATGAATTTAATGCTGGCCGACTGAAGGAAGGTATAGCACAAAGTTTTCGGGATTTGATTTATAGTGAAATCGGCACCAAGGTAAGAATTCGATTACAATAATCCTAATAGGATTTGGTTTTATGGCCGAATGGGTTTTCATTAAATTTCTAAGTGTTGGCCGAATGTAGGAGCAAGGATCTAAAGTGTTAGATCGGGTTTTTGGGTTTTCAGAAACGTTAATACCAGGTGTGTACCCCACACTAACTTTTAATAAGATTTATGGCAATATTTAATATGTGTATGTTTATAAGAATGTGAATATGGCTAAGGTACCATGTAATAGTACAAAAGTACTCAGGTACGTTTCCTACTCCTACTAGGAATATGAATATATGTTATGACTCATATGTGAACAGTGATAAGAATGTGAAATTAGGCATGTTAATGCATAATATGTATGATATGGGGCATATAGGTTATATGAAAAGGGGAAGTGAATGTGGTGACCTAAGACCACAATATCTGAATGTGGTGACCTAAGACCACGATATCTGAATGTGGTGACCTAAGACCACGATATATCGAATGTGGCAACCGGTCACATTATCTCGAATGTGGTGACTTAAGACCACGAATATTTATAAGAGGCGATGAGCACGTCGTCAGCGCAAATGATCGCCGATGGTGTGTAGCGGATGGAGGTTGACTTAGTAGTCCCACGGTGTGCAGGTTGGTACGGGTGATGTGTAACGGATGGCTAACTAGGTTTTGGGTTGGGTTGCATCATTATTTTTATCTCGTTATATGTGTTGATATGTGACATGATAATGTATGCTCGAATTTGTTAAGACTTAGTGTTGTGGTACACATTGAGTCTCATTGACTCACCCCGTTGTGGGAACATTTTGAGAGGATGAAGCAGTGATGGACCTGGGGTGTGAAGCTTAGGGATGGCCATGCTCAAGAAGAAATTCATTTTATTTGGACTATTTTATTTTAAGTACTTTGGTTTTTTAATTTTGGGGATTTATTTGATGTAATAAGGCCATAGTTGAATTACTTTAATTTTTCTTTTAATTTCTATGTACGAATTTTTATCAAGTGAAGTTTAAGTAAATTTTATTTCAAAACAAAGCCTAAACTTTTTGTCACCTAAAGTAAAGGATTTTAATAATAAAATAAACTTGTTTTCAACTCAAGCCCGACCCAACACAATCTTTCTTTCAAAACACACAAGTTTTTCCTAAGTAGCAAAAGAATTTGAACCGGTTTTCATCGAGGAACATACCAGATTCGGTCCAGGCTCGTGGGCCGGGTATGGGGTGTTTTAGTTTGGTATCAGAGCTCAGATTTTAAACACTCGGCCTGTGGTTTAAGGCCCAAAACGTTTTCAAAATCTAGCCCAAAAGAAATTTGTGGAAATTTTGGAGTTTTTTCGGCATGGCACCTAAGTCTCCACCATGATCCACTGTGTAAGTGTGATTTATTGAATGATCTCGTAGAAGGGTAGAAATGGAATGGGCGTAGATTAGCATGATAAGTACTTGAACCCAGGATTAGTTTTTCCCAACACTTACATAAGACTTAAGTGCCTAACTAAACAACCCCATGGCTAAGTCGTCGCCGAAGAGTTAGGGTGTGGTAACCCCTGCATGCGCATGTCTCAGGATTGCATCAGGAAGAGCACAGTACTTAAAGCAGTCCTAGTGACTCACCTCCTCTTATTTGGAATCCTACACCGGTGTGTAGCTTTGGTTCACCCTAACCAAGAAGACTCGGTCATAAAGTTAAACACAATAACTAAAACCAGAAAGGAACTAGTAGTGTTTTTATAAAAACCCTAGTTTTAAAACTCTTAAAATTACTGCTTAATTTGTGAAGACTATTTTTACAAAAAAATTTGAAAAATTTTCGATTTATAAAATTACAAAAAATACCACTAGTGGTAAAATTACAAAAATGCCCTTGGTTTATGAAATTTCCAAAATACTCACAATTTTTATCAAAATTTTCATTACTTTATAAAATGTTCAACAAACCCTAATTTGCAAATTATCAAAAATACCTTGATTTTGGAAAATTACTTAAATTGCCCCTAACTTACAAAATTACCAAAATGACCCCGACTTCCAAAATTTTTGCAATATCACCAAAATAGAAAGCAAATTCACAAAAAGAACCTCAAAGGTTTGCAAATTTTGAAATACCCTCGAATTATTAAACTTTACAAATTTACCTGGTTTATTACCAAAATACCCTTGAGTTTCAAAATTACCTAAATGCCCTCGGATTTAAAAATTTCCAAAAATACCCCGGGAACGTAAAATTACCAAAATACCCTTATTGACAAAATTACCAAAGAACCTTATTTTGAAAAATTACGAAAATACCAGTAGGACAAATTACAAAAATACCCTCAGGATAGGAATAAGGCAAAAGAGTGTTCGAATAGTGAATGTGGGTGGTAGATACCCATTGAATAAATATGTCTATGTTGATGAATGAATGTGCCTCTATTGAGGAATGAAGGTGTCTCTGTTGATGAATGTGAATGTGATTCTCTGAATTAGAGTAGTGAACTTGAACTGAAACTTTGTGTGATCGAAAGAACTACTTCTAAATATCTTTATTTCATAAAATTGTTCGCGGTTAATAAGTGGAACAAAATTCTGATGCATAAAACTTTTTAATCAGATTAAATCGCGGCGTTAGAAATGAGTTCTAGGGGACGTGAACTTAGAGATTATGCCTAGGAAGTATGATAGTGTTATTAAGATCAGAGTGCGCAGCATAAGCGTAGTGTGGTGAGTAGGAATGCAGTTAGCCAAGTAATTTTGAGGACGAAATTATTTTTTAAGGGGTAGAATCAGAACATCTCGGAAATGGGCCTATGCATTTTTGATTTAATTATATGAAATGGCATGTCTTATGTGTTATGAATGTATGGTGAACATTTTTGGAAACTTGGAAATGTAAGGAAATGTCTTGTCTTGGAAATGTAAGGAAATGTCTTGTCTTGGAAATGTAAGGAAATGTCTTGGAAATGTAAGGAAATGTCTTGTCTTGGAAATGTAAGGAAATGTCTTGGAAATGTAAGGAAATGTCTTAGAAATGTAAGGAAATGCTTTAGAAATGTCAAGTTTAAAGTTTAAAAGAGGGATATGAAGCAAGGTGGTCTTAAGAGAAAATGTATGTGAAATATGACATACAAATAGCCTTGGTAAAATGGCTACAAGGCGCCACTTAAGGGCCTAGCAAGTGACGCCACATACATAGGCAAATGGGCCAAGGATCGAGTCGCATGGGAAGCAAATAAAAGAATTTTATTTTTGTACTACGAGGGAGAGAGAGGTGGGTGGCATTAAGACTCTTAAAAGAGAGTTTTTTATTCTCTTTAAAATTCGACAAATAGATAGATAATGATGGATTATTATTAGTATTATTTTTATTAAGAGATGAGAGATAATTATTGGATTAAATTTTTATTAATTTGAATAAGGTGATAATTAAAGAGATAAAGCTATCAAAATAGAAGAGTGATGGCCAAGTAAGGGACACTAGGCCTAGTAATTTCGGCAAAAGGAGGAAAACTAAGGCCATTCATCATTCTTCCCTCTCCTTTTTCTCTCTGTCGAATTTCCTAAGCAATATTCTCTCTTCTCTTTTATTTTTGCCAACTCGAAAACACCTTGTGTTCTAGCCGAATCCTCCATCTATATTCTTCTTTCTCTTTTCTTTCTAAATCCATTCAAAAGCCAGAAATAAGCCTTTTTAAGGCCATAGCCGATTATTCAAGAAAGCCGAAATCAAGTTCTTTCCAACCTATAGCCGAATATCTCAAGTGGCATCAAGAGGAAGTGCTGTCGACTTCCACAAATAGGGTAAGGGCCGATTATTGTCTTGATCATTCCTTTTCTTTATAGCCGAATGTTAGAAACTAACCTTAGTAATCTTGGCCAAAACTTTGGAAAAAGGTTTTGGGATTTGCTAGTTGTTGATTTCAAGGGGAGTATCTTTCGGGATTCGTCCAAGTCAACTATTTCGGGATTTAAGGATCAAGGTAAGACAATAAAGTATTCGGTCTTAGGCCATTTTTATTGAGATTTAATGTTAGAAATTGATCTAACATGTGGCTATAGGGATTTCGACATACACCTAAGACAAGAGACCAATTACGGGATTTAAGATTTGGAAGGTAAGTACATATGTACATTCGGCTAAAGCCTAGTTTAGTATTTTGATTTGTTTCTTAAATGTTTAAAAGCCGGAAACTAACCAAGTTAATGGATTTGATGTTGGCTGATTGAAGGAAGGTATAGCACAAAGTTTTCGGGATTTGATTTATAGTGAAATCGGCACCAAGATAAGAATTCGATTACAATAATCCTAATGGGATTTGGTTTTATGGCCGAATGGGTTTTCATTAAATTTCTAAGTGTTGGCCGAATGTAGGAGTAAGGATCTAAAGTGTTAGATCGGGTTTTCGGGTTTTCAGAAACGTTAATACCAGGTGTGTACCCCACACTAACTTTTAATAAGATTTATGGCTATATTTAATATGTGTATGTTTATAAGAATGTGAATATGGCTAAGGTACCATGTAATGGTACAAAAGTACTCAGGTACGTTTCCTACTCCTACTAGGAATATGAATATATGTTATGACTCATATGTGAACAGTGATAAGAATGTGAAATTAGGCATGTTAATGCATAATATGTATGATATGGGGCATATGGGTTATATGAAAAGGGGAAGTGAATGTGGTGACCTAAGACCACGATATCTGAATGTGGTGACCTAAGACCACGATATCTGAATGTGGTGACTTCGGTCATGAATGTGGCGACTTAAGACCACGAATATTTATAAGGGCGATGAGCACGTCGATTGCAAATCGCGCGCCTCGATGGTGTGTAGCGGATGGAGGATTGACTTAGTAGTCCCCACGGTGTGCAGGTTGGTACGGGTGATGTGTAGCGGATGGCTAACTAGGTTTTGGGTTCGGGTTGCATCATTATTTTTATCTGTTATATGTGTTGATATGTGACATGATAATGTATGCCTGAATTTGTTAAGACTTAGTGTTGTGGTACAAATTGAGTCTGTTGACTCACCTCGTTGTGGGAACATTTTTCAGGTGATGAACAGTGATGGACCGGGGTCGGCAGAAGCTTAGGGATGGCCATGCTCAGCAAGAAATTCATTTTATTTGGACTATTTTATTTTAAGTACTTTGGTTTTTAATTTTGGGGATTTATTTGATGTAATAAGGCCATAGTTGAATTACTTTAATTTTTCTTTTAATTTCTATGTACGAATTTTTATCAAGTGAAGTTTAAATAAATTTTATTTCAAAACAAAGCTTAAATGTTTTGTCACCTAAAGTAAAGGATTTTAATAATGAAATAAACTTGTTTTCAACTCAAGCCCGACCCAACACAATCTTTCTTTCAAAACACACAAGTTTTCCTAAGTAACAAAAGAATTTGAATCAGTTTTCATCGAGGAACATACCAGATCCGGTCCAGGCTCGTGGGCTGGGTATGGGGTGTTTCAACACGCCATGTAATAGTTGTGTGTCTCACACGGTCTGGTCACACGCCCGTGTGCCAGGTCGTGTGGACTCAAAATGAGCCTTATACATCAAGTTTACCAACCCTACAAATCTTGAACAACAAGTAACTCAAAATCTAATTGTTCAACCAATCCAAAACACGATTAAACACCTCTAAATTTTGTCAAAATAGACATTCTAAGTGCAAATATCAATGCATTGTCATAGATATCCTACTCATATTATTAAATCAATCCAGCAAATCATCAATCAAACAAATTTCTAATTCATACCAATTTAACTCAAATTTTGAACTATTGTGTACTCACATATTCATTAACATAATCATACCATTTGATACCACAATATGTCATACATATGTTCATGTATATAAAGTATCTAATAACATCTTATGACACTATTTACAACCATTGCTCAAAATGACATACATATGACAACCTAGGTACATGCCATTACCAAAAGAAATATACTTCACCACTTTGAGTTCGGAATCGGCTTTGGATGCTGATTCAACGATTAGACTTTAACCTAACCTGTGCACGGAAACAAACTGTACGCTGAGTATAAACTCAGTGGTATTTCTATAACCCAAATACTTATTAAGCAAGAATTTATAGTATTTATATATCTAATCACACATAACAAAAATCATTCAAACAAATAATTAATTTCATAAACACATCATTCATAACACTCTCAATTCTCATCTCTTACTATTTCAATTTCATAATTGCTATTTAAATAGTTTTTCTCAATAGGATACACAATTCATGTTCAATATCAATATCCATTCCATGAATTCATGATTCATGCTTTTCATTTGAATAATTCAATTCCATATCCATTCCAATTTCATATTCAATATCATTCAAAATCATTCATATTATTAATTCATTTATTTACCCCTATTAACAGAACTCAGACTTTGACGGATACACGGATCCAACCAAAACACACCAGTATGGAACCCAGTGTCTCATCGACCTTGCCGAAGTAAATTGGTATCCAATACCTCATCGAATTTATCTGAAGTAATAATTTGACACCCAGTGTCTCATTGACTCGTGGTTGAAGTATCCCTGAACTCTTCCAATCCTATGACATGCCAACTATATCCGACTCAGCCCGAAACAGTTAATAGGGTCTTCAATCACATTTTCAATTTCCAATCAACATACATTTCAATTCAAATAATCACATATCAATCACAAATCCACATTCATTCAATTCAATCTCATAATGTTATTTACTTACCTTTTTCACTTACCATAATCATTAAATTAAAATACAACAAATAATAATTGTTAGATTCAGATTACAGAAATACAAATCGTAATTTCCCGAGTTATTCCTCGTCAAATTTTTCCTTTCCCTTCTTAGCCGAGGTCTCCGGCACAACGTTAACTACGTAAATTAAGACAATTTAAAATCATCAATACACACAATTTCACATTAAATATTTCAATTGTTATTAAACTTTTGCTCACATTTCAATTTAGTCCCTAATCAAAACTAACTTTATTTTATTTAAAACTAATTTCATATTTTCATTCAAATCCCACTTTAGACTAATTTCAACTTTAAAATTTCACAATAAACCCTAATTTTGAAATTCTCTCAATTTAGTCCCTATTACTCAAAACTTAAGATTTATTTCATAATTCAATCCCATTTTCACTTCTAACTTGAAATTCTATCAATTTAACCCCTAACACTTAAATTTATTCAACATGAACAACTTCTAAAAATTCACTAACTTCTAAATTTTCAACATAAATCAAGTAGTATTTTGTTTTAGGATTCTAAAAATATCAAAATTTTAAGAAAATGGACTAAATTGACTTACCAATTTGAGTTTGAACCCCAAAATCCCTAATTCTCCTTCTTTTCTTTCTCCTTTCTTTTTCTTTCTATTCTTTCTCTGTTTCGTTTCTTTGTTTCTTTCCTTTTTCTTTTTCATTCTTTATTTGTTTTGTTTTATTATTATTTACTTTATTATTATAATATAATATAATATAATATAATATATATTACTTAAATATTAAGTATTACTTAATTATTATATACATATGTATAATATTCTTATAAGTATATGTACATAAATACTACACTTGTTGTTACTTATACCATACACTTGTCATCTTTTGGATTATTTGCTTATTTAGTCCTTTAGTTTTTCTATAATCTATAATTCAACTTTTATCCTATTTGCAATTTAGTCCTTACACTTAATTATCCTCAATTCAAGCTAATTCACCTAGTCAAAACCTAATTAACCACACAATTAACTTTGTAAATATTTTTAAAAAATATTTACAAATTTGTTTCATGAAAACGGAGACCCGAAAATGCACTTTTTCGATTACCCGACTATTGGGTCGTTATAGTGTGTCCCCTGTAACTTCTATAGGAAGCAAGCTAGTAGCTTCATACGGCCTAGCACAAGGGCATGTGGCTTGGCTGTGTGGCACAAGTCAGTATACCTTCTAGTTTTCACATGGCCTAGCACACGGCCTGGCACACGGGCGTGTGAGGCCATTTCGAAAGGTACATGACCTGGCACACTGGCGTGTGGTCTGGCCATGTGACCGAAGTCAGTGAGTTACACGGGTACGGATACAGTTGTGTGTCCCCTTTTCGAATGCCCACACGGCCTGAGACACGAACGTGTGTTCCTTGCACTTTAAAAAATTTTCAATGTTTTCCTAAAAATTTCTTGAGTACTCGATTTAGTCCCGAACCACTTTTAATGTCTATTTGGGGCCTCGAGGGCTCATATTAGGGACCATATGATTGATTATGAATGGTTTTTGATTTAAATGAGAAATGTACATGAAATGTTTGATTGATTTGTGCTATAAGTTCGGTAATGCTCCGTAACCCTATTCCGACATTGTATACGGGTTAGGGGTGTTACAATGATAATTACTTGTTCCACTCAATCTCATTTAATTATATAAAATTATTATTTTATCATTATATATTAAAAATATAATAATGTAAAAATTGTTAAAATCCTAAAATAATAAGTTAAGATTTAGCCTAATTTATTGATATTTTATTTGTTGTTTCTAATATAAGAAAATTAAAAGAAATTAATTGCTTGGAAATTGTTACTTTCCAATGTAATTTTTTTTGTTGCTTAGTAGTTTTGTCTTAATTCAAGAAAGGTTTTTTTTTTTTTTGAGAATTATGTTTAAAAGATTCAAAATATTAGAAATAATTAATAAGAATCAAGTTGAAGTATAACGGAGTGAAAATGAATGTATTCAACATTCACGAAAGTGATAGTGATTTTCAAAATTACAAATACATAGTGAAGTAGGATGGGTAGTAAAATAGAATATTACAACTATGGAGTGGTGGTGAAGTTTACAAAATCCACTTGCCCTACGCCATTACCATTCCTAACGAAAGTGTGCCACTCAACTCACAAACAAGTTAAGTGAATCGTAAAAATATACTTTAATCCAACAAATGATTCTGTTAACTTGATCCGGTTCATGATAGTCTTTATTTGATTATTATGTTTTAATTTATTCATCATGTTATAAGTATAATCTATAACAATAAATAATTTTAAAACAAAATAATTTAATATATATACATTAATAAATACAATTAACTGTCTAAAAAGCTATCTAATCTAATATATATCTATATATCTATATACACTATATATTTGCATTTGTGAAGAAGAACAATGGAGACTTTCAAGTGAAGGTGTTCGGAAAGAAACATAAGTGCAACCCTCAATAGAAGGTGCAAGGAGCTTCAACAGCTTTCTTAGCAAATAGATACAAAGAATTAATTGTTGCTCATTTATTTATCAAGCTTAATTACATACAATCTGTAGTGAAAATGAAGCTTGATATTAATATCAATAAGGCTAGAAGAATTAAGCTAAAGGTACTAAAAGAGATGGAGATAGATGTGATTGAAGAGTATGCAACTTTATAGAATTATGTAGAAAAATTGAGAATATCTAATAGAGGGAGTACAATCGAAATTAAGACATAAAGGCTTGCTCCTGGATTTCCAGCATTATTCCAAAGGTTTTATACTTGTTTTGATGCTCTGAGGAAAGGTTTCTTAGCTGGATGTAGGCCTATCTTAGGATTGGATGGGTGTTATTTAAAAGGAATAGTTAAAGGAGAGTTACTAACTACTGTGGCTAGGGATGCAAATAAACAAATGTTTCCTCTAGCATGGTGTGTTGTGGAGGTCGAGTCTACAACACCATGGACTTGGTTTCTTGAGATTTGGAAAAGAGACATTGACATTCCTGATGGATATGGGTGGACATTCATATCAGTTCAACAAAAGGTAATATTACCTCTAATTAATTTGTTGATTTGCACAGTTTATAGTATATCATATTTTTATATTGTTTAACATAATTTTGTAGGCTAAAAAAAGCTGTTAAACAACTACTCCCACATGCAGAGCATAGGTTTTGTGCTAGGCATGTATGGGAAAATTGGGTTGGAAAAAGTCCGAATGGGTTCAGAGGAAAAGGTTTGCAAAAGGGTTTTTGGGCATGTGTGAAAGCCACTAATGTACCATGTTTTGAAAAAATGTATGTTGCTCTTGAAAAAGAAAAAGAGATGGTAGTTGTAGCTCTTTTAGATGCAAATGAGACATGGTTTTGCAAAGCATATTTCAACTATAACGTTAAGTGTGATTCGACGGATAACAACCTAGCCGAGGCATTCAATGCTAGCATCGTACAAGCTAGGTCAAAGCCAATAATAAGTATGCTAAATGATATTAGGTTGGCTTTCATGGAATGAATTGTTAGTAAAAGGAAAGCAATACTTGGATAGAAAGGGTTGTGTGGTCCTTAATTAGAGCTAAGCTTGATAAGAGCATAAAAGAATCTACTAAGTGGAATGTGCATTTCAATGGAAATTGTGGATATGAGATCATGTGTGGTAGGATCACATATATTGTGAACTTAGAAAGGGTGACTTGTTCATGTAGATTATGGGGCTTGTCAGGCATCCCATGTGCACATGTAGTGTGTGCCATTTACAACAAAGAAGAGGATCCAGAGAAATACTTGGCAAAATGGTATAGAAAGGAAATGTACATGAGGACATATGAGTATGCTTTACAACCAATAAATGGACCTAACTTGTAGGAGAAGACTAGAAATGAAAAAATATCACCACCAAAGTTCAATATCATGCCAGGAAGGCTCAAAACAAAGAGGGTGAAGATGATGCAAGATGAATCTAATAAGACAAAGAAAACAAAGAGGCTAACCAAAATTGGTAGAACGATGACTTGTAGCATATGTAAACAACAGGGACATAATTAGAGGGGTTGTACACAAATATCTACTATTAACCAGGTAATAATTTGTTTTTTACTGAAATTAATTTGCAAAATTATGAATGAATGCATTTTAACTTTGTCTAATTTTGTGTAATTTTACTAGTCACAATCAATGAATGATGGTAATTAAGAGTAGCTGCATCCATATTCAAGACTAATGAAGACTCAACAACAAAGAAAAAGCTATAGAGGCAGAATGAGGTTTCAAACAAAAAGTTCATTGAGAAGTAACATTTTAAGTGCTATTTATTACTTTTTTTAATTGCTTAAGTGCATGGATTTTTAATTGTACGGGAAAATTGGATTTTGTTATTGTTGTTTATGAATTTTTAATTTTTAAGATTGATTATTGATTATATGTATGCATATAGTTAAAACTTAAAGTCAATTAGTTAGAAAGC